>JAWMRA010000130.1:17829619-18456102 GCA_035584735.1 Pseudotriccus pelzelni
GAGGAGCCAGGCTGCTCTGGGCAGAGGGTGTGAATGCTCTATTGATAACAGTTTCTGGGAAATGGCATGGAGGGCTATAGAATACATAGATTGGGTTACACCCATGAATTGGTCCCAGTTGTTCTAACTAGGACAATACTTTAAAATATTTTTTGTTTTTTATGCTCTCTAGGAACCATTGTTGATAACCTGCACACGTGGGTAAAACATTTTGCACTTTCTGACATTTTATTTTTTTTCAGAAGAATTGTCAAGATGAGAAATGGCACAAATGGCTGAAGGAGTATTGACTTTTGCAATCAGTAGCTAGTGAAATTAACGTCTTCCTTCTCTTCTCTTTGCACAGGCAATTACAAATTAGATCCAGAAAACATGCTCCCAGAGGTGTGGGTTTGGTTTTTAAAAGAATGCTGGCATAAGAGGGAGCGAAAACATGTTAGCACAGAGCATTTTATCCCCATTTGTGGGGGGCTCAAAGCTGCAAGTCTTACAAAAATTTAACAGGAGAGGAAGAGAAGGAAAATGTGGGAGGGAAGGCAGCACAGGAGAGAGCAAAAAGCTGTGTGAACAGCTAATTAGTACAGATTGCATTCAGCTGTGCAAGACGTGATGGGAAAATATCAAGCATGTTACATGAGTAGGGAGGATGGAGGAATGGAGGTGTGTGCTGAGCAAGGTAGGCTCTGCCATCCACCAGAACTGTGTCTCTGAGCATTTCCAAACACAAAGGTTGCTCTTCTGAGGTGACTTTCCCATCCAAAATGCTTTCTTAGCTGCTTTAAGAGATAGCAGTGCTTGTTCCTCCTGCCTTGGCAGATCAGCATGGCAGCATCCCTCTCTGGTAGCTTGTGCTTCAAGAGTAGGAGTAATTCAGCAAAATGCTTTGTGTTGGTGCAGGCACAGCTGTTAGGGACTCCCAGTGGGCTTTGGACAGATGTACAGAGTCACACCTAACATGCTTTGAAAGGGCTGTCCTTCAAGCGGGTGGTGCCAGGTCAAAAACACTTGTCATAGACCTGTCTCCTGACTGTTGTGGGACCTAGATGTCGATGCAAGGTAAAATCAGGTTGCGTCCTTGCATTTCAACTCTGGGGACTTGGCCAGTGCATCTTGTGAAGGGGCTGAGCTTAGTTTCTGTCTAGCTGACAACCTTTGAAGTGGATCTACCACCTGGCACCGCCCTCTTTTGAGGATGTCAGATGGGGGTAAATGCAAGCGCCATTCCGTAGCTTGCTAGAAAAGGCAGAGCAGAAGGGTCTCCTGGTGAAGAACCCAAGCTACATTTACAGCCCTGGGTTTTTTCTCTAGCCAGATCCTGTCAGCGATGTGGTGGTATTTCTAGGATGTTTTTCCGATCCGTGTTTGAACCCTAATCTCCACCATATGGTCCATGTAGAACCTCATCCCAGAGGCACTAACTATCCCTAGAGTGGTGCAGTTTCAGAGAGAGTGTGGTCTGTGAGCATCTCAGGCACCCAAGTTATTTTTCAGATCTGCAGCAAAACAATTTCTGCCCCAAAATCCTCACCTACCCCACACCAGAGTGCCTCAGTGCATAAACCTGCATCTCTTGGACTCCAACACCAAAGAGATGTTAAGTAACGAACAACTTTTATTGACTGTAATTACACTTGAATTAACTAGATGACTGTGTAGTTGATGGCTCCTGCAGCCTGACATCCCTCCTGCAGCACTGGAAACCTCGTTGCTTTGCCTTGCAACACTTTCTATGCCAGGAAGCTTCAGAGGGCACAGCTCTCTTGGCATCACTCTAAAATAACTTGGCAAGTAAGCTCCGGAGGCTTAAACTCTTGTCCCAGCTGGGATACATAATGATTTAGCTACCTGCTTCTTTGATCTTCTCTTTGTTCTCTGATTTTCACAGACTTATTCATTTGTTCATATGCACACCCCCCAAAAAGGGAGGGAGGGAGAGAGAAGTAGAGGGGAAAATCAAAAAAGGAATAGGATTGGAAACACTCCCTGCAATCTGCAGACAGGACTGAGATGAAGTCTTGGCTCTGCCTTTTCTGTCCTCAGGGTGGTAGTGCAGGTACTGCTTCCCCATGCCTTTCCTTGTCCGGCTGATAGGGAGGAGGAAGCACACCTTAACATTTAATTTGCTGTTTAGAGGTTTGTTGTACCTGCATCCCTGTCTTTAAATGACATGGATGCATCTGCTCGTGTGCTTTGTTTTTTGAAGCTCTGTCAGCACTGCCGGGATGAGTAGCAAAGGGGGTGTTTTTGTGATACCGTGCTAGATGAGAGGGTTCAGAGTCAGGGACTGCAAGTCACTGTCAGATCAGTAAGGAATTAGTAAAAATTTCTTCTGCCTCTCTATTGCAACCTGAGGAGACAGGGCAGGACTTTTGTGGCCAGCTGCACGGGTGAAAAATAAAGAAAACAAATACATAGGAAACTTTTACTGAGATTTTTTTTTCTCTGTGTCTAGTTAAAGACTAATGCAGATCATCAGAAATCTTTAAAGAAGCTGCTATTACTGACTGGGTAGCTGGGAGTTTTTCATACAGCAGTTTTCAGAAGGCAAAGGTACTTCACACAGTTACAGTGAGCAAGGATGAAACACAGCGTAGTTATTGAGGGTGTATCCCTCAGTGCTTCTTTTGTCCTTAAATTTCTTCTGTTGTGTTCTGTTCACAGTGCTGGTGTGCTACTATTCTGAAAAGTGTGGTATTAAAGGAAAAGATAATCTCGTAGTAGGATTTAAACTGTTGCAGAAGGGAGTGTAGAGTACATGATCCACTTAAAATGAAAGAGTATAGCTAAAAAACCACAGAATTTTACAGTGCACAGACCATAATATTCTCCAGGACATCCGTCTTTAGCAGGAGGGGTTCAAATCAGTGGGGCTTTTCAGCCTTCATCTATGAAATCACTTTAGTGTTTGGGTTTTTCATTTGGCTTTCTACTCTATTTGATTGTGGCCATGTTTAAATAATGTCAGAGCGGAAATTGGTTTTATTGGACTTAATTTTGTCCACAACAAGATATACGTTGCCTTGAAACATGATGTAATTCCCAAGCAGAGAGAGATGGGCTTCTCTTCAAGTCAGACCTCGGCTCTGGTGTCTTGGTTTTTAATACACCCGGCTGCAAAGTAGCAGGAAATGGGGGAAATTGCAAGGTGGAAGTGGGTTTAAATGGCAGTAATCTCTACCCTTGCTTCAGGCAGAGAGCTGTAAATTGCTATTCTCTCTTGGCTCTTGCCCTACTGCAGGTTGTTTCTCAGCTTTGGTTTGATGGTATTTCACCTTTTCTTTAAGAGGACAGAAATAAAAAAATTATCAGGAAAAGAAATTTATATAGCATGGGGAAAAAAAAAACAAACAACAAAAAGGGCTCTGTCCAAACTCCTCATATTGCTGGATGTGACTACTTCTCAGGTAGAAAAAACTGCCAAGGGTGAATGCACACAGATGGAGATACTGGCTGTGAGTGAGGGATAGCTGAAGTCTTTGATTAAATGCAGTTGAGTGAAAAAAAACCTGAAGAAACATGGTGCAAAATCTCCTGGAGCCCTGAAATCATTCATGGCTCATCCAGCAGCTACGTTCCGGGTTGGAGCCTCCCAGGCACCACACTGTTACCTTCAAAAACAAAGCAGGAATCTCAGCCGGATGAAGAACTATTTAAGAAGGAAAAAAAAAAAAAAAAAAAAGGTGTTGCTCACATTTCCAGGTTGCCATGGTTTTTGGAGACTTTGGTATTCACTGCATTCTAGATATCAGATATAGACATAGCTAATTTCACCTGTAAGAGTGGTGGGATTTTTCTCTTCTTTTTAAAGTGAAGATTTTGTCTGTTTGTTCTTGACTTACAGTTTCTGGGGGGCTGCGTGTTTGTTTATGGGTTTTGTGTGTGTGCATGCAGAAATGACACTGAATAAGATCTATAGTGAGTCTGTTGGGTTCTGCTTAATAATGCTGAGATTTAGCTGGCGTAGGTGTGTAGTAACTCAATGCAGTGAGTGCCCATATCTAAGATAAAGGGTGGCAAGCCAATTTTTGGCTGAGAGTCACTTGCTTTCTCAGCAGGCAGATTCAGCAGTTACACGGCAAGACCGATCTGACAGCGATGCAAACGCCAGAGCCCAGGATTTTGGCACAGGGGCTGAAACAGTACCAGTTGGTTCCCACAGAGGTCAGAGCAGATTATTCACAATACCTTCTTGCTCTAAAAGTCTGTGAACCAGTGGAAGGAGTCTCTGAGTATATTTTTGCGGAGGGATGGTTTATTCAAGTGTGCATGTTCTAACGGCATTGTGCTGGGTTGTGTTACCCTTGCTGGTTCAGTGGGAAATGAAATTTCCCCTTTCCTCCTCTTAGCAGTACTTGGTATTTGGAGCATTTTGGAGCTCTGTGTATATTCAGCTTCAAAGGGATTTTGCATTTGCACATGGGAATAGTTGTCGTAATATCCGTGGCCCTAAAATTTTCCATTAGCTAAAAAAAGAGGACTGTCTCATAGCTCCACATTCATTTTATGAAGATGTTTCTCTTACCCTGTACGGTGTTTTTCGGTTAAAAAATTTATAACTGGAATCCAGGAGAGGCTGTGCAAGTCAGAACATGGTTTGTTCACTCTGTGTTCAATCTCCCCTTGAGCCCAGTGCAGTTCATCACTAATCCAGCTGGATTTCAGCTGCAATCTGTAATGTACCAAGAGAAACGTATAGTGAGGTACGTGTCTTACTGGGTAAGAAATGTGAAAGAGGCTATCCCAACACAGAATTGCAACTGGGACTGATGCTTCTCCTACCTTTCTCTAAAGAGGTCGCACGCCACTAGGTAGGAAAAGTGCGAGGCAGGGGTGGAGGTGGAAATATGATTTGCTGCAGACAAAGTAGTGCATATCCATGCATGTTATCCGAACTGGAGACACCAGGGGGGATAGCAAATTCATTTAGTTTTTCGTTCTGCCGAATATTCCTTTTCTCTGCTAAAAGACACATTTTCTTTTTGCCTTTGACACCTGTAGCCATTAGCTGTACCAGTGGAAACAGAGAGTAAAAATATCCCTACAATAATTTGGTAGTACTTTACACCAACTGTGCCATCACTTTACACAGGCACAAAAATGACTAGATGAGGTACAGAAAATCATTCTGTAAATCCATAAAAATTGTGGGGGTTTTGCATCTACTGATTTTCCATTGTCTGTATTCATTAACAGAGAGCAAAATGGATGAATTAGTGCTCAGATCCAGGCAGCTGTTCATCTAACTTCCCCAGGCTGCACATGCTGAGGGTGTTTAGGATATTTTCACTTACAAAGAAGTAAAAAAAAATCCCCAGCTCCTGTTATCTCCGCCACTTTCTGTGTAGGCTTCTGAGGCTGGGAGCCCACTGCTGTGTTTTGTGCTTTCCTGAAGGCCAGCTCTGATTGCATGGCCACCTTCTAACAAAGATTTCATACCAAAGAGCAGCTTTTGCAGGGATCCTTCTAGTTCTCTGAGTGGTTCCCAGACCTCAGCCACCAACCTCTGTTTTGGGGCATAGGTTTTCTATTAAGAACAGCCTGGGAGGTGCTGAGCTCCACTTGCTGTGTTGGTCTTGCTGGAGTGCATAAAGAAATAGTCTCTAGGTTGGCAAGAGGGAATTTTTGAACTTGGAAGAGCAGTAGGAAAGCTTTGAGCCCACTGTGGGAGCATAGTAAAAGGACTGTAAGTTGCATCTATCACCAAGAGCTAGAAAGGCTTGATTTGTTTTATGAGAAACCATCATGCTGTCCTGCATGTTTACAAGGATGGGGATGGCTGTGGATTAGGCAGGCTTTGGCAGGAGATCTGTAAATTCGTAGCCCATGGGAAGGAGGGATTTGGAGCAGTGTTGAGGGTGTCCCACTGCTCCAGGCACAGCTGGAGAAAGAAGCCAAGAAACCAGGCAAAAACTAGCTCAGAATCAAGGACCTGGTGTGTGCAGGAGGAGGGTGAAAGCCAGCTGTACAGGATTTCAAAAGGCTGCATCAGCCTCGCTCCTTTAGCCTAACACGCATTGGAGAGCAGCGAGACCAGCAGCCCTGCTAGCAGAGCTGGGCACAAGGGGCCATCTTGGGCAGGAGACTGAGGAAAGGCAGCCAGGAGAAGGGCAGATGCTTGAACCTGCCTGGAAAGCACAACTAATTTGGCATACAGATGGCATGTCAGAGAGACAGACTGCATAGGTTATTAATACAGAGAGTGGCTTTCTTGGGTAAGGGACTTCTTAAGCTGTTACTTTCTTCCCTTTCTGTGTCTTGAGACTGCTGATTACAAGAGGAGAAGAGCATTATTACAGATATTAGCTATTTAGACACCAGAGATAACTCACAATGCTGAAAACTGAACTTACCTCTGATTAAAATTTAATTGCTCCCAAGCCTCCACTAGTTACTTGCATTAAGTTTCACACCATTGGAAAGCGCTCATCAACCAGTGTTGGATTTAACAGGAATTTGGCAGATGTTAGTGAAGTGCTGGAGGAAGTCCAAACCACAAGATCTGTGGCATATCATATGTTTGAAAATTTGTTGGCAGCTGAAAGAAAAATCACAAACCTGTAAATAGCAAGGACTGGACACGGATCTCTTCTCATCGAACAGCCCAAAAGTTGGATCATCACCTCCAGCACCTGGAAGACCAGCATAGGTCATGAAATGTTGTGTGCCAGGTGTCTCAGTGAGGTGTAAAAGCAGCAGCTATTATATTATTGGCTTTTGGAGTGCTGTGTGTGAGGAACATTGATATCACCATGGAAATCTTCAGGAAAAAAACTCCAGTCTGTTCTGAGGCAATTTAGCATATTAGCTATGTTTTATAAAACTTATGTTTTAATCGTAGATTTTCCTTCCTCTTGAGGGTATTTATTCAGAAACAGAGTCCGTGTTCACTAGGAGACTAATTTATTTCTGTTACGTATTTCCTTCCTATTGTTCATTGTCTGTAACCTTCAGCACTGCTTAGCTCTTTTGTCACCTCTCCTGATGCAAGGAGAGGACAAACACGAGGAGCTGACAAGGTTTGAGAAAACTTGATCTGTTTTTTGTTAAGTATGTAAAAATATCAACTTGTCTTTTCATAGTATTGTGAAAGCCTCAAGAGCTACAGCACGGTGAGACTGCAGAGCAACAAGATGCCTATTTTAGACAAACAGCTGAATTAAAATTTGAAATGATACAAGTCCTTTTCACAGGCAGGGCTAGTTGCGTTTTAAAAGAAATATAACATATTTCACGATTTAGTATCTGTCATGTTTTAGTACGTGCAAGTGTCTTGACAGTGATTGTGGCAGGAACTTGTATGAAAAAGGTAAATCTCATCTTAAGCCTTTTTCAATTGAAGCAGTGTTTGGTGAAGTTTGTGTGAAAGATTAAGTCTGATTCAGCTCTTGCTGAGGCTGAGCTGATGGGCACAGAGATAGACCAGGACCTGTCGTGCTATTACAGCATTTAATCCCTTATATATTATTTCATTTGTTCTCTAGTATATAGCAAAATGCATTTCATGTGCTCTCGTCCTCTGCAATGTAACCTGGGGTCGGCAGATCTCTGTTGCTCAGTAAGCACTGCCTGGGATAGATGCTGGATCCCTGTGCTAATCCTGCCTCATCTTTTGGTGCTGATCTGGCTTCTTTTCATCTCCTCAGGATTTTAGGAGTGAATGAGGGTTTATAAATTGGGGTCTCTGACTGTGAAATGAGTTCAGCCATGCTCTGCACCGCTGTCTTAACAAGTTTAGTATGTGGTATTCCATGTTACGTATTGTATTATTAATAGTAATTAATACGGGTTTTATTTTAAAAAGGCAAATCAAAATGCTTCAGAGTATCAATGCCTTTTAGTTCAAATGCAAAACCCATTAGTGCTCCTTTTCACATACTATTTTTTGAAGATTTATAGAGTATATTCTCTGTATTCAGAAATACATGGATAGAAATTCTATTGCCAACAGTGAAACTTGTTCAAAAGCTGATAAGACTTTTTTTTTTCTTTTTTTTTTTTTTTGGAGCACCAAAGGCAGTCAGTTTGGAACTTGAACAGTGACGTGGGAGGCATAAGGTACACGTAGGCTGGCACAGGGCTCTTTGCCAGAGAGTGGGGAGAAATAGGGCAGCACAGGCTCTCTTTGGGTGCTTCAGGGCAAATCTGAAGCAGATGTTGCGTAGCCCTGAGACACTGTTCTAACCATGAGCACTAATCTAACCTGACCGTAATAAAGGCTATCCCTGCTTCCAATGCTGTCCGGCAAATGCAAAGAGACATATATAGAGGTAGAAAACCAGTGGAGAGATTTCAGCCATCTTGAGCTATTTAAAGTTTGATGGGCTAAACCATGCACTGGGTTCCCTCTGCCACCAAGGAAGAAGAGCACCTCGAGACTGGGATTTGGAAAAGTGCACTACAAAATTGAACATTCCTATAGATGCATGAAGAGGATGTTTGTGGTTTACTGGAAACTATAGGTATTTGAGATGTGAAAAATAGAAGTCAGTGCTTGCCAAGGTGCACTCAGGTTTTCCCAATTGGCTTGAGTGGATTGGGAGCCTTATTCTTTTCGGTTTTTTCTTAGATCTGGCCTCACATGTGCAGCTTCATTAGATTGGACTCCTGAGGCAGTACTGAGCCTGTGATATGAGAAGATGAAACTTGGAGTGAAAGTAAGGCTGAGATGCCTAAATAACCTGATACTCCAAAGGCCAGTGTTTGTTTACGGCAGTAGGAGATACTGCTTTCTTAGTGTTTTTTTTAAATCAGGTCACTTGTTCAGAGACTAGCATTGGGCCTTGACCTAAATGTCTTACTCACTGTGTTTGCACTGTTTTTTCCTATGGGAAAAATAATGAAATGCAAAAATTAAGGGAAAGGGAAGTCTGCAAAGACCTTGCTTAAGGTCACAGGCTGCACAGGACTCAGTCCCTACTGGGCACCTCTTGCATCCCTGCCATTTGGCTCTCAGTGGAACAATGGTTTTCTAAATATTCAGTGCTCAAGGAATTTTCTTTATTTGGTTTGGATGGTAACATTTCAAAGGGATTGATTGGAAACAAAAAAAGAGCCTAAACCTGTGCTTGCTTCACAAGCTTCTTCACTGACCTATGGGAGCAGGAGCTCCACGTGGAGCACACACTTGACTTTGTCTCCCTTGGCTCATCTCTCTCACAACTTGTTGATGTTCTCAGGACAGCATTTGTCCCACTTTTCAAAGGTAAAATAACTTTTCTAGTTCTCCATAGCTCTTTCCATCCCTGGCCTACCAGCCTGGGAATAAAATGGGCCTCTCTTTACCTGAGAGCTCTTGGAGGATGCTGTGATATGTCGGGTGTGTGATCGTGTACTCTTCCCCAACACCTTGTGCTACCTCAACATTGTAGGCCTGAAATAAATATCCAACTGCTGCTCTTGGGTCCTAAAGCTTCTGTGCATGAATGCACTAAGACAAATCCTTAACTGTGTCTCTGACTGACTGCCCAAATGATGGGTCATGTTCACAAAATCATTACCTATCATCATTCATGCCATTGCCTCGTGCCAACTGCACGCATGCTGCAGATAGCCTAACCTTGGCCACCAAGGACAGTGGGGACTGAATGCATATTTCATAGAGAAAACTGAGGATGCCCTGCAACAAGGAAGGTTTTAACAGGCCTTTGTTGTGCTCCCGTCTTGCTGCATGGCAGAGTGTCAGGGAGAGACCGGCAGTGGGGGAAATTTTGCTGACACAGCTGTTGTATTGTCAGCAATTAATTGGAAAGTTTTGTTCAATAAAATGTATTCTGGCCTATGAAGGATGCCCTTGGCTTCAAGTTGGTTTATTAGAGCACTGTCTCATGATTTACTTTTTTTTTCTTTCTTTCTAGTCTGCTTGGTTATTGTTGGCAAAACCATGTCTTTGCCTGCACTTGTGGTAGAGCACACCTAACTTACGGAAGGTCAAATCACAAATGCTTTTATGGGCATCAGTTTTGTTTTCATTTTTTCTTTTTTAAAAAAATCACTTTTAAAGAATACCAGTTATGATGAGGCAAGTGTTTTGAGTGCAAATCTGCTGTCACATCCTCTATCATGTGCCTTTTGATCGTATGCAGGTAACTCTGATTGTAATTTGTTTTTTGGAGGAGGAAGAAGAGCATATATAAATATATGCACATAAACACAGCTAGTTCATCTAGCAGTTCTGGGTGTGGGAAAAGTAATGTATTTTCCTCCCTGCAATCAGACTTTAGCACTACCCTGCTGGTTATGGTTCTCCCAAGATGGAGAAAGCGGTAATTCAGCAACTGTTATCACTGGGATGTAAAGCATCAGCCAGAAAGAAGGCTTTTTTCCTCTCCTCTCCCTGTACCCTGCTGTGCTAGGTTCTGCAGAAGAAAAGATGTTGATAAATGTTAGAAAATACCTGGAATGTTATTAGCTTAATTTACGCTCAGTGCTCGGAAGGGCTTCCTTAGGTCCATTAGACCCCTACCTGGAACATGAAGAGATTCGTCAGGAGAATCTGAGACTTGTGCTGGGGATCCACAGCCCTAGAGAGATGGGTGCTATTGGTTCCCCCTTCTGCATAGGTGCACCTAAGAGAAGCTGTTTATTAAACTGGGTGGCTCTGACCAAGCAGCTGAGCCTCATTATTCCTGGGGAGTTTGTGAGCAGGTTGAGGTGCCAGACATGGCTCAAACAGAAATTAGCACTGAAGCTAATCTGGGGCTTTGTTGGGTGTCCCCAGTTTCCAGGGCTGCAGCACAGGAATAAGTTGGTGGGTGAGTGACAGTAGCAGTGAGCTGCTGCTCTGGTGAAGCCGTGGAGCTGCTGCAGGGCCATTCCATCACTGTCGTGTCCCCTGGGCATGCTCACTGCAGGCTTAGCAGGGAGTGATTTCCCACTCCTCTCAGCGCTAGTTTTTCCATTCTCCGATGGGATAACAGTAAGTGGTAATACCCTGCATCTCCAAGGCACCTTCCATCCTGAGATAATCCTTAAAATAAATGTTAGGTGAGAGCTGAAGATGCCATCCCGCACTGTAAGTTGTGCCCGCTGGACTTTGACTGGAGTGGGTAGGGCAGTGTAAGATGTCAAGTCGAGGAGGAATCCAAAATTGCTGGCGTTGAGAGTATCCTTGGTTTTGGAGTTAAGGGAACAGATAGCTGAGAAGTAGACATGTGGCTGAGGAAAGCTCTGGGTCAGGATGTGTTTGTTCTTCTGGGAAAGGAAAGCAAATGGAAAACAATGAAGAAATAAAACTGGAAGGACCAGCTTGTTATCCAAGGGGCAGATGTAGAAGTGGTTTGTAGGCAATGACAAGTGAGACAGCCAGGGATTAGTTTTGCAACTGACCCAGGATGAGGAAAAGAGCTAAAAATAGTGATTTAAGACCCCTTTTAGTGGAGATGAGCCAGCACTGTGCCCAGAGAGCTGTAAGGAAGGTTCCACATGAATGAGATTTTATTCAGTGTTCAGGGAGAGAAATCTGGGTAAGAGGGAGATTGGGGTTTTCTGAATGTTAGGCTGAAATTCCAGCAGTGATCCTATCACCTGCGAGGACTTGGCCTCACTGGTGCAATGTTTCTGTTGGCTGATGAAAGAAGTGTAACACTGCATTCACCACTTGGAGGATCCCTGCAGAGAAATTTTCTCCAAAAGAAAAATATTCAGGAACACTGACTTAACTTGTACTGCTTTCATCCAGTCAGGCTGGGTTTTAAGATTTAGGTACTATCAAAAATGAAAAGGCAACCTAGAAAGGCCCAACAATTAATATTATTTGTAGGAGGAAGAAATTTATGAGTCAGGTTGGTCCTTGCGTTTGGCGTCATTCTCATTTTACACCCTTTGCATCTGCTTTCCCTTTTTCCTCATCTCTGTCCCATCTCATTCAACATACTCTCAGGCTGGCTTGGGTCAGTTCTGCCATGGTTTTGTTTTTCATTTAGGCAGACACCACAGTGTGGACTTGCCTGAGCTTGACAGAAAGGGACAGATAATTTTCTGTTATGTTGCTATTGGAGTCCTGCATGCTTCAGCTGGCAAACAGATTGTTGAACATCCTTGAACAAAACTTGTTCAAAGTGCAAGAGAGAAAAGAAATCTAATATCTGCCTTTACATTCAGTTCCTTCCTTATGTGTTTTATTTGGTTTTCTTTACACACATCTAAAATTTCCCTTCTCTTAAAACATATTCAGCCTAAGTTGCCTAGTGAGATTTGATATCGAGTGAGCTCATGTTTAAAACTTGGCTGGATCTAGAGATGATTTTTCTCCCTGTTTCCACCCCCTTCCCTCTCTGGTGGTAAGTGGTAGTGAACGGGACCTGCTCTTGGGGGTAAACATCCCTATCCCCACACAAAACAGCAACTGTCAGTGGCTGAAAGCCATCTGTGGAAAGTAAGTGTTGGGGCACTGTGCCCTGGTAAATACCACTGCCTTATATCTGCTCTTGGAGATGCTCTTGAGTTTTCAGTGCAGGATGCACACTGCTATTACTGAAGACAAAATCTCAGCCAGGAAGCACAATTCATGTTGCTGTCCCTGGACCTGAAATGATTCATGTTGCTAAAATCATCTCTCTTCGTTGCAACCTGTTGCCTCATTGGAGTCTGTTTGACCGGGCATTTTGGCCTCTATGAGATTTCTGTGTGCTCTGCTCTGAACAAGAGCTGCAGACAGCGAGGGTTTAACTGAATCAGTGATGCTGTTTTAGCTCAAATATGAACTTTAATAAGGGAAAATAACAGCTTAATTTTGAAAGGCATCTTGTAGGCCAGGGGGACTGACCTTGTACGAGTGGCTGCTGCCAAGAGGATTAGGGAGTTGTATGTTGCACTCAGAAATGTACTGTGGACATGCTGAGCTTGGCGCAGAAGATGCGGAGAGTGGTCCCTGCAGTCCAATACCTTGTCTGAGCTTCAGACTTTGGAGAAAGAGATTCCTCATGGAATAACATGGTTCGAAAGAAGGGCTCATGCTTTTGCATTAGCGAGTAATTTCCTCGTACAATAACACGGGAGGATCAAAGCCTTCCCTGTCCACCTCTTGTTTTACTGTAATCCTTGGCACGTCTCAGCGCTTCCCAGGAGTGTGTTGTGGACTGTGATGAATGACGTCCTCTGCAGGAGGAGAAGGAAATAAGGACATCAGGTTGGCTGCTTGGGGTGGAGTTTTCCCCTGCCTCTCCCCACAAGTCTGTTCTTAGCATCCACTCTGTAATTCTGGATTTTCTGGTTATCCATGAAAAGGCTTATGGCTTTCTCAGCGCCAACTAAACACTTCAAGGATGGGTGAGCAAACAGCTGAGATGTTTGCAGTTTCTTTTGTACCCCAGAGATTTTTCTGTAACAGACACCACCTTTTTTCAGGAGACAAAGTCAGAAGTTGCTTGATGTTTGGGTGACGCAATTTTCAGCCAAGGCTCAGGCATGGAGATGTTGATACAGTGAAGGCAATGGTGTTGCATGAACCTGTAGGCTCCTGCTGTCATCAGTGTTGTGATGCACCTCCAAGGAGCACCTGGGATCTTGGACATATTGAATGGCTTTTGATGCAACCTTTTACTGTCCATACACTGTCTGACTCAGATTCCTAAATCAAATCTCTTTTCCTTCAAGCAAAGACACATTTCTCTCTGTCTTGGGACAATCTCTGCAGCAGCTGATCAGAGAGGGTGAGCTGCTTGCCACTTCAGTGCTTACATTTTGTAATTTCTGTTTAGCTGAGTGGCTCCAGGTTGACGTGCCAGTGAACTCCATGTCTCTGATCTATGGTCAGTCAGGCTCCGGCCCCTTAAATAAAATTGTCTAATATTTATTTGAAGGTTTAAACATTTCTTGACTTGCTTATTGGTGACCACAAAAGTCTATCACAGATGACCTTCTTCCTCCCTTCCCATCTCGAGCCTGACCACCATACTAGAAAGTCTCTTATTTCCTTCAATTCCACATGAGTTCAGTGTTATGCTCTGTTTTTTTTAGTATTCCTGGCATGACAGATCTCTCATTATAAATTATTCTGTCTGCTTCAGCTGCATGCTTTTTCTCATTTATATTTAAGTTAATGGAAGAAGAGTTGCTTTTAATGACATAAGTGAGCTAGATTTTGGGTTAGCATTATTATAAAATAAGAGTTCTGGCTGGATAATGTAAAATATTAGGGATTTTGAGTTTTTTAGTACCTGTAAAGCACTGCAATGACTAAAAAAACTAATATACTTCTTCCCTGCAAATTGATGAAACTTCTTGATGCATGCATGGAATGTGAAAGGCTCAAGGCTAATAACATTACAGGTCTCAACACGTGTAGTAAGTGGTCTGCTGTAAAAAATTTACAAAACAAAAACATTTGAGCATGTTTGACACTGGGGAAAGGGAAAATTAATAATCACTGTAGACTGGTGCATTTATTTTATGTTACCTGTGAGAGCTGTAAAATGAGGTTTAGGCTGTATGCTAGAATCATATAGCAGCTCTTTAGCCATGTATTATAGCAGTAGTTTTATCCTCTACTGAAAGTGTAATATCTGTAAGTATATAAGCCTCTCTGCTGTATTTCAGAATTGGATACATACTTCTTGACTACATGTTTTTTTTCCTCTTGTTTTTCTGTTACGCTTTTGAATCTTGCAGTCATATGAAGATACATTCACATATAGCTGTGTCTGTATGTCTGTGTTTATAAAACAAATGTACATATTTAGCAGCTATATTTTTTAAAATATGTGCACTGGACCAGGTCAGATTTTCTCTTGTCTCTCCTCTCTCTCTCTCCTTTCTTCTCATGCTTTATATGTGTATCTTTTTCTATTCCTTACAAGAGACATGATTCTTTTGTTCAAAGTATCAAATTTATTCTTTGCAGTGGCATCAGATGCTTCATTTTATGGCTGTATATATTATACAAAGGCAAGGAGATTACACAGCTTAAAAATCTCTGAAGGATACAGTTTACTTTTTTCATTTCTGTGTCATCCTATTTGCTTTTCTTTATCAGTTTCCAACTTCCTCAGATTCTTTTAATGCTCGTGAGGATCCACAGTACCTTTTTCGGTAGCCAAAATGGATCAAGTACAGTTTAGGCTTCCAGGACACGAGCGCATTACGGAAAATAGCTATTCTGGCAGAGCAGCACCTAGACATTCCTCTGTGCATTTGGTGCCTCTGGTTTGAACCAAGGTAATTCCCGTGGGCATATAAAATTTAGCACCTGACAGCATATAAAACCACATGCCAAACATGGGGAGGCAGGCATACAGCTTTGACCTAAAATAATTGCTTTCCAGCACTACTGTTCACTTTCTTGTAGATTTTTTACGCCTTTCTCTTCTGTGGGCCAAATTCTAAGTCTTAAAAGGTCAGTGAGCATATTCCTCTGCTTCACATGAAAAATATGGTTACCTTGCAATGTGCTGGTCTGAACAATTTATTAACAAGAATAATCTGAAATCTGACAGATATAAAGCTATAAATCAGCATTGTAAGTTTTTCCACCCTGGGATTATGTATTGTCATCAACCCCTTGGGTAAGAGTTTGAAACTACATCTCACCGAAGCTGGCAGCCTTTAGTGATGCCAAACAGGTTAGTTAAAACTTTCCTTTCTGATTTTTGGAGGTTGTTTGTTCCTGCTTCTTAAGTTTCTGCTGTGACTTAGCTGAGATGACAGGCCATGGCAACGCCTCCAGCCCTGGAGCCTTCAGGCTGCAGATGTTTGAGATGCTGAGGCATATGAATGAATATTCACCATTGCTACCAGCAGCCCAGGGGCCTCCCTCAAAAACAAATAGCCTCTGGGCCATGGGTGAGGGCTTCTTGCATGCCAGGCTTGTTAGGACATCAGCATGGACTTGACAGTGGACTAAGTTGCCTGTGTCCGTAAGTACGGAAGTCTGTTAGGAAAATGGGACACCCTTGAAAGTGCTATCCAGTTCATTTCACCTTAAAACACCCTGTATTTGTTTATTTGTTGTAAATCTGCTTTGCTGAAGTAAATGTGTTATTCATAATATTAATGGCACTCTCATTGTTAAATTCCTCTGCAGAATGTCAGATATCCATAAAACAGATTTAGACGCCAGTCCTGTAGTTAAGCATTGTTTAGGCAGATCCCTGAGCCAACATGAATACAGCTATTAGAATTGAGCTTTACAAAATATTGACGTTTCTACGTAAGTAATAAAGAGTTTTGAAAGGGAACTGAGCAGCATTTTATGTTTTTTCAGGGAAACTGCTTTATTTCTGAAAGTAGCTGTATATTGATATTCTTACAACGGAGTTTTGTCGGCTTCCTAGGATTGGTTTACATGAAATACTTTTTCTGTTTAGCATAGGGTTGTTTCTTCCCTCCCTCCCTTCCATCTGCAGAAAGCAAACCACTTGCTGGTTTTTGTTGGCAAGCTGGGGAGAGGGTTGAGCTAATCTCTGAGCTCCCAAATAAGATGTGGCCAAGAGGCTGAAGCTGTACCTGCCCCCTGATTTTCAGGAGGGATCTTGACAGCACATTCGCACCAAGATGCACTAGGGCATGCTCAAAGGATGAGAAGAGACAGCATTTCTCAGCATTTCTGTGTTTCCGGTGATTTCAGTGGTCAGTTTTCTTCGTAGTTCGGGCTGATTTTCTTTTAGAAACAAGAATAAATAGAATGAATAAGTAATGTGGAAGCCAGTGCAGTCAGAGACTGAGTGGAGCAAGTGCTCTGTAGAGAGGAAGGATTTTGGTGACTTTGCAGAACAATTTGTGATTTTGAAACAGGTTTGAAATAACTAGTGTGTATCAAGAGGTGAAAATAAATGGGTTTGGTGAAAGACAAAAGGTGAGGTTTTGCTGGCAGGTTTATAATTCCTGTTGCTCCAGAGTATGGATATAACATCTACTGTACAGACAGCAGGCCCTGCTGTCAGGTCTCCAGTTTATGTCTGGGAATGCAGTAGGGACCTGCATGCTGATGAAGTCAGTCCTAACATGGGTTAAAGAAATAAGCAATCCTAACTCCACCTTCAATATTTTATGATTTACTGCTTTTCCTCTCTTTGATTTCAGCTGACCAGCCCAACTACAGCATGTGTGTGCACTCAAAACACCGGGCACTGGGGCTGATGTGGAAGCCCAGTACATGAATGGGGGAGACACCTCAAATCCTGAGCCTGAGAGCAGCTGGGATTAGGGGACAGTGCACGTGGTGCAAAAGGAGATGAATTGTAAATGCAGAAAGCAGCCTCTGTGATTTCAGTCTGCCAAACCGGACAGGAGGAAGTAGAGCCAGGCAGCTTTCCAGCCACCTCTCCCCCAACACCTCTTGCACACACACGCTGCAGGGCCAGGGAGATGATTTCTTGTAGTTCCAGTGGATTGTCTCCTTGGGTTTGATTGTACTATGCCCTCATCCTTAAAATAACAGCATAACACAATCAGGTTTTAAATATTAATATGGAGATCACAGGCGTGTAGCTTGGAAGAACCGAATCACTGAGAATTGAAAAGTCTAATCTGTCCTTTTGAAAGCTGTCCAATTTCTTTTTTATTTACAGCATTTGAACCATTTCACAAATTGGAAAGCAACTATCCAGCCATTTCACAGGCAGATTATGATATGTTTAAGAGAATCCAAGGTATTTATCCGAATGCAATTGGCCATCTTGCTGACTAACATCTAGACTGAAGATATTACACACACAAATGAACAGAGACTATTTGAGAATGATAGTTTTCTCTTATTAAAGTTATGTTTGTAGCTTGCAACTGAAGAAATGTTTCAGATAGTGGTATAAGCTGACTGCCTTTGGCTCTCAAAAGGACTCGTCATGTTGATTGGGTAGATGAGAAAATGCTAGGGCGTGAATAGTTACTTTATGACTCCTGCACTTGGTTCCATTCTTCGCAAATGCAGAGGTGGAGAACTGCTGGAGAGAGACTGGCTCCATCTGGCACTGCCTCTGCAGAGTGCATGCAAGTTGTTCGATTAAAGATGCAGAAGTGCAGGCAAGAGGCAGGAAACGTATTAGATGAATCTGCATCCGTTGCCAAAAGACGGGAAAATTTTGTTTTACTTGTTATCAGCTGCACGTGTGCTTGTTCTGCATAGACACTAAAAGGTGTGTTTCAGCTTGCATGGACAGAACATACATGGTTTAATTAATTAAAAGGTTGAAAAAAACCCCCACACAAAAAACCTGGCAATCCCATCCTGCAGTAAATCTCTTGAGGCTGTAAGTGTAGTGCTCACGTGTCTGTGCTCTAATATGGTCTGAATGAAAAACTGACAGCACCTGTTACTGAAATCAAAAGTGATTTCTCTAACAATGGGATACTGGGGAATTCCTTCCAGGCTTCTCTTTAATAGAGTTTGAAGGATTCAGGTTGGAAGACAGTGCATAAGATCTGCACCACTGGCTCTGATGGATGTGAATCGTGCCAGGGGACAGAGATTGTTTAGGAGGTTAGAAGTTCACTCCATACGTTCAGTAATAATATGCAGCTGGTATGTCCTTAAAAAGGGATTGCATGGGTTTTTTTCCCCCCTGTATGAAACCTCATGTGGACTGAAAAAAAAAAAATCAGATTTTATACATTCAAATCCAGGCATTCAAAAAAACTGCAACTACATCTGACAGTATTTTTGAGAAGTAGAGTGAATTGAAACTAGATTGCCTAAAAATAGCTCTTGAACTGAACTCTAAAAATTATTAGATTAGTCCATTTATAATAAATCCTGATATACTGTCTATTAGATCAGCTCTTCTGTAATCTTTTCCTGTTTACCAGGCCTCCTATTGGCATATATCATCTGCATCTCTAAAAGCATTATAGCATGATGTTCAAAAAAATGCTCAATGTTTGTGTCTTGTGCATGATGGTCTGGTTAAGATTCTGCCTGAACATTCAGAATCATTTGCAAAGGCTGGAGCAAGCAGTATGGCATCAGTGCCCTCAGTGGATGGTTGCCAGAGGTTACAAGAGATTCACAAAGGTGGATTTGGCAAAGGTCCTGGGTAGGAAGCCAGAGCTATGACTTTAGAAACTGTCTTCTGACAGGAGAGGACCATGGTGAAGACAAGAGGTGATGCTCCCGTGCTGCACCCCTTCATTCCCTGATGTTGCTAGATATGCCATGTGCTGTAAAATAACAGTTAAAACATTGTCTGGTGTCTCTGAAGTTACATATTTTAAGCAGGATCCAGTAAGTTCTTGAAGAAGAATGGGGTCAGAGAGAAAAAGAAAAAAAAAAAAAAAGAAAATGAAGAAGTATTTTCTTTTATTCAAATGACAGCTAAATTGGGGACCTGACATTAAGAGCTGTTTGGAGCCAGAAAAAGTATTAAGCGCTGACACACACACCCCCACAAAAATCCCACAGAAGCATAAAACTTGATATTTCACAAAAATACAGTCAGGCTGCTGTTTGGGTTCCTATTTTTTCAGGCAAAACTTAAAAGTTTGCAATAGTAGCTAGAATGTTTTTGACCAGACAACCTTTCTGTAGCAGTCTGGCACATGTAATGAATATTGGTCGTTGTCAGAAATGCAGAGTTTTGAATCAAAAGGGCTTTGGTAGGCATACTTTTTGCCTGTTGAAAATCGGTGCATGTGGTGGCTGCTTTGAATGTATTCTCTTGCTGAGAGTGGTGGTGCAATGAAAAAAAGCAAGCTGGGGCAGATTGACTGAACTTGAGCCTGCTGCGATGATTTTGCACACTTCAGCTCTCATTTTTTGTTGTTTATGTTAAATGCTCAAACTCCAGATCCAGAGGAAAGTCCCAGTGTGTTAAGTGATTCCAGCTTGAAGTGCATTGAAACAGCTGAGTTTGCACCATGTCTTGGACCACAGCTGTAGGTTTCCCCTTAGTACAGGCACTCAACATATGGTCCACATCCACTGCAGCATCTGCCCAAGCCCAGCAAAAAGTCATATGCGGGCAGAGTAGCCTTGGGCGCAAAAACTGATTCCTTGCTAGAAGAGATAGGAAAATAAAAATCCAGAAAGTGTTGCTTCATTTGTCAGCAGTCCACATGGGAATGGATCTTTGTCTCAGGTGCAGCATCCTCCACCTCTGCTTTTCCTTCTTGACCTGTCTATGGTAAGAGGGAGGAAGAAGGAGATCTGTGTACCCCTGTATTGTATTTCATGTGATTTTTTTCAGGGTGCAGGGCTGTGCACAGTTGTGCTCTTGAAGATAACGTGCCATGTTGAATACTCTGGGGCCGTCACATGTCTTATCTTCCTATCAGTGGGTTTTTTAAGCCATTCGTCAGTCTCAGTCAGTAAAGCTCCAACAACAAAAACCAAAACCCCAATCCCTCCAAAAGCAGTGTGTGAACTTATGTTCACGCATGATTTTGGCGCAGCTTCCCCAAATAATGGCATGTGTGAGCACAGGGAAGAACTGTTCAGATGTTTGATGTGAGGCCGACTTGGCCTTCGCCTGCAGTAAAAATAAATCATAGTTTCTCTCAAACACGTGGAAGGAGCTGTACATAATTTAGGGCTAATCTCACCTTGTCAATTCTCTGGCTCCCAGCTCCTGGTTTCTTCATTTGTCAGCAGTCCACAAGGGAATGGATCTTTCTTGTCTCAAATGCAGCATCCTCCACCTCTGCTTTCCCTTCTTACCTTATGTTAAGAGGGAGGAAAAAGAAGATCCATGTATTGTACTTCATGTGACCTTTTCAGGGTGCAGGGCTGTGTGTGGTTGCATTCTTGAAGATAACGTGTCATGTTGAATACTCAGCTCCGGGGTGGCACTAGCGTGTGGCTTTTGGTCTTCCAGCAGACTTTAAACATGAGAAGGTTTTGCAGGTTGATGTCTTTCGTGGCATGGGGTCAGTATAACTTTGCAATTCACTGGTGTGCGAGTGACTGGGTTGATCGTGTGAGGCTCAGCCTGGGTGCTTTTTGAGTTCAGTCATTCTTTTCTGTCACCTTACATGGAGTTCTTTGAAAAAACACCCAAAAAGGCAAAAACACGAAAAGGCAAAAGAAAATGGGAATATATTTACTTTTAAATAGTAATTTTTTTCCTAGGGAGTTTCAGAAAAGGTTCTGAAATGCATTTGAAAATGCCTGTAGAAAATTAATTCCCATGAGATGCATTTATGTGACAGGGAAGAGAAAAACAGCTGTGATATAATCCTCCAATTGTATTAGGTTTGTGGTTTTCTGTGCTACTTCTTTCAAGGCATGCCTAAACCTTCTTATTTGCTATGTAAATACAACTTGCACCATCTTTCAGTAAAAGAAGAAATGATAAAAGGAATGCTGTAAGCGAAGGATGTGGTTGCCAAATATGAAAAGGGCGAAATAAGCAGGGAAGGAAGGACCTTCAGGTTTTGTGCTTCTCGCAGCCTTTCAGAATCCTGCAGTGCTGTGTTTGTCTTAGTGCAGCAGCAACAGGTGTAAATAATTGTGCACGCAGCCTGGATATGCTCAAGGGGGCACTTGGTTTGCTGCTGTTGGACTGCTTGGAGTAGCTGTGTCTCAGCTGGTCCGGTGCTGCAGAGGTGCAGCACATCGCAGGCAGCAACTCTTGGCTGCCGGCACCCCATCACGTCTGCCGGGAGCGTCAGGCTCAGGAACGCAAACCTTGCTGGAGAGTGAAGTCATCGTGGTTTCCTTGGACCTTGAGTGTGAGACTTGGAGGCTTGGAGTGCAGCCTCTTCTCCCGGTTAGTGAGCAAATGCTGGCTCGTAGCACGTAGCCGTCAGGCCAAACCTTTGGATTGCAACCCCAGGGGCAGAGCTTGATGGATGTCTTCTGTCATCTGTTACCTAGCAAAAGCCAGTGAGCCTCACCCAGGAAATCTTGTCTGCAATTTCTGCTCGAGGGGCCCCCAGTTATCTTCGTTCATGGAACAGAAAGTGCATGACATCTCTTAAAAAGTATTTTCAGTTATTGAGTACACCACGTCATACGCTGGATACTTGGGTGCCAAAATTAAAAAAAATTATAGAAAAGGTAGCAAAGAGCCTTTCTTGCAGTCAAAGCTGCTTTTGTGATAGGAAAACACTAGTCAAAGTCATTTAGGAATGCAGTCCCACATGTCTGGGAGCACCAGGAAGAGGTGAGCAGAGCAGAAGGTAAGATGACACATGTGCTGGATTTTCCTGATGGCAAATACATAGTACTGCTCTTGGGCCAATAATGAACTTATCATGTCACCTCTCCAGGAAAGGGGAACCAAGAGAAATGGAGGAAAAAGCAAAAATACAAACAAAAAAAAGACAATCCATTATTTATTTAACATTGTATTCCCCATGAGCAGATTCATGCCATGATTTTCCTTCCACTAAGCAAAATTCTGCCTCCAGAAGCATGGGCTCTATGTAAAGGTTGGGAAATAAAAGAAAGAAGGAAAAAAAAACCCCAATGTTTCTATTTTCTTGCTAGTCAATGTGCCCTAAGTAAGAGGCTCCTCTGGGAGTTGCAGTTACTCCCTTGTGGACACTGGAAATGTTTTGGGTTTGTTTTTTTTTATGGCTGCGGCTCTAATCTGAATGGTGACAAAATTTAGTCTTCAGCCGTTAGTGCCAGCTTTCTAGAGAGAGCAGGGAAGAAAAAAGTGAAGTATCACTTTGGGGTGTTTCTGGGGAAGAAGTGTTTCCACAGCTGTAATTCACTTTCTTGGAAGCACTGAAAATTCCACAGTGCTGTACTTTGTGGAATCAAAGTCTGAAAAGTCCTGGATTTGAAAGGAGTAGAAATTGAGTCTTGCTCAAAAGCTGCCTTTAAAGTCTTGATATGGCGATGTGTGGTAAAAACAAGCAGTAAAAGTAAAATAATCAAGTTTATGCATTTCTAGTTATAGTAGTGTTGATGATTTTTAAAGATGCTTGTCTTGCAGTAAGAATTGTATTGTGAAGCATTATCTGAAGTCTTTTTGTTAAAGCAGTGCTGCACTGCTGCTTTCCCCCAAGTCAGAAATTCAAAGTTTTTTGGTAGCCTGAGTTAATCTGGAGGTTTGATCTCTGTTCTGTGCTGTAGGATTTAGGTAATTTTGCACAGGTTGCAGTCTCTTCGTGGTTTCGCCTGGATTTGAGAATCATTTATATGTAAATGATCCTGATCTCCTATTCTTTTACTTCTTACCAATTAACTTCATATGGAAGCACACGGTTCTGTGAGCAAAACGGGCAAGCAGTGCTGCCTGGGGCTGGGGAAACTAGGTGGTGTTATCATGGTGATCATGATTGCTGGAGCTCATTACCAAGCTGACTTATTGGATAATCAAACCTTTGAACTCAGTTCAGTGGTACCCCATCCGTCTCACTCTGTTAGGCCACTTGGAGGCAGCTCTTTTATAACATGTCCTATTGTAGATGGTGGATGTGTTTATTTTTAAAAACACTAAGAAAGCCCAGTGGAACAAGAAAAAAGTTGGAAGAACAAGCCCTCAAAGAGATTTTGACACTGGTGCTAAGGGGTTTATGGAAGATAAAACAGCTCAATTTTTTATGGATAAAGGAAAATGCCATTAAATCCCTTGTGCCTAACTGCTACAGTAAACTTGCCAGAGTTATTCCAAAAATGGCACGCTGTGGGATATTCAATGATTTTCAATGAAAACTAGGCTCAGAAACGCAGCTCTCGTGCGTGTGGATCAAGGCAAGCTCCTGGGTGCTTACTATATGTTTCTATATGCTCACAAATGAGTGCAAGAATTTTTTAAATGGGATTTGCTAGTTTTGGCTTTGAAACTGCATCCACTATTTCTACTCACTGTCTCTGTGCCTGTAGTGCACGGCGTAGTTAATTTTGCAAAAGGAAAATAACTTCTTATTGCATGAGTAAATGGGGAAAATTCTGCAGGTTGCTGTCTACCAGGCTAGTCTGAAGAAATAAACCATGTACTCATGGCAACACCTGCTGTAGTAAAAGCAGATATTTGCTGAAGTTCTCTACAAATTTTAATCCTCCCTGTAACGTCAGATGGAAATCATCATTTTGTGATCTAGCGCAGCTTTGAGCAGAATTTAGACAAAATTTGTCAAGGTCTGCAGGATTGTACATTGTACTTTTTGGAGTTCATTCCAGGGCTCATAGTGAAAGGAAGGTGGTAGGAGAAAACTGGAAAATCTGATCACTGGCGTTGGGAGACCTGTTTTCAGATCAGTGTCCTAGTGCTCAGGTGATTTAGTGCCTGTTTTGCTGCTGCTCACCTTTTTCAACGCTGGGGGAGAAGATAATCCTGTTTTCCAAGGCACAGTAGAGCTGGGATTTTAAAGCTGAACATTTTCTTGGAAAACACTTATCCGTCAGAAAATTATGTTTATGGTGATGCTGAGTTTTAGTGTTTGAGGAGAGAGGTGTCAGACTTGGAGTAAAATTACGTAAAACAAGAGCAAGCATGTGCTTCAACTACCATATTATTTATTATTCTGTGGCAGGAGAGTTACTCAGAGCACCATGGGCTTAAATTGCTTAAATAACAGATAAAAACTTTCAGAATGGAAAAACTCCTATTTTACAGCAAATGGAGGCCTCTCTATGCTTGAAATAGATTGACTTGAATGCACTCCAATATCATTACACATTAATATTGCACAGATAGTGAGCATGGAACTTTCACAGGACCTAGAAAAGAGGACAGCCTTTCAGGAGCTTGCAGGCTGAACCTGCTCACACAGCAGGATAGTTCCTTGGGATGACAGGATAATTGTTACATTTAATATTAATTTTTGGCTAAGCTGGAGTTCACACATGGGTGTCTTTAGTGTAGAAACTCCGATTCCTGTTGCTAAACATGGAGCAACAGTGACTGAAGGCTTTTTGAATGCTGGATGAGGTGAGATGGTAGTGAGATGTTATGACATGGGAATTAAAGTGAGGATGGTATCAGACATACCTATTCATATGGCTTCCTTACCTGCATTTCACAGTCAGCCCCAGTGTTTCCCTAGGCAGGCACTGGGAGGGCATGTGAGTATCTGGTGTTTAACTGGAGTAAAAGTGTTAGGTTGAAAGAAGCAGAAAGGTGCTTAGAGAGAGGCAAAGGAGATGGGAGAAGCAGACTTCTTCACAAGCCATATGTGGTGTGGCATGACAGAGGTGATGGGGGAGCACTTGGAGGCAGCCTGCTTCAGTTTCCCCACCTGATATTTCAGTTCAAGCCATAAAGGAGTCCATATGAACCTCCAGTCTGTGCAAGCACCTTGGTCTAAATAGGAGGCTAAATAAGATAATATAAGATGGGAATCCCTCAATATTCTCCCCACACAGTACTTGGTGTGGCTATTGCAGGATGTACAATGGGTTAATGCGCTTCTAAAGCAGGTTGCCCACTTCTTGCTGCTTGACTGCTCATTGCAGGTTTTCAGTGAATTAGCCCATTGAGCATTACACTCTCGAGGATTTGGCTGGGCTGATGTGCACCTCTGCATGTGTCACATGGCCTGCAGCTCGAGGGGCCAGGTGCTGCTCTTGGGATGAAACAGCAAGGCATGAACCTCAGAGGAAATTAATGACTTGCTCCAGAGAACAGCCTTGTGTTCATCCCTCTGTGCACTGCTGGTTTTGGGGATGGATTTGTGGTGTGGTGTTCTTTTTTTTATTAGACCATGGAAAATGTTTTTCTGTCCAAACCAGCTGAGTCTTCAGCAACACTAAAAACTTAAAAGCACTTCTGTGCTAGGTGTTCCCTAAAAGATGGAAAATAAGATTTTTACATTAAAATGCCAGGAAGAAAAACGGTGAGGGCATAAAGCGCCGCTTTGTTTTCATCAGAGGCTAGTGCTTTTGGAAAATCGGTTGTGCTCCAGCGGTCATTACCCCCCTGTGTGCTTCTCTCGCTGTTTGTTCCAGCTTCTCTCCGAAAGGTGGCTGTGCAGCAAGCCTTGTCTTTGCTGTAGCTCCAGCTAGACTCTGCAGGCCACTGGAGTCGTCAGAGGGGACATCCTCAGGACCTAGGCTTGAGTCCTTTTTCCTTCCTCTCTTTAACCGGCTCTGCCTTTGTTTCAGGAGCATCGACTTCGGGGGCTCTGGGCCCGGGGAGCACCACTGCCAGCACCACACCGCGGATGGCCACCAGCACCACCGGCCGCCCCACCACCACCTCGGCCTCGGGCAGGAGGAACAGGAGCACCAGCACCCCGTCGCCCATGGCCGACGTCCCCGATGAGATGACCACGCACCTCCCGCCCGCCTCCTCCCAGCTGCCGCCGGCCGGTGCGGAGAGCTGCGACCCCATGGAAGCCCGCGATATCATGTGGTCTCGGACCCGGCAGGGCCAGGTGGCGAAGCAGCCGTGTCCCATGGGCTCAATAGGTGAGTCCAGGGCGGGAGGACACAGTGAGCTGTCTGCACATGCCCATGGCGCACTGCGAGCGTGCAGCTTTCACCAGTGGAGCACGCTGATGCCTTCTGTCAGGTCTGTGTCACCTCGGTCAGGTTTGGCAAGCAGCTGGCTGGGGATAGGGCCTCAAGATGCTGAGCACGTTGTGCAGGATCTTTAGCATCTGGCCAAAGGAGAGTACAAGTACTAAAGACCCTGTGGGATTACATTCGATGTGCTGTAAAATCCTCTCTTATGTATGATGCACCTGTTATCCTGGGTTTGCCTGTATTTGTCGCCCCTGGACTCAACTGACTGATGATGGCTAATATTTTGTTTGGTTTGGGGCAGAGAGGGGTTAGGGGAGGAAGTCAACAAAACTTGTGTTTTGAAGCTCCTGAAGCAGTGGGAGTGGTTTTTCAAACTGCAGCCAGCACCCAGTGTGATCAGCTGGGAAAGTAGCAGAGAAACAAAGCCAAATCTTTCAAAATGGTTTATTGCTTGTTGGATTTTGCTCCGTTTCTTCTACTCTTCTCTCAATTGTTTTCTTGAAAAACGTTGCTTTTGGTAATTTTCTGTTCAATTTAAAACACAATCAGATGAAGAATGGTTTTTGGCATATAGTTCAGTTCTCTGTGTTTTAACACATGCAGTTTTCTAAAAATATTTATTTTTCACGCCAATCTTGGTGTCCAGCCCCAAAAATTGCTTGCAAGGGAGAAATCTTAAAAGTGGAGGAAATTGCCTGAAAATAAGGGCTGAAGGGATCTGGCTCGAAGAGAAGAATCTCTGTTAATTCTGCACTCCTAGAGAGCCATTCACACCTGTGTGTGTGAATACTGACTCACTCTTGAATTTGGTGAGGACAGACTGATAAAATACCTGTTAAAGTATGACAGGCATGAAAAGGCATCAGTGGTGAGAATAGGTAAAGAACGTTTTTGCTGTCTTTCCCAGCTCTACTTGGTAAAATTAGTGCAAAAAGTATCATGTGGTTCCCAGAGAGGGGAAAGGATATTCTGAACCAAAGCTGTGAAAATGAAGGCTGGGTGCAGGGTGCCCTTTCCTAAGCACAAGAGCTAAGGACTGGATGAAAATAGCTAGAGAAAATAAAATAGTCCAACTTATTGTTAGGGGATGGCCGTAAACCTTTCCCATCTCTAATTTCAGTGCTTCATGCAACTTGTTAAAAGCTGTGGAATATTAGCAGTGGGTCTCTTCCAACTCCCTTTGCAGGCATGAGCAAACTTTCACTGGTTCTAATTGGAGCTACTGTCAGAGCAGGATGTATTTCATGCCTCTGCTGAAGAGTTCAGTTCTGTGGGGGGAAAACACTTTCTAAGATGCATTCTTTATGTGTAAAGTTTTTCTTGCTTTTTAAAGATCTTTAACTGCATCGTCTCAGATGCATTTCTCTTTGTCTGAAAGGGCCTGAGGCACTTTGCTGTCTTTTGCAGCAGGGATTGGGCAGCTCTTTCCAAACAGCTCTGTCCTCTAAAGTCCCTCTTGACAATTGAGGGTTGACAGTAAAGCCCAGCATTACATCTTGGCATTCACAGCTTTCAGACTTGTGTGTGTATCCACCCAAATGGTGTAATGATGATTCAGAGCCATAAAATCTTCATAAAGCAGCAAGAAAGTGGAAGCACGGAGTCTGATGCCGATTCACCAGTGGTGAGGCAGAGCACTCAAGGTGCTGGCTCAGTGTTTGAGATCTAGTTTTGATTTCTTAGTACCTGGCAGCTTTCCTGCCTGGCCTAAGGCAAAGTCCTTTGTCTATAGTTTCTGTTTGGCAAATTGGAAATAGTATTCCTGCATTACCCTGTGGGTCTTTTATGTCTTAGGGCCCGTAAGCATCAAGGTCATGGGAGACTATGACACTGAGATGACTCAGAAGTGTCCTGCTGAGGACCTGAGCACTAATAAGCTCCCAGGTTTTGCATGAGGTGAAACGAAGCCTGTGTCATGGTGTGCTGGAGGCAAAATACAACGAATAATATTGAACACAGCGGCTTTCCTATTGCAGGGGTTGCGACTTTCCGGTGTCTTGCGCCAGACGGTATCTGGGAACCCCAAGGACCTGATCTTAGCAACTGCTCTTCACCCTGGATCAACCACATTACTCAAAAGGTAAAACCCTTCCCATGTGTTGACGACTCTGAGTCTAGAGTGACGTTCCTCAGCTCCCTGTTTTTTTCCACACAAGGAACCTAAAGGGATCGATGGTCCCACATAAAGCATGAGCTATGCTTAATAGCCAGGAATTGCAAGGAGAAAGCAAGACTATGATTGTCTTATGGAAATTAAAGCAAAGAGGGTAAGGAAAGGCAAAGGAGAGGGGCTGGAGGGTGGAATTAATCTAGAGTGAATGGCATTTCTTGTTTGTGGTAAGAAAAGGAGAAAGAGGGAGGAGGAGGTGGGTAGACATATGGAAAATACTGACTTGTTGCAAAAGGAAACTCCCTTTCACGCATCCTCCAGGATTTTTTCATGTCACACAAGCACAGGATAAACCCTCTAGTTAAGAAATCCTTACCAAAGAAAGGCAGGCTCAGTGTGAAATGTTTGCATCGTGCCTCTGACCTTCTGTTTTTAACTTCTGCCCAAATTATAAAAGAACTGATGGAATAGAAAACAATGGCACAGTAATCTCTTGGCTCTTAAGTCCCTTGATGAATGTTTTCTAGCACTTCATCATTTATCAGTGTTAAAAGTGCATTAACATGTGACAATAGAAGTTCAAGACAAGCAGAGCTTATTTGGTAGCAATATGTTGAGTGTTTTTGTTATTAATGCACAGTGGTGCTTTCAGCTGATTTCATTACAAACAGAGACCAGATGTGTGTTTACGCCATAGAGTCTGTGGGCTGAATCTTTATTATAGCAATTTGTGGGGATTTATTCACTCCTTTAGCCAGAGCAAGCAAGTCCCAGCGTTGCAAGTTAGCTGTGCTGCTGCATGATAGCAACTGAATCACAGAATATGCTGAGCTGGAGGGATCCACAAGGATCATCGAGTCCAATTCCTGGCCCTGCACAGGAGCATCTCCAAGAATCACACCGTGTGCCTGAGAGTATTGTCCAAATGCTTCTTGAACTCTGTTAGGCTTGGTGCTGTGGCCTCTTCCCTGAGGAGCCTGTTTCAGTGCCCAACCACCCCCTGTATGAATAACCTTTTTCTAATATCCAATCTAAATCTCCCCTGACACAACTTCAGGCCATTCCCTTGGATCCTGTCACTGGTCAGCATAGAGTAGAGATCAGTGCCTGCTCCTCCCCTTTCTCTTATGAGGAAGTTGCAGACTGCAGTGAGGGCTCCCCTCAGTCTCCTCCAGGATGAACAGACCTGGAGCTGCTCCTCATACAGCTCTCCCTCAAGGCCCTTCACCATCTTCATTGCCTTCCTTTGAACACTCTCCAATAGTTTTATATCTTTCCTATATGGCAGTGCCCAAAACTGTACACAGTATTCAAGGTGAGGCCACACCAGTACAGAGCAGAGTGGGACAATCCCCTTCCTCAGCCAGCTGCCTGATGCCCCCCAGGACATGGCTGGGCCTCCTGGCTTCCAGGGCATTCAACTTGCCATCAACCAGGACTCCCAGGTCCGTTTCTGTGGCACTGCTATCCAGCATCTCATTCCCCAGTCTGTAGGTACATCCAGGGTTGCTCCATCCCAGGTGCAGAATCGGGCACTTCCCCTTGGTAAACTTCATATGGTTGGTTATTGCCCAGTCTTCTGATTTGTCAAGGTCTCTCTGCAAGGCCTCCATGCCTTCGAGGGAGTCAACAGCTCCTCTGAATTTTGTGTCATCTGCAGACTTGCTCAGTATCCCTTCGAGTCCTGTGTTCAAGTCGTTCATGAAGATGTTGAAGAGCACAGGGCCTCAGATGGAGCCTTGGGGAACCTCACTAGTGACAACACTGCACTCCCAAAGAACCACTGCTCCCTGTCCCTCATCTTAACTGAGCCTGTGAATTGCACGTATGCCCCTGATCATCCCTATACCCGTCCCTCCCCAAAGGCAGGGAAGACGTCAGTTAGCGTGGGACCGCTGTGATATGGTGCAGCCCTTACAAAGCCCATAGCTCTTCTGTCCCACGCAGGAGGGTGGGCATCCCTCTTGCCATATGCCCAGTGAGCTGATTAATAAAGACTGCCTTCGCTGGCATTAGCGGCTGTGCAGCTCTTGTTTTATGACCTATGTACTTATCCTGGAGGGGTTAATATTACTTACTCCAGCCATAATTCACCCTAACCTAACCCTAACCCTAATTCAATCCACTCTTGCTGCTTGGTAAAGATGACTAGGCCGTAAGCCATTAGCAGAGGGAAATAATAGCCTGCACTGATGAAATCTCTGAAGGTTAGGCTTATTTCATTTGAAACTCTAGCTATCATTTGCGTAACAAATAAGCCCCATTTAATTTGTTACACGCTTTCATACCAGCCTAAAATTGAAGAGCCAGGTTTTCAGAAATGGCCGGCAGGTTACAGCTGGGACTTGATTTTGTTTTTCTCTTTCCTGAAGGAACTTAGTTATGTTCAGCTTTGGAAACTTTCCACCAGGTGATATTCAGGAAACTAACAAATTACCCTGGATCTCTTTTTGCCTGAGTGGAAATTCACTGGGATCTTTGATTACGTGACCCATTGCCTATGGAGAGTTGTTCCAAAACATCAAGACTTTCCAGGAGTGACTTTTGAGGGGAAAACCCTGCTTGGCTTGCCTAGGGGTTTGTATTAGGATTTGCATTCATTGAATCATTTTGGTTGGAAAAGACCTCTAAGATCATTGAGTCCAGCCATTCACTCAGCGCTGCCATGTCCACCATTAATCCATGTCCGTAAGTGCCACATCTACATGTCTTTTAAATCCCTTCAGGAGTGGTGACTCAACCACTTCTCTGAGCAGCCTATTCCTCATCCTTTGTCACTAGGTTTCCCCTTGTATCCAATAACAGACTGAGATTCTCCTTAACACTCCTTTTCTTGTAAGTGTATTTAGAGAAAAACTTTTGTTGTCCTTTGTGGCAGTAGAAATACATACACAGTTCTGGTTGAGCTTTGGCCCTGCTAATTTTCTCACTGTATAACCTCATGACATCCTTGTAATCCTGCTTAGTTACCTGCCCCTTTTTCCAGAGGTCCTAAGCTCTTCTTTTTTCCTTTCATTCCAGCCAAGGCTCTGTGTTCAACCAGACCAATCTTATTCCCCTCCAGTTCATCTCTCGAGTCATGGGGATGTCCTGCCTTTAAGATTCAGTGAGATCCTTAGAGTAAACACAGTTTCAAATTACTTCCGAAATAACTGATAGCCGCTTAGTTTCCCTGCCCAAGCAAGAGGCTAGAAAGCCATTGCTGCACTTAAGAGATGGAGACTGATTTATCCGTAAATCAAGAACTTTTTTCTCACATCCCTGCTGTGGATGGAAAACTTCCCTTCTGCGAGCTTACAGATTTGCTCCAGGACCTCTCTAAAGATGAAAAAGGAGCCTTCCTCCTCTAAGCCAAGACAGATTTTCTTCTTGCTGCTATGGGGGCAGCTAGAGGAAGCAGTAAGCCACTGTGCCATGAGGACAGAGGTGCTCACACCCTGCAGCTCAGCTCTCCTGCACCCCTAGCTCTCTTGGGTCCTCACTGGCCACCCATCCCTCAGCATCTGCAGCTGCAGCACAGCTAACAAAATGGGTAGAAATACTTTTTGGCAACCAAGGTTCATACCTGCACAGCGTATCTTCATTCCTAATCTGCTTTGTCTCCCAATAATCTCCTCTTCTGTCACCTGCTGGGTCCAAACTTCCACCCTGCTCAGGAAGAAGAGTGGTGGGTGCCCTGGAGGGATTTCAGCTAGAAAAGATGGTAGGGAAATGCTGTGTTTGCTTTCATACCTCTGTACTGAAGTAAGGATTATTATTTACTTCTTTCTTTCTTTCTCCTGCTGTACTCAGACTGGTGTTTGCCTGCTTGCATCATGGTATTAGGTTTTACAGTCATTTCTTAGTTTCCATTAGAGTTATTGTGCTTGATGGAAGATCAGAACAAATGTTCGCTTCAGCAATTCATTGGCCTCCTGACATTTACTTTAACTTTATTGTTGGTGCCTACCGTGCCCTCATAACGTAGCAGGAGAATAAACTTGCCAGTGCAATTGAATTATGCACTGTTACCTGGGTTATTTCTGGAGTCATACAGTAACAGGAAGCAAAAAGGTCAGTTTTGGATACATTGCATCGTCCTGATCATGGGGTCATACATTCAGTCTCAGCCTGTTTGTTTTACCTCTTGCTTTCATCAGCACCGTCCTTAGCGCAGTGTGTGACTTGCCTGAAAGTGTCTCTTCCTTGCTGCAGCTTTCAGTGGCCTGCAGACCAGAGCAGTGATTGTCCCTCTGTACTCAGAAAGATATTGAGGTTCTGGAGCAAGTCCAGAGAAGGGCAACGATGCTGGTGAAGGGCCTGGAGCACAGATCTTAAGAGGAGCAGCTGAGGGAGCTGAAGTTGTTTAGCCTGGAGAAAAGGAGGCTAGAGGAGAGACTTCTCACTCTCTGCAGTTCTCTACAACTACCTGAAAGGAGGTTGTTGCCAGGTGTGGGTTAGCCTCTTTTCTCAGGCAACCTTCAGCAGGATGGACAAGTCTCAGGCTGTGCCAGGGAAGGTTTATGTTGGACATTAGGAGAAATTTCTTCACAGAAAGGCTGATTAGACATTGGAGTGGACTGCCCAGGAGGATGGTCCAGGACCATCCCTGGAGGTTATGAAGAGACAGGTTATGGCATTTTGGTACCATGGTCTGGTTGACATGGTGGTGTTTGATCACAGGTGGGACTTGATAATCTCAGAGGTATTTTCCAACCTAATTGATTCTGTGATTCAAAAAAAAGAAAAAAGGATGACATGTGTGCTGTGAATGCACATATGTATGTTGAAATTTCTGCTAGGGAAAGAAAAAGGCCATGAAGTCTTTGCAGTGTCAGAAGTTAGCTCACAGCCCCTGTTATAGCCTTGCTACCTGGCTATTGTTGCTTGATGAAACGTGTCAGCTGTTTGTCCCTCCAAAAAACAGCATCAACTCCATGGTCTTTCCAGCTGACCAGTCCATCTGTATGGCACTGTTTTAAAAATCCTAGTTCAGTCTTTCTCACCATCTTTTTCTTTTCTTGATATCAGTCAGCCTCAGGCTGCAGGAAAATATTTTTGCTTTTATGACTACTGGTGCTTTAACACATTCACTCCCTTCCCAGTATCTTTCTTATTTCTTCCAAATTTTCTTCCCTGAATAGTTATTTTTTTGCAATTTCTCTCATTTTTATTCTACTGTCCTCTTCTGCAGTCGGTTCCCTCTGAGAAAGGTGGGCTGAAACAGTGAGCATTGCTGCAGGAGGGTCTCTGTTGGTCTTTCCAAGCAAAACTCTCTGCTTCTGTTTGTTGACATATATGAAACAGGCAAGAATGTATGTCCTCTCCAACAACTATTATTTCAGTCTTTTCAGTCATAAGAAAGTGCAAGATAGTGATACAAACTTGGAAAATATTAGGTTAATGTTGCACAGAGGGATTTCAGGTGTGCCAATAGTCATTTGTAAATCTGGCCAGAATCCTGCCATTATGTCCAAATAGAAGAGGGGAGCAATTTGTTTGGCAGAGCTATAAAACTATGTTTTATGTGTTGGCATTACTGGCAAGAAACGTTTTTTCTCACCTTCAGATAAACATTCTAAGACTAGATTTAATCAATTTGTAAAAGGGAAAAAAAATCAGCCAAAAATAACCCAGAAACCCAATTTACTTTGACCAAAATGTTTTCTTTCATCCCAGAATCCTTTTTGGTCTTTAATTTTTTTTTTTTTCATAATTAAGATAGAAAGTTTTAAAACTTAGTCTCAAATCATAAAGAGAGACATTATTTTTAATTCCCTTTTTTTGTTCTTGGGCCTCCCAGTAGAAAGGTCAGTTACTTGCACATTTTTTTCCCTACTTCTTGCTTGCCTCTCAATTACAGCCTGACCCCTGAAGAATCTCTTAAGGGTTTTTCCTGTGTTCCTGTATAACTATGTTAGTGTTTGGCTTAAAGAGCATTACATGTTTTGGAAGAAATAAACTGTGAAGAGCTCATTTTCCATGCAACAATAATGCAGAGGAAGATGTGGAAAAGTGCTTTATAGAAGGGAAGTAAGTTAGCAATGCATCCTTTTGGGCAGCAGTAAGCTTTGCTGAGCATTATGTAGAATTAACCAAAGAAAGGGACTCGATCCTGTTATAAGGGACCAGGTATATATCTTAGCCCTGGAATATTCAGCCAACATTAGGGACTGATAGTTGAAGATATGTTTGACAGGATTGCACTTCAGTTTCAGTGGAAGATGCTCTAAAAGAATTGGGGACATTAGCATGTCACACAGCTATCATTTTGGACACCCCTTCACGCGCGCAGCCAGAATGGAAGGAACGTCTCAGCACTGCTGTAGTGACTTGTACCTGCATTTTCTGTATGACGAGGTATAGGTTTGGAATTGTCAGTGCTAGTAAGTAGCTTCATCACCTGTCAAGCAAAAACATTGTCCCAAGGGAATGGCACATCTCTGTGTTTTCAGGAAACCTGGGTGAAAAAGTTTTGGTAAATACTTCTGTGTCCCAGGAGTTCACAGATTTTGAGCTTCAGTGCCTTTTTCTGGGGCATTTCTTCAATTGTTACCTATTTTATGTGTTTGTTTGGCCACACTAGAATTCCTCAGATTTGCATTTTTTAGGATCAGTACAAGAGAAAAGGGTTTATTAGTGACCAGCCCACACTACTTTAGCAGACAGACAGGAACAACAGCAGCCTGCAGGGACAGAAAACTCTTCTGTTTGTAGCAGCTGAGCAAATTTTTCTGAGTGTACTGGTTTGCATAGGTTTGTGGTCCAAGTAAAAATGTGAGCATCAGATATTGGGTAGCAGGGATTTTCTTTTCTAATGTATCTGTTAAAAAAGTCTTGAATTCCTGCAGTTTTCTGCAGAGCTTACAGAAACACAATGTGTCATGATACATGCTAAGCTCCAGCGATGAACTGCAGGAAAATGTTGAAATTGATTTCTTTATGTAAAGGGATTTGATGCAGTCATTCTTCAAAGTTCTGAGAGCCAACAGAAGAGGTCAAAATTCAGCCTCTGTGCTGATGTGTGGCTTTCTTCAGCTGCTTAGGAGAGCAGGCAGCTGTAAGAATAGGATCTGGTTTCTATGGCATTAGCCTTCTGTGTAACGAGGAAGAAATAATTCAGTTTTTGAATATATGTTATCACTGCTCTAATGGGAAGAACAACATATTATCTCCTTTATTTATCTTCTCTATGTCATCATATGCTTTAATTCTCTGAGGATGAGCGTATGAACATCTCCAGTTAGATTTCATTAAATCAGATGGGCTGTTGCTGTCAAATTGATAGAAGTAAGTTATTCATTTGTAACTCAGCTAATTGATTTACAGAGAGGTAGAAGCTCAGCCTATAATCTTTCCCTAGAATCTTGCTTTTATAATAAGCACCAGAAATTGAGGGAACAAGAGAAATATCTGATGTTTAGCTCTTGGAAGATAAAATAATTGGAAATTGATATGAAAAGCCCAGCAGAGTTGGTCATTGAGCCTAACAGAGAAGTGGGAGCTTCGTTTACATGCCATCCTGTGTAATTTCTCCTTATCCCTGACATACATATACTACTTGCAATAGTATTTTTGTAGTGAGCTTATCCTAAAAAGGAGATGGGACCAGCTGCCCTGTCCCAAATCCCCATGGCATAGAAAATGGGTACCAGATAGGGAGGGCAAAACACAGCAAGAAAGAGGGAAAAGCCACAGGGGAAGAAGTGAGAGTTTCCCAGATAATTACACAGTGAATTTCACTGCAGGTGATTTGTGAGTTTTGTGACTCAACTACATGATAAAAGTCTTTTAATAGAAGATTCAACCGAACAGGCCGCTGGGCTTTCCCTTCCAATGGGCCTCTGCTTGAAACCTTAAGCCTTTTGCTCCTGAGTCAGTATGCTTTTATATGTGCTGAGAGTCACTAGCCCCATTACAGATGATGTGGCCTGTGTGGTAAGGAGCACAACTCCTGCGTGCAAATGCCGAGTGATAAATTAACACCTGGTTATTAAATCCATAAGGCAAGAATTGTGAACTTCATTCTCTGGTTGATCTGGGTTATGTCACCTATTTTTGTTCCTTTTACGAGGAACCTTTTTGTGCAGGAGTTGTAAGAAAAATCATCTCCTCACTTACCTCAGGTAACCTTCTGTAATCAGAAACTGCTCTTCCTTGACAGGAGAGACGGTTTACATGGTTTGTTTTTTTTCAAATGGCATAGATAAGGCAATGGGACAAGCTAATTAAAGTCTTCCTTAGCATGGGCATCGAATGGAAAACAGTGCCCTGTGAGAAGAAATTATTGAAGCCAACATGGTTGACTATAGCTGGAAAAAACACATTTAGAACCGTATTCAAAACACTATTCATGATAAAAAGATGAAGACCCTTACTGTGGTTTACTTCTTGGGAAATTCTTCTATTCTTTTATTCTCCTCTTCTTAATCTCTTTCTTTTTCTTCCTCATGAGGGGACTTAACTTGCTTAACACCGTGGGATTGGAAGGGACTGAAGTAACATCACACTAACAGCTGGGGACGACCTTTTCCTCTGCTTTCTTTGGTTGCAGATGAAGTCGGGGGAGATGGCTGCCAACATTGCCCGGGAGCTCGCGGAGCACACCAAAAACCACCTGTATGCCGGTGACATCGCGTACTCCGTGTCCGCCATGGTCCAGCTGGTGAACTTGCTCGACGTGCAGCTCCGGAACCTGACTCCGGGCGGGAAAGACAGTGCTGCACGCAGCTTAAATAAGGTAAAAACAAAGAGGCCTCAGGAGGGGACAGGAGGCTGATGCGAAGGTCGAATTAACACTTCTGTGCACCGATCTAAACAGAGGCAGACAGAAACATTCATTTACACTGGAGATACATTTACAAAAGGCACACGAGACACCATCATATTTACACTTAAGGTTTTGGTGTGCTTTAGTATTAGAGAGCCTTTTTAGTGATAACCCATGACTTAACCCAGAAGCACCGTACTGCATGACAACGGTGTGGTTTCCGTGCCCCAGTTTAAGAAGAATTATTAGTCCTTTTGTCATTTCCAGAAGTAAGTGGAATTGCTACGTAGCAGTAAAGGTGCTAGGAGTTACCAGCTGTGGCAGGAAATATGAGTCTGTAAGAATACATTTAAAGCTGAGGGTTTCCTTAGTCAAAGGCCCTCTTCATCACTAAGTCTCATGTAAACGCATGGGATAGGACTTATTGAGGATTCTGACAGTGAATTGTGCAGGCCTGGTTCTTAGAAAAAAGAGCAGCTGAACCCCGTGACTACAAGCATATGTGGTTATATTGGCCACCCAGTTAAAATAAGGCACAGAATTTCGTTCCCAGCTGCCTATCAGGCTCTGACAGTTCTGACATTCATGTAAGCGTGAACTGAACTTAGTCCCAGGGTTATAGGGGGAATAAATGATCCTAGCTAAACCTGAAATTTATTCTGTGTCTTATTAAGATAAATGCTTTTCAGAGAAGTAACATTGTCTTTTTTTTGGTAAGGTATTGTTGTAGACTGATACTATTTTAAATGCAAAGGGCTTCAGGATTGTTTAAGATTTCAGTCGCATGGGAACTGAAGTCCTGCATCTCATGTGCTTTGCATGTGCTGTGAATTGGGTTTTCCCAGTGCTTTTAATTAGTGCTGCTTCCAGCTATTTTTAACAATGTGGGTAATAATTTTATTAACTGTTACATCAGCATAACATTATTTGTTATAAACATACCGTGGGTCTTTGTTTAAATGATAGTGATGGCTGACAACATCAGGTGAAACTAGCAATTAATGTCACCTACTAACAGGTTTCATGGTTGTAGTCTGCTTGCTGTTCTGAATGTGTCCCAGCCACACCCAACATTTTGTCACTTCAGCTTTGCAAGCACATATTTTTCATCTTTTTTATATGTCACTTCACAGTATTTGTTTCAATTACATGAAATGGGGTTGTACCCTGGGGGCAGGTGTGAGTTACTGAGGGGAGGGGAGGACTGGACAAGGCAGAGCTTCTTGGCTCAGGTGTCACTCCTGGGGTCCCCATTGCAGGTTTCTTCCCCCTGCCATCAGCTTTGCACAAGCAACTCATACAAATCAATTGCGCTCCACATTAAAATTCCGGACCACGTGGAGTCCTGCAAAACAGCGATGCGAGTCAGTGATCCAAATGACAGGCTCAGTAATTTACTTGCTCTCATTCCCCACTTAATTCTTTAGAAGAGCAACTGCTCGTGTTCATTTAAGAATGCATGAATTCAACTTGGAAGTAGTATTGGGCAAACAAAAGGCAGCAGAGTTACTGCTCCATTTTCCTCTTCACTGATCAAGAGTATTTAAAAAAAGAAAAAAAGGAAAAAAAGTAATTTGCAAAGAGTTTTGTTTAGTGCTGTTTAGTCAGAAAGAAGAAATAAAGTAAGCACCAGCCATTAAATATTCTTTTAATCATTAAGGGAAATGTGCTGAGGATCCAAAAGTAATCACCTGTGCTGTTTTGTACTGGTGGGGTTTTTTTTACAAGCTCGTGTACAATGAATTGAAATTAACTGTCATAATCAGAGTTTTTGAGAGCCATCATCTTTCAGGAGTCACTTTCCTGTCACTAAAAGCTTTATGCTTTCCACTGGATCAGGCTTAATTAAGGTAATAATTGCTCCATTGCAGACTCAGGAAGACCCCTGAGTGGATAGCTCTGTAATTTTCAGCAAGGCTTCTTTGATCTCCATTTGTTTCTGTAAAGTCTTCATACTGGCCAAATTTACCCGGAGGAAGATTTCTACTGTTACAAATTGATGAATTAGAAATTGAAATTAGGCATTGCATGATACCTGGGTGTATTTTGTTTATTTCAGAGCCTCAAAACTCTTGGGGACAAATTTGGCTTTCAGCTGTACTAATGGGATTGCACTGCTGTGTGTTGAGAATACAAGTTGCCCTGAATCTCTGTTGATGTGCAGTTTCCAACCAGGCACATCAACAAAAGCAAACCCAGCCAAGCCAGCGGCTCTGAGCAGCCTGATTTCGTGAGGTTTCATTGCAGTGATGCAGAGCTCACCAATTCTTGCTCACTGCTGCAGGATGCCTACAAAGTCCCATGGAGGTAAAGAGGTGCCTGTTTGAATTTCATGATACACAAAAGTTATCAGACAGGAGGAATACAAGTGCATGTCAAAGTACAGTCCAAAATGTGACTCCTATGGAAAAGGTGGGATTCTTTGTGGAAAAGCTATTCAGCATATAAAGCATTTAGGCCCAGGAATTACAAAGGAAAGCACAACTTGACATGAAAGGAGTGGATAATATATCCCTGGAGAATTAGTTTAATACAAAGGGGAGAGGATGGCCTTAACTGGACATATTAAATTGAATTCCCATTTAATTGATATGTCCTCTTCAGTGGCCCTTACAGTATGAGGAGCCCTGGGCAATGCTCTCTCCTTCAATACAATGTGTTATCACACCAGACATGTGCCTGAGCTGACTTTACACAAGCCCACAGCAGTGAAGCTGAAACATTACAGGTTTTGTCTTGAGACAGAGACCTGAGCAGGTCTGTCCGGATGGGTCCATACAGGTCCATTCTGTTCAGGATACAGTCCTGCACATATCTTGCTCCCTGGAATTGGTCCTGCTCATCTGAAGCTTTCACTGTGCCATCAGCACTGTCTGACTGCAGAGCCCACACTCCTCTTATGTAAATAACCACTCATCTTTTCAGCCTTGTTTGACGTGGAAATGTCATGTGTGATCTCCAAGCTGCAAGGAAAACATCATCTCTTGGGTATCTCTACTAGACTTCAGTATCTCCCACCATCTAACAGCTGCTCTTGCAAAGTTGCCAGTCTGTGCTTCACTTCACTGAAAAAGGACTAACCCATATTTCTGGAACAAGTCTTTCCAGTCTTCCACTGCTGCCTAACACACAATCACTCCTTTGGTTTGGTTGCTTTTCTGAACCTGTTTAAGAGAGAAATTAGGTGGGTTTTTTATAGGCATTTTCTTCAATTTTTTCCCTTGTTCTGTCACTAACTTGTTTTTTCTATTCCGTCTTTAATCTGCTCTCTTTATGGACTCAGCTTCAGAAAAGGGAGCGCTCTTGCAGGGCCTATGTCCAGGTATTTCTTGTGTTTTTAATACACGTGTCCAGTTGTTTGACTGAATGACTGTGAAGTGAGTCTTGTCTCTGTGAATAATCTGATTACTACCACCTTTGTGGCAGCAAGTTCTAAGGTTAAGGTTACAGGATAATAACGTCATTTTTCACCTCACCCCACCTGCCCCATTGTTCTCAGACTTGATGAAAATTTGGGCAAAGTCTCTGAATCAGAAAGTGGAAAATAACACAGGAGAGATCTGACAAGGCTTATCTGGCCATCTGAATAAGCAGGATGGTATCTTCACACTTGAAACATGGTCTGTTTGAATTGCTGTACTAAGCAAAAAATGAAAGGCTTTCCTCAAAGGATTCAAGTGCAAGTAAAGAATGCAAAGCTGCTGCTCACGGAGGTGTCTCCAGACCAGCTGGATTTTGCTTACAGCATGTCACTCATATAACTGGCACCTGCATTTCCTTAGTTTTCTTTCTTTCCCCCCCCTTACCCTTTCACATATAGAAACAATTCAAAATGGCAACACTTCGCATGAGGGAGGAGGTAGGATCATAATGAAATGCGGAGTCTCACAGAAGGATGTAGGAAGGAGGAGAGTGCTTCAAAGTAAGTACAGAGTTAGGAACATAACATCCCATGGAATTCATCCAGGTCTGGCCCAACTTTCATAGCCTTACCTCATGTTTTATATGAACAAAGTCGAGCCCCAATATTCTGGAAAGACCTGCTTATAGGCTTTTCCAGGTGGGAGCTTGATTTTCTAATCCTGTCACCTTACCTTATAACATTGCTCCAGTGACTTTTATATAAACCTGTTTGTGTACTGTGGGTGAGTTAATGCTGCTTCAAGAAACGTGAATGTTTTACCGTCTAATTTCTGTTTTGTGCTTGTGAACATTGATGTTGTACTTATCGGTGGTTGAATGTTATTTATATGCGTATGTGTAACACACAGAGGTGTAAAAATGAACCTACCTACAAAATTCAACTTCCTACAGTCGGTACTGACTTTATTTTGTGAGTGTGTATTTCATTTAGCATGTGGGATTAGATGGTCTAGATTTCTAGAACATTAGAAATAAAATAACACCTCTCTGAGCTGGTAGGCTGTTTTCCCTTTGGAAAATGTCACGAGAGAGCCACCTTTTCCCTTCCATATACATTAATGGATAAAGATGAGTTATGGAGTTACACATCCCTTTTCTGGGATCTCAGAGAAACCAACTAGCTTTCTAGTTTGAGGGGATTTAGGAAAGTTTGCAGTGCAATGCTCACTCCCAAGCTAGCTGTCTTGTCTACTGCTACCCCTGGAAACGTGGTGAGGCTGATTTGAGTGTGGGCTACACAATCTTGTTGGGGACCTTGGTGCTACCTGACCCATATTTGTCCTTTCCACCAGGTGCACAGTCATACTCTACAGAGCTGATGCATATGCCTGGTCTTTTTGTCTTTTTTCAAATAGCGATTGCTGAGTTTAATATACTCTGCAGAAAGCTTGGCCTTCATAGAATAAAGCCTGAATATTCTGCACGAACTCCAGTTTACCCTTATTTTCAAGGACTCTTTCCCTTTCTTGAAAAGGCAGATTGTGTGTTTAAACATTAATCATGCACCTACTTTTTTAGTAGACAAAAACTGATGAAAGCTCATTGCTTAAGCTGTTTACTATAAATATGGAAAAATCTGGTACATATATTGAAGAGGACAGTCCTGTAACAGAGGGCTTGAAGAATGAATGAGATGACCTAACTGAACCTTTCCATCTCTGCTTTGTGCTATATGGAGGTAAAGTAATGTATCTGGACATATTTTCATACAGTATGCTTCCATTTGGAAAATTACGTATCTAAAATCATCAAAAACTGATGAAGGCGAGGTTATCTGTAATAGCAATTAAATGTGACTGCAGGTACTCTTGCTACTTAGCCTTTACCAGGTGGTGAAATGTCTGGTCTGGGTAAGGAAATTTAGCAGAGATTTTTCAACAAATCTTAAGTGGTGAAACCATGGACTTTTTAAAGTCAGTGGGAGATGGGAAATCATGCCGTTCTCTGATGGCAGAGAAACAGTGTTCAACTTTGCTGCCGTGATCTCCTTGTGCTAATCCCATTATTTTGAAAAGCCTCCATGGCTGAATTCGGCTCACAGGGCTGGAAGTGTACCTTCTGTTCTGTGCTCCCTAGACAAAGCAAAGTGCAGCATAAAGTTTATGCGAGAGATGTCCAGGAATTACAAATATCAAAAAGGTAGATTTTTGGGAGGGCAAGGGTGACCTGAGAACATAATAATTGCTAAAATCAGTCTTACTGTTTTCTTTGGGCTGAAAATTTAGGTAGCCATGACAGAGCCCCTGAAGCAATTGGGATGTAAAGTCCTCTTAAGGCCAAAATAAACAACTATAAATAAATATGTCAAACAAATTGAGAAATTTTGTGAGTTATTCAAATATGAGACTGGGAATACATTATCAGATGATCATCTCATCTCTTTGGGTACCTTTTTATTTAAAACAAATATTGATTTAATTTGTTCAGTTTTACTGTACTGGTTGATTTAACAGAGATTTTGTTGACTGGGGATTAAAAATGCTGCTTCTTTAGTTTCAGGTGTGGTAAATGACCTTTTTTTTTGTCTCAAAAATCCAACAAGAACCAACCTGAGAGGTGACATGATAAATACATAGTAATATAAGAACCAGACAATTGCTGGAAGATTTTTCAATCATGGTGATATTTAAGAAACTGCCACATAAGCTTTAATTTATGATACTAATTAATAGTCAGCTTAGGCTGAGCTGACCAAGATGGCAAAGTGGCCTTCGAAAGGCGCTCCATTTGCTAAGAGTATGGCTTTTTGGAGAGCAGAGATCTACATCTCTAATGGCCACCTTTCTGCAGTGCACTGTTCTTGCGCTCGGTTTTGGGAAAGGGATGGAAAAGTCATCACATGAGAGAATGAGTCACAATGGGTGATGCATTTGATTAGCATAGCTTAGTTTGGTGACTGGTGTGTGATGTAAGCTGGTAATTTTTTTTTTAGAATTTATATTTGTTCATTTTCCAAAGGTGTTTCTTCTTAAGCTGAAGCTCTGGGGTTGTATAAAAAAGGAATTTTTGTATTTTGGAAGTTGTGAAACTGGGTTCTGTGTCACAGATTTCTTCCATGTCCCTCAGCAACTGTCATGTGCTCACTCTTTCTCAGCTCTCCAACTTAAAATGCCATGGGTGCAATTCTCCTGGCCTCTAGGAATGGAGGTGGGGTAGTAAAGATCAAAAAAGGGCTGATTACTCACATAATGCAATAAGCGAGGCCATATTAACACAGAAAACTTAAACATAGGGGAAAAAATTGGAGAGTTTTGCTGTAATATTTAGTATCTGGAAACACAACTTTAACAAAGACTTGTACTACACCTGTGCTTGCAGTCTTTTTATCACATACCTTCATCTGATTGCAAAATCTGAGCTCATGTCCTTGCTTCACTTGGACTTGTGGGCTGCATCTCAGGGGCATCGTGAGGCCAATGATTTTTCCTGCGGTGCCAGCCAGAGGCCCCTTCCCATGTGAAATTTCATGCTGCATTTGGGATGAGGGTCTTTGAAGACCAAAACCTTACAGGGTTCCCGTTCTTTTACTTGTTTTTTTGATTTTATTTTACAAAGTCTCAGTGTTTTCAAAGCTGGAACCTGGTGAATACGACAGTGTGAGTGGCAACTTTGTCGAAGGGGTGAAAGGAAGTAGCATTTTCCTTGGCTAAAGGTGTTTTCTGCTCTGGTTCCTGCCATCCTGAGTTGTCCTGTAAATCATTTTACCCTGTTTGTAATGCTGCACTGGTCTGTACAGCAAATGGCAAAGATTATGGGGTACCACCAGCTCTGTGACAATCACAAGAGCTTCTGAGTGCAGGTGTCATTAGAGCCACTCATGAAGCTGGTGCTGAGGTGCCGGCAGGCTCCAGGTAGCAGATAGTGGCGGGTGGTTGCAGTCACAGTTGTCCTTCTGGTTCTCCTGGAAGTTTCCTGAACACTTCACACTTGAAACATGGTCTGTTTGAATTGCTGTACTAAGCAAAAAATGAAAGGCTTTCCTCAGAGGATTCAAGGCATTAAGTTTAGAGCTTAAAGTAGAAGAGACTTTTTTTTTTTTTCCTTTGCTAACCTAGTAGTTCTCAGCAGATAAAAGGTGCATCTGGGACTTAGCCAGTACTATTTAAAGTGGATTAGTTCTGTTTGTCCCACTTCTCTCTTGCTTGCATGACTGGTCCCAACTTCCATGAAGACTAAATGAAAGAAACTTAAAACTCTGAGAGGGAGCACAAATTGAATTATTCTGGTTTTGCTTGTGTTTTTGTTGCGCCTGTGACAAGAAAGGCTCTAACCTCCATTTATATAAAAAAGGGGCAAATTAATGAGGGTTTTCACGTTCCTTGTTTGGTCACTTAATTGGCTGTATGACAAAGAGCTCTGCAGTGTATGTCAAACAACTTTCAGAGTCCTCTAATGATTTGTGCATTGCTTGACTCCTGATGCTATTTTGCACAGCCTGTCAGGCGAGGTATCATTGTTAAAGTGGCTGGAATAAATTGGCCAGCAGTGTGCATACAGTGTTGTATATTAGCTATAGCTACAGGGAGTACTTTTAGCAGCTTTTTCAAGAGATCGAGATGTTTGCCCATCAGCATCAAAGTGCCTAAAACTTTCGTTTAATATAATTAAAAGAACATCTGAAAGAAGTGTGACTCGCAGTGTGGTTCTGCGGTTTGGTAGTCCTTTGTTAAAACTCTCTGAACTTAATATACTTCACAGCTTGAGAAACCTGCACTTGATTTGTGTCAGCAAGAGTGAAACTAGAAATCCTTGCCCTTCATGTTTCTGCTGCGGTGAGCCCATTGTTAGGGGAGAGGAGGATCAAAGCAGCAGCCTTGGGTTTGTCACCAAACTCCAAAATTCTTCGCATAAATGTAAAAAAGGAAGGTGACCCCATGTTTCTCCTCCTACCAACTGACCTATACCTATGGTTACTCATGCAGCGTAGAAAAACTGAGAAAAAAAGAAAATCTAGTGTTTTCTGTGTTGCTGTGTGCTTGCTCTCTGCTTTAGGCTGAGTCACTCCTGGTATCTGGTGGCACTGATAAAAAGTTTCTGTATAAATTGTCATAGGGTTCAGTGGGAGATATCCCTTTGATTTCAGCTGTTGTAGGAAAGGATAAGTCTCACAGACTCCCTAGGAGTTTCCTTGAGGGCTATGGATATTCTGTCAAAGAGGCATTTCTTGGTTTTGGCCCATTTCCCTCTCTTGCTAAAGCTTTGTTCGCTTCCCCGGTGTAATTCCTCTAGCAGTTGCTTGTATAGTTTCAAATCCCAAACAGTAGGGAAGATCTCATTAGATGAAATAGATCATATGTTATTTCCTTCTTCCCAATCAATTCCTTTTATTTCAGTCCTGCACATGCCTTCTGACCTTAAAATATTCTTCCTCATATATTAAGTAAAGCAAAGCCATAACCTGTAATTTGTAACCTTGTTCTATTTCTGAGATCTCCTATTCTTTTTGTCTGCTCCCATTAGGAGATTATTGGTAGTTCAAGGCCAGGATTGGAAACCTTTGATGCCTAGTGAAAGACCATTATTTTCATAGTTAAGCATTTTGTAGATGGCGTAATTTTAATAAAGGTCAGTGCCTTTAACTACAGCGAGTTCTCAGCACTGCTAAAATTCAGGCCATTTCTGAGTCCATACAGTTCCTGTAACCACAGCTTAAACATTTACTGTATCATTGAAGAGAGAAGGTTGCATGCTCTTTCTTGAGAGCCTTTGCTCACAATCTGTGGAGCAGTTTTAGGAATTCCACATGGGAAGTGCTCTTCTTGCCTTTGCCATGAGGAGTAGGTTTTGTCTCAGTTTACCAAAACTGATACCATCAGTTCCCAATTATCGCTCTGGTGATCACTAGATGTAGGCCACTGCTTCTGGCTTACTTTTGAAGGCAGAAGTGGAGATTAGCTGTAGATATTCTAATTATTTGTTTATTTTTAAACACTCACCGTGGTTCAGCTAGCTTCAGTTTGAATTTGCTCATTTCACTGAATGCTATAACCGTTTTGCTTTTTAAAAAGCCTTAGGCAGTGGCTGGGCTCCCCTGTAAGAAATTGTCTCCAGTGTGCTGACAGATGCTTTGACCAGTGAAAAATTTTGATTTTGAATTAAAAGAATAAATGACAAGGCAAAAAAACTTACAAGAATGAAGAACGTTAGCAGAGAGATTTGAAGGCGTTTCTCAGCCAGGAAGTAGGATTTCATGCCATCATTTAGCCAAAATGACATTTTCCTGCCTTAGGAAGTTGACGAAATAGTATGTGCATCTCTCTTTGTCCTGAAGTCCAACGCAGTGGACGACTGTTTCCCTTTGATTGATGACCCCTGTGTAGTGGGATTGGGGTGCTGTTCATTTGCCACTCTAAATAAAGACACATAATTTCCTGAGCTGATCCCTTCCAAAGCAATAACCTTGCCAGAAGTAGCCTCTTGCCTGCTCAGATCCATGCTTTCATGCTGGCCCTCTCTTCCGAAGGGCCTGTTGTGACTAGAACAGGTACATTCAGGGTTAATGGGAATTTCTCCTGTACTGGTACTTTTTCTGGCCAGAGGCAAGAATCTAACAACTTCCAGCAGAACCTACCATCAATGGCATTGATTGTGCCTTTAACTCGATTAGTTTGGAGGCTTGCAAATATTGATAGCTTAAGGAAAGGGTTTGTTTTAGCACTGGGCGTTTAATATGAATACAGAGCAAACCCACCTATTCTTGAGCAAGGAGGCAGGTAAGCTTTTTTTAAAGTACCACTGCTTTCCAGGAGGAAAAAAGGAAAAAAAGAGCATAACATTGTGATCATTGTACCATATCAACATTTCAATGCATCTGCTCTCTGATAGGTTTTTCATTTGCACTGTGCAGTGTGGACCTGAAGGAGGTTTGTGGGTTTTTTTCTCTGCTGATTTGCCATAAAACCTCAAGCTATTAGAAAGTGGGCTAGTAATGGGTTTGCGTTCTTTAAATAAAGGCAATGATGCACTTGTTTAGGAGCAGTATGAGGAGGCATGGGGCGTGACCAGAAGCTCAGACCATAAGCACAGCTTGAGGCTGTGCCTGTGTGATTGCACTCTACAGTCTGAGCGTTGCTATTCTCAGAAAGGGTGAGCAAACCATTTCTGATGAGACAGTGTTGGCAAACACCTTTGGTACAGGGCATAACTGTACAAGCACTGCTTGCTTCATGCACTAGGCATTAATTTATTCTACCTGTGCAAAGCTTGTTGCTGTAGCTCCTTCTATCCTAATTTTTGAAAGTGCACTGTGTGAGATATTCCTGTGAGATCTAGGAAGTGTTAGCAGCATGAGACAGGGCTTTAAAAGTTATGAAATGCAGATATTTTAATTAGAGTTATCATTACAAAAGTAGTGCTTTAATGCCTTGTGCCACTGTCCTCATTCTCCCAAACCTGCTGCAGGAGGTAAGACCTTGATGTAGGTTCCATGAAAAATTACATATACAGTGTGTTCAGTGTCCTCTTAAGGAGGCGTTCCTTTGTAAGGAAGGACAAACTGCATATTTGAAAATTACTCTGCAGAAGGATTCAACCAATATTTGCTGTAGGACCTGCTGGTATTCACTTGCCATGAAGCAGTATTTTCTCCATTTGTAAGTTTGTTGAGGTTTTTGTTCTTCCTTCAGCTGCTAAGCAAGAGGCCAAAATGAACAATAAAGGTTTAAAGAGGTCCTAACTCTGGGAGAGCTGCTGGTTTTCTAAGGTTAGATTTGCTTGCTTAAGCACCATAGCACAATGCACTCTGGTCCCAAATTTGGCAATGAGCTTAGTACATCTAAAATCTCCTAGTGATTTTCAGTGTTGTTTCTCAATTAAAGACAGATTTGACGTTGCAGAATCTGCTTTTGTTAAAGAGAAATGCCTTGGATGTTGGTACAGTGAGAAGTAAATAAATGGATGTGGTATCACTGGATATATACTCACCTCCTATGTTTAAACAGTATGCCACAGAGCCAGACACTCTCACCAGGTATTTCTAGAGTGGGAGAAGGGGTAAAAATAAACGAACAAGCAAAATTCAGTTTTACAAAATGAAGCAGCTGTCACAAAGGAAATGAATGGGGTGTGTACAATTGGCCTTTTAGTAATGTATAATTACTCTGAGGCTCCTAATTAGTTGCCATTTTACAATACATCTTTTAATACCAATTTGTAAGTGTCTGAGAAGGAAGGTTTACATTTTGTTTCCGTTTTATAACCTCAGGACAGAATCAAGAAACTGTGAGCGTATGCCCTTATTTGGGAAAAAATCTCCCTCTGCAATTTATTAACATTTATTTGCATTGAACGTACAATCTGTGGTGCTATATAACCACATAATGACAGGGATCACCATCGTGGGATTTGTCTTCTGTGTTTGGCAGGTTCTTTTTCTTCTCTCAATGTCCAGTTGTAGTCACTACTGGAGACATGAAAGGTCCACTGTGTGTAATATTCTCCAACCCACCCAGGATGGTTGCTCTTCAGAGGCTTCTAATTAGAGGGTTTAGCTTTGCATGTATAGATGCCCTGCCATCACACACAGAATACAGCTACACCCACATATCTCAGGATAGAATGATGGATGCTTTCTTCTTGGCTCCCTTCTGACATGCCCTTCTTCCCTCATTTGATCTTAGGCTGCAAACAAGCAAGTTATGCCTTGTGATAGCTTTCCTTTCATATCATTTGAGTTGCTTGTGTCTTTCTCCTGGGGCACCTGTGTGCTTGTGTTGCCTATTCATTAAGCCCAAGCAACCACAGCATTGCTTTGTTGCCGTGCTGTGCATGATGTTGAGATATGTTTGGTCGCCAAGCCCCACATTTTTATTTTTCATGAGGCTCGCACTTGAGCTGCATTTGGAAGAATGATCAGGCAGGGCAAGAGAAGAAGACCACAGCAGAGGAAACGTAGCTTGGGAAGCAAGGAGAGGGTCTTCAGTGAAGCAGTCATGCAGCATCTTTTAATAGATGTTGGGTTCTCCATAGATAGGTATAATCTCATGTGACTTTGGGCACCAAAATGGGGTCGTTGTAGTTTCTTCTACTTTCAGTGGGGGGAGAAACTTGAGTATCTGGGCTCTCTTCTTGGCTGGATGTTGAATACTTGAAATAAGGTGGGATGAAACTAGGTCAGGATTTTCCTATCTTCCACTGGAAGTTCCCACCTTTATCAGAATCACCAGGGATCTCAGGTAAAACCTATCAAGCCTTCAGCTCCCAAGCACACTTATCTCATGCCTTCTGCATTTTAAAGGCCCTCTGTCAGGGCCAACTCTCCTACAGCTGGTCAGTGAGAGGCAATCCTGGGAGTTTGGCATTCCTACAGCTGGTCCGTGAGAGGCAATCCTGGGAGTTTGGCATAGCTGTTTCTTTTATGTTAGAGCTTCGTCAGACCACAAAGTCATTGGACCAGGTGCCAAACCCACCTAAACAATGAGGGCTCAGCTTAAATGCAAAGACACAGGCTTATCTTTGTCTTGTGTGCCTGCCTTCCCACAGTTCCCACTCCCCTGCCCAACTTTTCCCCATTGGCGTCTGTGTCTCACAAGACACTGTTGCTTTAACAGCTGTTTTGTTTCATTTAAACACCTACCTCAGCTCCTGTCCAGAATGCAAACATTTCATTAGCACCTCATCTCCTTGGCTTCAGCTTGCAGCACTCGGCCATAATGAAGTGCTGTGCTCAGAAATATAATGTGGGGAACACTTGATTAATGCACTGAGACAGGTGACGGGAGTGACCCTCTGGGAAAAGCTCGGGACTAAATTAATTTTGGATGTGATGCCAACAAAGATAGTCTACCAGCTTTGCTCAGATACATGCTGAGGTCCTGATCCAAAGTCCTTGGACATCTTCCTGGAGCTTTTGTGTTAGACCCCAGACCCAGAGTGAAGTGGCTGGTCTCGGGTCAGCCCAAGAGGATGGATCCATTGGGTGGAGAGTGCACATGGTGCAGGAAGTGGCACATTAGGCTTAATCGGCGTTCTGTCTCAAACTTTGCATGCACACATGCATACACATTTAAAACAAGACAAACAAAAAAAGAAAAGTATTGGTTAGAAAAAAATTTTCTGGTGAAAAATTTGTGTAGCAGATGTTTCACTGTAACACAAATATTTCAGCATCTGTTTCATGTTTTGATGAATAGACATTACCTTTCCATCCAGAGCCAGGAGCTCAATCTGCTGCAAAGACTCTTTTCTCTCTTCAGATATTGATAAAAGTATCTGGGATGTTGTTTTAGCAGAGATTAAAGACACCATTAGTAGCCAAGCTACATGGAAGTAAAGCATATTGTAGTCTATGATAACATTGAAAGGGGAGAAAATCCCTCATTTTCTGCTTTCCATACATAAAAGGTCTTAAACAAAAATACTGTATTGTATAGCCGAGCTTTTTGGTCACTGGAAAAGAATGCTACCTCCTTTTTGCCTGTGACAAGATAAGCCACCAGAGTACACTACAGAACTTTCTTAAGACCTACAGAAATCAGGCTTCCAGATTTTAAAACACTGAAAAAAACACACTTAAATGCTATGGATTTTTACGGTTTCTTCTTGGCTGTTAACGTCAACCAGCTTATTGTGTGTACACAGTAAATGTGTTAAGATGATTTTTTAGAGTATTTAAGAAAATCAGTTTAATAATCAGTTTAAAAAATTGATTTATGATTATTAAGTTCCACTTAAGAGCAAAGGAGTAAAGGATTCTAGATTGTAAAGGCTTGGCAGCAGTAGCACTAGAGGACAAGATTTTCAGCCATTTCAGTGGTTGAAGAATGAGTTACTGCATATTTTGGGAAACCAGTCTTTGAAGCTCAGGAGAAATATTACCTATTAATCAAGGGACTAGGGTAGTAGATGCCAAGGGAAGGGAATATCTGTATAAGGTACAGGGCAGGTTTTGGTGTAAGAACAAATGAGTTAGTTGATCATGAATAAATGTAGCTTTGGAGAGTAGGAGCTTTGTGCTGTCAGAGGAGCACAATTACGGTGCAGTCTCCCAATAGGAAATGTGACGGCATGAGAAACCTTCCAAACGCAAGCACCAGCAGTGGCAGTTCTAGCTGTCTCTGCTTCTCCCTGAACCTTGCTGCAAAAAAAAAAAAAACTGAAAAGGTTTTTTTTTAAGGTTATTTGGATATATCAATAAAATCAAATTCTAGTTTGATGTGATCATGTTCTCCCATTGCTCGTTTTTATCTGACCATGACTGGTGATTGAGTCAGGATGCTCTGCAATCCCTGTGACACGTGTTGCTGTTGTAACACTCCTCCTGAGGGCTCTGCTGGAGAATGTGCTATGCCGTAACTTGTTTTCACTGGTGGGTTTAGAATCAGTATCAGGAGTAAATACTGAAGTATCTCCATGAAAGTGAACCCCTAGGGTACACTGTAGGCTTGCAAAATGTTGAAATCCCATGGGATTGTCATTGGCTTGCAGAAGAGGTGTAGGTTTATGCCTACATGTTCAGAATACAGAAAATTATGAAAAACAGCAGCTTCCTCTCAGAAGGAAGGTTGATTTCTATAATCAGCTGGCAGTGGAGCTGTTTCTCTGTGGAGCAGGTCTGCCTGGTGGGTAGACACTAACCAGCTGAAGAAAGCATGATCAAAGTAATTTTTTTTTTCCTTTTCCTCTTCACAATCAGTTCTACCAACTGGTACAGCTGGTCTCATTAAAAAATGTTAGATGGAAAGTGGTTGAGTCAGCTCTGGTTAGTAACAAAGCGGGAGTTTTAGGTTGAGAAAAAACTCTCAGGTTGGGTAGGCTCTATTGCTTTAATTTTGCAGTTATGAGGCCAGTACTGTTTCATGTGATCCTGGGTGTGCATCCAGATTAACCTGTGGGAAGTTATCCATGGGAGAACTCTTTGTGTGTGAGCGCCCCGGGGCAGAAGGTGCACTGTAGGAGAGACTGAAGCTGTTACTCGGGGCTGACTCCCTTCTGAATTGAGTGATTTGAAAGGTAGTGTCTTATCTAAGTCTCTGTGGGCACCTGCTGCTTCTCTGGGTGAAGTGGCATAACTAAACTATCTCTGTGTCTTCATGACTGCCTGACAGAGGTTATGTGGTGGAAAACTTTCTAAGGAGTGTAGCCCGTGCAGATACTAAATACATTCCTTGAGTGCCCCAGACCTACTCTTGAATTCTGGTGCTGCAGCTAACAGTAACCTGCTTCACTATGGGTTTTGAAATCTATTTTCCTTCATGTTTCCTTAATCCTCATCTTTCTCCTGCCCCTCCCTCCCCACCACACCCTAATTCCTTCTTTTTCTAAGCCCAGAGCTGCTGATTACGGAAGCAGAAAAGCACTATTCCCAGCCTGCATTTAGAATCAAGTCAGTATTTCCTCACTCTCCCAACTGATGAGATAAATGTTGCCCAGCTCCACTGCAGATTGCCCCGATGGGTGGGGGAAAGGAGATGCTGTTGTCACCCCATAAACTGATGTGTGTGGAGGATGGGACTGAGCATACGCCAGAAGTCTCAATGGTGCTTTAAGTTGGCTAGAGCCTTTTCTCACTCCACCCCTCTCCCCTGCAGGCCATGGTGGAGACGGTGAACAACCTCCTGCAGCCACAGGCTCTGAACGCGTGGAGGGACCTGAATGCAAGCGAACAGCAGCGCGCAGCCACCAAGTTGCTCGACACCGTGGAGGACAGTGCCTTCGTGCTGGCTGATAACCTGCTGAAGACAGACATCGTCCGGGAAAACACTGACAACATCCGTAAGAGACAAATCCCATAAATATCAAGAGCAGCGAGCGTAAGAGTGAAGGCTGTGAAGCCTGGCTTTGGTCCTGGCCCTTAGATTAACTGGAGCGCAGTTTGTTGGCTATGTCTCATCCCTTTCTGAAGGGCTTCGAAGTCTTTCTGAAAGAGCCTAAAGGAATAAGGCAGCTCTCTACCCTTGAAATCCCATGGAAAATGAGCACCTGACCTGCCTTTATTAGTCTTGGCTTTGAGGGTATAATCTGTGCTAGAGCAATGAGAGCACTGCTTCACAGGGAGATTGTTCATCGTAATGCAATTGTGTTTCATTTCATACAAATTTGTGTCTTTATTCAGCTGATTGTTGATTTTAATTAAAAAACAAGCATGATGGAAAGCATCAGCACTCCCACTGTGCATATGTAAAATGAGAACAACTCTTCTTTCTATTTCTATGAATACAGATCCCGAGCACTGATAACATTTACACAAAGTACCAATCGCCAGTGGCAAAGAACTAGTATTTTCAGATTTTCATTTTAACCATTGTCCTTAATATCCTGAGGTTCTTGTTTACAAGAACTGGTTGTCTTTTGTCTTCCATAGAGAGTAGAATTTATTTGCCTTTTTTTTTTTTTTTTAATTAAATTTAAAGCTTCTTCAGGGCAAAGGTTTAAAAAGAAATAGGAGCCCAAACACATTCTAGCATGAAGCATTGTAAGTTGATTCCTCTGCTCTCAGATGGTCTGGAACACCATTTCGTAACTTTGAAATACTGTGTTGAAGATTATTTCTGTATAGATTTTTCTTAGCGTTGGTCTCTCTTGCAAACAGAGCTGGAAGTTGCGAGACTAAGCACAGATGGGAATCTGGAAGATCTGAAGTTTCCCCAGAACATGGGCCATGGGAGTGCCATTCAGCTGTCAGCAAATACCTTGAAGCAAAATGGTCGAAATGGTAGGTCTAGCACCTCAGGTCACGCCAGCCTGATGAGTCAGTCATGCCTTAGGCACTGTTTTGTGTTTAACCATTGCAAGTATAGTATTAATCTCTGTGTTAATATTTAAATTAATGGTAGTGTTAGTTGCTTATGCCCTTGACTGTGAGCTCGTTTAGCTGACTGGGACTGTATTATATTGCTAAGTGATTCACAGCCTTCAAAAGTATCTTGTGATGGTAAAAATGCATCAGATCCTTAAATTACGTGGCTGGCAGGGCACAACGCTGAGTCCAGAAAAGTGCTTTTAACTGCTGTTGTCTGCAGTAGGAGGCTTCAGATGGGATAAGTGGCTTGTTTGAGTAAACTGCTTCACAGCAGGGCACTATCTGAAAAAGTAGAGGGAAGGAACAGTGGTAGCAAATATTAATAATGAGCCAGCATGGCAGAAAAGGTTGATTAACTGTTATGAGTCTAAATCTTTTGTGCCTTTCTCCCTGTATCTTATGAACCTCCTGATACAGCATAAATTACAGATGATGTTAGACGTGAATGGTCGTAATCCTGCCAAACCATATATTTTCAGATCAGGAGTTTGAGCAGACACCTTTGTTGATCTCTGCAGACCCGCTGTAGACCCATTTCAAACTCATAAGCTTTTACTGATTGGCCTAATATGCTTCTGTTTCTGAGTTCCTTTAAAATTTAATCTGTGTGCAGGGGACAGCACTGTAGTCCAGGCTTCGATCACTGCTTGGGTTGGAAGGGACCTTTAAGATCACCTAGTTCCAACCCCTCTGCCATGGGCAGAGATGCCACCCTAGATCAGGTTGCTCAAAGCTCCATCCAACCTGGTCTTGAACAGCTCCATGGATGGGACATCCACAGCTTCTCTGGGGAACCTGCTCCGGTGCCCTGCCCTTGTCTGAGTAAAGAATAAAGAAAGTGGAGTGATAGGGCAATGTTACAGCCAGACCAGATGTGTTAAAACTTCCAAAAATTTCAGGCAACTGTTGAAAGAAAAATTTGATCTGGTGGTTCAAAAAGAAAGTTTTGCCATTGGCTCCCTTGATGGCATTTGGCACCTTTGGATATAGGATTTGAAGAGAGGTATTTCCTTTAGAGACAGTCTAAATTCAAGATATGTAGCAAAACACCATCGAGGCAGGAGTTTCACTCTGCTATCAAGCTTTGGAGATTTGTAGGGAAAGAGAAGCTCTGCTGGCAACAGTGAGGGGGAAGTCTGTGTTTCTAAACATGATATCACTGGAGTTCTGGTCAAATCAGAAGAACTCCATCAATTTGCACTACCTTGGCACATGCCTTGAGGTAACCAAAGAGCTAGAAATAAATTATCATAGAAGGATTTAGGTTGGGAGGGACCTTTGGAGTCATCAGTGCTTCACCTTCCTTAGAAGCTATGGTGATTCCTATAGAATCAAAACCATACCTCTCTACAACTAATACAAATAGAGGCAAACAAATCACATTCCATTCTTATTTATAGCCTGTGAAATAATGTGCAAAACAGAAGGCAAACTGGATGGTTTCAGTTAAAAACAGTTGGCTGGTAGCCCAGGTTTTCTGCAGGCTTCCTAAGGGTGTTTTTCTGGTTATCTGATTGGCAAATTAAGAAAACAAATATATTTTTAAATGAAATTTCTTAATTTTTGTTTTATCCATCATGTGAGATTGGAACTGTGTTGGAAAGGTTTTGATTTCTAGTCCCAGATTTGTCCCTACACTTTTCTGAAAAAGTCTTAATTTATTAACAGACTAAACTATAGTTTTATACCTCATCTGTGTGACAGGCCAGCACGAAACATGTTTCCCAAGCATTGCCTGGAGGATAAAGTGATGTTAGGTGAGAAACTGACCACCTGGCCTCTTTTTTCCTGGAGCCAGTTAAACCTACTGATGCCAAAAATAAGCCCACCTTCTCTTTCTGTCTTCCTCTGATCTGTTTGCTTATAAAAGTTTGTTTTGGAAGAAGCAGGTCTGCCCTTCTCATCCATGGACTGCTTGTTGCACCTCTTGGAGCTCACTGGGATTGGCAGGAGATGGGTTTTCATAAGCCACATCTTGGTCTGTTCACATTTTCTCAGAGAAGTTTTGAAGCTGGTTCAGAGAAGAGATTTGTCATCTTGAAAAGCACCACACCAGTGAGTTGATTTGGATATCTAACCTCTTACTGCTCTTCTAGGTGAAATCAGGGTGGCTTTTGTACTGTACAACAACCTGGGCACCTATCTCTCTACGGAGAATGCCAGCATGAAGTTGGGAACAGAAGCGATGTCGACTAATCACTCCGTCATTGTCAACTCCCCTGTCATCACTGCAGCAATAAACAAAGAGTTCAGCAATAAGGTTTACCTGGCTGATCCTGTGGTGTTTACTGTCAAGCACATCAAGGTGTGTGATTTCGAAAAGCACTTCTCTTTTTTTTCAGTTTCTGAAATGAAGTGATGGAAAAGTTGGCTGCTGTGAGGCCCCCAGCAGCCCTTGATTAGATTTTGAATTATACTTTTGTTCCTTTGCACTTTGTATTATTTATGGAGGAGGTCTCTTTTACGTTGCATTAATAGAAGTAAAGAAGTGTCTGCTTTGAGCTGATGGCCATTGCTCAGTTGCTGACACACGTCATTCTGTAATTAAAACCTTCCAATATATTAGAATAGACCATAATATTATTTTATCATGGTGGCAGGGGATGTTAGAGGAAAGTGGAATTACAGTGAAAAAGGACAGCTAGTCCTCCTGTTAGCCAAGCATAGTCATTGCAAAAGTTGATTGCTTAAAGCAATTAATTTCTCTCCTCTGCAATGCAAATGAAGCAGTCTGGTTTTGAAGAGCTGGATTTCGTCAGTGTTTGAAATTAATCAAGAACAAAGAACTAAGTTTGCATTAGGAAAGAGAGCAGCAACAATCTAACTTTCTCTGGTACTGGCAACTAATACTTGACATATAAACCACTGCTGATTATTCATCTAAAATTAAAGTGTGAGAGTTACAAAGTGCCTCAGTAGTGCATTTAGAAATCTCTGAGAGCCTATTATTTTTATTACATTTATTAATTTCTTCCCTGCAGCAGTCAGAAGAAAATTTCAACCCAAATTGTTCGTTCTGGAGCTATACAAAGCGTACAATGACAGGGTACTGGTCCACCCAGGGCTGTCGCCTCCTGACAACTAACAAGACACACACCACGTGCTCCTGCAATCACCTAACCAACTTTGCAGTCCTGATGGCACATGTGGAAGTTAAGGTAGGCACTGCAGGTTCACAGGCTGCCAGCGCACCGGGTGGGCAGGAGAAGTGGTCAATGTGTAATGCCATTTTCTTACTGCAAATGGAGCTGAGCAGGGAAGTTGCTGTGTGACAGGAACTCTAAAAGTAGAAACCATCTGGTGTAAATCTTCCTTCTGCTGCATGCTGAAACAGGAGGTAGTGACACCAATGCAAATCCTGTCTTAAGCTCCTGGCTTGGGCAGTTTTGAGCTAAGGATAATGAGTGAGCAGGCTTGCTGTTGCCATATGCTTTAGTAACTGGTGCAGAACATCTCCTGGGTGGGTTCTTGTATTGGGCACCCTGGGTGGTGGGACAGAAGGCTGCAGTCTGCCTCATGGGTGCAAGTTGTGTGTCCTGCTTGCGGATACAGCTGCAGATACACTGCCACGCATGTTTGTGTGAGGTACATGTGGGAACTCAAAAGTGTTTTCCTACTTCCATGTAGGGGAAAAAAGTTACATTCTCTGCATCTCACTGTGTGATAGTGAGCTACACATAAAAGGGAAGCTTCTTATACCGTCTCATATAGACTGTACATCTACCTGAGGCCGGTACGTGATCAACTAGTTCCCTCACCTGCATTTAGGTCTGTAGTATAATTCTGGCTTTCCACATGACTACCACTGGAGCTAAATAGTTACCCCTGAAAGTAGGTGTTCTTTGTTGTTACAGTGGTTTGGGGAGTAGAGCGTACATTTGGGATTTTATTCAAGAACAGGAGAATGGTTGAGATGGTCCTGCATTTCCTAAGCTGCCTTGGCTGTCTGACTGAGAACCATCTCAGCTGCTATAGAAAGAAGAGAAGTCCCTGAAGCCCAAAAGATTTTGGCCAGTCATTTTCTGTGTTGCAGTGTCTTCATTTCACGTGCCTGACACTGCAGTAGAATCCACAGCTCTGAGCTAGATGTGGACCAGGCATCTTCCATGCAGGTAGAACATTTCAGAACCACTTCTAGAACCGTATAACCACAGAAGTTATTATGGTTTGAGAAGACCTTTTCTCAAATAGTCTTCCAGTGTCACTGCTTTGTATTTTTGTGTTCCACTTCATAATCTGAAGAGGAATGTGAAGAGCTGCAATAAAATATATATTAAACAACCATCATGCATGACCAGAGTTCTTCAAAAAAAAGAAATGAGAGCATGGGAGCACATTTGTCACAGCAGCTGGTTCCAGCTGAGGGGTACAGGGATAGATCTGTTTCTGTTGCACTTTGACATACCCTTTTTATTCTGCAGGAGTCCATTCTAGTCCAGGAAACATGCCATAAAATGTCATTGTCCTGGGAGATGTCTAAAGAAATGGCCTATTCAGAGCACATATTTACAGGTTAATGCCATTCTGCAGCCCAGGTCTGGTTTTGTCAGTTTCCTACAACTACTTGAATTTTCATAAGAAATGTGTGCTTGGCTTGTTATCACCTGTCTGGAATTAACAGATATACCTGAGTCACTGAAGTCAGAGGTTGCACCTGGGAAATGCAGATAGCTTTCCACTCCATTGGTGTGAATAAGGGCGATCCCTACTGCGTGGTGCAGATACAGGCTGGTGCTGAACAAGCCTCTGCTCAAACTGCAAGTAGGTCAGCCTTGTCTGTACATTTCATCCAAACCTCATTAGGCAAGTAGTGCTGGTGTTATCTCATCTTGCAGAAAAAGGATGCAAGACCCTTCCTGGCCTATGCTCAGCCGACAGGTTGGAAAGAGCTACAGCTGGAAACTTCCTGAGTGCCGAGCCAGTGTGCTGTTACCTGGTGGCTGTTTCTGGGTTAACAAGTGCCCTCAAGACTTTCAGGTCATGTTTTATCATTTGGCTGCAGCCAAAGTATCACTGCTGTAAGAGCCAAATTGGCTCCACTTTATTGACTCTGATGTAACCAGACAGCTTCCTGGCATGTCCGCTTTAATGATCATCCCGGTCTGAGGGCAAAGGCAGGTGTGCACCTGCGAACCTTTGCAACTCATCCCTCCAGCTGCTTCTCACCTGGCTCTTTCTGGTGACACCGTCTCGCTCTGGTCTGCTGGCGGAGCTGACTGTGTGGCTCTTGGCAAATCTGGGATGTGGCTTCTATGACATTCCTTATGTTACTGCAATGAGTTGATTTTAAACTCTTGGCAGCAGAATAGCTGTTGTTTTGGAAAAGTGGAGGCTTAAAAATAAATGGGGGTTGCCATCATTCCTTAACTCGCACTCGTTGCTTATAAGCATGCTTTTCTTTTTTTTGCCATTTTTTTATCTTGTGTCTTGTACAAAAAGGCATTCCATGCCTCAAAGACCTGTTAGTCTTCTTGGAGGTGGAACGATCTTTGGGACAATGATGTTGCGTGCAGAACCTCTTAGAGCAGTGCTGTGGCCAGTGACTAGAGGACCTTTGTACACACAATAATTAATAATATTCTGTAAGTTTTGCAGCAGAAACCATTTTCTGCAGTAATTGAGATTTGTACCTTACTGTCTTTAGTTGCTTGAATTTTTGGCTCCATAGGGAGCATCCTTTGGTGTAATTAGTGAATGCAGTACCCTACCTAATGAAACTGAACATTGGGCCTCATTGGGAGCAGACATCAGAGTCCTGCTCCTTAATCAAAAAACAGCACCAAGTTGACAAGTGTCTCATCTGGTCATGAATGATAACACGGCAAAAGAGTGTGTTCTTCAGAGGAGACCTCAGTGGCTGCTCTGCAAGTTACAGGCTACAATTTAATTATTAGCAGAGAGTATGTGGCAAGGTAGAGCTGGAAGGTAGCGCCGCTGAGGGAGGTGATTGATGGCCTTCTGGGTCTCTAGCATGAAAAAGCAATATGTCTTTGTCCAAAGGGGCAGAAAATGACGATGGGTGACCATGGCAGCAGGGATTTATTGGTGTGCTTCAAGAGTAGAAGTTGCTGGGATCAATTCTGGTCTTAATACGACAGTACCTGATTAAGAGGAGAATTTAATTTGAAGATGCTTTCTGCCTGTTAAAATGGGCCCAGAGTTCCTTATTCACCCACATACTTCAGTGGGGTAAAATAATCGTGCCCAAGACCAAAAGCTAGCTGTGCTCACAAGCAGAATGCATAGCTGCTGGGAACAGTGAGGGACCCTCACCTGCAGGTCTCACCCCTGTCAGAGCCCCAGCTAGCATGGGAAGAGGACAGTAGGACTGTATAACAAGCTGTGAGCTGGATCTCACTGCTGAATCCTCCTGGTAAGGGATGCAGTGCTTATTGCCCTGCCGGACAGTTTACCGGGAAAAATTGAAACCTCCATTTGCAGAGAGGTTTTAAGACTTGGAAAAAAAAAATCACTGTTTTTTTACCATGTATGAGGCTCATTTGACCTGTTTTATGAGAAAATTATTACAGTCTCATAGATATTTTGTTAAATTATGCTATATGTTTAACATAGATGAGATCTGTGTTAATATCTATCTATTGCTTGAATTGGTAAGATCTTATGACCCTTATATTCTATAAAAATGTGGTGGCTTTCATGCTATGGAACAAAGCCCATAGTTAAATAAGCCATTCTACCTATGTAATTGCTGCAGAATTAGTCAAAATTTACAAGCTGTTTTTCATATGAGCCTGTGCTTTTCATCATATTAATTATAGCAGATGCATCTTAAATGTATCATGGGAAAATTGTGCAGCCAGAAAACAAGTTTAGAGCTGGTGGGAAAATGCAACTAAAAAACCCACCCAAAACAGAATAAGCAAAGGTACCCCAGGGTAGATAAACATTGCTTATCAGTATGTAGTGAATGCCAGATCTTACTCCTCTTTTTTTTTTTTTTTTTTAAAAAAAAAAGAGAGAAAGAGTGGGGGGGAGGAAGAAAGCTGTTTTAACTGTTGCAATTAATAGGAAGCTTTCAGGTGTTATTCTATACCACAAACACGTTACACTGTGCTAATTATTCAGGGAATGGAAGCATAAGGCAAGCTAAGGAGAGAAAGGAATAAAAATATGTGGCATCTGAATGGAATGTAGTGGTCCATTGCCTAGAGCAGTACAGCCATTTCAGATATAAAGAGCAAGCTGAAGTTATTGCAAGCTGGTTTATCCATATATTAGCACTTGTGGGATTGAACAGAAGTGAATGAAAGCCGAACTGGGTGCAGGATTGCAAAAACACCCTAACTGCGGAATTAAATTACTGAAACCTCTATGTAATGAATTTTGCAAGACAAATCATTTTGTACCATCAAAGGTGTTAATTCTTAAAAAAAAAAATAATTATATATTACATGCTGCAAAACGTAACTTGTTCTAATATATTATTGAATAAGAACTATTTTAATTAAGTGGAAAAATCATTAAATCTGTTTGTCTTCAGTGAGATTGTGAAATTCAAAATACAGCAGTATTTGAGTCTGTGTGAGGGACAGAAATCTGTGACCTCAGTGAACCTCAAGAATAAGAAGCTATAAACAGCATGTTGCTTATACCTTAGTTAAAATATACCTATTAGGTCAAGTCATCTGTGCCTGTGGGGTCTATTTAGAGTTGTAACTGGTACAGTTTATTAGACATGGCTTCCTTTGCCTTCAGTCCAACAGGTACATATTTGCTTAGTGCTGCTCTCCTTGACTCCTCAAGATGCCAGACAGGGCTAGTTGCATAGTAAGGAGCTGTGCCACAGAGCATGAAACATCGTCACCCTGCAGGGTTTCCTGATCCTCTGTTCTAAAACTCACACAAAATTCCTGTAGCTCCTATTGGCAAGCACTAAGCATTACTTTCTGTCTTGCTATGCCCTTCCTCTCTGGCTGAGAGCAGGATGTGAGGAGCAAAGCAAAGGTAGTGGCCATGGTGTAGTGGAAACACGTCGCAGCTGTTTCTCGGCACCAGGCTGGGTAAGACCTGTGACAGCAGAAGCTGATGATGCTGTAACCAGACTTTTTCCAGAAACTCAAGTTAACAAACTGGCAGCTTGTCTGGGTAGATGTGTACACTGAGTTTGGCACAACCACCACAGCTCATTTCTTGGGATGGAGATGCCACATGAATAAGCAGAACTGCCTAAATCCAGCCAGCAGAGGAGGACAGGATGATGGATGCAGTTGTTTTTCCAAGCCTCACCTCTTCTCGACAGCTGAATCTCGCCTCAGCTGCATCCCAGTTGCAGTGCTGTTGATGAGTGCAGTGGAAACACTGGTCTCTTGCCACATGCTGTATCTGCAGTAGTGTTCATAACACATGATGAGGTGAGGTCTGTACCCATTTCTCTGTGCACACCTGCCTCCATATAGCTTTTTTCTGGTCGTGGAGATTTCTGTGACTTGTGCTGGCTGCTGCTTCTGACAGTTGCTGGAAAGCTGTTGCATTTTGGGGAGAAATTTGTGGGAAAGAGTTCTGCTAGGAGGCCTTAATCTTGCTGAGGAAGGCAGAAGAGGAGGAAGATGGTCTGTGTTGCCCATGCACAATATGAAGGCAGCTTTGTGAACTAAGGCAAGGAGAGGAAAGGTAACTAAAGCACCTTGCAGGAGTGTGTGGGGATTTGAGCCTTATTATGAATGGCCATGGTCTGAAGACAGTGATGTTGCATGGGGGTTAAGGTAAGAATTATTCTCTCTTTATCCCTGGATTAGGACCTGATGGTGCCCTGACAGCATCACCTGTGCACAGTGCAGAGCGGATATGTACGAGGCCCATGGGTGCTGTGTTTGCTGTGGAGCAGAGCTGCCTACCTCCCTCAGGGCATCCTTGGGGAAGATGGAGAGAATGGGTGCTAAAGCAAAGGGATCCCTCCAGCACATACTCCTCTGCTCAGATGCACTGCAGGAGTCCTTTGGGGTTTCCTCCCAGTCCACATATCCCAGCTGATGCTTTTGGCCCATTTACAAACACATCTGCTTCTTAAGTAGCCCTTTGCACTTAGCCACAAAGCATTACAGCCAGTAATATAGCAGTAATCCTCTCTCATCACCAGCGATGGGGAAAAAAGGGCAGAGGGACCCTGCACGGCCCCAAATAGCTGCAAATCCAGGAAGCAGTATCAGTAATGCACAGAAGTTCAAACCTGTCCCACTTGGGTCTCTGCCCAGCCCAGTACACTGCCAGCTGCTACCAGGCGCCAAACGGTCATATCTGAGCTAGTTTATGACATTGTGTTTTTATTTACTACTTGCTTATTCCTCTACCCCGAAAGATATTACTTCTTCCATTCCTGGAGGGACAGATTAGGCAAAGGAATGTGTCCTTTGCTGCTGGCAGCTCAGTTTGGCTGCTGTTTTCTTCTGCTGATGTTTTTAATAAGGGAGGAAATGGCTGTTCATCTCAGGGAGAGCCATTCTGTCATAAGCTGACATTCCCTGGGATTTGTTTTTATTAGCTCAGCTCTGGTGTACAGGCACTGACAGAGCTCCACATTGATTTTCCCAGCCTGGATAATATCTGGGCTGCCTGCTCACCCTGCTGTGGTTGCTACCAGTTCTCCTTGTAACTCCTCCTGCACAAGTCTCCATCAACACTCTTCTACTGCTCTTGGCTCCACCGGAGCAAAAACAGAGCTTTATTCCGAAGCCAGAGACTTCTCCTTTCACTGGTCTTTGGTTCAGGCTTATACCTAAATCATAAATGTAAAACATACTTAATATAGAAACCCTTTAACTGAAGTGGATTATTTTATCTCTTTCAACTATTCAACAAGTTGTTCCTGTGCTGAAAGTAAACTGCGTGTCATTTTAACTGTAAAGCTTGTGTAGCTTACTGGTAACAAAACTCAGTGTCTTGCATGCTCTGCCATGTAGCACCAGTCTTGTCAGCCATGGTACATTTGGGCAAAGAGGTCTTTGATGCTGTCAGGAAATTGTCTCATGGACTGTCGTCTGGTATCTCTTGTGGGCTCTTCTGGTTGCCCAGATATTTGGGGAGATAACTGAGAAGCACGACTTGACTACTATCGATACACTGGTGGTTTCAGAAGTATTTTGCATGCTTTAGAGACCCTAGGGCTTGCATTGTTCCAGAAGGATGTCATTAGGGATCTTCAGGGAACTACAAATCCCTTAGGGTCATGATCAACAGCACAGAGTCTAGTTGGACCTGAGCAGGGAGATTGGACCAAGTGACCCCACTGGTGGTCCCTTCCAACCTTATCCAATCTGTGATTCAGTGATTAGCATGCACATCAAAGCTTTTTTATCCTCAGTCTAGGAATGTTTGAACAGTGCTGGACAGGGTAAAGAGAAGATTTGCTCCTTTTGCATTTTTCTGTGGTTAAGGGGCCAGGCTTGGAGACTAAGACCAAATACAGAATTTTGGTGTGCTATGTATCGTATTTAACCCAGGAACTCCATTGTACCAGCTGTTTCAGCCAGGTACGTTGCTCCCTTATTTGTCACACAGCGATTGGGTGATGGCAAGGATAAGCTCATGACATTGGGAGTGATTGCCACTATTCCTCCTTTTTGCATATTATTCTGCTTTGTGGCCTGTGACACTGCAGTAATTTACAAGTTTCAGTCTCCAGCAAAAGTCAAGTTCCATTTTGTTGTACTTGCTGATGTAAAAACTCTGGATGTACCTGCCCTGGGAAGGATGCCAGTCTTCCCTGACCCATTGGCTCTGCAGTTCCAAAAAGGATGAAGTGTACCCAGCCTTTAAAATTCAACCCTCTTCTTCTCTTGGACTTTACTAGAAAAGCTACGAATTCATATTTTTTCCCTTGAGGTGTTTTTAAATTGCTCTTGTTCCCAGTTTATTGTTATTATTCCTTTTTGTTTGTTCTTTTGTGAGTTTGTTGAGTTTGGGGAGGGAGTTTGTAATTATGGTGAAGTTGGTTTTATGGTTGTTTCCCAGCACTCCAGGGATGAGTGTTATGTCCATAAAATCAGTATTATCTTTACGATTAATATTAAAAAGAAGAGTAGTAAGAGTAATAATAATAATAATACAACAATGAAGCATGTTTATTGCTAAGCATGGGAAGCATCCTGGGCAAGCAGCCGTTCCCTGAGGAAGACCATGAACCCAGATGGTAGGATCCCGCTCCAGGAGCAAAAAACACCTGTAATTCCTGCATCATGTCTTAACGTCAGCAGAGTTTTGCTCTTGTGATAAGAGGTGCAGGAGCTGAGACCTTTGAGATTCATCTCCCCATCTAGGGAAAGAAGCCCTCAGAGAATTTTCCCTGCACCAAGCTAAATTTGTCTTGGGCTAGATGAATCTGTTCTGTTGGCTGCATCTGGGTAGGGTGGATGCATCTGGCCAGAGTCTTTGTGGCTGGTTTCTCCTTGTACGCACCCACCTTCATTAGCTGTCTTGTCCTGCTCACCCAGCCCAAGAGCTCTTGGTCAATTCAGCCTGGCAGGGCAATCTAATCAGATGAGGGCTTGTTCAGGGAGATGTTCTCCTGCCATTCTCCAACAGCCTCAGACAAAAGAAAGAATGATTTGCAAGGTGCAAGGTTTGCATTAACATTTTTTCACAGAGTTAAGAGGGATGGATGAGCTGGAATGACACTGAGATAAAGCAACACGCAGCCGCCAGGAAAATGATGTGCTTCATCTTGTCAGTGTTCTGGGCGCTGCAGGATGAGCTGGCTGGAATAGGCATTTCTGTCATGATCTACAGAAAGCACACAATGATTTCTTGTCTCCCTGTTGGACTTGTGACCTCTAGTTCCTTAGATACTGGAAGTACTCAGGAGGAGCTTCAAGTGTTCGGGCAAGGAAACTGTCCGTCTTTCTACCTCCAAGTCTCTCTAAAGAGAAAACTTCCAACATGGAAGAGATGGAGCAGAGAGTCACTCCCCATCTTTCATTATCGTCTGATGCCTATCACTCATGCTGATAAAGCCGTATAGCTGAAAGGTTTGAGTTGTTTCTTACGGGTGCTGACATAGCAGAGTGTATATCGGGAAAGGCCTGACATTTGATGTGGCTTTATCATTGGCAGGCAGGCAAAGAAAACGGATAAATTAATCACCTTTTCCCTCCATCTGTCATAAGCTTTTATCCCATGGAGAGAAAAATGTTTCCAGTTTGCCCTGGCTTTTTGAAGTGTGACGCTATTGTATTTGCCAGCCTAAGTCATCGAAATGCCAGAAGTGGTGGGGAATGTGATTACCATTTATAACACAGCCTTGTGGACCACAAAGCTGGGTTTCAAGCCGCTTTGGTCTTTCTGTAAAGCCCCCAGAGATTCCCAGCCAGTCTTTTCCTCAGCTCCTTGACTCTAACCACTTAGGCCCGAGCAGCCATCTCCTGACTCACTGTGTATTTCTCACTCCTTATTTACATTCTACCAAGTAGCGATACCTCTAATTTCACTGCATCTCATGGAAACTTGGGGAGTTACAAGTGAGTTTTACAGCCTGAATAAGGAATAAGGTAGTAGGATACTCTTATCAAGAGGGTCCCATCACTCCCCTCATCTTTCTGTGAGGGGCATGTCGTGTAAGCTCAGGAGCAATGCAGCAGTGTTTTATCAGCAGAGCCAAGGCACGCCTATGTTGCCACTCACAAAACTTTGCTGCCTTACTTTGCCACTGCAAATGGCCTTGCTTGCATGGCTTTGGAATAAAACCTTGTTATGAGTTCATCACAGGGAATCACTAGCTTTCCAGGCTGTCTTAAAATCACTGTTCTGTCAGAGTTTAAAAGCAAATTCATATTAAAAGGTCTGTCTTTTTTTTTTTTTTTTTTTTTTTTGCGTAACATTTTAGGGATCAATCTGACTTCCCAGGAGTTTTAAAATACAACTCTAGAGTTGAAAAAGAAAAATCAGACTTCTTTTGTCCTTCCTCTATGGAACACAAAAAAAATAATTTACACAATCTCTGTCCAAAGCCTCCAAGTCTGCAGGCTCATACATCTCTGTGAACATTTAAAGGGAGTCTTTTTTCACTGTTGGTAAATAGTTGTAATGGACTTGGGGTTGTTGGACATAATGTTGTTAGCATGAAACACTTTTTTTACACTTGACTCGCTGCATTTGATGGTTCCTTAACAGTGTGTCCAGATGCTCCTTTGCCACATTTGTAAAAGATGGAGCTGCATGCGAAACTGGCTATGACATCTCAGTATTTTCAACAACAGCATCATTGTTTCTAGGATGTTTTTGGATCTGAGCCTGTTCATGGCACCTGGTTCAGGTTGCAGCTTTCTTGCTGCAGGACCCAAGTTTAAGTCCGTTTAATCTTTTTGGTTAGTGGTACTTTGTGCCACACCTTGGTGAGGTGGTACAAATATCTGGGGAAGGGTCTCAGGCAGCCTCATTCTGTGTCTGGAATGAATTAAAAGTCACACAGCATGCAGTGATGAGATATTTTCGTTTTATCTTCAGCACAGTGATGCAGTCCATGACCTACTCCTGGACTTCATCACATGGGTTGGCATCCTGCTGTCACTGGTCTGCCTCCTGATCTGCATCTTCACCTTCTGCTTCTTCCGTGGGCTGCAGAGTGACCGCAACACAATTCACAAGAACTTGTGCATCAGCCTCTTCGTGGCAGAACTCCTCTTCCTCATTGGCATCAACCGGACTGACCAGCCGGTAAGAGACAAAGCGCTTTCTGCTTCTGTCACAAGCTCTCGTCTCAGTGCATGTGCAGTGTTTCACCATGCAGTGAGATACATTCCGGCACTGTCTTAATTCCATCCATGAGTCCTTACAGGACTGGGCCCCTGCTTATTAACTGGGAGTCAGATGCTGATGGCTGCTGTGATCGCAGAGGCTGTATGTGTGTTGCTTGTAAATGATGTGTGTGTCTGTTTAATAAGCAGGTTGTAAAAATGCACTTATGCTTTGTGCATCTTTATATGTTTATTTATCAGACTGTGTACATACCTACCTTTGTATCTTTTAATATCATTTATATATACAAAGATGTGTCTATTTTAAAATAATTCACACACATATTCCAAGTGAAAAAAAGTTTCTTCCTTTGGAGAGGGAAGATAAGAACTCCCTCATTTTTATTAAACCTCCCAGTAACAGTGGCCCAGACTGTTGCATTAATTCATCATGGTACAAACACCTTCCCTTACTCTTTTCAATCCTCACGCAGATCGCCTGTGCCGTCTTTGCTGCCCTCCTGCACTTCTTCTTCCTGGCAGCTTTCACCTGGATGTTCCTGGAGGGGGTGCAGCTCTACATCATGCTGGTGGAGGTGTTTGAGAGTGAACACTCCCGGAGGAAGTACTTCTATTTGGTGGGCTACGGCATGCCTGCACTGATTGTGGCCGTGTCAGCAGCGGTGGACTACCGGAGCTATGGCACGGACAAAGTGTGAGTGAGCTTGGCATTGCTTGGACCTGGGCAGGAGAGGTGGGAGTGGGGATGATGAAGGGATGTGAGGAGCCCACAGGGCTTGTGCAGGCAGAACTCAGCCAGGAGGCATTCCTTGCCTCATCTGTTGGTCTCCAGTGCAGACTGTGATGACACAGGACAAATTCCCCACTATGAAATGATTTGCAAAGGTATTTTCCAGGGAAGTCAGTTGAGGAAAATTTTATCACATGATTGCATAACATTAGCAGTGGTGACTGTCCCAAGTCTCAGTTTAGTACTATATCAGCAAGGTCATCCTTCTCTAATCAAGGAGTATTTCTTATTTGGATGAAGAAATACTGCTTTCTTTCTCTTTTTTTTAAATGTTCTATCAAATTAATAGAGCCTGCAGGCAAAATAGGTGATGACTGTGGAGTGCATTAGACTCTTCGCAGATTGGAACAGCTGTATCATTTATCATTATAAATAATCTTAAAAGTTTTCAACACTGCTGAAGCTGGTATCAAAGCACAATTTAGATTATCGTGCACTACTGTCTAGTGGAAAAGAAAGGGAAAATTGAGCCTTTGATTGTCTTTGCCATTTTTGCTACAGTAGTGTTTTTACTGACCTTTTTTTTTGGTTGGTTTTTTATTTTGCTTCCCTTATCAGGCTGCCTTTCCATGTCATTTTAACTGAGTTAAGGGCTCAGTATGAAGGTGTACATGGCAATGATCTGGTGGTGTTGATAAAGCTCTTCTTTAGCATAAGGTTTGTCAGGCCACGACAGCAGCTGATATTCTGTTGAGTTCAACTGCAGATTTTTCTCCAGAAATCTTATTAGTATATATGAGCCTGATTTCTCTCAAAAGCAGATTTGTAGAGCAGTGGAGCTGCTCATGATCCATTACCATGCCAGCAGATAGGTTTGGATCCCAGATGGATATTTGTGTTGTGTTCCTCCCATGAGTAGGAGAATAGCAACCTGAATTTGTATAAGTGTTGTGCTTTGTGGAAAGGAAATGGCCCACACAGATAAAGGTAGGAGTGTGTAAGTTTTCAAGGATTTCTACCAATTTATCCAAAGTAGTTTGACCGACTTTGACAGGCCTAGAGGGCAAAGAATAAGTAACACAACAGCTGATCACCATTTTTGGAGAAGAGATGGATCACTATTTTTCCCATGAGCTGCCACCTGCTTTCTGCCCCAACCAGCTCTTCTATTCACATCCCCTCTTGAGCAATATATAAGCACCTATTGAATCAGATATGGAAACATTTTACCTTGACTCTTTGGACAAATTTATTCTTACTGTGGTGTTTCTTCAGAGGACCTGTCTCTTCACAGAGGCCTACATTTGGCACTCTGTAACTGTTAGGTGCTGAAAATGTCTTTGTTCCCTCATAGTGAAAGGACATTCCCAAGCCTGGGGCATGGCTTTGGATGTGAGACAGCAGTTGATTTGTGTCCATGTTCATCTTTGCAGAGTCCTTCGTGGTGTTCTGTAGGGATGACCAGAGTAGCAGTGTAGCTTGTGGGAGTTAGTGGCATGCAACAGGCTGGCTGTAGAGCCTGGGAATACATGGTCCTTAACCACAACTCCCACAAAGCACCACAGCAGCTTTCTATTGCTGAAATGTTTCTGCTCCTGCTAAATTAATATGTGGACCTTTCTGAAGCACAGCAAAATAAACATATTCCATGGGATACCCTGCCTTTTCCCAACAGGCCTTCGGTGCCCAAATGTTTCCATGATGTGGAAGGTACAGGCAGAAAGTTTGGCTGAAATTCCCTGAAAGCAAACAACAAAACTTCACTGTTTTGGCATTGAGGAAGCAGCAGTCCTACGTGTGTGCCAGTAAAATATGTCTCCCTCCCCACAGCATAAAGTAGTATTTTTAATAATTAAACAGTTATATATCATATTTTGCAAATAAGTATTTACAGATATTTGCAAAGCCTAAAATATTTATTTATAATTTCTAATTCCACAATGCACAGTTTTATCACATTCTCTTAGAGGAAAATAAAAAACATACAGTATGTTTTGTATAACTATCATGCTCCATCTGGTTGATGGATGATGATGTATTTTTCAGTGTAATGTTATTAGAAGGGTAGAACTGATTAGAATTTGCAGTGAACTATATGCCAGGCATACATAATTTGATTGCAAGAAGTTGCTTGGTTTTGCCAGGTTTTGTAAAACATCCTCTGGAATATATTACTTGCCTCCCTCCATTATTTACTGCATTTGTTTAAGCAGGACTTATGGAGCTGTTAGTGTTATTTGTTTTTTGCCTGGCATTTGGTGCCACCATTCATGCATCTCAGAATGATTTGCTTAGACACCCAGTGTAGGTTTTCTTGATTTCATTTGCTTTTCTAAATCCAACCCTCCTGTAACACATGCCCAGATAACATAGCCGGGAAAAGGCATTTTTTCCTCTCCTTTTTGCTTTGCCTATCACTTGGTGCTTGTGATTTTCTGAAGTGTCCCATGCCCTGCTATTCATATTGACATTTTAGAGTGGCTGCCCTGTAAAGATACTCTTTTCACTTAATTATTGGGATTGATCATTTTCCTTTTACTATTTATTTGTTTAAGAACAGTTTAAAGCACTTATATTAGGAGATTAGTTTGCTTTTATAACCACGCAGCAGCATAGTGATTGCGTTAAAAGATCATCCCATTCACAATTCATGTGAACAAGCTGAGCTGTGTTTGCTCTTTTCAGAAATGTTGCATCTCACCTTATTCTGATTGTAATTTTTAAGGTAAAGATGAAAATCAGGGAGCTTCACTGCAGACAGTGGGGTTCCCCCACATTGCCAAAGTGATTCTGGACAGGTCTTCAGCTGCTGAGTCTTAAATAGCCAGAGCTTAAGTTTTGCTGCAAAAAAAGGAAAATATTGGGATTGCGGTTTAAAGAAGTCACATCATGTGCCTTGTCCTGTGTGTTAGCCAAATCCATCCATCTCCTGGCCGGATTTATGCCAAGGAGTGTGGTGGGCAATGCTGCGAAATGTAGAGGGAAAACAGCATTTGCAGTTTTTGTTAGTGTTTGAAAATAACTTGTGTCTAGAATTAAAAGCTCAAATGAGACTTTAGAAGTCTCCCTTTGAGAGGACTCATTGTAGAAGCAGGCCATCCAAAACTGACAGCAAGAAGCTATTCCATGTTCCTGAGTTTAATATCAAAGTCTCTTACAAATTGCAGAGGAAAGCGGCTACGCTTTGAATGGTTCAATATATTTTAGAAAACATACTTGTAGGTATATTCATCCACTGGTGATCAAATTCATCATGGCAGGAATCTCTCTATTGTTTCTTCCCCCTTCTCCCCCCGTTCAGAATGCTATAAAGCAGGATATACATGGTAAGCAATCCAGCTGTCAGAAAGCAAAATGAAAGCCCTGTGTATGTACACAGCCTCCAAGTCCATCAGCCAGCCGCCGACATTTCATGCATGTAAATGTAGCTCAGAAAATAGCTTCTAACAATGCAGTCTGTCTTGGGTGGCTCCACTGAACTTGCTTTATTTGCGGCGTTGTTGCCAGTGCTTGGAGGAAGAAGCATGAGCAAATGTGGATTCTGGACTCCATTAAGCAGAACCTATATTGCACCCTTGAAAGGCATGTCTGGTGCATACATATCCCATTACTGCACCCTGACAAGGAGGCTGTATAGCCACGTGAAACAAACCGCTGAGCTTCCCATGAACGACATGATATGTTTAGGGCTCTTCAAATTTTATGGTCCAATGGCAGCTAATGATTGTTTATTGGTGATATTTAGTGCACACCAGGGATAGTTTAGTATTTGATTTCTCTTCATGCAGAAAATAGAGTAAACTCTTTGTAGTCTTTATTACTTGGGAAAAGCTTTAGGTGAATATTGCGAGTTGTCACTGTGGAAAAGGAGAAAATTAAAAAGTAAAGGAAAGCAGCGCCACAGAGCTCATTATGAGTACTGAATACGTTGGTGTGAGTCTTGGAAGAAGCAATAGAGTTTTGAACAGTGTTCCCTGCATCTGCACATTTCCTGATAATCCGCTCTTCCTTGTTGTGAGCCCTGAAGCAGCTCGTTTGCTTAATGGCAGCAGAGTCTAAACTTGTAATGTGGCGAGTTTGTGCTCACAGTGCAGCTGCGTGTGGAGGGTCAGAAGTAACTCGGCAGCCCAAGATTAGCAACTTTGGGAAGTGAGTTGCCTGATTGCTTCCTTGTTTTGAGGAGCTCATTTATGCAGCTCATTGTGCATGTGGGGTTTTGTGTTTTAAGGGAAGAAAAAAGCTCAGTGTGGTACTTGTCTGATTAGCAATTTAGAGCTCCGCAACGCAATTGGCGGGATGCCTGTGTTTCGATGTTTTGGACTTAATTTGCATTTTTAATAAGGTATGACTTAAACAGGTTCAAAGTTGCATCTCTTTCTGATGACCACCAAGCTTCCCAGCTTTTTTAAGTCCCTCTGCAGATCAGTCCTGCAGCTTTCCGTCTAGTCACCCAAGTAACGCAGATGGTTTCACAGGAAGGTGATTTTTCTGTTCAAACAAATAAAAAATGACGTAAGTGTGCAGAGAGGTGAAAAAAAAAGTTTTCTCTCTTTTTTGCAAGCTGTACTCTGGCTTAGGTGAAGCCATCTCTCATTGGAAGGGCCTTCTCTTGCTCCGTGCCTGGCCCCTGCCCATCCTGAGGGCAGGGCCAAGCTCCTCTCCTCTTTCTTATCCACATTATCCATCTCTTGTCACTCAGTCGTTCTCCACAACTGAAGAGACAGATTTTTTAGGGAAATAGGGTAGAAAATCTCATCCATTTGGCTGTCTGGAAAAGAAACCAATTGCTTTGTGCGCTTCTTTCCTCAGCCTGGCACAGCTTTTCACCCATTCTGTATTTCAGCTTTCACTGATTTTCCCTGTGTCCCAATCTATATGCATTAAAAACCAGCTGCACCAGATGTGACCATAGGGCTAGCCATCATGCTTTAAGAAGTAAAGAGAGGGTTTATGTGTTTCCTCTTCCCTGGGCTTTCCAAGAGCCAGCTCACTATTTATGCTGAAGGAAAACAACATTGATGGCAACTAAAATATACTGTGTTCCCAACTCCTGGGCAGCAGAGGCTGGAAATTGTTTTGAATGTTAAACTGGGGGGGGGGAAGTTCAAAATATTTTCATTACCAAAAAAACCAAACCAAACAAAAAACCCCAAACAACCAAACGAACAAAAAAAAAAATCACAACCCTCTAAGTCCTCTCCCACACACCAGCACTCATTATCAGTAGAAAAAAGTGATGGAGCTGCATATTTCCTGATTTATAATAGCAGTTGAGCCATAAACACTAGTTATACTTTTTTCCTGAGGGGGATGGGGTCTGAAATGCCATGTAATATGTGAGCTGCTGCTACATGGACATCTTTGTTCAGGGATGGGGGGAGGGCTTTTTGCAGGGACTTCATTATCCTTGAAACCTGTATTCCTTTGTCAAATCTTGTTGCATTTGGGTGACAGTTCAGATGTTACTGTGGGTGATACACAGATGTCACAATCGCATAAATCCTTTCCTACAGGGAATCAGACTCAAGTAGTTTCAAGTCACTCATGTTGTTCCATTACCAGCTGCATCTAAATCACCTTGAACTTCAACAGCCACGGAGTTGCAATCCCACTGAAAGCCTCTGTTTGCCTTTTGCATTGAGATTTTGATGCTATCACATGAAGATTCTGCATGAGCAGCTGCAGAGGCAGTTCAGGAATGACAGTCACTGAAGTGACGGTATTTTAATTTGTGACGAATAGTGGTGTGACTGTATATACATCGATACATCTTCAACGCTGATGAGACCTGAAATTTATATGGTCAGGGAGAGACGTGTGAAGCTTTCTCTGCATTTCTGAATTTATTCATATCTTGGCTTTTCCCAGTCATAGAGAGCCAGGGCATGCTGTATTATTCTCTCCGCAGGCGTCTCCTGCTGATCCTCTCGTACAGGGCTGCTGGCACAGACCTTTATGCCTGTTGCAAAGTCCATTAGAAGGGAAAAAACATTAAGCACATAGACTAGAGCTGTCATTTTTGAGAACTGCTATCTCTTCCACTGTGATAAATTCATATATACAGTTCCTGTCACTTGCCTAATTATGAAAGTCCATTGGATGTTTAGTGTAAGAGTGTTTTATACTTTCTCAGTCCTTTGTGTATAAACAGAGCTGTGATTTGCAGCATTGCAAACATGACAAGATATTATTATTTTAAATATCATGTGAAACTTTCTTGGAATTTACATTCGTCTGTCTTGTAACCAGTCACTTCCATTTTATCTTCCTGTCACCTGGAATGAACTAGGAATGGAAATGTAATTTCCCAAGGGCCTTAAAAAATGTGGGGAGTATTAAACACGGTTGAAATTAAGCAATTAATAATTTAGTTTTAGGCCATGAATCAACTTCTTGCGATAGCACAGACCATATGCAACCCTGGAAACATTAGTGGAGACAAAACACTCTGGAGGTTCAGGGAAATAAAACACTTTAAAGGGGAAGTTGCTGAACCTAATTAAACCTCAGCCTCCTGTTATCCAATTCATGCTTCCTATTTGCACCAAATTTGCTCTGATCTGATTGCTGGAGAAATGTCATCTCACTTGACAGCTGACTGACAGCTTGGATTGCATCAGTGTCAGAGAGCGTAGAGGAGCATAAAGCAAAGAAGCAGCTCTATGGATGTTCATTAGACCCCTTCCTTAAAATACCCCCTCAGTTTAAGGATTTTTTTCCTTACAGATGCAGAAAGCCTTAGCAAATAAGCCTTGTGCCATTTTCTCCCTGCTTCCTCTAGAGGTAATTATCTTACTCCATCAATAGCGCTGTCAGAAATTGGGCACATAATTCAGCATTTAAATGAACAAGCAATGTAATATTTCCTGTCTCCCACCGGCGTGTTTTGCAGCTCACATTCTTCTCTGTCACTTGCTCAGTCTTGATGTATGTCCTGAGTGCAGTCCTTGAATGCCTTCTTTCCCCTGTGTTTCATTACAGATGTTGGCTCCGACTTGACACCTACTTCATTTGGAGCTTTATAGGACCGGCGACCTTGATAATTATGGTAAGAACTCCTAATTAACTACTCCATCTCTCAGGTCAAGAAATAAAACTTTTGCTGTCCCTTTACTCTTTATCTTTAATTTACACAGATTAATTTGAGAAAGGCATGTTCTTCCTTGACCCCGCCTGGCACAAGCAATTAGACCCTCATTATGAGAAGCTCTTGGCATTGCAAAATACTTGATCAGAACGGGCTAGGGAGCTTCCGGAGCAGGCACTTGCAGAATTTGGTTACTTCCATTGGACATTCAGAAGTGCCAAAATCTATTTTGATGCCAGTCACTGCTCACCCAATTTTTGAATTCCAGCACAAAGCTTTGGAATTCATGTTCATTTTCAAATAATGAAAAAAAGAGGAAATAGTGTATGGGGGGATGAAGTAAATTCCAAACTGGAAGAGTAGTCTGATGAGGGCTTTTTTCCTTCCAGCAGAAGTTGAAACTCATATAACTTCGTGTTTAGCACATTGCCAGCATATCAGCTAACACAGCAACAAGGTAGAGAACTCAACTCTAGAGACAGCTGGAGTTTTCTTATACTTTAATTGCTACAATATGGCTTAAATAAACCATCCTTTGTTTTGACTAACTACAGTTTGGCTAGCACAGAAAACCAGGCACTCCCACTTCAATGCAGACATTGTCTCTGCTTCTCCTGTAACTGGGGACCATTTCAGCAGCCTTCCATATCAAGAAGGGGGCCACACCACCAGCTACAGCTGTTGGGTTTTCTTTTCCCCTAAGAAATTAATTCATAAAAAGGTATCTTCCCTTTTTGATTATGTCTCAAACTCCAGACTCGGATTTTGAAGGAACTCCTTTCCAGGAATTGGCAGCCTTGTTAACACTTAGGCACTGAAACATCATCACATCTTTTACAGAACAAACCAAATTCCTTTCCCTTTTCGTTTTTTAACTTTGCAGTGTGCTAAGCATCTTCAGCAGTAGGGATTTCCCTGACCATCTGCCCCATTACACCCTGTCTAAAAGGTGTATTCACAGAAAAGGATGCCTTTATGCTTTGTTACAATGGGGTTGGCTAAAGCAAGATGCTTGGAGTGGCTTTTCACACCTGTACACCTCTCAGACACAGAAGAGCCATTGCAGGAAGTATTTTTAATTTTCCATAACATTGATGAAGCACTACAGTTGAGGTTAGAACCAGCCCGATATCAGTAATGTACGCAGTGCCACAGCTTTGGTAAGGCTGTAGCATCACCAGTCCTGCAGTCTACAGGCACCAGCTTACCTTATAAAATGCTTGGAAATTTTCTCTGATTCAGTCGCTATAAAATTGTAGTGAGAGCTAATTTCCTACAGTAACCCATCTGTTACAGAGAAGAAGCTGACTTTCTCCCCATCAGGTTGTGCTGTGTCACATAATCCCTTTTTTTTTTTTCTTCCCCCCTCATTGCAGCTTAATGTCATCTTCCTTGGGATTGCTCTCTATAAAATGTTTCATCATACTGCCATACTGAAACCCGAATCTGGATGTCTTGACAATATCAAGTAAGTGGCTGCGGTTTTTTCTTGCTCTCTGCCTGTCTCTCTTTTGCTGTTTATTCCCCCCATTCCACTCTGTGGAGCATAACAGGGGAACCAGCTCTGCTGACAGCATTGATAACCAGGGATAATACATTGGGTTATGGCACTGTAGAGTGGTTTATAATAGGTACCAACAAGTGGCCAATGATGAAGCACTGTCTTTATTGGGATTTGGCTGCCAGTGGTGGCATTTTCCATTTGATTTTGCGTGAAGGAGGCAAAGCTACATTTTCAGTCCTTGGAGTAGGTAACCCCCTAGTCACTCTATGTAAAGAGTGCCCAATAATTACCAGCTAATTATTGCAGTCTCTACAGGGAAGGTGTTGAAACTGTTGATATTACTCTGTGCTCTGAGGGCGGCAGCCTTACTTCTTTTCTGTTTGTTTTGGCCCCTTACAGATTTCATGACCCAGATTCTCCCCAGAATCTGATTGCATTTATCAGTGTTACTGACAATTTACCTGGGGTTGCCCACATCCACAGATGTGCTTTTCAGGCAAGGCATGTTTCGCCCTTGCACTGGGTTAACATCTGAATGCCCAGTAAATCTGGGCATTTTACTGTCTAGCAGGCTGCTTCATTATATTGATAGAATATTAGTCTCTGTCAGTGTCTGTTTATTCAAGTACCTCTGGCTTTAATTACTGTCTTCAAAAATACAAGGGGGATTTCAGGTGCAGCGCATGATAAGATTGGGAACCTGCTAATTAACAAAACCATCTAATGAGCTTCAGGAGGAGGAAATAGTTGGGAGTCAGCGCTTTACTGCCCACCCAGGAAAGGAGAGTGTTGTGCAACACGGCTGGAAGTGGGTTCTTCTCTCTCTTGTTCTTGGTAGGATTGGGAGAAGAGGCGTGAGGGGAGCTCGTTAAGAGATGTCTGAATTGCACAGTTGCAAGGCAGTTCTCAGCAAGGTTATTGTTTTTACTGCTGAGCGGCTCATGCAGGTGCAGCTTTAATTTAAACCAGGTCAGTCTCCCGTTGAAAACTTCCTCAGCAGGCAAGGCTTGCAATTCCATTGGCACGCCACAACCTGGCATGGTCCTTCGGGTGAAGTTTTAGTTTCTTAGGCACAGCTTCTTCCATCAGGGTTGTGAGGAAAGAGAACTGGAGTCTGTGCAAATGCAGGAGACCCGAGTGAACTCGGAAACCGGCAGGGCACTCGTTTGCCCAGGTTGTGGGCAGGCTGCTCTGTGGTGTGCCTCTGTTTCTCCTGACATCGCTCAGTACAAAATGAAGAGCAGTCCCCCCTGGATGTCCAAGACTGATCCCAGCAAGATAGTCTTTCATTTAGTCTTGGATGAGGCATTAAAGGAATGGTACATTTAATAACATTTATTAATATGGCTACTTGTCATGCATTAGTGCTATGGGATTGCTTACTGAGAACAGTCTCTCTAAGGTTACCCACACAAAATCTGTCTAGAAAGCCTTGCAGTATGACATTTAAATTAAAAACTGGGGAGAAAAAAAACCCCAAAGCCCTTATAATTAAAGCAGAACAAATAATTGCCTACTGAATAATCTTCTTGTGCTAATCTCTAGTATCTTTGTTTAAAATGCCAGGACTTTATACAACCAGTTGCATCAATTATAATGTCATTGTAAAATATTTTATAGGTTCTTTGACAGATGAGTGTCTATTCCTGATTTGACTTCATTAAAACGTTTTGAAAACACAAGCAATTAAAATACTTTTAAGTATGTTGCTGATACTCTTCCAAATGTTTTGCTTCATTACAAATTACTTTTTATGCTTGAGAAAAAAAAAGAGAAACGTAATATAAACTCAGGTAAATCCCAGGCTCGCCCTAGGAAGTTTATTAAAGCAAGAATTCCAGAATGGACTTGATTGTAATTTCTGAATACCTAAGCAGGACAACATAAAGTCTCTAAATTCAAGATCTGTTGTCTCAGTGTTGGATGTGCTTGATTTAGGAGGAGCTGTGGGTTGTAACAGAGAAGGGAATTCACCTTTGATGGAGGTTTCCTAGGGAAGCAAGCAGTTTGCAGTCTGTAGAAAACTGTTCAGTAAGATCAAAGTTTTCTTCTAGATAAAATCATAGTCTCATTCCAGGGAAGATTGTGGTCTTCTTCCAAAGTCATTGGCTTTCAGTTGCAAAATGCCGCCGTGTTACAGCAGCTCTGGGAGAAAAAGCCACAGATCACGTTATTTCACAGAGGAGCACGAAGATCCTTCTTGAGCTTCCCTCTGTGGGTCTATACAGTTGGTAAGGTCCCACAGCCTTGCATCTTGTTGTATCAGTTTATATTTAAAAAAGCAAAGCAAACCAAGGACCTGCATTGCAGGGCCCCTTGCTGCCATCTGCATATGACAGCTTTACAGCACATGGAGACCTGAAAGAGAGTTTGTTCTCCCAGTTCATTTCCTAGCAATACTCTGTGTTAGGCTGTGGTGAAGCTCTCGCAACATAAATCCTGAGCCTGTTTAACAACAGCAAAATACTTGATTCCCTATGGCAACGTAAAAATAAAGGCCATAAAATATTTTAATAGGCTGTTAATAAGCGCCCCTGCAATCTGGTCCTTGCCTATGTCACTTTAAAGGTTAGAAATACATTATGAAGTATAGAAAATAGAGAGCCAAGTAACTCCACTTAAATTAATGAACTTGATAAGGGATCAGGTGTCACCTGGGATACCTTTAATTACTGCACCAACAGAAAAGCCATTCAAAGGGCAGTGCCTGAACCAGATGCAGTGTGGCTGATAGATTGGTAGGCACTGTGCAAAGTTGTAAAAACAAACTTCCCTAACCTTCAAGAACAGTCCCTGGATTATTGTGCCAGCATGGGAGATTCTGACATTCCTGTGGTGGGGCACTAGTTTCCCAGGGGTTTCCCAGCAAGAGATTTGATGAGTACAGGGCTGGTTTAATTTTTACCCTTGTTAACTTTTCTGGCTTAGCCCAGCACTTTTAAGAGGGAAGTAGGGTAACCACATGTGTGGGTCCTTCCCCCTCTGCCAATAACATCCTCCCTATGTGGCAGGTTGGTACTGAGCCGATTCAGTGGGTTTTGCCCACTGAGACTGCAAGAGTCGTGCTCTAGTTCTGCTTTTGAGGCACATAGCCAGGAAAATATGTGAGTTTCTGGATGTGGGATATGTTGTTCAGAGCCACAAAAGTTTCTGTGCCTGCCACTGATGCCAGAAGGACCCTGGCTCCCATTTTACAAGAGGTACCATCACCAAGAGTGGCATGCATTTATCTAGGCCCTTTTGAAAAAGTTGTGTTTGATGTCTTCCTTCGGTATATTTACACAGAAATTTAAAGAGTTCATCCAGAGTGGGAATCTCTTCTGCCTTTTGAAGATCTTTAGTATGAAGTGACACAGCTAAGGATGCCCAACCAGCTGCCTCTTGGGCGGTGTGTGTGACTTCTGCCCATGCCTCCCCAAACGCAGGATGGGAGGGGATTTTCCTTCCCAGCCTTTTACAGTGGCTGTTTCTGGGAGCTCGAAAGTCCACTGTGGCCATTCACCTCTGCGGCTCTTTCATCTCTTTGTGGCTTGTTGGCAAACATAGGTGAGCAGAGGTGGGCAGCGCAGAGCATTTTTTAGTCTTTGGTAGCTATGCCCACATCACACATTATCTCACTCATGACCCGTCTGAGAGCATAAGTGGGGTGCAAAGGGCGTACGAAAGGGCTCATAAGCACAAACTGATTCACTGTCAGCAAATGTGCCTGGGAAGGCATCGTTTCAGCGGATTGATTCCCCCAGCCCTTACAAACTTGCAGGGAATATAGATCTTTCAAGCCAGGGACTACATAAGCTTTTTGGATCGCAAAAGCCTGCTGTGCTGTTTGCACCTAGCCATTTCTAGCCTCGTTGCCTGTGAGGTGGAGACTGTGGGCGTATCAATGCAGTATTGATGCACTCTTGCTAGCAGATGGCTCCTCATGAGGATGTGTTACCAGCTGGAATTCTTTAAAGCAGCTGTGAGGCTGTTTCACTGGAGGTTGCTGCCATGTGGAGTGATTTCTGGAGTTGAGCGGCTCAAAGTCTCTCCTTCATGCTTTTCCGTTTGTGCCGGGTAGATGTTAGATGTGCAAAATGTCTCAGACTGTCACAGACAGGACTACACTGAATATTTTTTATATTCACATTCTTGTAGGAAACCTTATGCGACAAAGGAAAATACATTATATGAATAGTCCAGCGTGGTTCTTCTGTTTTCCATCCATCAACTGCTTTCCAGGTGGTCAGGCATGTACCTTGGCAGCTTGTGGTCTTTGCACACCAGGTTTTCATCCAACCTATGCCAGATGCTGCAGCACAACAAAACCATCCATATATTTCCAGATGCTTAATCCCCATTCTTTGTGCAAAACAGGGTTTCAGATGAACCCTCTCCTGCAATGCCTTTGCGTTGTGTGGCAGCACAGTGCTTGTTCTGCAGCCATTTATACACCGCTCGTTCGAGTCATCATGGTGTTAGTAAGGGGAAATAAAGAGGAGCTACACTGGTGGTAATCCAGATGTACTCTTCACCCTATCTAGTGAAATCTGAGATCTTGTCTTTGCCATATGCTCTCTTTGTGCCCAGTGTGGGGCATGTTAGTTACTGACATGGAAAACTGGTAGAAAGTTGGGTGGGGCGAGCATTAGCTAGCAAAAGGCAAGTCCTACAAGTGGATTGAGGGGATTCATCAATGGGGCTAAGCAGTTGCTGCACCTGAAGTTACACTGGGCATCTCCAAATGGCTGTAGGGGAGAGGGTGAAACCTCCTCTCTTCTAGCAGAGACCAGAAGCCATCCTTTTCCTTACAGATGTAACCTTTCCTTTGAAGTTCCCACAAGGCACACTAGTGCCCTCTCCCCTAGTGCTGCTTGGATGCAGCTGAGTTTGTTAGCATTTCTTCCGGCCAGACCAGGCTTCCTGACATTCTTCTGTACTGTAGTATGTGGCAACAAGATTTTATTTTGTTTACTTTGGAAGAGCAACACGTCAGCCATAGCTGCCAAGTGCAGTTGCAGACCCACTAGAAAGAAGGCAAGAGGCAAAGGGCTTTGTCAGCTTCTTTCCCTTTTTGTCCCATTTTATTGAGTTATTGTTTTAGCCAGGGTATAGCTTGGCTTGTGCCATAGGCCACCTGCATGCTCTTTAGAAAGCAGAACTTGGGGGGACCTCTTCAAAGAGGAGCCTGTCAGGTTGTAATCCTGTGTTTGTTTGAAAAGCTCATTGCAATAGAAACTCACCTGAAAGTCATCCTGGAAATTTAATTTTCTTTCTTTCAGACAGGCAGACCCAGTGTCTTAGCTGGAAGCATTTTTTGTTGCTTAAGAAGCACTATTAATTAGGGGCTTTGAGATAGTTTAATCCTGGCATTAATCGCTGTAGTTCTGTTGCAGTTTCTTTCCTCTTGTGGAAACCTGCTCCCATCCCATCCCCTGCAAAAAAAGAATAAGCACTATATCAAAAACATTAAATTCCCTGGAAAAACATGTATTTATTCCAAGCATGCAGGAGATAATGTTTTTAGGCACTGTGACCACATTTGCAAGAACACGCACTGAAATACAATTAATGGGGATGAAGTGGCAATGTCCTGCACTACAGCCTTCAGAAATCAATCCTCAAATGATGAAAACGAACCCTCCTCAGCTTGCTGGCTGCCATGGAAGCTTCAAATGGTCCGCAGCTAAAGGCACACAGCCCTGATTTAATGGGTAAATAAAAAAGTATATGTTCTCCCAAGTTTCTGACTTGAAACAAAGCTCACAACGCATGCCTTTATTTTGTATTTTTTTTCCATAGGAGTCTGTTGCTCAAAGGCTTACAGAAATAAATCTAAGAATGTGCAATCTAACAGCCAAAAGTAGAAGCCAATGCCAAACCCTGATTATTATTTTATAAAAGCTTGCAAAGCTCAGTCTGGACTCTTTCAGGGAGTCTGTCCCAGGCTGGGGGAGGTGAGGGACGAGGAGGATCAGGCAGAAAACTCAGAAGCCCCTTTTGAAGATATGTCGCTTTTAAAACCGTTGCCACAGCCCGCTCTCCCCATATGTTGTATGGGTGTAAGTGATTATCTGCTCATTTTCGTGCTTCAACATATGTATTTTATTTAAAGAGACATGACTAATCCCAGCCCTCAGATTAGCCTGTTGTTTCAGTCCTGTGGGTTTGCTGAAGTAATTTAAAAAAAAAATAAATAAATCCTGAGTTAGGTAGAAAATTGAAAACAAAGGTTAAATAGAACTTCCAAAAATCATCTGCAGAAATGTTTGAATTAAATCCTTGATTTAACACAGCACTATTGTGCTGGCAGGAACAGAGGTTTACCAGTCTAGTTTTATTTACTCAGCTGATTGAAATGCAGAAAAAGTAAACATCCTGGGTTTGGTGCAGTGAGGAATGAGTTAGACTTTTGAAAATGCAAGACTTTTTTCTCCTTTGATGTGAAAATCTTACATTGCCAATGCAGAACAGTAATTTGTATCAGGTATACTTTTACTAAAGGAAGATTAATTTGTGCTTTATTCTAGTCATTTTAGGAACAAAACAAAGTAGGGAGACAGTAAGAATTATTTTTGTGTTGAGGTTTAAGCATTTTGTGTTGAGAGTTAAGCTCATCTCTTGTTTTCCAGATCTTTTTTGTTTAATCATAAAATGCTGCAACTTGGGAATAGTTTGTGATGCCGAGGGGTCTGGAATTGAATACTGCATTGCGTTCACGCAGGGGACTGGACTTGCAGAACAGCAGCACTTTAATCCTTCATTACCTTTGGGTTTGTGGTTGCTTGGGACTGCACAGGGAGGACACGGTACAAGGAAGGGGTCCACCTCTTGGGAGCTTTACCAGCACTGCATCTGGGTGCCAAAGGTCCGATGTTTTGTCTTCAGAGTTCTCAGTTTCCAGTGAGGAAAGGGACAAGGGTCTGGCAACATGGAGACACCTTCTTTGAAGCAGCAAGCAGGGAGAGGAAGTTTCAGGCATCCATGCAGCTTTGAGGAGGTGTGTGGGGTGGTGTGAGCTGTGGAGTGGAGGTGAAAAGGGTTTGAAACACAAGCTAGTGAATGCAAATGCTTATAGGAGCTGCAGTGAACCTGTTAAATATGACCCAAAATCCTGACTAGACTTTACCTATAACTTATAATGTTAAATAAAACAGCAATGCCTGTACAGAGTGAGCTCTCTTTAAAGGTTTTCATACAGCTCTACTATCAAAATAGAAAGATGAACTGAGTGGGTTGTTCAGGAATAGGGTGTTGAAAATCTCTCCTTCCAACCAGCTGTGCTATGTGCAGCACTTTTGAACTGCTCTGACTTCTGGGAACAGCAGGCTCTGAGTACAGCAGCTCCAGGGATGCCTTTCGGAGAGGAATCACACATGGATTCCTGCTCCAGGAGAGGATAATCTGATTTTAGGGAACAAAAAGAGCCCCTGGGCCTGTCTTTAGGTCTGGATAAGCTTGGATGAGAAATGAAATGTGTTTTAAGAGTGCTTGGGATGTGCAGAGAAGACATTCTCTGTCACCAGAAATCTTAACAGGAGTGTTTTGGAAGGATGAACAAATGATCTGGGCACTTTGGAAAATGACAAATAGCTTTTTCTCTCATTTAGAAAACCTCCCTCTTTGAAAAGTTTATATGCTAGCCATGGAGTACTGATCTGGGCATTAGAAACTGCCTCCCTCATTTTCATCATACTGGTGCTCAGGCTGTGATATGTGTGTTTCATATGGCCTCGAGAGAGAGTACTACGTCTTCACAATCCTGATGGTCATAGAATCATAGATTTATAGAATATCCTGAGGATCATCGAAGTCCAGCTGCTGGCCCTACACAGGACTGCCCCAAGAATCACACCATGTGGCTGAGAACGTTGTCCAAACACTTCTGGAACTCTGTCAGGCTTGGTGCTGTGACTACTTCCCTGGGGAGCCTGTTCCAGTGCCCAGCCACCCTCTGGGTAAAGAACCTTTTTCTAATATCCAACCTAAACGTCCCTGGACACAACTCCAGGCCATTCCCTCGGGTCTTGTCACTGGTCACCACAGAGAAGAGATCAGTGCCTGCCCCTCCTCTTTCCTGCACGAGGAAGTTATAACTGCCATGAGGTCTCCTCTCAATCTCCTTTTCTTTAGGCTGAACAAGCTAAGTCTTGTCTGGTATTTCCCTGGATCCTGTGTAAGAAAGCACCATGCTTCCTAGTGCCTTGGTTAACCCGTTTCTGCTCCTATATAGCCTTCATCTGCATCTCTGCATGAGCAAACTTAGAGGCAGCCTAAAGCAAACCCAGAAAAATCACTCAGAGTTGGCACAAAATGAATTATTTACGAGCTTCCTACCAAGAAAAGATATGGCACATTTTTATTTTGCCAGAGTGCAAAGTTTGGGAGCACATCAGTGGCAAACACCCTACTGGAAAAACATCTGAGGCTGCGGCTTTTGTCTGGGTGCCTTTTCCCTCCAGTGATGTTGATGGCAGCATCCAATTTTGTTTGTTGCAATCTGCTGCTGCCTGAGTTTTCCGCAGAAGGGTTTGGTTAATATCAGATTGATTTGGTTTGGGGTTTTGCTTGTTTACCTATGTTTTTGTGATGGCTGTGTTAATGTTGAATGGTGATTGTAAAGCACTAATCTTCCCACTGACAGGTATCGTCCTTTCTGAATTTAAAAAAAAAAAAAAATCAATCAGTGGTTATTGATTTGAGAGAGTGTCCTGGAAGATATTAAATACCTACAGTCTTTCAGTGAACCCATAAATCATGATTATTGTTTTAAAAGGCCATATATTTTAAGCACTTTGTCAGCAAGCCCTGCTGGTGCTATTTGGATAATACAAATGTGTCTAAAGGCTTTGCTGAATCCATATAGTGTGGAAACAATTAGATATGTGGTTACACATCAGTGTGGCTTGAATAATCGTACTGTGCCTTTCCAAAGTTAGGAGGAAGGAAATAAACAGGGTAAGCAATTCTGAGGGTAATTAATTACTTACAGAAAATGAGATGAGCTTAACAGAATTGCTCTTTCCAATTGCAATAATTAAGAACAAATCTCAGAAAGCAGATTGTGACTTCCCTGAGTGAGCTGAGGGGAAAGGGATGATGCTCTGCCTTTGGCAGAAAAAAACAGCCATTGGTTGTCCCAAATCCTCGGCTTGGGCACCACACGGGGCCAAGGGAGGTTTGGCCTCACTTGTCTGAATAAAATTTTAGATCTACTGGTAGAAGTTAAAAGTGACTTTAAATATATATAAAATTACACTTATGCCAGGAGGTTGGGCCCCAAACTTTACAGATCTCCAAGCCATGTAAAGCCAGGGTTTTCTCCTGCAAATGATGCTGACAGGCCCACTGACCCCTGAGCTAGTTACAGATGTCTTCAGGGAACAGGCCACCTACTGTCAAAGACAGTGTAGGAGCCAGAGGATGACACTGGGAAATGATGACTGTGTGATGAACACTAGCAGCCTAAAGAAGGAGATTAGGAAGCTATTTGGCTTCATGCCATCAAGGTGGTAACTTTGTCATGAAACTCGAAGGCAAAATCCTTTAAGCACTCTTTTATTGCTAGCTATTGATTTTTCTCACCACGAAGATGCTCCTTCACTAATTAACGATGAACCCGTTTGCTTTATGAGGGGAGTGCTGGACTTTCCAACTCCTTCCTGTAGATTTTCAGCAGTTCAATAAATCAATCTTTTCTAATCCCTGAAATTTGAAAAAAAAGAAAAAGAAAGCAAAACATCCCTACTACCTTATACCAGCAGGCGGTGGGGAGACACAATAGCACACTTTATTTTGTTTCCCTCCTGCATGCCTGCAGGAAACGTCTGTCTCTCTGCTTTATTTGCACCATATTAAAATGAATTCCATAGGTCTTTCTGAATGCTTGTGAGAGGGCACATCATCCATCTATTTTTATTTGGGTTTCATCACCCTTAACAGCTACTAAAGGTCGTGTGTACTCACTTTGGCATTTTTGTTCACTAGCCAAACAGTTATTTTGGGGCCCAAGCTCTGAGTCCATGTGCTTACTGAGCCTTTTCCTGCTTAGAGATGGGAAAATACTTTGAATTGCCAAATTTTAGCAACTTTTGAAAAAAGTATTGGTCTGGAAACATCATAGGAATATGGAAGGTAATATGAGCAATCCTTTCTCATCACTGAGGGAGAAGTTACTCTGGGAAATTGAAAGACATCTAACTTAAATAAGATTTTGAAAGAGTTTTACATGATGTGTAATTAACCTTAAGAAGTCTTTGCCCCAAGGTAAAGTCAGGGCTTTTTTAAGATTAGAAAATGAATTAGGTATTTATACAGATTGGTAGACCATCCGCTATCCATCATCTGGGCTGCAGAGAAACACAAGGGAGGTGAGGTAAGATTTTGCAGGTTAAATGAATAATGCAACCACTAAAGATCAGCTTTTTACCTTCAGGTGTTTGGAAGTGAAGCCCCCACCTAAGCCATCATTCAGGTTTCTTCTGCGGTCAGTAGAGAAATGCATTTCATCAGGGAATGGCAAAGCCTCGTCTACCTTAAATACCTGTTCTTCTAGGGGATAAATTCCTTTTGTGGGATACCGGTCTCTCATTAACTATGGAGGAATCAGAGTCACATAGTTTAAGTTTAGTGGGCTGTATCCCTTACTGCCAGGTATCGGACAAATTTATCCAAATCTGGAGAAGCACTTTAGATGTAGCTTCTCAAACTGTGCTAGGTTAGCCTTTCCAGTTATTTCAAATTTTATTTGTTTTTACTACTAGTGAATATAATCTCAGTATTCCAGTTAGCAGCTCCATTTTTCTGGGAACTAAGGCTTTCCAAGGCGCTTCTCTTGTCTGAGTGATGGGTTTTATGTATTGCAGATAATGACACAGTATTACTGAAGCACTGATAGGTTTCACAGACTTTACCAGGGGTAAAAAAACCAAAAACATTCTGGAGTAACTTTTCTCAGAAATGGTTGCTAACACAAGAGTTAAGCTTCTTACAACACTTGAACTGGCAAAATGAAAAGGATTGTATTTCATGAGGATATAAGGGACTAAGGTCTATGGGCCCTATGTGCACAGAATTAAACCATTTGGATGTTAGGCATGTTTGAAAATATCACTTCTTTAGCCACCTGTTTGCTTTGGGCAGTGGATCCTAGACATAGCTACGTTGGAAGTGGGGTAAAAGCTGCCAAGGTCTTTTTGATGGTTTTCTCCTGAGCTGCTTTGAAGTCTTAGCCTCAAGCTTAAAAGGAATCTGAGTTTACCAATTTTGCGTTTTGTCTGTACAAAGATGCAATGAAGCCTTCAGCTGCCTTGAAGAAAGGCTATTATGAATCACTGAAAAACTTTGTGAGGATTGGGATAGCAGCAACAGCATAAAAAAAATCCCTGACTTTCTATTTTTGTCATCTATCGCTGGTGCCTTTTCAATATAAAGTCTTTGCTATAGAACCTGAGTGCTCGTGAACCCAGTAGCAGAAATCCAGACCCTGCTCCTGCCCACATGGCTGAGCTGACAGCTCCAGATGGTCTTATGTCTTCACTTCGTCTAGTTGCATTGCAGGAGAGCTGCAGGTTGCCAGTATCTACCAAAGGAGGTCCCACCAGAATGGACTGGCCCTGGCTATGTTGCCAGGGGTAATGAGATGAACATATTGAGTCATGCTCCATCTCTGGCACCCATGGTGGCTTCTGCAGGGGATCTCAGGTTCAAGAGCTCCATGTCAGTGGGGAGAGGAGGCCTGGGAGTTGGCCTGCGGTCCCCACATGTTGCACATCACCTGCCACACAGGCAGGCAGAAGTATGCACACAGCCTGTCCCAGAAGGTCAGGGAGAGTCCTCATGGAAAATGGCTGTGACTAATCTTGTGTCCTCACAGTGAAAGAAGCTCATTTTGAGTGATCCGTCTTGGTTTCTTCATTACTGCAGCAGGCTGCTTTGCACGTTTGCCTGGCAGAGAGAGGCCTTTCTTTGTCCTTAAATATGAAATGGGAATAAATATGTTCTCTGTCAACCAGGACTTTAGAAGATCCTGACGCCATTACTTCAAGAATGCTGCAGTCTGACTCATAATGTGGCAACTTGAGATTTCCACTCTGAAAAAGTAAACAGCAATAAAGAAATCCCTGTAATACACTACAGCCCCACAGGCAGAGAGTGCTGGAGGCATGGTGAAGTTTTTCCACTCTGAAACGTGAAAGCCTTCTGTGGTGGCTATTCTGGAGTTTCTAAACTTGTCTTCTCTGGAGACAGCCATGATTTTTAAAAGAAATTTCAGTCAGTTGACAGCTGCATGATGGAAGCCAGGAGGGGCAGCTGTAGCTCGCAGCTAGCAATGCCTGCTTCTGTACATGAAGCCAGTGACCTCGGTCGTGTTTCAGTTCCCTGGGGAAGCAAGCCAGGCTGGCTGGTGTGTTCCAGGCACACCTGATGCTGGTCCACCTTTGTTTTTGGTGATGGCTGGTGGGAGAAGGGAGGGGAACTAGCAATAAACTATACTCTCTCTGTCATTATATTTCTAATGTTTGTGTTCTTGTCTTTATGTCTATGCATTCTTTAGCTATGAGGATAACAGACCCTTCATCAAGTAAGAATGACCTGAATGGCTGATAAATTTCATTTATCAGTGTGGTCTCATGAGCCAGCTGTCAGATCAATATTGAAAAATCATTAAAGCTTCTGTCATTCGCTTTTGAGGCAGAAGAGCAAACTGTGCAGGAAAATGGTCAGGCATACAGCTAAGGTGCAGAGTAAATGTGCTGCATACGTATTGCCAACCAGTTGTCACCCTATTTGCTTTCTATTCTTTAATTGGACATTACTTGAATTCAAGGTGAAAGTTCCCAAGTTAATTCTGTATGGTACAGACTTGTTATCCCAATAGCGGCCCTCTGGTCCACTGCACTCTGTCACTGGGAGTGCTTTATAGTTATATAAATACAGAAGCAAATTTTCAGAAAGGTGCATGGGTGCTATTCCCCATGATTCCCTTTCTAGTTACTGGGAATAGTGCAATCAAATCTGTGTGCATTGGTGCATTGGAGGCTCCTTACTCTTTGGAGTACCTAATTGTCCCTAATTGTAAATTGCTGATTTTCAATTACACCAAAACGTGGTTGTTTTTCTTTCTTCATTGCAAGAAAATTCCACTGTGGAAAAGGAAAACTGTGAAAAAGCAACAGCAAGTCTGTACAAAGAGCAAGACAAAAAAACCTCAAGCTGCACCAAAAAAAAGCCAACACCAACCTTGTAAAGAAAGCCAAAAATGCCTAGAAATTACATACCTTAGGGCATCCATGCTCTTTCTCCTGCAACCAGAAAATAACGTGCAGTAGCACAAAATAAAAGCAAATCAGCTTTACAGTAGACTTTCAGTTTGTTCTTCTGGTGAAGAGTCCTTTGTGTTCATTCTTTCAGCACCATTCCCACGTTCTCTTTCATTGCTTGGTTCATTTTTTTTCTGCGGATATGGGATGGAGCTATCCATAGTAATCTTCACACCCTCTTTATCTCCAGGTCTTGTTTTCTGAAACACAACGCTGTAATGCGTGCAGTTTGCACTGTTGGGGGTCTTCTAACCCACAGATTCCTTTCCATCACTGAAGGCAGCATATTTTCACTAAATAACTGTTTAATTCTTGCACACCTCTGCAGCCAAAGGCTTTTTAATCAGGTTCAAGAACTGGCTGTGCTTCAGAGCAGAATACGTTTCTGATATCCAGGAAACAATTTTTAGAAGACTCTGTAAGTGCAGTAAGCTTTTAATTGGAGATGAGAAGAGGGAGGAAAAAAATAGTCTTTTCCCTCTTTTTTTTTAAGGAAAAAAAAGTGCTTGTATTTTTTTTAATTGGCGTGCGATTAGGATGATAGTATGCTCTCACTGGTGGTGGGATCTCAGGGAGAAAATAACCAAAATGACTAATGCTGTAAACTTTTATCTAGTGGCTACCTTTCTGAGAGATTGTTGAGAGTGCGTTTTCAATTTGCATCATGCTAAATATTTATTAGTGGGATTGACACTGGACATGCTTCAGAGGAGCTGTTCTGGTCTGCTAGATACGTAATAGTGATTTTTAAAGAACTGTCTTAATAAGTGATTACCTTATGGAGCTCTTCTGGATGTGTGGTTAAATAATACATATTTTATAAACTTCAGTGGAAGACTTAATGCTGCATTTTCATTCTAATACCTAAAACAGAAACAAAAACCAAAACCAAAAACCGACAGAAGACATGAATACAACATCAGTATGCTTTTGTTTGTGACAAGCCCTGCTAAAAGGAAAGGGATTCAAGGTTGTAGCTGCCATAGCATCTCAACAGCAGAGATTGTCTGCCTGACCTCTGCAGGATTGATTTTCCCCCCAAGTTATTGCTGCTTCATCTTTCTCCCCCCTCGCCCCATGCTCTGCTGAGGAGATGGAAGCCCAAATATATCCAAACCCAGGCCACATTTCTGCAAGGTTGAAATGGCTTGGAAACATAAGATAGATCTTTGTCCCTGCGAGCCCTTCTGCAGCACCTTAGACTGTTTTGGGGCAGGCAGGAAAGCAGAGGTGCTGGCTGACTGCAGTCTTGTCTGCTTTGGCAACAGAAGGGTTAACTGGTGAGGAAGGGGTGCAAAGACCCATGGGTATCAATGCATTCATTTTTATGATGTTGCACCTAATGGTACTTGGGGACAACAGAAGAAAATCAAAGCCTTGAGGTAGTGGGCAAAGGAATGCTCACAGTACTGCTTGTTTCCCAGCTAAAAGTTGACTCCCTTCTCCTGTGCAGCAGCAGTTCCTTTAAAGCTGTAGCTAATATAGCACGTGGAAACTAGGGAGATGGCTAGTAGCAGGACTGAGCTCCTATACTGCTTGTCACACTCAGTCTCTTGTCCTGGTATTGGAAGATCAGCCTCTGAGAGGCTAATTTAGCAGATGACTAAATGTTATTCAGCGGCGTAACATGGAATTACTTCTCTTGACATCCCAGCAAAGCTTTCCTGAAAGCACACAGAAAAAACTAGCGTGCACCAGTCATCTCATGTCCCCAGCAGAAAGTTAGTGAGAGAAAGCAAGCAAAGTGCCCACTACTCATATTTGAATGAAAAACATTTGGGGCCAAGCAGTGGGTGCAGCTTTACTGCCTCTCCTCTCCTGACGTGGAGCAAACGATAATCTTAGGTTTGCAGCTGCTGCGAAGAAGGATTGCCCCTCCTTTCTCCAAGCAGAAGTGTGGCAGCAGCTACTGTTTTAGCAAATGCAGTGTGTGAGTGCCTATACACGTATACACAATTCCCCTCATCGCAGGATGGAACAAGTGTGAAGCAGCATCGCAAAGAACATCCTTGTGTGGAGCCGATCTGGCAAGCGGTGAGGGTTTGCACACCTGCCTGTAGTTGTTTATCTGCCTGTAAGGCAGATAAACATATGGGAGACTAGCTAAAATGCAGCAATACATGTATCTTGGTGTTAATGTAAAGAAACTAATCTAACTGGCACTCCTATGAAGCCAGTGGACGCTAGAAATGCGGCAATTAGAGTTGTTGTTTCATTTGGTTTATTTTCATTTCCTCCACTTGCAGAAATAACATCTACATGTCATTTACATGCACACTGCTTTTACATGTTAAAAAAAGAAAAGAGACATTGTGCTTTGGTTACGATAAATTTCTATGCTCATAACACTTCCATCTCCTTATATTTCCTCAAGCTTGAAGATTTGTAAACTGCATCCAGCTTGAAGACAAAGCTCCTTATGATTTGTTTTGATATGCTGTTTTCTTTTGCTAAAAGCAGGGGCAAAGTCTTCTTGCCTGTAGACATGTGCCTTATTTTGTGTAGATGAAAAACCAATCCCTTTCTTTTTTTTTTTTTTTTATTTTTATTTCTCCTAACAGGTCCTGGGTTATAGGTGCAATAGCCCTACTCTGCCTATTAGGACTGACCTGGGCATTCGGACTCATGTATATTAATGAAAGCACAGTCATCATGGCGTATCTCTTCACCATATTCAATTCTCTGCAGGGAATGTTTATATTCATTTTCCATTGTGTCCTCCAGAAAAAGGTAAGACAGATGGTTCCCAGTGGCAAGAGAACTGGTAACGGGGTGTTTTGTTGCCTAACAACCACAGCACAGCATCATCTGTGTGCCCTTTTTTTGTCTCATGCAGATTTATCTCTATGCACCTAAGAAAGGTATTTCAAATGGAAACCAGCAAGATGCAGGGGGATGAGGTGATAAAGATATGTGGCAGTGGAATTTCAGCAGCCTGAGCACTGGCAGCACATGTGTCAGAGGCAAGGGAAAGGCAGGGCTTTGCAATAGTGAACCTGTACCAGGACTTGTCTGCTGTCAGCCAGATTCTCCTTTCCTGTATGCCAGTGTGAGACGGGAATGAATCCGTAAGCATCCGGAAAGTGCTCCTGTGGCTGAGTGCTCACAGCAAAATGGAGCTTTACATCCTTATTTGCAGTCCCTACAGGAAATTACCCCTTTCTGTAGCAGAATACGTGGGTTGATGGTGTGTAATAGGGGCTGCTTCCCCGAGTTTTTTGAGAACTGAAGGATGTGTGCTCTGCAACAGTTCATTAGCCTTTGTATTGCTTGGGCCTGATGTGGGCTTTTGGAAATCTTCCTCAAAGCAAGCACAGCAAGTGCTTCTTGCTGGAACTTGAAGTATGCCCCAATTAACATTTGCAAGACAACAGTGGAGTAACTTAGGTAAACTCTGGGGAAAAAAAAAAAAAAAAAAAACAAAACACAAAACCATAATAGAAATCTCTGTGTGTATATGTAGATCAGACTTACAGCATCTGACAATTAGTAATAAAGATTTTTAAGAACCTTTTTGTTCTCTACTGAAATGTAGTAGTACAGAGCTCTCCAATTCTGTGCATTTCTGCTGATAATTTTTTATGTACATCTTAGTTTAGAAAGGCAGTTTCTTTAACCAGTATAAACATAGGGAAGAGTTTATATGTGGATACACTGGTCCCAGCTTCTCAGTGTAACCAGTGTCTTCTGGTGAAATGGCTTACTGAGTAAAGTCAGGACCATATTGAGATCTGTTCTCCATCTGAGAGCCCCAGTCTTGCTCCTCTTTTAATCACATATTCCTGTACAAGGAAGGGAGATCTGACCTAAGAAAACATAGGGGCAGAGCAACTGACATCATCCACCTGGGGTTGTGCAAAGTGTTTGACACTGTCCCCCATGACATCCTTGTCTCCAAATTGGAGAGGCATGGATTTGATGGATGGACCATTTGGTGAATGAAGAATTGACTGAATGGCTGCACGTAGAGTTGTGGTCGATGTCTTATTGTCCATGTGGAGACCAGTGACGAGTGGCGTCCCTCAGGGGTCGGTACTGGGGCTGATACTGTTCAACATCTTTGTTGGTGACATAGCAGGATCGAGTGCACCCTTAGCATGTTTGCCGGTGGAATCCTGGTCTGCATCAAAAGGAGCATAGCCAGCAGGTGGAAGGAGGTGATTCTACCCCTTTACTCTGCTCTGGTGATACCCCACCAATACTGCATTCTGTTCTGGTGTCCCCAGCATAAGAAGGACATGGAACTGTTGGAGGAGTCCAGAGGAGGCCAAGGTGTTGATAAGAGGGCTGGGGCACCTCCCCTACAAAGACAGGCTGAGAAAGCTGGGGCTGTTCAGCCTGGAGAAGAGAATATTTCATGGAGACCTCATAGCAACTTTCCAGTATCTTATGGGGGCCTACAGGGAAGCCAGAGAGGGACTCTTCATCAGGAACTGTAGTGACAGGACAAGGAGTAATAGGTACCAATTGAGAGAGGGAAAATTTAGGTTAGATGTTAGGAAAAAATTTTTTACTTTGAGGGTGGATAGACACTGAAATAGGTTGCACAGGGAGGTTGTGAATGCCCTAACCCTGGCAGTGTTCAAAGCCAGGTTGGGTAAGGCCTTTAGCAACATGACCTAGTGGGATGTCTCCCTGCATATGGCAGCGGGGTTGGGACTAGATGATCTTTAAGGTCCATTCCAACCCCTTAATATTCTATGATTTTATGATTCTGTGGTAATCAAAATTCATCATAATAAGTGAGCTCTGTGAGCTCTGAGAAATCCTCTGGAAGGATCTGCAGAGCTGGGTGAAAATGTCTCTCTTGAAACCAAAAGAAGACTTTTAGGATTTGGAGTTTTGTCTTTGTCATTGCATCTCAAATTTTTGCTTTTTAAGAAGCTTAAAAGCCTTACCTAGGTGCAACTGCCTGCTGATGATCCCAAAACTCTCAGCAAGAAAGTTTCAAGGCAAGATGATAGGAAGAAGGTAGGAAGCATCACCATTGCTAATTAAATCAGCAGGTGCCTCTCTGATGAGGAGTTTGAATTGCTGCACCGTTCTCACTAGTCCGTTCTCTGGCCTCCAATGCACCTCACAAAGGGTCAGTCCGTAGCCCAGCCTCCCAGCACAACACCACAGCCTTCTGGGCTACTGCGGTTCTCACTCTGCGTGAAAGAACCATTTCTTTTCTGTCTTAAGACAATCTACACTCTTTAACCGTCACTGATGACTGTGGAGTCGCTCATGATTTATGGCAGCATAGAGAGGAGAATGCAGCTGGTGCCTTGCTGTGGGGTGGATGCATCTCTCTGACCTAAGAGCTGAGGGAGGTATTATTTAAGAAGAGAAAGAAGAATCCTTTCCTACCTATCATGGACTAGAAAATCAGCCAAATGCTGCAGAGAGGCAAGCAGTGGGTGGCTAATTAAAGCAATTGAATTATTTTCTCTCAGCAAAGAATTGATTAGGCTCTCAAGCATATTGGGCACTTGCGGTATTGTGTTTGTCTCAAGCGCTTAAGGAAGAGCCCTAATGAAAAAGCTTTAATTTGCTATTTAAACAGTTGTTTCATGGAGTTGTGAAATGCTCATAGACAGTTTGGCAAAATTTTATGGCTAACCATGTGCTCCAAGGATTCTCAACTGATGTTTTGGGCATGTGTGGATTTTTTGGGGCTCTTTTGTGTCAATGGGCAATATGACCCTCTTTTGGCTCTTCAGTACAGTCTGCTCATTTTCTGTCTTGTCCCGTCTGGTTTCTGGATGTTGCTGTCCATAAAAAGTCACACCTGAAACTCAGTTAAAACTTAGATCCTGCCCTGACACAAGTTAGTGTAGCTTCCCTGAAGCAAAGAAGGTGGCATAGGTTTGACTGCAGTGCCCATTTAAAACATAAGTGTCTTTCACAGTGCTGTGGAAAAGCAGGCTCCAGCCACACCTGAGCACTGGGAATATAATCTCTAGGGCTGCTGGCTCTACAGTTTCCTCGAATTTCAATTTGACAGCAAGAAACATTTTTTTTTTTTTTAAATCAATATCTCTCATATGTTTCTCTTGGAATTTATTTTTTTTTTCTTAGTCCCCTGCCAGAAGCAATAACTTTTAGTACCTTGATGAGCCAATATGCTATTTTATATCAAATCTATAAGGATATTAATTATAAGTCATAAATAGTGTATCTGTGCTTTCTCCCATGCCCTTTTGATGTGCCTCAGAGGACGCTGCATCGGGCTGGTGTCAACAAGCAGCTTTGCTGCATGGAAGCAGTTGCTTACACCATCGTAAACTGTGAGCTCGTGCCTCAAGAGCATTCAGCTGCAAGGTGTAATAGACTCCTTCCCCGTGTACTGCAGCAGCTATTGCTTTAATGAACCACTGAGGAAACATCAGGGGCTGTGCTCAAAATCAGAAGGCAGTGGGTTGGAGGAGGAGCTGCCTGCTAACCACCATTGCACTTTCCTTGGCTAGGTACGTAAAGAGTATGGAAAATGCCTGCGCACGCATTGCTGTAGTGGGAAAAGTACAGAGAGTTCTATCGGCTCAGGAAAAACCTCGGGGTCAAGGACACCTGGAAGATACTCCACAGGCTCACAGGTAACCCACGTTTCTTGTTGACGCCCCAGTGATTTGCACTGCCACACCAATACCCTTGTCAGCTATTCTTGGAGGAAAGCTCCTTTCAGCACCAAAGGAGCTGCCTTAGGGTTCTCCCCAGTGCACCTGCAGAGACTGCTCTCCCTTCTGGACCTGAATTCAACACAGTGGCTTCCCTTGAGATGTGATGGCAATTAATGCTTCTCCAAGAACCTTCTACATAATTGTGTTGGGAATAGAATGTTCACACTTGCCTCCCAGGGACAGGTGGGTGGTCATGGAATCAGGATCTGAGAGCATTTTGTCAGCTTTGCTACATTCCTGTGCATCATTTAATCACAAGATGAAGATTACCTCCACTATTAACGTGTTCAGGAATAATGCTTTAATGGCCAAGGATTTTTCTTGATTAAAAAAAAAACAAGAATCTTGCAATAGGCTTCACAGTGAACGGACTCGTTTTCTGGCATTCAGTAGTTTGATCAATTTGCCTTAGTTCATAGACCTCCTAGGAGAATCCATTGGGGTCAGATTATCTGACTAAGTTACTGGATTTGTTACACTTTGGTCACCTGAAAATTCAGGCTTTGTGTAGTTTGTGCACTTAGCATTTTTTAAACTAACTTGTATGTAGAGATGCAGATTTATGGGTGAACAGTTAATATAAAATGAAGAAGCTTAATTCTTAATCAATAGAAACCAAACACAAATTTATTCAGTATTAGTAATGGAAGTAATTATACATGACAGTTCCACTATTAAATTATGAAAGACATGCAGCAAGTAACAGTTTATAAATTCCTGGGAAAACCTATGATTTATGTCTTGGAGTAAATTATTATTTATTCTTGGCGGTTTCCAGGATGTCATCTGAGAGCTCCACTTCGTCATTTTCATAGGTCTAGAAGTTATGCAGAGCAAATAAAAGCAATAGAATATAGAACCTCTCTCCAGTAGGCCATCAAAACCCACAGAAATCATAATGTCCAAAACTCACTCTATCCATTTAGGTGGCTGATTTGAAAGTTTTACATAACTTAGCTACTGCACTGGTGCCCTCCTCTCCAGGAAGTGTTTACTTTAATGGGTCCTCCCTCTTGTCAGTCTCAGCACAAGAAAACAAGTGCTTTTTTGGGTGAACTGAGTCTCCTAGCAGCAATACCCTCATGGCAGACAAGGTTTTAGGTACAAAGGAAGATTACTTTTCCTGCAAAAGCTTGTCTTTGGAAGGATGGAAATACCTGAGACCTCTTATGGGCAGGAGAAACCTCACACAAGTGGTGGAGAGTGGATGGAGATCACTCTGAGTTGTTGAAAGCATCTGACTCCTAATTTTAAATAGAGAAGACCATGAGGAGGAAAACTTTTAAGATCGCTTTTTACTCTGAGAAGCACATAGCAAACAGATTAATCCGCAGTGGATCATGTCAGAGGAATACAATAGATTAAATGTCCAGGTGAAAAATAATTACTGTAAAAGGGCATGGGCCTCCTGTCACATTGTACTCCCATTTATAGAGGGGTAATGCATGATTAGGAGATGCTGTTACTACATAGTTAATGAGTGGACCAGGACTTTTCAGCTTGTACCACATAATTAAGCCCTGAAAAATCTCTCATGGCTAAGCTCTCACTATGGGAATTGCTGGATTTTTAGCACTTTGGAAAAACATGGTCTGTCACAGTGGGAACCAGGCTTCCCAATCCCCCAGACCTGCTAAGCACCATTTTCATCCAGCCATGGGATATGTCCATCATACTCCGAAGTGTGAGGTGAGGGAAAGTTTCCCCTGGACGCCTGGGTTCTCCAGTCATCTTCACACAGGGATTGTCAAACCACTACAAGGTGCATTTTGGCTGATTTTTTAATCTTTTGCAAGGTCTATTTGGGGAGCAGTGAGACCATGTAAAAGCCACAGAGGCAGATACAGCATATTTGAGAAACAAAACAGAAGGTCAACATATTCAGGACACATTCCCCAGTAGCAGAAGCTATACCATAGATGCAAAACCATCACAGATTTTTCAGTAGGGGAACAGAAGTCATTAGTTTGTGGGGAATTTTTTTCCTCCCAGTATCCCTGAGATGGGAAATAGCTATATAAAACCTCTGCTCATTCAGGGAAAAGTCTTCTGTTACACTTCAAAAAAATAAGAATCAAGCTGTCTGAGTTAGTATGGGAAGCACCTGTGCTCCTGTGTATGTGTTATTTTTCCATTATTTGGTGCTATATTGCTAAACCTCTAGCTCACTTGGGTCCAGGTTTCTCTCATGAATGATTTTTTTAAAATTAACATGTAAGCAGTTCAATTATGCACTTCTTCTTTGAGCTATGCATTCATGTTATGAAGTTAAGCAGGCAGGGTCTGATGTACACGAGGCAGGTTGTAGCAAAACAGCAACCTCTTGCTTACAGCTGGCTAGAAACAAGTCTTATCCTGAGCTAGACATGCCAATAGCCATCTTTAGTGAGGCAGAAAGAAACCTCTCTGCAGCTGCTAAAAATTCATTACCTGCTGTGGTTCAATCCCTCTTCAGAGCCGGATTCGTAGGATGTGGAATGACACAGTTCGAAAGCAGTCCGAGTCTTCCTTTATTACTGGAGATATAAACAGTTCAGCTTCACTCAACAGAGGTAATTATAAACTATTTTTTATATGTCTAACTCTTGTGATGGCTTAAAGGAGTCTGAAATGTGTGGCCCCTTTCCCCCCCTACCTTTTCCTCCTCACCTCAAATGTCACTGGACCCTATTCTCCCACCTAGGAAATGCTACAGTGATAACTGGGTGGAGGTTTTATGATGGTTGTTGCCTTTTTTCCCTTTTCTTTCTTTATTTCTACATGTGCATTTTCGAGAATTGTCATTTCTGGAAAGAAGTTAGGAAAAGCAGAAAAGAGAAATGAAATGAAGCTGAAATCTCCCCTTTCCCTCAGCAAACTGCTAGTGCCAGAAGCTGCTGATGTGTCAGGCCTCATTGCCGACCGTGAAAATGGGCCATTACAGCACTGTACAGTCTGTATTAAGCATCACAAGTGTCCTGATTGTCCTGGATATGTAGCAATACTGTCATCTTTACAGAAGCAAAAATGAGCAGCAGAACGTAGACGTAAGGAAAAACTATGCTTGGAACAAAATTGTCTGTGTTGGTGTTAATATACCTAGTTTGAAGAAGTGACTGATGTGAACTTTATAGACATCTGCGGTGGAAAGGCTATCAGAAATGTATATGCCAAACAAAATGTGGTGTCTGGCACTGGAGGAAATCTGAACAGCTTTTTTAAACCAAGTCTTTTTCAGGGAGTTGCAGGAAAGCATTGGTAAGGGAATACCAGAAAAAGAGCCTCAGAAATTGCTTTCTTTCTTCTTCAGTACAATTACTTTATAGTTTAACCTTGAGCAACCAGATTCCAAACTCTGTTTTGTGTATCTGCCCAGTTGATGCTGGAATTAAGAGGAGGTAGAATTGGGATTACTGGGCCCAGCTGTTTTCTCATTATGATAAAAATCAAATGTATATCCAGTCCTGATGGTTGATCTGCAAATCTCAACTGAGAACTGAATTGGGACTTTGTTTTCTATTCAGTCTTTATTCACACAGAATTCCCACTGATTTTAGGGTGATTTTTGCCTAAGGATAGGCTTGAAGGATTTTGACTGGGCAGTTAGTAGTATTGGCTACGGAGTACTGGGAAACTAGGGGCATATGATTCCATTCTCTGAACATTATACATATTGCCCAAATCAGTGCAAAGGGGAAGGCAGCGTAGTTAACATGGAGAGGTACTGTACTTCAACTTGCTGGTGTTTTTGTCTCAGGATAATTTCACTTTGCATTGAAGATTCATTAATAAAGTTGACTATAAGATACCATTACTGCAAATGCCTTATTTATCCACATTCATTGTCCTCACGTCTCTCTCTATCTTTGTAAAGACTGGAGAGCACCAGCCACGTTTCTCTAAGTCTGGTACAGAGGGGAATCAGTTGTCACACAAAGATTATGGCAAGAGCCAGTTTCCCTTGGCCATCCATCGCTCCGTCTCAGTGGCAAAAAAAATGTGTTATGCGTAAAATGTTTGCTCCTTTAGTTAGCACGGAAGTTGACTTGCTCTGTGATGCAACTGAGGCTACCAAGGGATATGCTTTAGCAAACAGGATCTTCTGGGTTCGTCAGCAAAAGAAAGGTATCTCTTCTTTTTCAGTTGAACATTTTTTTCTGTGCAAAGCAGGAAGTATGACCGTAAATTGGGAAAACTGTGAAGAGGTTTAAAGTGGGCAGTCTTCATCCCAGTGTGGTGAGAGCCTGTTACTAGATGTGCCTGTTATTTAAAGGTCAGTTGGGAAATGAACTGCCAGGGGAGGCATCCTCAGAGCAGATTTCATCCAGCTATTTTCCTTGTGTAACATTGGATAAGATGAATCATCCGGAGGGCCTCTCTACTGAGTACGGAAGCAGCCTGATAACTGTCTTGGAAGGGAAGCCTTTCAGGTGGAACACTGAAGTGACTTGAATAAGTTGTACTATTATACAGGCTCGTCCTCCCTCTTTTTTCACGCAGGCAGGCACAATATTTGTTGTTGGTGGTTTTTGTTTTTTTTCTTTTCTGGTAGACAGAAGTATTTGCAAAGTGGAGGTTAAAAACATTTATTTGGGAAATAGCATCTCCAAAGCAGCAGGTGGTCAGATCCATATGTAAAATGCACCTGACATCAACAGTAATCCCAGCTTCACAGGGCTCCAGGTATTTCTCTCTTTATACTGTTTATTTCAGCTGAAAAGCAACATTTGTGGTCTTAGGGCTTTGCTCAGACAAAACTCTCCAGAGAGCTGCAGTATGAATAGAGCAGTGAGGCACTGCTGTTTTCACAGTTCTTGTCTTCCTCTTAATATTTAAATATATATCCATCTTTAAAGGAACTGTTTCATTAATGTTTTATTTACAAGCATGCAATAAAAGCTCAGGGGGTTGAAGTGTGAACCTTGAGTTCTATGGTCAGAAGCTTTCCCTGCCTGAGGTTGATACAACAAGTTCACATACCTGTTCAGAAATCCCTTTCCAGCCCTCCCAGCCTAGACACCTTTTGCATGAAAGTATCTGTATTATCCCAAGTTAAACATTCTGTCTGTGCTGGCATTTTTCCCAGAGCCTTCAAACAGCGGCCTCTGTTCTAAAACAGGGAGAAAATGATCCTTTCTCCCCAGAATCGCCCTATCATCCAGGTCCTGAGCCGACTCCACTTTTCCATGCCCTGGGCCAGCGCTGAGTTTTCATGTTTCTGTTGTGAGAGCAGAAAGCAGTGAGACATCCTCCAGCTGGGGTACTTTCTCACTTAAATCTGTTTTGTCCCCGGTATCACTCACCTATTTGCAGCCTCCTGCTACGTGATAACATCCCAGGCAAGACTGCCCTAGCTATCCATATTCCTGTATGATGGCCGGCATCTCTATATGACATCACATCCCCTCTTCTTCGTTCAGGAAGCTCCTGGGCATAAGTCTGGAAGATGGTGACTGTGTTAGTGCATCCCTCCTTTAGACATATAGCTATGTCTTTTTCTGATTTAGCAGATATGACACTGTTTATGGCTCTTTTCAGCTTCATATCCTCTTTTATCTACTGTTCCCACCCACCTACACCCCCCCAAGTAATTAATCATAATGGCTTTTTTCATATTCTCCTTTATCATACCAGAAATTTCAGACATAACCCCAAACTTGCCTGATGTAATGTGTTCTGTAATGAAAACTATACTCAGTTATACTAAGGCATACAAGACTATTTCAGATATTTCCTGAAGATAGCATCTAATTACGGATTAGTAAAAAATATGTCTGGCTTTGTTTCCCCTTGTTGCTCATGATGGCTTAGCAGTGGTGTGGATACAGGGTTGTTATACCACTGAAATCAGGAGCAAGGGAACAGAAACTGGCCATGGGTTTCCTCTTCTACTGTTGAATGAAGAGCATGCCTGTCCACCCCTTGGTCATGGTCTCAGTTTCAGGATCCAGGTAGATTTCTGCTCCTTGCACTCCCTCTCTGCAACCTTGCCCATTTTTCATAGCATGGGTGTGGCTGGATACTTTTGCCATCTATTTCACATCCAACCTGTGCTCTGCATTTCTTTTCCCAGTGCTGAAAACTTCAGGGGTGTAAAAGCTGAACTAAGCTGATTACTTCATGAGTAGAAAAATGAAGTTTCCCTTTGCCTGTAGGGTATTTAGCATGTGGTCCTAATACAGGCACTTGGGTGCAATGCTGAAAAGCTTGAACAAAAGGGGTGCATGTAGGATGGACTGTTTGCTAAAGTTTATTGCTTTGAAGGCTGAAAAATGGAATGTATGAAGGAAAACAACAGTTTTCCTTTGTGTTAAGTTCATGAGGAGAAAGTGGAGCAGATGACTGCTTGGTTGTAACAGCAGAGTTCTTGTGCTAAGGAAAGTTTCTAAAAAGAGCTAGAGATTAAAATCAATTAACAGCATCACTGTTATTCCAGCTCTACTGTACTTGTGTTTTGTTAATCTCTAATCATGGACCTGTGCTGGGCCCACAGACGGAGCCAGCGAGAGAAACTGGGGTATCTGTCAGCATGGCACAGATGGCAAGAGGAGCAGGGGACTGCTGTAAGCATGAGCACTGCTGAGCCCTGATCATGCAGCACGGGCCCCAGCTTTGCATACATCCAGCTGGCCACCTCAGGATCGTGAGGAATGGGTCTGTTTGCACCTTTGGAGTGTTACTGTCTAAAAGTACTTGGATAGCTCAGCCAGCCTCGCAAACAAGCAGTCATAGCACGAAACAGCCATGTGACACAAGCCTGTTTTTATCCATGTCTAAGGCAAGAGGCAATACAGTAATTACTGTCTCTCTTTGGATATGAGGAAAGTGAGAGAGAAAAAAAATCATCATGAACTATGTGGTAACTGTTATCCTTTGGGGTTTCAAATTGGGGGCAGGGGGTGGTGTGTGATTTTTTTTTTTTCCAGAGGGAAAATAGAAATTGTCCTTTAAAGAAAGAAATGTTCCTTGTTTTGGTGAGGGTCAAGAGCAGAAAAGACCAAGGACTTTGTCCCTGGTCCAAGGCAGTGCTTTGTTATAGGAAAATGCACGGATAGAGTTAGGTATATTCATTCAGGTTTGCAGATAAGGGGAACTATGACTTCATTCGTAGCAAACGCTTACTGTATCTTAATAGTTTTTCCCTCTTCAGGGAAATAAATGGGCCAGGGGTAAAACCACGAGATTTCTTAGAAAATAGAAGCTTGTGTTGTGCTGGGTCAAGTGCTGTACTCCTGTTGTAATGCTCTGAGTCTTGGCTTACAAACTAGACAGCAAGTTTAATAGTTTATTCCAATAGAAGTCTTGCTATACGAACAGGAATGTGTTCACCTCTTGTCTTTTGGCTGTATGCGGCTCTTACTAAAGGATGGTAGGTCTTAAATACCAATTCATCCTTGTGGCCCTAAGGGTCTGTTCATGAGGGAGCATGCCTTTGCCGATAAAACCCATCAAAGAGTCATCACAAAGTCCTAAGATCCCCACTACTGGCACACTAGATATTTTTCCTGGCTAGGAAAGCCATATTCATCCCGTTTATTCCTGTGCAAATGGGCTGAAGTGGGAAATGGAAACAAGTGTAGTGTTTGTCCCTGCCCCTTGCTTTTTCTTCCCAAATGCATAAGTGTCGTTGCATGTTTCCTCTTCTAAGTAACCTTTCCAGAATAAATACTTGATTTCCTTTTGCTTTATTATTTCTCCCCTGCGTTTTTATATCAACCACAAAGACTTAATCTGAAACACACACAGGAAAAAGGGAAATTATTGCTACTGTTTTCAGAAGTAATCAGTTTAATGTCAAATTCATGTGGATTTCTTCATAATGAACAGAACAAATTGAGCTCAAATTCAAACAGTGGGAATCTGAGTCAGAGAGGAAAATTAAAATGAAGGCCATTAATATCCTGATTTCTAACCCAACCGAGACCTGATTGTTTCCTAAATGAAATCTCCCATCAAATTCCTTCCACCCACCCAAAAATATAATTAAGTTGTGATTTCCAGGCTGAAATCGTATCTGTGCTGTGAACTCAGCAGGGACAACTGTGTGTGTTGCAAGGAGTGTGGGTGAAGTTTTAAATTATCTTCAGGTGGCTGTATTATCCTGCATTTTTAGGAACCACTTATTTAGAAAACACAGTAGGTTAAATTCTTGCTTGGGTAGGAGACTGTCACTCCAGAAGACGAAAGCTGCGGTTTAGCGATGAGTCAGGTTTGGGTCACTTCCCAAATCTGCTCTCTCTGCTGAGAGATGAGGACCGCTGGATGTATCTCATTGTTGCAAGATGAAGATGCTTCAGTTTAGCCATCTGCAAGGGTGGTGGGTGTCATGGGCTGGACATAACTTGGCAATACAGCAGTAGAAACAGTCTAGGTCGGTGTAATTAAAAGCACAGACAAGCAGGGGAGGAGTCAAAAAAGAAAGAAGAGGAAGGAGCAGACATTGATTCCTCCAGGGATGTCAAACCCCATCCCTGGTACACTTCAAAGAGCAGTTGCAGCTCATTATAACCTGTTTGCCATGCTGACCCTTTGCTGCTAGTGTCTTGATAAAGTGGAGAGAGGATGGAAATTTGGACCATGGAAGCACTGCTGTTGTCACGCATCAGTCTTTCTCAAAATGCTTGTTCACTCCTTGATGGACTGATATGACCGGTATGACAGTCAGATTTGTGTTGAATCTGTGTTGCATAGAAAACAAATAGCAAGCAGCCAAGCTCTGAGAGAGGTGGAAATGCCTTTCCTCGGCTTAATAGGATATTCAGAGAACACCATCAACTGATCTATCACAGTCTGTCTAAACACTCCCTACTTGCTCTGAGTAACACCTATGGCTCTTCTTGTGGCTTAAAGATATTAGAGAATGAATACTTTCTCTGTTGTCTTTTCCATTTATTTTCCTTTTAAAGTTAGCAGCAAACAATGCACCAATTCCTCCTGTGAGGTCAGTCATTTTTCATGTCATGTCTTTCAGGGAGATCATTTTAGGGTGTGGGGACTCCTTCAAGTTAAATTAGAGTTGTGGTTATACAAACGTGCGTGCTGGTAGACAAAGTTAGTGATGACTCTATTTTCCCATTTATTTTTGTTCCTGTTGTGATACCGGGGTAGGCAGGTTCAGGGCAGAGGACTCACAGGATGTCCATCTGTGGTTGCTTGCCTTGTTCATGAATGCATCTGCAGATGCCTAGAGGGAACTCATCGAAATATTCATGGATATAAAAATACTTTGCATTATTTTTTTGTTTTCTGAGCGCTAAACTGTTCAAAAACAATTGGACTAAAGTGTTCGTCTTCTGCAGACACTTTGGTCCTACGAGTAGCATCACTGCACAACTGGGGATGTGGTGTAGAGCAAGAGATGTGTCTGTTTAAATCTGAACTCCCCCTCAAGATGCTTTAAATGCTTTGTGCTCTGTTTTCAGTGATTCTCAGGGTTTGATGGACATAAATGTAGAGGACTTCTCAAAGTTGAACCTGGGATGGCCCTTGGCAGGGGCAACAGCCTCGGTGACCATTCAGAGACCATCATCTGCCAGTGTACAGATCTCATTTCTTCATCATCATTGCTTTAAAAATAAGACAGATCAATTTGCCAAGAACCTGTTCCTTTGTGCACTGAGAGATGTCACTGCCTAACACTGTGCTTGTTCACCATTGCTGAGTTGGCACGGGCAAGGTGCTTCATGAACCTGAGGGATGCAGCAGTCCTTGTCCTTGAGCATCTCCCTGCCCACTGCAAAGCCCACAGTCCTGAGAAATTTATTCCTTGTTTCAAGTGATTTATCAGTCCTGGAACCTGGAAGTTCCTGGTTTAGCCACAAGCAGCAACAGCAATGCCACTCTCTTCCCCTCTCTGGAATATGATCACAAATTCAGTTTTCAGTTCAGTCTGACACTTGAGAAGGGGGTTTTCAGTGGTATGTAAGTGTCCCCTGGCTGTTTGGTGGAAATCAGTGGCTAAGAAGCAGAGTAAGGGTCCCTGGTGTCACTTCTCTGCTAATCCAGAGCAAGCCTCCAGGCTGATTTCTAGCATCTCATCCTGCCATAGTTGCTTGAATCCTGCCACTTCTGCTCTTCACCAGCCAGATTGGTGTTCAAGAGTTCTTCCTGTCCCAGAGCCATGGATGTTTATATTAGTGCTCACAACACCAGGGAGAGACTGCAAAAGAAGTAGCATAATCGATTTATACCAGGACTTTAAAACTTCAGTTTACCCAGTGTTGGAGGCTGTTCCTTTATCTCCCCCTCTCACCACCACTGGCATTTTCTTAATGATTTCTTAATGTTTTCATCCTCCATGCCCTTCTGCTGCTTCTGTTCCCTGTTGTAACTCTACAGACACGCTCATCTTCCTCTGACCCCATGGATACCCCTTCCTGGGGCCCACTGCCCAGATGGAGGGCGTATTTGGTGGGAGGAGTCCACATGCCGAATCAGTCATGAGGGATTGCTGTTTGTAAGACATAAATCTCTGCAACCCTGTTAAGCAACTGTTGGTTTGGCTAAACGTCAGCAAAATGGCCTCAAAATGACCCATCTTGATAATCACATATCAAGTAGAGAGAGATTCCAGGTAGATGACAACAGAGGACTATTTTCTGTTTGTTGAAACTCATCAGCCTTTCAGACTAGCAAATTGCCTCTGCTGGTTTTTTCATTTTCCTTTTTTTATTTTTTTTTTCCCAATCAACTGTACATTTTAGGCTAGGAAAATTATGATTTTCTGCATCAAGGATCAAAACTTAGGGAATTTAATTCCTATTTCTGCCTACGTGCACAAGTAATCCCATTGTTGATATTCTTCTGGCTTATTTTGCCTCTCTGGTGCCTGGGACTGAGTTAACTGAGATTTGTTGCAGTGATTTCAGTGAGTGACATGACATTCTTCCTTTGGGAGATATTATGAACTGGCTTTGATTTTAGGATTGACAGCCATATAATTGGAAGTTCAGTCATTAGGTGGATCAGTTTTAAAGAGGAAAAGTAAGGGCAAGGCAATTTCTGAAATCAGAGCAGGCTTTGGGGAGTATTAGATCTGGCAGAGTATTGCTGCAGAGCAATCTTAATATGATGACTGTGAAGCAGGAAGGAAGAAAGCATAGCTGCTTATATAGATTCCTGTAACCATGATCCAATTTCCACCATAGGCAGGGCTCTCTGCACAGCTTGGATAAGAGCTCAGGTTTAGTGATAAATAATCATAAACAGAAACAATTAGGGATAATGCATGGTTGTATAGTCAAGATAGAGTCGAGGTATAAACCCTTGGAAGGGGTAGTGGTGGTATAAAGAAATGCCTTATCCTGGGACAGTGTTTCTGCTTCAGGCAGTTGAGAAGGAATCTGTCGGGGAGCAAATATGTATAAATTGATTTAGGCCATGTTTTGAACATGGCCTGCAGATTATAATCCAGAAGAGGTTTGTCATCTGAAATCATTGCAGAAGAAAGGAAGGGGAAAAGGGGGAAAGAAATACTTTCGCTCTCGTCTCTGCATAAAAGCACGGGATGTTTCATTTGGCAGAAGATGGCCCAGAGCTTAACAACCTAATTTGCTGAAACTCCATTTCACTGCAGTCAGTATTAATAGCTTCACAATGAATAGATTAGATGCTGCAAGTGACAACAAACCTATTTGAGAGAAATTTAATAGGGAAGTTTATTGAAGTTTATTAACTGAATCCTGTTTGCCATTATAAGAACACAGCTCGATAAATCTAAACGTCAGAGTGTTTGTTGATGGGAACTTGTAAAAATGCTGAAAATACCTGTTGTCCTCTAGCAGATATGTGTGATTTCACTTTTCATAATTGCATTCATTGTTGGAATAAACAAATGGAAGACCAGGATTCTTTAAATACTTGAAAACTGTTCCTGTAACGAAGAAAAGGACACCATGGAATGCTAGAAAAAAAAGCTATAAAGAAAACTAGGGCTTTGACTCCTACAAACCTACTTTGAATGTATTTTCTTTCACTGGGAGTAAAATGGAATAACTTGATACTAAGTGATGTACAAAACCAGCCAGAATTTACAAACTGAAATCAGTGCAGATTTTAGGGATTAAGGTTGGCTAAAAATAGTACATGTGTTTTCTTCTGAAACAAACAAAAATGCCCAAGAAAATCTACATTTTGAGATTGCTGGGTCAGAGGCAATGAAACATTTTGTTACAATTCAGATGTGCTTTTTCTAGGCTATTTTTGCTTCTACTCTAATTAAAAAAAAAACATAATACAAAAAAGTCAAAGCAAGCTTTCATACAAGCCACTGTTTTGGAACATTTGGAAAATGTTGATTTTGTATGGACCTTTTTTAAGCATTCATTTGGTTTACTAGTTTGTGCAATTAAATTTGTAAACCGGTCTGGTCTTCTTTCTCAGCAAAACTTCAATTCTGTCATGTCTTCTCAGCAGTGGGGGAAATCTGATTTCTCCATCCCCTGCTAAAATGCACATAGCTGATTTTGGTGTGCAATTGAAAGGACCAGAAGTCAAAGCAGATACATGATGGTGGTGTTACCTGTGCAGACAGATGATCCCAGCTAAAGCAGTGTTCCTCAAGCCCTTTTCAGCCAGGCAGAGCCATCCAGAATGATAGGATTTTTCAGAAAGGCAGGAGGAGCAGTTGGATCCATTTCCTTTCCAGTTAGGTAAAGCATGCAGATGATTCAAGGTAAATAACCTAGATGTCTTTGTGTGGCTTTGTCAGCCAGCTGCCCACAAGAAATTATTTGAATTTTGTTCCTGAATGATGCAGTCTAGAGTCTGGCAATGTGTGCTTGTCATCATAATTTTCATCCTTTGCTTTCAGTGAGTGGATAAACCATACTTGTGTTTAACAAGGTGCAGTTATCCCATACAGTCATTACACCAATCTCTTCCAAAAAATTATTGCTATATTCGGTGTTGTGTCCCACATCAAGGAAATCAATTTCTACCTTAGAAAGGAAAGAAAAAGATACTATTTGGTTGCATACTGTCATTAAAATAATATGTACTTTCATTGGCACAGAAAGCAGCTAACTGTAGCTATCTGAATCCTTTGTGTGTGTGGTTACAGTGATGATAAAAACTGTGGGATTTTCGTTTTCTTTGTCCTGGTTGGGTTTTTTAACAGTTTTTCTCAGTTTGCCAGTCAAAAGTACAACCCTCCAGATCTCCCACTTCACCCTGAGCACAGGCCATTCCTTCTCACAGCTTTTTAAATCCAGTAAAGCTGGATCTGCAGGACTTGAATCATGAGGATTGCTGAATGCTGCGAGAGGGACAGGAGCATCTGCGTGTTACCCAACTAATAGTTGTGTTCTGAAAGAACATCTTTCCTTTTTCCTTGTGATCACAGCCTGTTAATCCTTCACTTGATGAAATCCAGCATCAGGAAATCTTGAACTGAGCACTGGCATTTCCAGAAACCTTAATTTGAATGTAATTTTGGATATCAGAGTAACTGTGTTTTGCGCTGAGCTTTCATGGAATATCAGTGGAAACAAGGAGGCTTGGGACTGTAGTTGTACTGGTGTGGTTGTAGGGAATATTCTGTAGAGATGTGAGTTCTGCTGTTAAATGTTTGCTGGTTGTGATGATCTCATCTTACTGAAAAAGGAGATGGATGCCCAGGTGAACCTGAGGGTTTGAAGCTCCATCTTTTTTTCAACCCCAAATTTATGCTCCCACACATACACAGCATGATAGGGGTTTGGAAACAGAATGTGTTTATTTTCAGTATGGTACCTTTGACTAGCAGAACCAAAAGTGTTCCCGCACAGCTGATTTAAGGCAGTTACGCTAACTAAGGCAAAGAGTGATGTCTGTGTGCTGGGCTCAGGTGCTTCAGGAGGCAGCAGAGGAGGGATTTGTATAGGGACTACTATTGGTGAAATGTAGGAAAGCAAGGTTGACACAAGGCTGTGGGATTTTTTGTGAGGGATCTGTGTTGCACCATAGATGCTGAGACCTGAAGATCCAGCCATAAGTGAATAAATAAAAATAAATGGTGGTAACTGCTGCCTGCTGAGGATATTAGGCACATCGCCAACACTGAGCCAGACAGCTGCCAAGGGTCACATCCCAAGAGCGTTCTGCCAGGGAGAAGGCTCAAGGTGGTCAACAGGCACTCATAGCCCTAATCTTTCTGGTTTTTGGGTCCCTGGGCATGCACTGACCTTTGCAATCGCAGTCCCAGCACCCAGCCTTTGCTGCACACCCACCTACAGGACTGCAGAATAAGCCTCTTTGCTTTCTCTCATAGTGTTTTGGGAGAGCACGCCACTGTGATCCCGTGCTTAGTTTATTGGGTTTTTGTTGGCTTTCTATTACCAAGGCCATTCTTGTGCAAATAAGGTCATAGTTTGGTAGTCTACTTGCTCCTTCTGTGTGTGCCTCATCTGCAGACCTAATCCTCTCTTCCTAATAGTCTTTTTGGTTGCTATAGCAATGATAAAGTGTTATGAAGAAGGCAGGATGATACTTAAATGTCTGGCTGGTATTACCTTTTTCTTTCTCCCTTCTGGGAAAGAGAAACTAAATAACAAGGAATTTTTTTTTTTGGTGTGTATCCTTGTTTTATCTAAGGCTTTAACTGGAGGCTTCTTTGAAGCCTGGATGCAGTCCTTCTCTCTTAGCACCCTTTTAGGCTCGGAATGTTGCTGCACAACAACAGTTAGGGAGAAATGAGTCCAAATTTATGGATACAGGGTACATATGTTTTTAAGATGCCAAAGTTACAGTTACTGTGACATACAGAGAGTATGAAGTTTGCCAGCCCACTATGATGGGAACCTACTGCAGAGTGCTTGAGACCCAGTTGGGTTTCTGAAAGTATTGAAAGGTAGCTGAATGTATTAGCAGTGGGTTTGCTTTGGATTTGCACCAGCTGAATTACGGGAGAATTACTCAGCACTGCTATTGAAGGTGGCTTTTTGATCAGTAAGTTAAAACAATCTAATGTAGTCAAGGGAGAGGAAGGCAGAAGATGCATTACTTTTGCTCAGTAGCTGCATACAGGAATGGGTGGCTGTTGTACCAAGTGTCTTTCACACACGTGAGAGAGCAAATATGACCTGCTTATTCTGGATTTTCAACCTTTTTTGCCAAGTTTATAGTCAAAATCATGTATTTGTATTTAAAGTTACCTGAAACTATCTAGTTTTTGACAGCCAGAAAGAGCCCTAATTTGTGTGAGTTCAGCTCACTTCAGAGTCCACCACGCTGGCAAAATGTAGGCGAGCGAAGCGTTAAGTGCTGGCACAGGTTGATCCCTTCTCTCTCATCACAGGCCTAATGCATCCCTGATGCAAAACAGCTTGACCTGCTCAGCCATGGTGGGATCAGCTTGTTCCCGCCTGCTTGGGTTCACTAGACCAGATCAGGCTGCAGATATATTGAGTGAGATGCTTTTTCTGGCAGTTGGCATTTTAAACGCGCCTCGAGCTAAAGTGCTCAAAATCCCACTGCGGGTATATTCTTCATATCAAATCTCATCGAGACTGAGCTGGAGATTGGGTTAAATCTCAGATGGGAGGATTATATCCCTTCTGAGTTTATGGCTGGCATTAACTCTGGACATTCTCATTACCTATATAAAAGTGAGCCCCTTTTTGAATCTTTTATGGCCCAGCTTGATTAAAAGTGGGATGAAAGCAGAAACATTTTTAATGGACTTAGAACTCACTGGTATAGAACTAGTGCAAGAAAAGAAACGGTTCCTACAGTCTCTCATCCCGGATGTATGTGAGATTGATAGAAAACACATTACCATAAAGAAAGAATTGACTCGTTTACCTACTAGTTACATTCAAGGTTCCTTAGTTAAGCCTTCATATAATGTTTTCTTACAGGAGACAGCTTTGTTTCCTTATTTCCAAACACAGCAGCTCATCTTGCTTTCCAACAGCATAGACAAAAATATCAGGTGAGAGAAAACAAGCCTTTTTTTCCAGCTGCATGTGTCAAGGAGCCTCCCTGGCATGCAGCTCCCATACAGCATTGCCTTCTACTTTGTCCTGTGCTCAAAAGACCAATTAAGTGATCTGCTAATGCCATATGCCAGGGGCTAGGAAGGGCTGGGGGTCATGAGGGAGAGGCAAGACTCCTTTACCTATGCAGACACAGAGAAATGCCATACCAGGCCTGCATACAAGCACTGCAGGAGGCAGCTCTGGAGGCCTCCACCTAGCCTTAGGTTTGGCCAGTTTTTGCCTTCCTGTAAATAATTATTAGGTGTGAGCTTTTGGAGAACTCCCCACTAAGGGAGCCTTGAGGCTTATATATCTTCAGCAACTCCATCCAAAATAAAAAAACAAAAACCAACCAAACAAACAAACAGAAACTAAAAAAAAAGAAGGCAAAGGAATGAAAAATCAGGTAATGAATTGCAGAGAAGAGACTGTACCCAGTGCCACCCATGCCTTGCAAAGACAGCCTTCACCACAGCACAGAGCCACCACCTCCACACCTAAAAGAGGCAGATGGGGTCTCCATGCCCCAGACAGGGCATTTCTGCCAGGGTTACTGGGCTTGAGGATTGGCTTTTCAGTTACTTGTTTGGGTTCAGGCTATCAGATGTTAGTGACAGCCAGGTCACCTGAACCCTCTGACAGTCCTATCCTAGCTAGTTCTAGTTGCCCCACCAATGACTTACTTTCCTGGTGTTTTGTCTTAACAGTTTATTCCTGGAGGTTAAAAACCATGGTTGCCCTTGAGTACTCCTGTTCTAGGTCTCTACCGATGGCAGTGGGAATGGCCTTGAGGACAAGCTTTTGAATTCAGTCATATCTTTGGATACTAGAAGAGATTCAAAGCAAAGGGTTAAGGCTTTCTTTTATCCTGTAGATCAGCTAAAAGTTGGTTGGGCAGACTTTGCTTCATGGGTTGATGCCTGTGATAGGAATCAAGGTAGGTCTTGGCAGCCACCTGCCAAGCTGTGATGATCCTGAAAAGCTCCAGTCCAGAGGATGCATCTGCTAGGGATAAACCAAAGAGCCAAAGACAATGGCTGGCTGAGAGCCTAGAATCAGCAACAAAGAGGTCCAAGAATGGGGAAACGAGGTGTTTGTGGGGCACACAGAGAGCCTTGAAAAGTCTGTCTCTGTGGCCGCTCCCGATAGAAGTGCCTGATGGAGCTGCAGTGCTCTCACCTTCAAGGATGGATTTGGGTGGTTGTGGATGTTCTTGATGGTGGTGTCAGAGAAGTAGCTGAAGTGAAACTTGCCCTCTTAGACATGAGAAACAGCTGCTCTCTGATAAACTCTGAGAGCTTTCGGAGAGGCTGCATTCTCCATCCTTTCTCTTTAATTCTGCTTTTTTGATTTTAGATGTGTTGCAGAGGACTGGTAAAAGAGATTCTAGCACATAGTGGGAGTTGAATGTGCTGTTGTCTGTTAGTCATTATATATTTTTTTATTCATCTGGCACTTTCCGGAGAGTTTTCCCCCCCACACCACATTGTGTAGGCTGCCATCTTCCTTTCTTTCTTTGTAGCGAGCATGTGGGCGCAGCCTTGCTTATACTCCGAGCGACTGGGGAACCACCATAAATGTAGCTTATCCGCTTTCTGATACATTTTCTTTTGCATTGGTTTGGATTTGTGCATCGTCAGTAACATCTGTTCTGCTTTAGTGGCATACAGTTTTCCGAGTCTAATTAGCTGGCTGCTTGTAATCAGGACTATTTCAACTGTTGTCATTCTGAATGTTCTTTTTCCCTTTTTTTTAATACCACATTTGCCTGATTGACCTTTTTTGTTGTTTTTTTCTCTGTCTTTCTATCGGGCTGCTCCAGGAGCCATGGCTAATCATCTTATAACCAATGCTCTGCTTCGTCCTCATGGCACTAACAACCCTTATAATACATTGCTCGGGGAATCGGCGGTCTATAACAACCCTTCTGTCAGCATGTACAACGCACAAGGTGTGCTGGAGTTTCTCTCTAATTTTTCTAGTGAGAATTCCATTTTCTGTGGCTTATTTTGGCCCATTTCTTTCTTTTTTTTTTTCCTTCCTTTTTTTCTTTTTCTCTCCCCACGCACACACACTTTTTTTTTTAACTGGGCACAAAAAAAGATCCCCTCCCCTTCCTTTCATTTCAGTGCATCTTTCCATCTTCCAGATGCTATTTTTCCATGAGCGATCAAATCCACTTTGAAAGACTCTCGTCAGTTTTACTCAAAGCATTCACAGTGTTTTGGTTTTTATTTTTTTTCCCAGTCTCCTTGCTTTTTTATTGTTTTGGTCTTGTGTGTGTATGTGTGTGTGTGTGTGTGTGTTTTGTCGAATGCATCCATTCCTCTCTTTGTTGTCAGCACATTTTCTTGTTAAACCATTCATTTCAGAAACAGGAACACCTTTGAAGGTAAGTGAAGCTAAAATGGCCTTTGCCACCAAAGCTGCTCTTGTTTGAAATGGCATAGAGAAATGTGGTCAGCGGTGCACCAGTTTGTGCGGGGAGAAAAAGGCAAAATAAAACAAAACTGCCCTTGATCTCTAAGAAAAATGACAGCTGAAGAAAGGACTGTAGGTCAGCTCCAAAGAGCAGAACTGAGATATTATAAGAAATGTTTTGCCGTTTGCACTAATACGTATTATATGTGCTATTAGGAAAAAAAAATAATAGAAAAAAGGTGTAAGGAAACTAGATGCTCTTTGATATCCTCCTTTGGGCAACAGAAAATAAACAGGCAGAGTCACTTGTACCTAACATAGGTTTCTGCTATGGAAATCACTTTCTTATCACCTACATGTTTGTCTCTGCTCTGTCTGTGGGAAGGGACAGTGTCTGTAAGCTGATATCCTGATGCTTCTGTGAGGGAGAGGCAGAAGCGTTTAAGCAGGACCTGAGGAGGAGCTGGGGAGCATGGAGCTCTGGCAGCTCCTGTCTGTCAGTGTCTCCATCCTGCTCTGCCACTTTCATGGGATTTTTTTTTTTTGTCTTACTTACAAGGTGGCTGAATCACTGCAGAGTAACACTGCGTTCAAGCGCAAGTGTGTCAGCACTCTGTCAGCTCTCTGTTCCCAGTGAAGGCATCACATTCCAGTAGAGAATCTCCAAGGGAGGGGAAATAATGATGATTATAATGCAAGCAGGAAAATCCCCTTTGTACTATATAGCAGCGTATTGTTCTTGACAGAAATAAATGTTGAACTGTATCAGTAGAGTATTTGCATTGAAAGCACAAGGAAAGCACACGTGTTTGACCTTTTTGCTGTTCATTAATTTCCTAAACTATGCTAACTTTGTACAATAAATTTTCTTCCAAGAATGTTTTTTTAAAAAAGAGCTACTGTTAAGCATGAAATGCTCTGAATTTTAAGAACTTCAGTGTACTGCAAATGTCAAAATGAGCTTTGATGTTCTGACTAGTTTCTTGCATGATAACACTGAGGTGTGGGAGACTTTTAAATCAAATGGCAGCAGGTAATGTGGGGTCTTAAGTACATGGCTTAAGAAAACTTCTGATGTTCAGGTCTGGGTGTCTCAACTGAACACAAGTGATTTGGGCAGAAAAGTGACAAAAAAGGTTTTACATGTATTTTAATAATCATGTGTTCTTCTAATTTTTAATACTAGATTCTGATACACTTACCTAAGCAAACAGCATTTTATTCCACAAAAAGAGGGTCATTGTTTTACAAGTGCTACTCTGTTCAACACAGCTGTATGGGTGACAGAGAAACCTATCCAGGCTTCATTCGTGGGAAGTGAAGAGAGTGGACCAATACCTGATTCCATTTAAGCCCCTGGAGCTTTGCCACTGACTTCAGAGGGAGCAGAACCCAACCTGTTATTTTTAGGAGGCTGCAAGTTAATTAATGACCATAGAACTGGTATAGCTATTGCTTTTCAAACTGGTTACTGTCCCTGGACAATTAAAAACTGTGAACATTAGGAGCTCCCACAGCAAAAATGAAGGTTTGCAAAATCAGCCAGGACTAATGGCCTTGGGGGTCCTTTGGGATTTCCAGATGCTGCACCAACAGGCATGCTAAAGCGATGATAGTGCATTGTAAAAGTAGATGCTGTTATCATCTCTGGGTGTGCCTTGGCTGTGGTTGGCATGCAGTGATTATCAGTAAATTAATTATTAATTGTTAGCTAACATCATCGAGCTAACTCATTCCACATTACTAAGGCTATGATTTTTTCTGCACCTTCATATACCACTTCTAGTGCTCGTCATGGACAAGGCAGGGCACTCTTAAGAAATGGAATTGAACCAGTTCACCCATTTCTTTTCCCCTCCCCAGTTATGTGTTTTAAAATACGATCTCTGCTTAAGCTGAAGCTGCCACATCTGTGGTAAAGAATCATCAGGAGTAGGAAGTCCTAAAACAAATACCCTTGGAAAGAGGTGGAGAATCAGATCTTAAAAGGCCAGAGCCCTATTTCCCAGTGGCATAAGCGATACCTTGATAGGACACAGGGCGCAGAGGAAAGAGGAGGTGGTAGGTGAGGGGCCGAGTGCTCTCTGCCATTGGAAGCTGATGGGCACACACTGGCAGGGACTCTCCAACACAGGAGTTACTCTAAATGGCCCAATGGTTTTGGTGAGAACTAGTTCTGAGAGAAGGCATTAACAAGCAGTAATGAGCATTAACAAGCTCTAGTTAAAACCCAGTGTACCACAGACCACTGTAAAGTGGGAAGCTGAGAGTTATCACTGTCTCTTCATCTTAATCTCTTGCTCTTCTTGTTTTAAGCCTTTCTTTTCAATAGCTTCATTTAGCAATGCCATTATTCAAACTACTATTCCTCTTAATTTTTTTCTTTTGCAAAGTCCATGTAGTTTGCCATGTGTTTGGTTAAAAAAAAAAACAGGCTTACCAAAGTCTATACAATGCCAGCAGCCCCATGATGAGCAGAGTCATACTCTTACAAAGCACTGCTGCAAAGGATGGACGGCAAAACATTTTTAGCAAGGAAACAGATTTCAGTTTCAACTGCCAGGGGTTATTGTAACTAACAGTAAGTAAAGCCATTCATTTTAAGACTTTGACAGTGCCTGTCTTTTCAAGCATGACCGTTACGAGCTTTAGGCTTTTCTTAAATATCCAGGCATTATTTCTTCATTTGTGTTGCACGCTGAACATTTTATAATGGCATTGGAAAACGGTTTAAATGTGATAATTTTCAAAATAAAAATGTAGTCTATTGAATATTGCGCGTAAAATATTTTTTTCTGTCTAAAATGTCAATATTTTTAACCTGAAATAAACCTTGTAACAAATTCATGTATTCTGGGCAGTGGAAATTATTTCCGTTAACTCTCTTTTCTGCATATCATCAATTTGCTTTTTACTCATGTTTCTCCTACTGTCGCTGTAAGCTTACTTGTTGTTTTTTCTTTCCTTTTCTTCATGCTGTCGTTTAGAGCCCTACAGAGAGACAAGTATGGGAGTAAAGCTAAACATTGCATATCAAATGTAATTTTTTTTAGTTCACTTTTATTGCATCACATATAGATGATGTAGTTAATAAAGGAAATTAATCTCACAGTTTTGAAATCAAAAGAATATGAATATACATATGTATATATGTGTATGCGTGTGTATGTATGTATGTGTATATATATATGTATGCGTACATATATATATAGATGAGATTAGATGATGCTTTCTTTGTTTATTTCTCATTTCTGTGATATCATTTACCCAGTGTAGTTTCTCATATAGTTGCGTGTATGATTTTTTTTTTAAAACTACACGTTTTTATTTGCGAGGTCATGGCATTTTTATACGGCGTGTTTCACTGCAGACCCCACTCTGTTCTCACCTGCAATGCCTCCATTTTATTTCTGCACCAAACCCCAGATCTATGCATTGGCAGCAGAAGCTCAGTGCTCGGTGCCTCAATGCATATGTTACTCAACGTAACCATCAAACAGATGCTGTTGTACCTGTCAACCATTGCATACGGTCCTCCCCCCAAAATGCTCACTTTTCATTTCTCCCCAAGCATCGTGACTCAGTTGGAGAGCTTTCACTGTGAAAATCAACGGCTTTGCTCTATATCTGTGATGGCTAGTTGATTTTTTGGCATAGCTCCCTCATTTGCTGGGGAACACAGGATACAGCAGCACCCTCTAAACCTCAGAAACCTAAATGGTGACCAACACATTTAGGGCATTTTGCTCAAAAGCAAGAATGAGTCTTCAGTAGTGCTTTCCAGCCCTTGACATACAGCAACTACTCCGTCACAGATATAGACCGAATCCTGTATTTTCAGAAGGCACACATGCCATGTATTGAGCATGGTATGAGCAACTGTTCATCTGAAATTGTTAGTTTAATGGCTTTTCTGATCCACCATGGCTTGCTGGGAGTTTCTTGCCAGTTTTGGGCAATGCCCAAAGCCCTTAGTGGAAAGGTTGATAAGTTATTTCATGCCCCCTCACTCCTTTACTCCTTCCAAGGAGGCCAGTAATCCCAAAAAAGAAAGAGTGGTGGTTAAACTGCTGGGCCTGATTTTCTTCTCCCTTGGCCACTCATGCTGGCATTGCCCTCAAAGCACTTCCCCTCCATCTCCTATGGTGCTTTGGGAAACAGCCGAGCTCCAGCCTTACATTGGCAGTGTTGAGGCACCTTTGGAGATGTGATGGGCAATTAGACAGGGGGCACCCTGAGACCCTGTTACTCCTTGGAGGTTCCCCTGAGCCCTCCATAACATGGCAGTGATGGTACTTGCTGTACCCTCCCCTGAACCCTCTGCTTTAACTTTGCAAGTGGAATAGTAGCTGTTTTTAAAGGCTTCACAAGACCCCAGAACAGCTGCCTCTAACACCGATTGTTTTAGAAAATCCCCACCTGGCCAGTGTGGAATAAATAATTTTGGTTGTGCCCTTTTGGCAGAACAGGTAGGGCATTTAGCCTTCTTCCAAAAAAGCCTGGGACAGGAAGCATTTTTTACCTCCACCTTGCTGATCCCGGAATCCGTTCATTCAGGCCTTATATCTTTACCCTGACAGCCTCCCCAGCAAAAGGGGAGAACGGATTTTTTTCCTCTAGGAAGGATACGCTCCCAAACAAAGTTTGGGCATTAACAAGGCTGGGATGCAAATACCTTTTCCTCAGCTGGGAGAAATTGCCACCTTCCTCCAAACCGCCTGGAGCCAGGGCAGTTTGGACCAGCTGAGGGTCATCTGTTTTTCAGCTCCCCAGGAATACATAGAGTAAAGCACAAGAGCTGTAGGAAACACAGGCCAGGAGAGGTTATCCTTCCGGCTGTCTGTTGCCACATGAAGTCACATACTTGACGGTGCTTTCCTTTTTTTTTTTCGGTGGGAAGACTTTGACCACCAGCGGGTTAGCCGGAGCTGTGACCTCCTGTTTTGGCCGCGACGCTCTCCTTGCTGCATAGCCCCAGCAGCCGCGGCAGCCTAGGAAGGGGGTTTGAGTGTGCACGTCCCGCATGAGTGTCCTGTTTGTACAAGTCACCCTCTCTTGTGTAATGTTTTTCAGAGGGGCTTCTGAACAATGCCAGGGATACAAGTGTCACGGATACTCTACCACTGAATGGTAATCACGGCAACAGCTACAGCATCGCCAGCGGCGAGTACCTCAGCAACTGCGTGCAAATCCTTGACCGCGGGTACAACCACACGGAGAACGCCCTTGAGAAAAAGATCCTGAAGGAACTCACCTCCAACTACATCCCTTCCTACCTGAACAACCATGAGCGCTCCAGTGAGCAGAGCCGCAACTTGATGAACAAACTCGTCAACAGTGTGGGCGGTGGGAGCGAGGACGACGCCATCGTGCTGGATGACGCCACCTCCTTCACCCATGAGGAGAGCCTGGGCCTGGAGCTCATCCACGAGGAGTCAGACGCCCCACTGCTCCCTCCCCGGATGTACGTGGCGGACAACCATCAGCCCCACCTCTACAGTCGGCGGCGCATCCCGCAAGACAACAGTGAGAGCTTTTTCCCTTTGCTGACCAACGAGCACACGGACGACCTCCAGTCGCCCAACAGGGATTCTCTCTACACCAGTATGCCCGCACTGGCTGGCATGCCCATGACGGAAAGCGTCACCGCCAGCACCCAGACCGATCCTCCGCCAGCCAAAAGCGGCGGTGGCGATGCCGACGATGTTTACTACAAAAGCATGCCCAACCTTGGCTCCAGGAACCACGTCCATCAGCTACACACTTACTACCAGCTAGGTCGAGGCAGCAGCGATGGTTTTATAGTCCCACCAAACAAAGAGGGAACGCCCCCAGACGGCAATGTAAAAGGACCCGCTCACTTGGTCACTAGTCTATAGAAGATTCAGCAAAAAATTAAGCAAAGAGACAACTAAAAGCCTCTCCATAACGCTCGGTTTACTGTTCTGAGTTAATCCAAACAGTGGTAATATTGTGTGTACTCCTAAATCTTCATGCTGTTCAAAAGGAAATTCTCAGACTTTTTTTATTGGAATTTTTAAGCCGGCCCGGAGAGGACAGTAACTGCTGCCCACGCCCCCCCCTTATCTTCCCATTCTTCTTCCCTCCAGACAGACTTCATTATGTTAATGAAAGAGATAGATAACGGCACACTTCGTGGCCTTCTCAAGTTATGCCGTGTTTGTTTAAACAATCCTTGATGCTGTGTTGCTCTTAATACCGAGGACCTGATTTAAGAGGGAAAAAAAATTATAAAAGGCCAAAAATGTGCATTTGAAACTAGTAGCGATGGCGCATCTAGGTGGGAGTGCTGCATAAAACAAGCTAGCAAAACTCTTTCTTACCAATCCAGATCACATCATGGGTTATGGTCACTCACAACTTGGTTTCACTGCAGCGCCCTTTGCTGTGGGAGCAAACAAAACATAAACAAATCTAATGAGATGGAAGGGAATCCTAGAATCCTGTGCTAAAGGCATATTTTACATTTTGCTGTATTAACGGATGATAAAAACTAATGGCAGAAAAAGAGAAGAGAACAATTTCTATGTAATGTACAGATACTAGCATTGCACATATAGTCTGCTTTCTGTTCCTCCAGAACTTGCGTCCCTGTTAATGTAGTGGAAAAAAAATAAGAACTTTTTTCTGTTGTGCTGGTCTTGTAAGTTTGTCTACCAGTAGGAGCCAGGTTTTTCATAACTCCTTTTTTTTTTTTTTAATTTTGTTTTGCCTCTTCCACTGCCCCTCCCCTCTGTCCCCTCCCCATCCCAGTAAAAAAAAAACAACAAAACCTCACTGGGCAAAAAAAAACCCCAAACATCACTTTGTAAGGACCATTTTTAGTAACACCATCACCATTTCTTTTCAGCCAAGGCAGTCTTTTTATTTCCTTGCTGTATAACTTTTTTCAGCTGGCATATTGCCAGCAGACCTTTTTGGCAGACTAGAGCAGGGCAAACTTCCTCTTTGTCAGTGCACAACCGATCGTGATGATAATCCTGTGAAGCGAGTAGCCCCTCAGCCAGGCCATCGGGTCACATCCAGGGACTGAGAGGGTTTTTTTATAGTCATAGTGGGGGTTCTACAGGAGACGGCCATTTCCCTGGAGGAGCAAAGGGCTTCTCGGCTCAGTCTGGTCCCGGTTTAGGCACTTGTACTGCAGTGGTTAAGAAGAAAATAGATTGACGCGTAGTGAGCTAAAAACTACTTTGCAGTGATTTTTAATAAAAAGTCTTCTGTTCATTATTTTTCCTAACAGGAAATTTATTTATTTGACAGGATTTTTAAGTAACATAGGCTTTCTGGAGGTAAATTAGCAGCACGGAGTATGAATTCTTCTTCTTTTTCTCTTTTTTTTCTTTTTTTTTTTTTTTTAATTTATGATCCATTTTGTACGGTCTCAACAGTTGAATGACCTCATTACTAATATTTGTTGTAAAAGTGAAGCTTGTTTGCCAACCAATAAACAACTGATCACGATTTAGAAGATACTGTATGTATGTATTGTACAATTAATCTCTCTTTTTTTGTTGTTGTTGTTCCTCTCTCCATTACTGTCTTCAGTATGAGTCTCCACTCCTTTAAGGCATGGGTGAGCAATGCCAAAGAAAGGAGGCCTAAGCTGAGCAATTTAAGCACAAAGGTTATGCAGCTATGGCTGATTAGAAATATCAGGCTGGTGGCACCTGTTTAGGGGCGAGAACAACACTGGTTGACATTTGTTGCAGGTGATTCTAGGTCTGTTTTGTGCCTACTGTATAAAGTAGCCAACGACACGCGGATGATTTGAGTATAGTGTTTCATGTGTCGTATCTTTTAATCATTGTAACGGGGTTTTGGGGGGTTTTTTGGTTTTGGGTTTTTTTTATTTGGGTTCTTCTGAGATTTAAAAACTGCTGGTAGCATGTCAAAGAGTAAAACAAGTCCCCGTTAGGCCTTCTCGGTCATTGTTTGCTGTCTCGTTATTTTCTTGCTCCGGGCATATGCCAAGCGCCATCACCATCCTCGGCCACATCGCCCTTCCCGTCCCACCACCGCCAGTGGCCCTCTGGCGCTTTGCTGCTCTCCTCCAGCTTCCCCCTTTAAATCCCTCAAGAGCAATCAGGAATACAGAAAGCCACAAAATAGACTTGAAAGGTTGACAGGGGAAATAACCACCTCTGGACACAATTGCTAACGATTTTTCAGTACGTGATTTTTCACAAAGCCCTCCCATGCCCTGGGCTTTGGGGCTTGGGGCTCCCTCTGTCCAAACTGCGTCTATCCAAGTTCCATCATGTTGGGTAAAAGGCAAAAGACTTGGAGCAGGTGGGTGAGGCCTGTGTTAGATAAGACATTCCCAGTATTGGAGGATAAATGCAGTAGCAGAGCAGCTCTGCTCAATCATGGGGTTGTCCTTGCATTAGGATGATGCTACTCGGTGTTGCTCAGCAGAGTCTTGTTGGGGATGAGAACCAGTGATGGTATTCATGGCCTACAAAAGAGTCTGGTTTAAGTCACCTGCATCCTTCCTGCGACCAGCCACTCTGGCCAAAACATCTTGGGGAGGAAGCTTCATTTCTGACCAAGCACTGATCACAGCAGTGGCTCTTGCCAGGTCTAGGTTTTGGCAAGGGAGCATTTCCTATTGGAATATTGGGAATCACCTAACTTCATAGCAGAACAGCCACTGGCCAGTCAGGTCATGCTCTTGCACTTGATGCTGCCTCTCTGTGTTTCATTTTCCATGCCAGCAGCAATGGAACTGGACAGTGCAGTAGACCTATGCATGTAGGCAAAGCAGGTGTTTCAGACTCACATGGTCATAGCAATCCATGTAGCAGCCCAGTAGAGGCTGCTGAGGCTTTAAATAATTGAAGTACCTCCTACTTTGGAGAATGCAAAAACTCTTTTACTGAATTAGACTCAAACATTAGTTTTCTGAGAATATGGATGGGTTGAATTCATGCAGAGGGTGAGACACACTATAACAAATATAATTGTGATAAAGTGGAGGCAAGTGATGGGCACAGCATTTACCAGTGTTCTGAAACTATGCAAAAACAAAGCAGTGGTGGATTTGCTATGGGATGATTTTGTCCTACTGAAAAATCTTTGTCTTCCTTTGCTACAAACGATCACTCTTCCCCAGCCTTTCTGTGTATTTCAGATTTATCAGTGTGCAGACTGTTTTTCTCACTCACTCTTCCCTCTGCCAGCCTACCATACCCATTAGAGCTTTGATTGCAAAAAACACTGCTTATTTTCAAGCTGATTATTTCTGTCCCCGGGCCGTTCTGACACCATAGGATTCACTGTTGGTGTTTCTTATAGCTTTGAAAACAGCTGAATCACAAAATAGAGGGAAAATAGATATTATTCATTTTAATTTTATTAAGCCAAAAATGGGGAGCAGGATGCAGGTTATTTTTGGCAATTTTTTTCCCCCTTGAGAACAGACTTTGTTGTGTCAGATAGTTGATTATGGGCATGGTGAAGGTTTCTGCTTGTTGATAAATAGGTCGCTAGATATAATTATTACATGACTGGCAATGTAGTGGTGTATTCTGTGCAGACTGCAGCATGTGAAAATCAAGTCACTGTTAAGTCCTTGGTGCCTACAATGCTCCTGGGGTAGGAGGGAGAGCTAAAAAACTTCTAAGGCATTTCTTAATGCTGAGCCAAGGCAGAGATGTGAGAAAACAGCTTGATGAAGAGGCAGTAGTGATTATGGTATTAAATCCATGCTCATGCTTGGGGCACATAACTTTGCAAACTGGGTTGAAGGGGATAATCAGCCCTGTACTGGAGGGATCTTCCTTTGTAGAACTTCATTTAATAAAACAAAACAAAACCAACCAGATTTGCCTTATAGGGAGAAGATTAAATCTTCATCATTCAATGCAATAAGCATCCCACTTCCAGTGAAACAAACAGAATAGAAGCAAACAGGTAGTGCTTGATGAAAACAGTAAACAATACACAGACCACTTTCTGAAACCCGGGGCCACCTTTGGGAAGCATGGATTGCCACGCATGTTTGGAGGGAGGATTGCTAGTATCAATCCCTTGCTTGAGTTGTCCCTTCAGCCTTTTCTGTGGGAAGAGGGGAGTGAAGAAGTGCAAGGCTCCATGCCTTGCATTTTCCTGAAAGTCAACTTGGGATTCTTTGCAAGTTGTGAATCTCTTTTTTTCACTCAGTCCTTCTAATTTGCACAGTCCTGGGTTATTTTTCCTGTGTAACCCCATTGCAGACTACCCCATAATGAGCTGACACATCAGTTTAGTGCTTAAGGACACTTTAACTCTAGCAGGCAATTCCTACCCATTTTCTTCAAGAGCCATAAGAGACTGTAAAAATCTCCTTGAAACATGTGAAGGAAAAACACAAGCTGAAAGACATGCCAGTAAAGACTGTGTAGACTGGAGGGTTGCTGGGAAGGGGGGGTATTCATCACAATTTTGGGGACATTTTGTAGACAATATTACTTACCATGATGCTACGCATTTCTGCCAGTTGATTGCTTTTAATTCTTTGAAATCTGAAGTTGTTAACCAGTCTTTTTTCCTTCCTCCCTGCCCCCAGGTAATAAGCAGTGAGATGCTTCACAGGGCTAGGGGAAACAGTGGTAGTGGTGGGAGGCACAGAGCTCATGGGGGTCCTTCTGTGTTTCCATATGTGTCCCTGTTGCCTGCCTCCCCCTCCCTCTTCTCTGGCCAGCTGGCCTTTCTCTCACACGTCCCCATATGCTCTTGATCTCACTAGTTTATAAAGAATATAATAACCTGCAGAATTGTCTAGTCAACAGGGATAAAAAGATAGCTCATCTTATTAAAAACCTGTCTCAGGAAAGCCTAAGAGCACTGGCTTGGTCATCTGTCACACCCTGATCTCCTCCTTACCTCTAGAAAGAAAAGTACTTTATTTTTAGCTATCTGCTGCATTCAGCTAGACTCTATGCAAATTTTATTTAATGAATATTTTAGGGCTTAAATAGTCTGTGCTCATGAACATTATATAAATGTCATGTTGTCGCAGGCTCTCTGGTAACAGCATGGAGAACATCCTGCAGCGCAAAGCTGAAACCAGAAAAAAATCTGTGATTAGCGCTCCCAGGGAAGGTGGTGATGGCTGCGTGAGTGGTGACTGTCCTCAGCATCCCCTGACCAATGCAGTCAGGGGAGAGCACTGGGGTACCCCTGAAAGACCAGCAGCACTCCACATTCTGGACTGAGAGACATTTCGTTTAGCACAGGTAGCTGGCGTAGGACCAGCTTTGCTCTTCCAAAGGCTTTGGCAAGCCCTAGGGATGCATGGATCATACACCAGATCATTTGTCATCCCAGTGCAGAAGAGACAATCTATTTAAGGCTGAAATACTGAGACTAGCCAGGATAGCTTGGAAATCTTCCTTTTTCACATTAAAATAGTTTTTTACAGGTGCTTACTGTTTATTGTATTTGGTACGCCAGACAGATGGTGATAGTCTTCTTCAGCAAAATGCAAAGAACAAAAAAAAAAAATCACCCTAAGTATTTGCTTTTTATTTTTTCATCCTCCACATAATTTCTTTTCTTATATTTCTACTCCTTAAATACACTGTACACATGTAAAAACCCAAGCTAAAACCTCAATAAATAAACAAAACGTACTGGTATACAGAGCAATTATTATGTGTTGGAAGCAATGCTTGGTATTTTGACAGTGTTGCTTAAAACCCCGTACAGCAACTTAGAATACAAAACAAACATAGCTGCTGCACAACTTCCTTAGCTGGTGTGCATGGGAATACTTGTACAGATGACCCAGTATCTCCGACTGCCACTTAAAATCCACTGCATCTTAAGTTATGACTTTGGAAAGGTTATTTCCGGCAGCAGGATGCTCGATGGATAAATTATGGCTATAATAAAACTGTTTTCAGCCTCTCTTTTCCCACTTCTCTTGGAGGCATCTCAGGCAGAGTTTAAGTTGGGTCGCTGTGGCAGGAAAGTTCAATGCAGGCATAAGCTGTGCAGCCTTTGTGTCCCACCAGCAGCAAAGGCTTTGCCTTTCAGTGGGCATGAGCCTGTGGTAGCATCCACTGATGGACTGGGGGCGAATGAATGTGGGAAACTAAGTGGTCTACAAACTGGGTGGAAGATGTTTGGTTATGCCCCTTGGGAAGCAACAGCACTGCACCCAAAACATCTCGTAGGACTTGGTTGCACAAAAACTGCAGAGCTGTTGTGGGAAAATGGACTTTGGGTTGGGGGGGATTAAAAGAAAAAGCTGATTTCTGGGAAATCTTTGTCCTTTGGCTGAAATATGCCAGAAGCAGTCTCTCAGGTGGTTTCTGTGGGCAGCTGGAGATTAGCCCATGCGCAGCAGGAGGCCAATTTGAGGCAGGCTACAGCAGGCATCTAACAGCCTGGCTGCTGGGTGCTTGCTCTGGCCAGCCCCTGGTTTCCTCACCTAAAAAAAAGAGAAAATAAGAATGTTTTATAGTTTGCCACTAAGTAGCCCTTTTTTCTTGAGAGGGTCCCTCCCTGATAAATGGAAGAGTTGCTTTCTGTGCAAGCGCCTCAGCTCTGCCCTTTGGTCACCTTCCCCTCACCCACCTCCTTACTTATGTTGCTGCCATTCTTACTTAGAGATAAAAGACCTCATTGCTTAAGCTGCTGTTGATACCAGCCAGGAAGAGTGCTTCATAGGTGGGATTTTTGATTTTTTTTTCTCCAAGATACACCGTACACCCAGCCATTTTCAGCTGCTGACAGTTTGTGCTGCAATGCAAAGCAGCCCACCAAGCTAGCAGCAGCAGTAGAAATGAAAGGAGAAAATGCATCCCACTGCTTGGGAAAAAAAGAAAAGAAAAGAAAAAGAGGAACTGCAAAGGGTGAAAGTCCTTCCTTCTCAAAGATCAAAAAGATCAGTCAAAATAGCCAAGCTGGGAGAGGCCTGAAAAGTTGCCGGTTGTGCCCATGCCACTTTCCCTGTGATATTCTCTATTGTGCCATACAGAGCAACATAGATTTGGGTGGTTGGGAAACTGAGTGAAATCATTTATGCTTAGAAAATGGATGCAAGATACCTCTTGATTCTTCTTGAATGTGTCTAGCCTATCTTAAACCTCTCCCTGAAATACTGTTTATGGAAAAGCCTGCATGTGTTCACCCCAAAGTGCATTCGGCTCTGTCTTCCCAACCTGCACTTGTGAAAGGACGTGTTTTCCTCCCTGGGGCTTCAGTGATTATGGAGGCAGCTGTAAAGCAGAGCACTCAGGATGTAAAGTGCCCTTCAGATAATGTCTGACAGCAAAACAAATCTTTTTATTCTGCAGTCGTTTATACTGACTATTTATTATTAAGGGGGGACTGGAGGTGAACACGCCACAAAAAATGCAGGTTGCTAAAACAAGCCTATTGGTTTAGTACAGGCTGGTGGCTGCCGCTCAGCTCTGTGCTCTCCTTGCTTGAGCTGGGCTAAACCCAGAGGAGCAAAAAGGCACCTTGGCATCACCATTCTTCTGCAAAGCAATGGGCAGCAGTGCCAATGCTGTTGGTCCTTACACCATTCAACAAATAACTGGCTTATGTGGAGCTAAAGCCAAGCAAAACTGTAGCACCAGATTCAGCAAAAAGGATGGCAGGAGGTTCCCTATGGGATGCTGACCCATAGATACATTCACCTGTTCTGAGCAAGCCTTCCTTTTCAAGGAAAGCCCAGGCATCCTGTGCTTTGTCTAGGGGTGGAAATGGTCTTGAAATAGCTGGTGGTTGCTTCAGGGTCCTGTTCTGGGGCTTTACCTGCTCTCCCCTTGTTTTTCACAGAAAGTGGAAGGACGCCCAAACAGGAGCCAGTCTTCAGGCGAGTCACCATGGAAGACAGTGTCATCTAGCACCTGGGGCACCCAACAAGCCTGCCCCAGCAAGCCCATGCCAGCGCACCACCTCAGCTCCTCCGTGCCTCGGTTTACCCATCCCTCACTTGGGATTGCGCAACAGCAGAGGCAGGAGAAACTAGCCTCAACAAAACCCTCAGCAAACCCTTGCATCCCCAAGGAAAAAACAGCCCAGCTGAGATTCCTGCAGCCCTGTGCATGGCAGTGCCCTGGAAAGTGCCCTCACCGTTTGGTCGCTCGCCTGTTTTTTAAGATGAGCTGAATGGGTGAAAATTGTCTTTTGTAATGAGAAATTAGTTTCATCTGCTCCAAACGCTGACTTTGCAACTTAATAGCACTTAAAGATGGCTGAGCGTGCTCACTCCACCATCGTGAGCCCCTCACCATGCTTGCAAGGTGGGCTGTATAAGGGTGAACCCACTGGATCCAGGTTACTGTTGTAAATACAGTCCTGTCTCTGCAAAGAACTAACCAGGAAAGGAAAAGAGGGACAAAGAAATAGTCCTTACACCAAAAGAAGCTGAACTTGCCAACAGGGTACTGTCAAGCAAAGCTGTTGTGTGTAAATAGGGACCGGCGCATGTGTCCAGCAGCAGCTCTTCTTGGCAAAAGCTTCTCGGGGGAAAGCTGCTCAGATTTTATTGTCTTGTGTAAATAGAGATATTTTTTTGGAAAAAAAATGAGCCTTAGTATCTTGAAGATAGCGTTTCTCAATCAGCTCAGCTGGGGATGGATATGTGGGAAACCATGGAGTTTGCCTGGTGGAGGCTGGTGTGGGGTCTTGCAGCCAAGCTGTGCAGTCATGGTGGGTGCAGAGGCACCTGAAGGATGACAGACCCATCCGGCAGAGGACTCGGCAGACAATTAATCTTTCATCCCTGTAAACAGGGTGGACTCACTGGGCCCGTGGTCTCCGCTGGTGTAAATACTCAGCTACAGCCCATAGAGGACTTGGGCTGCTTGGTGCAGTTGTAGGGTTGGGGGGGGGAGGGGATGGGCAGAAATCACCAGAGGGATTCAAACCCCATCAGTGTGGTTATTCCCGGGGTTTTAGCATTAGTTAAAAAAAAAAAAAAAAAAAAGAAAGAAAAGAAAGAAAAAAAAAAAGGAAAACAAGAACCCCTGAAGGCTTATTGATGGTATTGGGCCAACAGTTCAGCTGGGTAAAGGGAGGCATGCATTGACATGTGTGTCCATGTCAGCCAGTGCCTGTATGTGCAGTTCTCCCCAGCATGTTCACAAATGTGTGTGCAAGACTCTGCCTGGTGCGGGTGGGTGCCAGCCAGTGCAGGCCCCCATGTCTGTGTAGCTGTGTCCGTGAGAGAAGAGAAAATATGGATATGTGTGTTGTACTCACCTTTACATGCCCAAACAAGCTTGAGAAGTCATAAGTAGTGCTGCCACGTCCAGCTTCATTTAGCGCAGAGTAGTGTCCGCACCTCTCCACGGAATAAGGCATGGCAGGGGTGGCATTAGGTGAGTAAGAGCTCATAGATCTCTGCTCCCCATTGAGTTGTCATGCACTGTCCGCTGCTGTGGCACAACAGTGACCATCTGCAAACACTGCCAGCAGAACAGGGCATGGGCACTTGCAGGATGTGAGCTGCTGCAGCATGGTACCTGATGGAAGCTGGAGAGGAGCTTTGGGTGTTCCCCTTCATCCTTCACAACTACTTATGCCTTATTTACTCTGAGTCCAACCATGTGGATTCAGCCAGTGCAGGGAAATTTAAAAAAAAAAAAAGAAAAAAAAAGTTGAAATTAGAAATTGAAATCAGAAAAAAAACCCATACTTGAGAAAAAAAAAAGGTATTTTTGAAAATTACACAGAATAACTTTCTCTGGACATAGAAGACTCTCTTCAGCCTAGCATTTGCTAGAAAGCAGGGCCAACATGAAGTGTCCTTCTCCATTAAAAAGCCAGATAGTATCAACCAACATATTTAGAAGAGCGTTGGAGGCAAAGTCCCTATACCTTTGCAAGGAATGGCCAGTGGGCAATAAACAGAAATTGAAAGCTGTCTCAAATGAGTGAGGGGTGTGGGCCTCTAGAGAGGTAATTTGCTTGCAGTGGTTCAAGGTGCGCTGCAAGGATTGGTCTTTTCCTCTTGAATACATCCTCTGTCATCCACCTCTCTCTGGCTGCTGTTGCCATTAACACCTAACAACTGCTAGTGCCAAGTGATTTATGTATTTATCAAACCATTTATTTATTTATGAAACCAGTGCACAGAAGACACTGTGCTTTCATTTGCCACATGTGGACACCTCTTCCCTTGCCCGCTTCTCCAGCCTTGTGTAGTGTCCTTAGGCAAGGTGACCATGTTAGCCTTTTATTTGAGGGAGAAGAGTAATGAAAAATGTGAGCCCACCCCGTCCTTCTGCCAGAAATGTTCCTGAAGTCAGACAGCGTGTTAGGTAAAATAAATACCTCCAAAAACTTTGGAAGTTCACAATCTTTCATGGTCATGAGGAGACCATTCTTATGGTTTCTAGAGCCCCGAACGGCGGTGATAAATCCTGATCCTGAGGCTTCCTGGCTCTGGGGAGCATGGGAAGAAAGGAGGGCTGCAGTTGCAGGAAAGAAGATATTCCTTGTTTTTCCACTAGGTTGCAGGAAAGCAGAAATCTGCTGGGTTGTGTTGAGTGGTGACTTTTTTTCACTGCAGCCCTCACTATTAGTTTCTCTCCCCAGACAATCCCATCATCCCGCACCTTAAACCCTTGCCATTATGTCTAGAAGAGTTATTCTTGGAGGTGTTTACAACAACCTGTAATGTTTCTCTCTCTTTCCAACCCTGAAGAGGCTGACACCCAGTAACTGACAGTTGTAAAGGTGAGCCAGACCAACCCCGAGTCCTAATAAAAATGATGAATCCCATCCACTGCATCCGTATCGATGGCACAACAGGTTACGTGCGGAGGTGAGCCAGTGAGGAGGGGGAGGCAGATATTCACTGAAGATTGTGTCCAGGAGGTGCTGTTACCAAACCCACCCAGCCTCTGGGTTCCCCAGGGCAGAGTTTTGATTTAATCCAGACCTGAGTCAATAGTGATTGACATTTCACTTGCTTTCCATATCTTAACTGGACTTCCTTACTCCTCAGGCATGGAATGAATCTTAATACATTGTAATTACTGTACTCCTGGTGGTGAACCGGTATGAAAAGCTATCATGGAGAGCATTAATAAAATGTACATTATGAAAAAGAACTCGGCATTGTCTGAAATTAATAACGCACCAGATTTTTCTCAGCCACGCCTGCTCATCACAGGCCTGCCCTCCAGTTTTCTATAAAAATGACTTATTCAAACTACCTGTATAGCTCTGTTCAGCGTGAAGTTATCTGCTGTAGGTTTGCATCCCAGTTAGATGTGCCGCATGAGGAATTATTAATCTTTTATGTCTTTCAGTCATTGATTTTGGTGACATTTATGTAACGCCAGTATGACTAAAATGAACTGATTGATTCATGCGTATGGATTAGTTTGCCTAAGACTTTGAGACTAGGTAGCTTTATCATGCACTGTAACGCCAGAATTCATCACTGTATTATTTACGAGAGACTGAACTGGCTGCATCTCAATAACTGAAGAGATCTTCACTGTTTTATTTATGTATAAATGTTTACTTAATCAGCCGCCAATTTTGTTTAGCAGAATTTGTTAGCAAACGGAAATTGTAAACGATAACGTGGTTTCTATTTTAAAATTTATAGGCTTTCATCTATAGCAAAATCCAAGATTTCCAAAGTGTCTTTGTCTACTGGCAATCAACAAGCTCTCTTGTATATGCTTTCTGGTAATTGCAATTAGCTGCTGCAACATTTCACATAAAAAATAATACAACCCTAATACGGGAGATCTGACTGGTAGTGTGTCAAAGTCAACATAAATAATCCCAGTATTTAGAAATATTGCTGCAAGTTTAACGAAGCAGCAAGGAGCCACAGGGCAGTGCAAAAGCAGGAGCCCTGAGGCTTGAGTTGTGGTGAGTGTCATTGCTGGCCAGCTGTGGCCTTTTGCTGGATCAAGGGGTAGGAGGATGCCACCACCCAGTGTGGCAAACCAAATAATGCCAATCTGCAAGGCAGGGCCCATGGACGTGCCAGTGTGTTGAGTTCTGCTGCCTTCCCTTATGAGAAAATCGTAATTCCAGATAAAATTATGTGAAGCTGTGTCTCAATTGCATGGGCCATACCCCCTGAAACAGCTTGAAGAAAGCCTGGTGAAAGGGGGCAAAGCAAGCATCTGCTCACTGTGCATTTCAGCTGAGAAAGCAGTCAGGCTGCAGTGTGGGTTTAAGGGTATAGCATCTCAAGGAGTCGTAATCCCAGGTTCCCAGTCAATGGCATATATTTTCTTTGGACCACTCTGCTTCTCCTGAGGACCAAGGAATAAGGAGACTGAAAGGATTTATTAAATGAATGTGAAGAATTTCCTGTTAGGAGCCATTTAGAAATATTTTTAGTGCAGAAACACAGAAGAAGTGACATGTTAGAGGCCTATAAAATAATAAGTAGTGTCCACAGAAGGTGAATTGAGTGCTGCAGTTCACCATAGGTAATACAGCAAGTGGTACTATGCAGGGAAATGAAGAAGTGAAGTCTTAAATGTAGTTATAAGTAATGCTTCATTACCCATCACGGGATTAACCCACGGACTCCCTGACCCAATTCACCAGTAAGGTGATGTACAATGAGCTTCATTAAGATATTATATCATTTTACAGTTAAATAAAGAAAAAAAAAAGTAAAAAATAAAAAAGCCTGTCACCTGCAGGCTCTTATTGCAGGGTCAGAAGTAACTGATAGCTCCCTGAGGAAGCAAAGAAACACCCCTGCTGAGTCTTCAGCCATATTTCACACTGTTGTGATTTTTTTTTTAAAGTATTTTTTTAACATAAAAAATTACAGTAGTTTTAGGTATGCCTGGAAAATGACTTACTCTCTGGGAGTGCTAAAAGAGGAGTAAACTTTGCACGTCAGCACCCTGGGCCGTAGTTTCAAGAGCATGGGCTCACAAGAGAAGGATGCTGAGGGGTACATGTGCCTCACAATCACTGAACCAGCTGCTGCAGAACTGTTAAGAGTTGACTCACAGCACATGGATAACATCACTGATGCTTTATTTCTATGGCGTGTGCATGGCTAGTAAGAGCAAACCCCCTGTCCCTCCCTTGAGCAAACCAAGAAGGACCCCCACCATTCTGCCTTGAATCCACTTTGCAGCAGGTCCATATTTAAAGCCAAGCACATCCCCATTATTGCAAATTCACATACCTAAAGAAATGAGATTTATGGGTTGGGGCTTGTGTTGTGAGATTTTTTCAACAGGAAACTTCTGAGGTAGGGTGTGAGGCCAAATGATACCATCTTGGTCAGTGAGGTGGAAATGTGAGGATGGCAACTGAGTCTCAGCAACCTCATTTCACCTAGGACCAGCACTTACCCCTTCTTGGGGCACAGAGAAATGTTATTAGTCAGTTTTGTTGAACTGCTTGTGATTGTGATCTGATGCAAGGGGAGGGGCCCTAAATTGGGAGTTGCGGGTTTGGTTTTGGTTTTTTTACACACTGATACAAAATTAATTGAAAATATAAGTACTAGCTAAAGAGGCAGATCATATATGCACCAGTTTGGTGACTTTTAGGCTTTAGAAGAGATGTTAAAACCTGCCATCCTCAAATATGCCATTTGGACCTGAGGCCAAGGTGATGTACAAAACACCCGCCCTGGAGCTGAGAGCCTGATGCCCTCTGAGGTCTATTGCTGTTGGATTGGACATGCCTGTGGAATGCTCTCAACTGGGTTCCTGCCATTTCTTCTCCTCTAGCTTTTGTTTCTGAGCTGTGAGCTCCATAATCATGGAATCATAGAATGGCTTGGGTTAGAAGACACCTTAAAGATCATCTTGTTCTAACCCCTCTGCTGTGGACAGGGACACCTTTCAGCTAGACCAGGTTGCTCAGGGTTCCATCCAGCCTGGCCTTGAACACCTTCAAGGACTGGGCGTCCACAGCTGTTTCAGTGCCTTACTACCCTCACAGTAAAGCATTTTTCCCCTAATATCTAATGTAAACCTACTCTCCGTTTAAAGTCATTCCCCTTGTCCTATCACTACATGCTCTTGTAAAATGTCACACTCCATTCTTGTAGGCTCCCTTCAGGTGCTGGAAGGCTGCAATTAGGTCACCCCTAAGACTTCAAGCTGAAAAAAACCAATTGTCTCAATCTGCAAGCCTTTTCATTATTCACTTAGGGCAATTAGGAGAAGCACCTGACAAAGGCTTGAAAAAAAAGGTAAAACCCAGCAAAAGTAAGTTAAAGTCTAGGAGCTGCTTTAATCAGCTTTGTGCCCACCTGGATATTAACTCTGGTCCCCAATTGGAGAAGTAGCAGCAGCATGTCTGGGTGTTGCTTAGAGGCTCCTTAGCAAGCCCGGGGCAACGCCGCTGATGGTTTCCTTTATGTAGACCAAAGTAATGAAGCTGATAGTGTTGGAGCAAATTTATTACTCCTGGCTGAACTGAAGACTAAACTTCAGGAAGATGTTTCAAGACCGACTAAAGTTTTGAAGAATGAGGACCCCTTGGTAAGACACCCCACTTGCTAACTGTTTCTCCTGATGTGCAAGTACTGCAGTTTAACTCGTGCCTCAGCAATTAGATTTTATTTCCTGTCTTATGCCCTGTTTATCCATGCTTATAGCTCTCCTAGATCTTTTTGGATAACACCTGCTGTGTAGGAAGGTATAAAATTGTAGGAAAGGCTGAAAATTTGTCACCGTAATGTCGTCAAAATGGTCTCGATTAAAGGTGTTGCTGCAGGAGTCTGATTTTTTTTTTTTCTCAAGCTCTCCTTCATGCATATGAGCTTTTAGTTAGTCATGTTTCAAAATAAAATGAAGACATGCCTTTTTTTTTTCTTTTAATCTGTAAAACTAAAAATGAGGCTGTTATGTGCATGCTTCCTTCTGCTTGGATGCACTTGCCGGCATCTTCTGCTGTGGGAAGCTGAAGTCACTGATGGCAAGGCTAATTCAACCTCTCCCCTGTGTGTGTCGAGGGGGCATAAACTAGCATGTGCAAAGTGGGTTGTGGAGTAAGGGTAGCTGACCCTCAAGCTGATGTGCTTTGCTGTCCCATGGATGCAGCAGCTGCAAAAAAATGTCTTAGAAAAACCTAGCTTTCTTTGCAAAATCTTCTACATATGTGTTATTGTATGGATTCAGCAGGGTTATTCTGCACTCCAGCTAAGTACCACACAAGAGGACCAGTGGCTGCCTGCTGCTCTGCGCCTATGCTGAATATTATGTGACTTCCTAAATGGGATGAGGCTCTTATGGCTGAATGGTTTCACCATGTGCAGGCTGCACAGATATCCAGCAAAGAAATCAAAGGCATGATGTCACCAGTATTTCTTATCTAAAATTAAATATCTGTCTTAAGTCCCCAGACACACAGAGACTTTGTATTAGAAACATATACTGAGAGTTCAAACTCTGAGTCATCTCATATATATTTCACTCAAGCCAAGGGAATAGCAGCGAGAATAGACCTGCAAAAGAGCAATTCTCTATTCCAGCAAGACCAGGGAGAAAAAATGTTCAGAGAAAATATTAATGGGTTCACAAGCAAAAAAAAAATCTTGCCAATGAAATTGTGGCTCTAATATTCTGTACCTTTGCAGTAAAGCCATGATTTGCTGTGGAAAATGCAGCAGAGAATAAATGCATCAACTCGTGCTCCTTAATGGTAGAGACAGAGCTAGTGGCGTTTAAAACAACCCTGCTCAGAAGAAAAGTGAGAGTTATTTATTCTGAAGTTGGAAAATGTTTGTTGACACAATTAGATTTCAAGAGCAAGTCACAGTGCTATGGGGTGCCATCAGCCAGGCAGGATTAAGCCAAGCTTTGGACATGCCAAAGCCAAGGGCTGCATTTCTGCTGCTGCTCTCAGACGCATCACAGGGCATGTGAAATGGCTGTTGCTGTGCCCTTTTCGAGCACATACCACAGTTGTTTCAGTCCAGCCATTGGGGGCTAAAATGGGAGACATGATGCTGGAAATTATTTGTCCCCATCTGTGCTAAGTGGTAAATTGTGCCAGTCAGCCAGCTCCAGAGCCTCAGCAGCTGCACTCTGAATAGCACAGTGAACAGCTCCGGATCAAGAGCACTTTTAAGATTCCTCTACCTTTTGTCTTCTTAGTATCCCCTTAATGGCCCCTATTTAGTTGCCAGTCCCTTGGAGGTTCATCTTCTCTCACTGATCTCACGCTGTGCATTTTCTTCCCTCCTGGGCAGGTTCACATGTTGTGGGTACATACTAGCTCCTAAATAGTTTTCTCCAAGGGAGGTAAAAATGTTCCCTACTCTACAAAAGGTTTTTTTCTCCCACGAGCATTTCCATCATGAATGAGCTGTGCACTGGCTTCTCTTGGAATCTGGTGATCCTGCCCATATAGGAAAGCATGGGAAGCACAGGGACATCTCTGGAGCTACAGAGAAAAAAATCCCTGCCCTAGGCTATTCTCCAGCTCTTACTGGATTATAGCCCAGACCTGAGACCCAACAGATGCACTGTCAGGTATGAAGTATTGGCCCAAGATTTGTGCTGGCTCTGTAATGGGAACCAATTCCCTTCTCTAATGCACAGTTGTTGCGTTGCATAAAAATCATTATTACACATTGTGAAATCTAATTACATTATTGCACACTGTGTATACACTCTAATAAAGTCAGTGGAAGCAATAACACTGCTAGTAATACACCATTCCACTGAAATTACTATTGCTGTCAATTTTACTTTCATTTTTTCTTGATTTACCCTGAAGAACAAGGCTTTCAGCTTGCTTGCTTTGGCAGGTGATGAAGTGGCAAGACCTTACAAGGGCTGCAGAACCTCACAGCTCCCATTGTGGTAGGGAGCATGTGAGGGGACTACCATGTCCTAGCTCTAATTCCCAGTGGTGAGACAAGCCTCTCCTGAGGGTTTCAGTGCTGTCCTGAGATGGGTTCAAAACCAGCTGGGCTCAACTGCCCTTGAAAGTGCCCCTTCCCTCCACTGATTATAGATCCTTTGGCACCTGTGCTCTTAGATGTCTGAAATCAGATCAGCTCAAATGCCCCCACCCCTCTGGTGGTGTGGTGGGCAGGAGGAGGATATGTGATCCTTTGTCTTACTTCACAGGTATACATTTGCCAGTGTTGAGCTGAGGGGAATTTAGCTCTCAAAGAGTATTTTCAGTCCTCTGCTTCCCCACTGTTAACTTTTCATTGTAAAGCTTGTGTGATGAATATGAACTGCTGGTGCTAACCTGCTGGTTTCATGCCCTCTGCTCTCCTTGCAAGCTGTCACACAAGCATTTTTTAGTAGTGGAAGAGATAAAGAGGGGCTCCTTGAACACCTCAGCATCTCCAAGGAGGTAGGTGCAGAGTTGCCAGCCATTGCAATGCTGTTTGCAATGTGCCCTGAATCCATCAGCTGAAGAAATCACACTGGGAGTGGAGGAGAGACAGTTGTAGGGGTTGTGATGATCTTCTGAAGATCCCTTCTTTTCAAGCATGGCAAATGAGCCCAGGGTTCAGCCACTGAAGAAAAAGAGATGAAAAGCGATTATGTCAAACCATGGACTAAGAAAAAGTATGACTTTGTATTTCCTTTACTTGGCAGTTCAGACACTGGAAGATGCTTTTCTGCAGTCCCCATCACAGCCTCTTCAGAAGAAAACGGTGTAAGCCTGCAGTGTTTCAGTCTGTCTTTATTTCTAAATGAAATAGGATGCCAGAATTTTCCCCCAGACAACAACTGAGTACTAACAGGACAAAGCTTGGTACTGCTTGAGTCTCCTGTGATGCCTGTTTGCCAAGCCAAAGGCTGTTCAGGGTCCTGGTGCTGGAAGCCAAGCACATCTGGTTCATCACTTTTCCTAGTGTGCCAAGGCAGCTCTATAGTAGGTTGGTCCCTGGCGCAGGGTGGGCATAGCTTTGGCTTTTTCACAATGTAGATCTTTTTTACGTTGGGTAGTACAGCCCTCCAGAAACCCATAGGATCATCTCTCTTCTAGTCCAGCACACAAGGCATCAAATACACCATGTCAAGACCCAGCCGCTCTGCTGACCCTCCTCCACCCATGGGGGCGCATCCATCCATGTTTACCACTGAAGCTTCTTGTAAAACACAAGCGATTCATTTAGTCTGCCTAAAGACTGCCTGGAAGTGGCCCACGTATTAGCTTTTTGCCTGTCTGTCTTTTTCCAAGAAAATCTGCATGGAGACACATGTCTGTGGAGCACTGGTGGATCCAAATGTGTAATTCCCATCACAATGTTCAGGCCATAGAGGACCTCCCTCTCTTTAATACTGCAAACTGTGTCTACAGATGTGTTGGAAAAACATTCTTTGTGGTAGCCAGCAGGGTATGAAGTGCATTCTGGCTACAGATACTACTTTTCCAGGTTTTCTGTGCTGCTATAGGCTCTTACGGGGAAAGCTTTGAGGGAGCAGAGGCAGGCAGAGACAAGGTGCTGGGATGAAGGAAATGATGGGAGACTATCGAGAGAGAAGAGTATCTGTACTGTAGGTATCTCACCAGTTATCAGACTGCATCAGGTAAAAGAGATGTGTGCAAGTAAGCTTTAATTCTTCCAGCTATTGAATAATTTTTTAGTCACCCTGAGCTTATAATAAGTTAATTAAAAATCTCAGTTTAATATTCAGCAGTCCTCCACTAGGAAGGTATGCATGAACTTAACTGTATCCTCTTGGCCCCCTGAATTCCTGCTTTGTTCACCCATTTCACATAAAGGATACCACCACTCCTTTTTCTGTCTCGTAGCAGTCTCAGAAATCACAGATCTCTGTCTCTGGTAGCTGTTTGGCAATCCTTCCTTTAGGAGGTGTTTGTCCTCTGGGGTTTTTTCCTTCCTTCTCTTGGACAAAAGTCTGGAGAAGAGAGAAGTGGTAAAAGATATATATGTAAAATCAAAGAGAAACTGGGAGGCAATGAGGAGGTCAGTGACAGGTGAGGAATAGGAGGAAAATACCATAAGCAACCCTGTCTTTCTTTCCTGTGGGTAAGAAGGTCAAGCTTCCTCAGCACACAGCTGAGTGCTAGTTATAACTGTCAAGTTTGTATCGAACCTACTACCTGATTTTTCCCTGTAGTAAATTACTGTGGAAGTCAACAGTATTTCTGCCTTTATTGCAGAATCATGGCTGTCGGATACAGAACAGACAAAAGGGTTGCCTTGATAAAGGCCTCCCCCTGATGCAGTGATTTATGAGCAGTGCTGGCATTCCAGGTCCTGCTGTAGCAGATATTGCTGGAAGGAGTATGGTCTCAGGCTCCCCTGCCCTGAAACAGAGGTGTGAATATTGCTTGTGGACAAACAAGGGCTTCCTGAGCCAGTTGAACTTCATAAATCATCTGGACTGGGATGCAGCAGCCAGCACCACTCAGTCGAAGCTGACAAAGTCCAAACAGAGCAGTCCAAGCACAGAGGATACTAAACTCTAAGAACTGAGAAGTCTGGAGACTGAGAAGGATCAGGAGACCCATGATCACTGCTTTGGTGTATGGCTGGTGTGCAGTGATAATACCTTATGGACAGGTATCTTTATTTTTTTTTTCTGATCACTTGTTGCTTAATCTTGGTCCACACTAATGGGTAATAATACATCATTAGTGGAGATAAACTGCCTTGCTAATGAACTCTACTGAAGAGTTTGTACAGACCATAATCTTGCTGTATGCCTTGTGCCCCTTCCCTCCCTCACTACTACATCCTTTAGAGAGCATAACCTTTTTCATATTGATTTCTAGCCTTTTCCTTTCTTTTTTCTTTTTCATTTTTTTCTTTATATTTTTCATGGATAACTCCAGTTAGTCTCATCTTGCAGGTGCAATTCAACACTCTTAGAAAATTTGGTCTCCTACCAGTCCCAAAATTCACTGACATCCTTCTCTAAGGTTCTGATGCTGAGCAGCAGTGATGTATGAAAACTTTGCAAAATGTCCTACGTACCAAAAAATGCTGTGGTGTGGTATGAGTGACAGTCCTCCTCCATTTATATCTGTTGCAATGTTTGGAAGAAAAGAAGAAAAATCTGTGTTCCCCCCTAGAAGCACAAGGCTATTAAGGAATTAGTGAAATCACACTCTCAGGTGCTGTTCTGTCAGGAGAGTTCTGAGGCTGCCATAAAATCCCTTTGGACAAGACTCAGCAAACATCTGGTAGCTTTTTTAAAAAATAAAAACTCTAATTGTTTTAGGCCTTGTTGTCTGCCCATGCTGGTAATGTGCCTGCGAGGTCTAATTAGTTGACAAGTGACAAAAGAGGCTACTGTAGCGAAGGGGAGGCCGAGTGCCAGGATCGTTAGATAAGTTGGGCAAGAGCCACAAAAGCCAGCAGGTGATGGATGCAGGAAAGGTGTATTATCCCCTGCTTTGTTATAGATGCAGGGACATGAGGAAACGAGGCAAATTGATAAGCCAAAGGCTCAGTGTTTTGCTATTCATCTTATGCAAAATCGGATCTGCAGTCTCCTGTGAGTGTGGTGGTTAGGTTCTGTAATAGCTGGTCAGTGCTGAAAAAGCCCTGACCTTCAGCCTCTATTGAGTACCTTTCAATGCTTGTGGAAATAAGATGGAGAGGACTTGCACCTGAGTCTAGCATGAGTAAGATTAGTAAAAACTCTGGTGTACACTGATGTAGCTACATTCTTGTTTGCTATCTGTGATAAAGTCCCCACTCACTGTGAGCAAAAGCTGAATTGGTTCAAGGCAGAAGAAAGTCCCCTCTGCTTTTATAAGTGAGTCTGTGGGACAGGATCATTAGTTGTGGACTGCAAAAGCTTTGCTTGGGTCTTCCCCTTGAATTGTTGCTTGTTCCTAAAATGATACACTTATTATCCATATATTTATGTAGATAAAATATGTTAAAGATGTTGCCTGTCAGGCAGAGAGAAATGGGAACCTCAGAAAGCTTTCCAGATCTGGGGTGAACTGATTCAGCTGCTATCTACCTCTTTATCAGTGTAAGGACTACACTCAGATCATCTACACCAGGTTAGAGCTGGTCTTGTCAGCAACACAGGGGTGCCCAAAATGTGTGAAGCTGTGGGTTTAGGTCCTGTATGCCACTGCTTTTGAGTGTGCTAGTCCTGATGCTTGGGTTTTTTCACTACTGGATCTATGGCCTGGCTAAACTCTGTTTGTTCCTTAGCTTAGCATGTATGGATTTGAATAGGTATTTTCGAGTGTTTAAGCACTGCTTAGCACAGAACTGTAGTTTTGTTTCAAGGAATTAGATTTTATTCATTTGTCTTGGCTCCTCTTAAACGTTTACATCAAAGGGGTAACAAGATGAGTTGGGGGGACAGAGTAATGGTGGGGTATGTGAGTATCTCTTGGTCTGTCTTGCCCAGGACTCATGCTGAGATTGCAATACTTTTTCCAGGTGTTCCTGTGCAAATCTGCTGGTAGATTCAGAGATCTCACAGCTGTTGGTGTCATACCTTCACCAACATCTGGCTCATCATTGCTGGATTCCCCAGGCCATGCTGCTAGAAGTCGATTTGATTTGTGTTGAAGTCACATTGAATCACAATTACAAACGGGAAGGGGTGGATGCGTAAGAGCAGTCACGAATAAGGAGATCACCAGAAGTGAAGATGAGATCACTGTGATATCTGCCACCAAATTTGAAGTCAGTAGCTGTATTTGTTTCTCCATGTCATAGTTCCTTCCCATCTCCACATTGCTCCACCGGGATGATGCACTGTGGACGGTAAGGAAAATCCCACCAGGGACACTCACCTTGGGCATCCCACCACCTTCCTCTCCTAGTGTAAATTAGGAATAACCTCACTAAAATAAAAAAGAATTCTCCAGGGTAACATTTTGTAAAGAAAAGATGGAAGTGTTTCACACTCACTTTCTTCTGTCCAGGGCACCATGAAATTGACATTTTTGAGCTTCAATTGCTGCTAACCTTAAAACTCTGTTCAGTATTAAAGAATAAAACTATATATCTAGTATATATCATAGTATATGATAGATATAATATATAAATATATGCTAATTATATACATTACAATTATTAAATATAATAATTACATTACTATACAATACTATAAATAGAGATCATATATATATATATATATATAAAGACTTCCAAGTTCATGTTTTGGAAGCCAGTTAAGCGGCCTGATTTGGTTTTGGTCTGATAAATGGGGGTAAAAGAAGCGATTGAATCTCCGCACCCAGAAACTCCGTGCATTGCTCCAGGTCTTGGTTTAGTTTGTCCACTCTGAATGATGTCTAGTGAAGCTTCCCTCTGCCTAAGATATTGTTCTGAAATTTTTGGGCAGGCAGAAGAGCAAAAGAGTGGGAGATGGAAGGAAGCGGGTAAAACACATTAAAATCTCTTAGGAGAGTGGCTTTGTTCTCTTGAGAACAACAGTAATACACACTACCCAACAGCTTTTAACGCTTCTGTCCTTTTATTCCTTTGGAAGTAGGGGAAATCCAAAACCCAAACAAGCCAACAACACCACACTCTTTTTTCTTCTTATGACACAACACAATTCAAGGGCAGAACACTTAAAATTTTTATTTTAAGACCACAGGAAGTGAGGTACCATCATCTTTACATTCCTGGCATGATCTGCTTCTCAAATGAAAATTCGGGATAATGATTGTTATTTCAAAACAACAAGGATGACAAAGGCAAAGTAGGAAATGCACTGTAAATGTAGAAAAAATTATCCTGGCACCACCTGCTTGTTTGTACATGTATATGTGTACATAAAAAAAGAAAATCCTACTGAGTTATTGAATAGAAATGAGACTGGCAAGAAGTGTTTTTCCCCAAGCCGCTGCATATTCCACAATCCTGTCACGAAAATGTCTTTCCTCCCACCTCTGACATTCTATTGTTGCTTTTCAACCAAAACAAAGTGAAAGGAGATGAAAAGATTGAAGAGGAAATGGTAAGTTATTTTTAAAGGTAATTTCTGTCGGGTTTCTTTTTAATCGTGTGCTGGCATGGTGACAAAATTTATCATTGTTTCCATAATGTTATTTGGTTATTTTTTTTATTTTTTTTTTTTTTTTTTTTTTTTTTAGCTAAATAACAGCAATGTTTGTAATAATAGAATGCCCCTTTCCCAATTTCAGGAGCTCATAGACTGAAAAGCAAATTAAAAATAAAAGAAGAAAGAATAAAATTTCCATTTTGGATGTCCTAGCTGTTACAAAGGGTCCAGCATCCTCAAGCAGCCCTTCACGCCTCAGAAACGAGAATGAGCGGCAGAATCAATGGATAATGTTGGTACAGGCACAACACGAGCAACCCCAAAATTGGTGTTCAGCCTAGTTGTGCTTGTGAGTGCATGTGAGATACCCAGCTAAAAGCCTGTTCAGTGCAGAATTAATCCCTGTAACAGTACTTTCCCCTTTTTTGCCAATGACTTCTTCAAACAGCACCTAAAAGGGCTAGCTGTGGGCACACACATCATTAGCAAGCATGCTGGTTTCATTTCCTTTTGTTTCAGTGCATATTTTAGAAGATTATCTTATTTTGGAAAAGTTTGCCCGAAATGGTGCTTTTTGTTTCCACACATGTGTCAGCTGCAAATGCAGGCAGGGTGTGCTTCAGAGGAAATGCTTTGCACATTTTTTTTTTTTATTTTATACATGAGGAAGTACTTTCTCTCAGCTTTTAAATCTTTTTTCCAGTTCTAGGGAAATGCTTGCTTACCAGGAACCAGCACAGCCTCATACTTACATAGGCATTTGTGACACAGAGAAATGCAATTGTCCTTTCTTCTGCTTTTGTGTATGGTTTTGTGAAGAAGGCATACGCTCCTCCATGGAGCAAATAGAGGTGTTAGTGGACTGTCCCAAAGCCTAAAATCCCACAGAAATCAAAAGAATAGAAGAGCATCCTTGGAGTGAGATGTGCTAGAGCAATTTTCTTGATGGTAGCTCCAGTTTCCAAGCTCCCTTAGATAGCAGTGCATCCCTGGGACTTTGCAGGTTTGGCCATTTTGGTTTGAAATCTCCCCATGGAAATCTGTGGTCTTCTGGACTCAAACAGAAGATGCAGAAGGCAAAGATGCTGCTTTGGGATGTTGCTGTGACCCCCACCACGCACCCTTTAGCATTTGCTTGTGACAGAGGAGCTGCACTCACATGGAATCTCCCTTAGCCAAGATGGTCTCCATAACTTCCCCACCAAGCTCCAAATCCAGGTCTTGGCCTTCAAATCTAGCTCCTGACCTTCAAGCAGAGACTCTCTGGCAGAGAGACCATCCCCTCCCTGATGTACATTTCCCTCTCTGGTTTGAAGCTTGAGATACAGTGCTGAAGTAGTCAAGCAGGAAATGCTCTCCTGAGATGAAGAGACTGGTTTTCTAGCACACAGACAAGCATATCAACAGCATTGGGATCACACCAAAACGACCCACCCTTGTGAAAATGGACCTTGCAGGTTTGGAGCTGAGCTGCGAGAAAGGTTTGTTTTAAAGACCAGGCAATGATAAATCACTTGAATGTGAAATCAAATCCAGGTCTCTTTTAGTGGTGGGTATAAGCCACCTTTATAATGAGAAGCCATCTCACTTTTTGTTGGATTTGATCATGGAAACCTTTCTTTCCTACAGCTTTTCTCAAAGAAATATAGCACATTCAATTAACAGCTTCAGTCCATCTGAGTATTACACATGTTCATGCTTCAAAGAAAGTGTAACATCATTTTATAACAATATCTAATAGAGATTAGGCCTAGAAAAGAACTCAGTGTAATCCTGTTATGTAAGAGCAAGGATATTTTGCAGGCTATAAATCAAATGCTTCCCACAATAGAAAGCTCCTTCATCACTTTTTAAGCCAGATAAACACTCCAAAAAAAGCTTAACTATAAGGTATATGTTGTGATAAATAATACACAAATCAAAATCTCATTGCTAATAGGCTGCCTATTTGCTTGCAGTCACGCAGCCTCCCTTTCTTCCACAACAAAGCATGTGCAAAGCCTTTAGAAACTCCATGCATTAAAAGTACAATTATGGGAACCATTTCTAATCAATATGTGGTTATTAGGGCAACCTGCATGTATGGGATATTTTATAGCAATTATAATCCTGACAGTCCTTTCTGAGAGCAAAATTTGCATTTTTGTTTTTCTCTTTCAGGTTTCAGTCCCAGCAGTGCCATCTACTGCTGAGATAACTTTGAAAGCTGAATTTATTATTTCTTTGGGGAAAAATTTTCAGAGACCATTATCTGCAGGTAGAACACAAGCTTATAGGGAAAAGATAAATGGTTGTAGAAGCCCAGCAAACTCTGATTAAAATCTTCCTACCCATATATGGCTGAGACCAAATGGGAAAAAAAAAGCCAAACCAGAATCCCTCATTTGCAATCTCACATGGCTGAAACCAAATGTTACCCTGATCACTCCTCATTCACTCATAACAATTCATTACTCAGCCGGTGGGAATAGTCCCAGCTCCAGTAAAAACCATGGAGTTATAACAGCTGCTATCAGCTGAACTTCTGGCTCAGAATTGTTAAGAAAAATGTATGCAGGTTTACTTTTTTATTTTGGAAGCAAAAATAAATGACTTCTGTCAACCAAACCTACAGCCTTGCTTATTTCTAAGTGATGAGAGGTCAGCTCACTCTTCAAAGGATAATTATTAAGTAATTGGGTTAGCGAAGGACAACTGTGGTAGGATCTCGGCATTGCTGGCGTAAGTGCAAAGGATGTCAGGGTTCTGTCATGGCTTTACCAGGCCACTTCTTGCAAGGGAACAGGTACCAAGAGTAGCCTTTAAGATCCTGAAAATAAGGAAAGATGGTGTTTTTTGGAAACACTGAGATTTTTTTTTTCATGTTAGAATGCATCTTCCTGAGGTGGTACCTTGGAGGTGTTTGTGTTTCATTCTTTTCCAGTTCCATACCTCCTTCCCATAAAAATAGCCTTTGGCCTGGACTACCTCCTCCAGGATGCCTGTTTTCAAGCCAAAAAGGACATCTGTCTCTGCTCCAAGTTCAGACTGGCCAAGGAACTTCAGCTGTGGGGGAAAAGGGTACATAACTCTGTGCTGGATGTGAAGGCTGAGAGTTGCTTCCAGCAGGGCATTTATTACAGTGTAAGAGGGGAAGGGAATGACCCCTTCTTGGCTGAGAATGTCAATTTTGCAAGCTGTTTCACTATTTAAACAAACTTTGAAATAGCACCACTCTGGAATATATTTATATATTTATTGAAGTGAAGAGAGATGTTTCTCTAGAATTATTTTCACAGTATGCTACAGGTGAGTTGAAGTCCCATCAAACCTGTCAAAAACTCCTTGTTCGGGTGGGAGGAGTCGAGTTGTATTTAGCAATATGAGGGCTGTAAGAACAAGACTGTGACCCAAAAGAGCATCACCATAAAGGCTGGAGAAACAGTGATTTGGATGACGAGATTTAGCTGGAAGCTGACAGCAAATGTCGTGGAGTGGTTAGTATTTGACAGGGCTGCATTATTTACAAGCAGACAGAGAAGAGAACAAACAAAACTGTGGAAGCAGTGAGGAAATCTTGGGTAGCCTGACTGCAAGATGAAGTCCAGAGAGAGGGGTGAAGGGCTCAGTGAAGAAAATCTTTCCTCCTTGTTGTATCCTTATTGCTTGTCAGAGCAAGAAAAGCACAAGAAGGGATAGGGATGACCAAGCACCATCAGTGAGGCCCTTGCCCTTCATAGAGGGTACTGTGGGCAGGCAGGAGGCACAAGTGAGCAGGGCTGGAGGAGATTGCTCAGAGAGCATGCATACAGAAGAGGCAAGCGTCTGCTTTGAGGTAAGGGCTGTGAAGGGAAGAGTCACTGCTGTTTCTGTAAGACTGGTGGAAACCTTGGGATGGGAACAGGAGTTATTATTGACATTAGATACAGCTAAACACTGCTTAAGGCATGTTACCTGCCTTAGCCAACCAACCCATGACACTGAAGGCTGAGCCCTGCCTTCCTGCACAGAGGTGATGCTGGGAAGGTCTTTCTTCCCACCTTAGCAAGCACTCTTCATCACACAGCAGAAACAATTTTATGAAGAATACTTAATTGTTGTTCGTAATTTTGAATCACATTGGTGTCAGTATGCCTTTATATTATTTTTTGGGGTTTTTTTTGTAGATGAGCAGAGAAGGATGAGGTGGAATAGGAGTCATGGGGAGTTCCCACCATCACTGCAAGCATTCAGCTTAGGAGCCTGGGACAACAATGGGTGCATTGACTACCTTCAGAGGATGCTCATCTCCCAGTAGGGACCATGAAGCCTGGGACAGTGAGTCTTTTTTGTTGCATTTCTCAAATGCACATCCAAGACTTTGCATTTGCAAATGAAAAAAAAAAAAAAAAGAAACAAAAAGGATGGATAAGGGAACTCTTCTGGGCTTCTTAGAAGAGTGATTTCAGCACCAAGTGAAAAGTAAACTTTAAAGTATAATTTGCTACTGGCCTGTCAAATCTGTTCATTTGGCTTGAATTTCAAAATAGCCCCTTCATACACCCTGTGTCTCTGCTGGAAGCCCAGCTCTGGTCTGTGGGATTAAATCTGAACGTTATTAAATTCTGCTGATCGGTGACAGAAGTGCCTTCAGAAAGCAGTGCTGAGCAGCTTCTTAATATTGTTTTTGTGGTGAGAGGGAGGCAAATGTCTCTTGCATTGTCTAGAAAAAGCAGTTTGTCTCATTCCTAGAAGCACTTTATTGTGGAAACACAGCTCAGAGTCATTCTTTACAGGGTGGTTGCCAAAGCTTCAGCAGAAACAGAAGAGCTTCAAATAATTAGCTAGAATGTGCCTAGCAGGTGTCACTTTGGAACTCTTCGGTGATGATAATCCTCAAAGATTGCAGAGAGATGATTTGACTGGAGAAAACAGGTCCATTATTCACATATTCCTTTGCAGGCAACCACTCTCCTTGATAATGCTCCGGTTCTAATAGGAAGCAGCTTGACAAAAACATCTGAAATTTGAATGACAGTGTAAAGAAAGAATAAATTGTTCTTTTAATTGGGGGGGGGGGGAGGGGAGGAGCAGAGTCCCTTCTACCCCCAAACAAATAAATACAACATATTGAATTGGGAAATGATGCTGTGTAATTGGAATACAGATCCTGCATGAAAACTCGATTCTAATCTAAGGTATTTAATACTTTCTGTCACAATAAAAGAAGAGAATTAATGGACTCAGTGGGAAATCTAGATGGTATTTAGCTCTGAATCAGACTATTATTTTACACTTGGCATTGATAGGAGTCAAAATGAGGCCATAAGCCCAAGACTTTCACAGCAACTTGTGAGTGCCAATTCCCTTTATATTCCCATGGTCCCTGCTTGGAGGCTCCCCTTTCTCCAGCTCTCAATCACAGCAGCAGCAAACTGAAGTAATAAACAATGAAGCCACTTAAGGCTAAATGTGGATAAAAAAATGCATGCATTTTCTCTCTTTTTAAACATGTGAGTATTACACATACATGTAAGATGTAGCTGACAGTTTATGAAATGTATGGTTAAAAGGCAGACATTTATTAAAGAAAATTTATTCTATGAATTCATGTTTCACCAAAATATGCTTCTTGCCCTATAAAAAGGGATTTTTTTTTCTCACTGCTCTGATCTTTATGGCATGTATGTGTACTTGGGGTAAGTTAAAGAGATACAAAATCTCAACTAATTTTTGCACTTTCTAGGGACAAAAAGAAAGGTAAATTTTTGCCTTCCCCCCCCTCAATATTAAAAGAGCCTGTGAGAAGAGGAAGAAATGTTGTGAATTAAAAAAAAATCAAGGGAAACTCTTCAAATCCATCCTAGAGTTTATTTCCAAAGGGAGGATTTATTTGGAAGGCCTCTTGATGATCAGCCATCTCAGAATCCATCTCTGCAGTGGTCCTTAGGATTCCTTGGATGTATCAAGAGAGCTGTGTTGCCCTTTCCAAGCCTAGTGTTATGCTGACTGCAAACCGCATATTACTGCATGTAGAAGCCATTATTTATAAACATGTATCTGGTGAGTCCTCACGATACCTTCTAAAGTGGATGTATAAGGTTATGAATATCTCACTCCAAGCCAAATGGCAAGCGAGGAACAGAAATGAGGCTGGGATTCAAGAGCTCGCAGATCCCATGCCTTTCTTACAAATCCTGTCACACAGAGATGAGGTGTGAGAGCAACAGCGCAACAAGGAAAATGTTGATGATGATCACCAGGTGCTGTGTACTCGTTCTGATAGTATTCTGGATGCCTCCCTTCAAGCAATTTGGTTTCCTTGTTGTCTGAAATACCTAAGGGTTGACGTTAGGTATTTGCAAACCAAGCTGTAGAGCAAATCAACAGCAATGCTCTTGCCAGATCCCACAAAGCAAGGATGCTTGGCTTAGTATGGGGGAGGGGGGACAGCAAGGTACCTTGCAGCAAAACCAGAGGATGGATAGTAAGAAAACAAGTAGCAACACTACTCCTGTAGGTCTTATCAAAGAAAGGGCTGTAGGTCTGCACTGGGGAACACAGTACCACAGGAGCAGCTCGTTGCCTTTGGCCTCACCAGCCAACTTCATGGCAGCCACATCTTTCCCTTTCACTACCTGGAAAACAGATGCCAAGAAAGTTAAAAAAACCTGTTTGAGAAGGACTTAAGAGGGGTTTCTTTCTCCTTCCCCAGACCAAATGCTTATAAAAGGCGGCTGCTTTGTGATATTACTGGAGCCACTGAAACATTTCCAGGGTGGGGAAACCCAATCTGAGTACGGACAGCAAGAGCTCAGCTGTAGGGCTCAGGTAACTCATGACTGACTGGCTCCTTTCAGACCTGCGGTGTTCTATTTCACAAGCCAATCATGCTCTGCAGAGGCTTGAGCTTAACTTGGCAGAAGAACAGTGTTTTTGTCCTCTCTATCTTTTCTCCAAAATGACCCTTGCCTTCATAATCTGATGGGCTCAAATGTTTGATAATCTCAGATTTGTTGGTCGTGGATATCATGTGTTGGCAATCCCCAAATTGTGCAACCACATTGTAAAAATAATTGTGCTGAAGCAAAGATAAACTATTGTCTCCAACTATAGGGCTTTAATAAAGCCTGTGTAAGAGAGGGCAGGAATCCAAGACAATTATAACCTAATTGACCCTCCCAAGCCTTCTTTCTTATCTAAAAGCTCATTCTTTGCCAGTCAGGCTTGTGATATCTGTGTCTTGAAAAGTGTAATTTTTAATAACCCATTATCTACAGCATTCCTGATCCAGATAAATAAATGCAGGCATCGACCTCTAGATGGATGATTGATTTAGTTACAGTGGTTATATGTAGTCATTTGTGAAGAAGCAATCTGCTAAAGCCAGCAAAATGAAGCTAAGATGGAGGGAGGCTGAGTGCAGGATTTACCTTGATAGAGGAAGCAATTTCAGCTAAGGGAATCCAGCGTTGCCTATTTAATATTCCATGGAGTATGGAGTATTTCTATATATATACCATTGTAACAAGGAAAAATTTATTCACTAGCAAGCCGAATTCACCATTGTCCTGTAAGTTTTGCTGGTTCATTAGTTACATTTTGGAAGCCCAAGAGTAGAGAAGGAAGAAGCACATGGTGCTGATCAAGTCAGGGCTGGGTGGCCTGTGAACACACTGCCAGCAAATCTAGCTGGCTAAATCAGGAAAGAGGAATCCAGCACCAGCACAGAAACTTGTTTTTGTTGTCTTGTGTCCAGCAGTCCAGTGAATGGGTTCAGACAAGAGAGGAGACGGGAACATGGCTCCTGTGGCTTGATGAGGAACACCATATAGCAACTCAGGCAGACAGGGAATTGGGGAGAGATGTGAGGAGCAGGTAGATTAGTCCATCTAAAAGGCTGGATATATGATTTGGGTTCAGAAGAACAGATCTGCTTGTTGCTTCTGAGTGGCAATACAAAAGAGCAAATCAACTCCTAACCCTTCCCCCTCTTAAAGACCGAAGTACTGTGCTGTTCCACCAAGAGCGGGACAGACCCAGCACCGCAAGAAGTCTTCCCGGGAGCTTTGGGAATTCTACTCATTAGACTTTTTGCTGTTTTCTCATTGTGGAGGTTTGCTCTGGTTTTGCTCTGCTTGCTCCCATGGGCTCTGCTGGCAGTGGGCAGCTGTTTTGAATCACTGACCCCAGCTGGCTGGAGCAAACATCTGCCTTTCATCCAGATGCAGCTGCTTCTGGGGTCAGGACCGCCCTCAGTCAAGCCTTAGTGGGAGGAGTGGAAAAGGAGCTTTAGCCTGTATTTAGTTAATGTATTCTCTTTTCTGCTTGAAGCCTTTCTGTGGAGGGGTTTTCCTTTTGCTCTTGACTGGAGAGGGCACCTTAAGAGATGGATTTTTACGGAGGTTGAGTTAGGCATGTAGAGTTTGAAGTGCAACCATCTCAGCTTGCGGCCAGCAAAGGAATCACCTTGCACTGCACACCAATAGGCAACTGTCATAGCCATGAATTCGGTCCTACGCTTTTGCAGGGAGATCTGTCCTCTGAAGTGTTTAAGTGATGACAGCAAGTACATACAGACTTCTGTACCTGCCCCAACTGATTCTGGCCCGAGAAGTGCATGCCCCTTGGTGATAGTGCAACAGACTGCTGATTGGCACATGGCAGTGATGGCACATCAGCAGGGCATCATCAGTCCTCTAGAGAAACCCTGGGTGCTCGAGATCCCAACGCGATGCACAACAGGTCTACGGCAACGCAAGACCCCTTAGTGCTGCTACAAAAGGGCTCATCTGCTCCCTGTGTCCCTCCCTAAGCACTTGCAGGGCAAACAGCTGTGTTCTTTGGGACAGATGGCTCAAAGACTTAGAGTTTCTCATCCTGTTCACTGTAACACAAGAGGGATCATGTGTGCATATGCTCACATATGTGCATGCACACATTGTACCTAGAGAAAAACCTGCAGGCTTTCTTCTGCCAGCTTTTAGGTGGCATCCTGAGGGACTGCGTCAGGTAGCACCTTCTCTTTCAGTTGTTGGCTTGGGAACCATAACCTTTTCCATTTCCTGCCTTTCCAGGTTTCAATACCTGCATTTCCAAATTAGCCCTGTGCTGTGTCACGCCCAGCATTATTTGGGCCAGGCAAGCTATCACATTGGGGTCACAGTCTGGGAGATTATTTGGGACCATTGCCTGCAATATGTAACAGAACTCAGGTGCAACTTGCAATAAAACACATCTCTCTCCCCCACCTTCCTCCCCTCAAAACACATTATTTGTGCAAATCATATGGTGGAACTCCACTGTGAGCAAACTAGAAGAGGGTGGCAGAACTCACAGCTTTGTACCATTGAAAATGTCATGGCATTATTTTTTTGTCTCTTTATCATTTGTATTCCATGTATGACTCTAATTTCTCTAATTGCTGTTGCTCATCCTTACATTCTCTGTCTGGAGGAAGGAAATGGGCTACGCCTCTCTGGCCATCAGCAAAATCAGAAGCAATTATTTTATTAAATGGAAAAAATATGGTTTTGATAGGAAAAGCCACACACATCACCTTATGTGCCAGGCTGCAGCAAGGCATGTGTTTTGGGACACTGACAGAACTCACCCACCACCACAGCAAAGGTGGACTCCTAGATCTCAACATCTATTTTTCTGCTCCAACCTGAAACTTTGTCTTCTGCAGCATCTCCTGCAATATTGAGGCTGCAAAATGAAATGTCCAAGATGTACCAAGCCTCTGCAGCATGTGTAGAAAATGATCAGGGCCCCATGGCATTAGTAACCCTTAATTGCCCATTCCAGCCTCACCTGGGTCTCCACCTGCACTGCCCACCCACAGCACCCAATTAAGCCTTGGCCATGTCCCCAGCTGTGGCTGAGGGTGCTGGGGAATAGTTTATGTTGCAAGATGAGTCTGTGGAGGTAAGTGCTCGACTCCTATAGGCATTATGCAGGCTAAAAGATCTCTAAATTCAGTGAGTGGAGTTAAAGAGCAGCTGCATTTCCCCCTGCCTGTGGCAGGGTCAGTGTGTGAAAGTCACTGCTGATAGTCCAGTGCCTGAGCCTGGACAGGCAGGTCTGGTGCCTGCAAAATAAGCAGAGATTAAGGTATGTCTTTGTCCTGGGTTTGTAGTAAGCGGTTGCTCTGTATATGAGCATGATGTGATGTATTGTGGTGTTTGTGACCCAAGAACCATTTGCAAACGTTTGCTTGTTCTCTGGTATGCTTGCTGGGGGAAATCTGAGGCTGTTGGGGAAGCTACATTTTCTCTCTTAACTCTCTCCTGGGCCCCTAGTTTGTCTGTGCTCCTCAAATCCCCTGGAGGGAGACATCTCTGACAGTTCCCACAGCAAGGGAGCAAAGAGCTGGAGCAGCTCATTGCCCAATTTGTGTCTGCATTGCACTCCTCTACAAAGTCAAAAATGTGTGCTCTCAGGAGATAGTTCTAGACCAGGTTCAGCATACAGGGAAAAGCAGAGAGGCAGCACAGAAATCAAAGAGCATGTAGGAGGCTAAATGCCAATATGTGTGTGAGGGGAGACTTGATCCGTCAGAAAGGTACAGTGAACTAATGTAGATTTGCCCTGCATATATGTATTTATTTAGCTACAAAGATAGAAAAGATGACATACCCTTTTTTCACAATGTGGCCCACCTATGAAATTCAATAATGTAATATTAGAGCAAAGCCATTAGTATGGTCTCTAATAAAATACCCAGACCTGATGGGTAGGTTATTGGCTATTATAGAATTGTTAGATGTAATATGAATCTTCTTGGCAAACCCTGGCATTCATCACATTTTCATGAGTAGCGAACATTTGTAGATATTGCCAGATGTGGTCTCAGAGTGGAAAGCAACGGAGATAAAAATTGCAAAAGCAGCTAAATGATGCATGGGCTGAAATCCCACTTCCAATCAGACCCAGGGCATGCTGTGAAAAGATACAGTGAGCTACCTCCCAGCAGTTTGAAAGCCTCCTGAATGCTTTACCCACTGTTGCCTTGGGAGAAAAAGGAGTGGGCAGAAACAGGGTAATCTGACCCTTATATTAATTTTATCATAGAGATTATTTTAAATCCCAAAGCAGGACATTATATAACCTTGTTGGTATTTGTTGTGCAGCTTTGAAGTGCAGAATAACAGTCCAATCCCTGATTTTGTTTTGACTTTTTTAATATTTTACTGTAGATAACATCGTAGCTCTTTTCACTCTGTGACATGTTGTGGGGTTTGTTTGGTTTGGTTTGGGTTTTTTGTGTGGTTTTTTGTTTTGGTTTTGTTTTGTCTTTTGCTTGGGTTTTTTTGTTTGTGTTTTTTTGGGGTTTTGTTTTGTTTTTTTGTTTTGTTTTGTTTCACTGTCTTCAGGTTTACAATTTCCTAATATTATCCTATGCAATTTTGGAAATAAAATCTCACTTCTAACTTCCCTGGCACACAAATTGGTCAGTCCTAATTTATCTCCAGTGGAGCAGAGGAAAGGGCTGCAGTGAACTTCCCTGTTCCCTTTTCTATAACTCCACAGCTTACATCTTCAGTGCTTAAATTTGTTTTGAAGCCATGATGGAGATATCCCCTGTAAAAATCTTAGTGTTTGTCCTCTAGCTATTTTAGAAAAACAAAAAATAAATCCCATGTCTATGGGAACAGAAGCTATAGAGTTCCTAAACAGAAAGGGCAGATTTTCAGAGAGGGGCTTTGCTAAAACTGATCCAGCTGCTGCCTATGGGAGATTCTTGGAAATTGCAAAGTAAACATACATTCCCCTGTGCTGGGATCCTCTTTGTTTGTATGGATCTTTTTGTTTGTTTGTTTTTAATAGGAGATCCTATTGCACAGCCTCCCTGCTGAGTATTCCTGTTGTCCAGGATTGTGCTATTGAGTTCTGCCTTTGCCAGTTGGCTCCTGCACCCCATGTTTCCATAAGTCTAGTGCAAGCTGTGAATGCTGTTGTTGCTGCTTCCCAGGCTTCTGAATCAGATCAAAGGGTTATTTGAGCATTAAGGGAAATGAACACATTTGGCACGAGAGATGATAAATAAATGGTGACTAAAACAGACAAGGCATTTTTTGGTAAATTGAAGGCATTGGCCAAAAAACTTCGGTAACTAAGTTTCTGAAGATGAAGCTACTCTCTGACAAATGTTGTTTTAAAGAAAGAGCCTAAACACACTGCACAGACAACATTAGAGCAACTTTAAAGAGTTAACATCTAATCACAGATTTGGTTTCCTTGATTGACAGACAATTTTCAAAAAGACTGCAGTTTGTCAAGCAGTCATTCCCTTCTTCTTCTGGAAATCTCTCTTTGAAACCAGGGCAGGCAATTTCCTTCCTGTGATGGCATTCAAGACATGAGATACCCTTGTCTTTGACAGCAAAGGACACGGGTTTCATTTGAGCTTTTCCCTTTATCACTGACAACAATAAAATTGTCAAGTGTGTGATTTGAAACATCAAATTCAGTATGAACTTTTGTGTAAGCAAGGGACATTGGACATAATAACATTTTTCTCCCATCTGTACTGATATATGGGACACTCAGTTTGACAAATGGTAAAGATTGGCTGATGTATGTGTATGGTAACTTATGTATAAACTACTGACAGACCAACAAGGTTATAATGAAGTCATCTTTGGGATTTAATAATAAATTTCCCTCTCTGAGCATTGGCCCAAGGTAATGAAGTGATGATTCTTACCAGTGAAGACAAAGGAAGTAGCTGAGGAAGAGCCCATTTTGATTGCAGGCTGGGAAATACTATCTGTTGAATCATGGTAGCATTATTTTATTTTTATGGAGAAGCTGGATGCATTTGAACATGACCCAAAACACCAAAGCTCTCTCTCTCAATCCAGAACATATCAATCATGTTGATCAACTGATGATTTTAAGTATTTTAGTTTTTGAGTGCCTAAACAGTAAGATTTGAAAGTCACTGGCATTTCCTGGTTTTTATATTTAACTATAAAGTCTGTGTGTTACGTAGAGACAAATGGGATCTTTAGATATCCTTTCAAATACTGACCTTGAACTTCACTTTGTTAGAGTGTAAGCGCTACAAGGTGTGGATGAGCTGGTTCATGGAGAGGAGAGCAGATTTTGCCTTGTGAGCCATGACTTCAGTGTGTCATGTCAAACCCCTGGCCTTTGTGTGCTGCCTATCAGTATATTACAACTGTGGCCAGATGAACTGTAATATTAGGTTTTAACCCTGTTGTTGAGTCCTTAGAAGGTTTTTAGCTCGTCATGAATACAACATGATTTTCGAAGTTTTGTGCGTTTTTTCTTTTTCCTTTAAAAGTAAATAGGCATTGCCATGCAACTGTACCTCAATACCTTTTAAAGTGAGTTTTTATTATGGGAATTATCTCTAACTCCAAGTGGTGTTCTATAGACTGAGAGCAGCCAAATTGTTAAGGCAAAATTCCCTGTCAGAAACAGGGACACAGCTAAAAGCTAAGAAGGAGTAGATCTTATGTAAGCTATGTAAGACCCTAAAAAAACTGAGGAAAACTACATGGACATGTGATAAACTCATGGCAGTCTATGATCTGTGATAGTAGTCACTCATCATGCTTGTGCTTTTACCCCTTCCCAGGCACAGTACCCTGCATTTTACCTTTATCATTGGGGTTAAGTGCAGGTCTGCATGTTTGGCTGTAGATGAGGAATTTGGCTGATGGTAACATGATGTACTGCCATAACACAATTGCATTCTACAGTGAGCCTACACCCAAAACTTGACCAAAAGAAAGCACCAGGAGGTGACTGGGAGGCACTGCCTGCCTATACTGAGCTGACCTAAAACCTGTGGGGTCCTACAGAGCTGACTCAGAAGCATTGTTTATTTTTATGTTAGTAGACAATGGTCCCCAGCTCAGAACAGTGTACTGGTTTTATCTCCCAGCCCTCTTTCCACTCTTAAGTTACTGCTACCTCCAGCCCCCAAAGAGCAAAAATACATGACACTACAGCTTCTTCATAAGAGCAATTTAACTTTTGGTGCTGAATTATGGGTAAAACCCTGAATCTAACAGGGTATTTATTTTACTTAGCAAAAATTATCCAACAGTAAAAGCATAGTTGCTGCCATTGGAAATATGACTGTTTGAATAAAAGTTATGGCAGCAGTAAGATTCAGCTATGGTATGTTAATTTGAATGTGCAGTAAATCTGTCGGGATTGCAAGTCAGTTTAAGAGCTAAAATATAATTGTTGTAAAACACTGATCTGCAATTTATTCATATTTTTCCCTGCTGCTTGTGGGCTAGCAATATTTCAGTACTATAATCACAATTTGAACCTTATAAAAAGGTTTGGTGTGTTTTTTTGTTTTGGTTTGGTTTTTTTGTTTTAGTGTTTTACTTTTTTTTACAAGTCAGCAGAAGTAGTATTTTATTACTTTTCTTTTTGTGGAGTTCTTTAAGTGCAATACACTTTTGAGGAGCAAAATGCTCTAGGAATAAAAGTCAGCAGTGGCTACCTTACTCTTGCTTCTCTTTTCTGAAAGATAGACGGCTGAGTGTGCAATGAACAATTTGTCAGTCAACTTGGAGCTCTTGTTACAACTTGGGCTTTTGTTACATTTCAAATGCCATTTGATCCTGTAGTCATGCTTTCTGTAATGATGTTCTGTGATAACAGGTACACATGGTTTGTTTTTTTCAAATAAAAATCCATTAGTGACCTAATATATTAATTAAAAATTAGTTTGCTGTATAATTGAGTGGGGAAAAAAGTCTTGGAAACTGCTTTCAGCTTGATTTAATAATTAAATTTGTGCTTTAGCCTGTCAGCTTTCAGTTACAAGCACGTTCAGGGATGGTTTTCATGACAGTCATGTTGTCTGTTGGTTACTCAAAATCTGCTACCCATCTTCTCTGAGAAAGCAGAGAGAGGACATAAAACATAATACCTGCATCATGCTTTGAACACCTGGCTAATATTACAGTTAAGAGGTGATCCTCATATTCTCATTTGAGATCAGCAGTACATCTGAACTACTGTATGTGATCATCAACTCCCAGCAGAAACTCCAGGGGTGGTAGAGGAGAGGCTTTAAAGGCAGTTCATCCTTCAGCAGGCAAAAGACTTCTGGGGTACATTCCCATTAAACTCATTTTTGGCTGGGTTTCCAAGAGAAATGTATTTGTATATTTCCTGTCACCCTCAAAGGACTGGCAGGGGGTGGTGGTGGGGGGAAGCCTAGATGGTACCTTCTAAGTCCTAACTGTTGGTCAATATATCTTAATTAAGGAGATTTTCTGACTACTTTTAGCACAAAAGCATCAGCATTGGGCAAAGAGATAAATAATTGAACATTGCCTCTTCATGGACAAGAGTTTCTGCAGAGAAGTCCCCAGGGGCCAAGTGCCCTTTATAGGACACAAAGTCATGAGGCAATATTTGTGGGGACTGATGATTTTGGATCCTTATGGGTTAGGGATGAGATCTGAGGCCTTGGGATCTCTGGTGACACTTAGGCTGTGTCACACTCCTGAGAAGAGTTATTGCAGAGGATATGGTGTTGTCTTGAGTTCAGACCCACAGGAGCTTCTCTACAGATACCCTGGGAGCCACCTAAGGAAAAAAAGAAGGCAGCCTGTTCATTTGTCCTTATTAGGAACTACTTTTGAAAAGCTTTTAAAGCTTCACTGCTCCAGAGAAAAGTTATGTCTACTGACTGAGGAGAGGAGGAGAAACAATAGTACAGCTTAGGCTAATGTAGCCTTTTGAGCTTCGCAGTCAGAGGAGCTTGAGAGATAAAAAGGAGAGAGAAAAAAGGATGGTACATGTACTTAAAAAAAAAAAAAAGGATAAATACTCCTTTGTACTCATTATTTGTTATGTTTTTGCATATTCCTTTTCAAATTTGGGTTTTTTTAAAGCATTGAGGGAAAGGGGACTTGACAAATCTTTACTAGATACTAGATAAGGCTGAATTAGTGTGGTGAGAACACTGGTCATCTGCACAATCTGGGCTACTGTGACTTTCAAAGCTAACACACTTTACATTAGTAGGTTTGGATGGTCAGAGTCTGTACAAAAAATAAGAACCAGGGATAAATTCTTTTAATTTTCTTGTTAATTGTGTTGAAGCATGGCATTTCCTGCTTCCTGCCAGGAAGCGGCTAGAGGCTGCTTGCACTAGGATGGCTCTCTATCAGCATCTCTGAGTAAAAAGGTTGCAGTGAATAGCCTCCCCAGAACATTTACAATCCACCTCAGAGCCAGTAGAAATGGGGAAGAAGAGGCAGAATATAGGGAATAGGGTCCTAGTAGAAGTCACTACTGGCCCTATTATCCAAATGAGAGAGTTTTGTGGATCCCAAGCAGGGATAATCCTCATCATGCTTTTATCACATTGCTCTTCCTCTGATAATGAAATTCCTCTTGTTTGAAGTCCAGCACCCATAAACTAGCAATTCACTCTCTGCAGGCACATATATGGTCCTGGCAGAGTACCAAGGGTATCCCATGGTCATGCCCTGTATGTCCCCACCAGGAAGGGAAGGTGCCTGCAAGGACATGGGTCACTGACTAATTCAGCACGTGAACTGGTGCTTGCTGGCACCTTTCTCTCTGATTGCAGATGGTTTTCAAAGTAAAGAGCTTGCCGCATGTAATGGGGGAAAAAGGTCTTTCAGATGCTGTTTGTGGTCTTTGGGTTTCAAAATGAAGACATCATCCATCTGTCAGCAAAGACAGAGTACAGAACTTGCAGGATAATCCTCTCCAGTTGCTATTTCCCTCTAACAAGAAGAAAACAAGAAAGGAGAAAAGGCATTTTATTGTGAAGTCTCTCAGTCTTGCAAATGCACTGCGTTATCTCCATGCTTTCTTTTGTTGACATTGTGCTTGGCTTGGCAGGAGCCTCCTCTGTTATCCTCCCGCAGCCCTCCTGCTCCAAAGCAACACTGCAACCCCTGTTAAGAGTCAAGCGCAAGGAGTGCAGGTGTACAGAGCCTCGGATGTGAAGGAAAGCAGGCTGGGAGAGGCTGCAGCCATGTGTATTTGTACTGCCTAGGTTAAGAGGGAGATGGAGAGAGATGGCCCCAAGAGCAGCATTTGAGGGAAAAGAAAAACTCACAAGGTAGAGGGTGTTATGTAATGATATCATGAGACGCAGTCTCAGTGGGTAGCTACTGTTAAGAGACTTTGAATATGTGGAGCTGCAGAGAGCAGGTGGCGTGGTCTGCTTGTTACACTGCAATAAGACTAAGAGCTGCAATAAGAGGCTGACCAGATGCCTCTTCCCCTGAGCACTCTGGAAAGGCACACAATAGCCTCTGCCTTTTCTGACCATTTTTTCCCCATTTTTTAGTTACAGTTTGTTTTTACATCAGGTGCCACACTGTTTTCCATCTCACAACTGCACAGGTGAGGCATTGGGAAGGCTGGAGGTCAGAGATGGAGCACGTCTAGGGTTAGGGTCAGCTCTGCTGTCCCTATCCCCTTGTGCAGGAGCAATGTCTCCAGAAACCCTTTTCCTGCCTGGCTGGCTGGGCAGGGCTGAAGTAATTTCCCTCTAAATATAACTCAGTGAAATGGTGGAGCTGAGCTCTGCTGGCATAGCAAAGCACAAGCAAGGGGAAGGCCAGATGGCTAATTCATGCTGAAAAGCAGCATGAGGGAGTGGAGAAGGCAGGCAATAACTTGGCAGACTTACCAATTTCTTGGATCCCTTGGAGAGGTCATTTTACCTCTCTGTGCCTCTTACCCTTGGCTTCTTAAGTTTTTTTCAGATTAAGATACCTATTTATCAGTGACTGTAGCTCCAGAAGGGGGATAATCATGGCATGCAAACTTTAAAAGTGTAATTTAATATATGAGATATTTAATCAAAGAAGGGAAGCAGGTTCATCCTCCTGGAAATCCAAATCATTCATTTCTCTGACTACAGCAAGCTGTGGCAGGTGAGTGTGGTGGTGACTTCACTCATTTGTACCAAACCGGTGTGCTGTGGGATCTTCTTGCCATATATGACATTACAATTCCCTTAAATCACCTGGAGAACATGATGCCAGTTTTATGTTCATTTTAGGAGGACAGACAGCACCTGATCCAGCCAATAGTCATTTTGGTCAGAAGTACCTGTCTGTCGGTTTGAGGTTTTCTGGGGGGAAGGTGGTTTTCGTTTTGTGAGTATGGACCAGCAGGTAGGCAGTTAATGACTCTGGGCCTAGTGCCAGTTTTGACTGATTAGTAAATAAAGGTTTTCTTTGTTGTTGAGACACAGGTCTGATACAGGTATTTCCCAGAGCAGATGCTGATACAGATTTTCTGTTCTAAACAGGGTAAGTGGGTGGACTGGATCTCTGTTTAAGACTCAGAAATTGTATATTTTATACATGACTGTCCAATGACCTTACTTGAGACCTCAGGTACTTCCCAGTCCTTTCTTTTTCCACCCATTCTGCCTGGATGCAAGTTTCTGGAGCCCCTTCAGTCTGCCTACCAGAAGCAGCAACAGCTTTCTGCCCCTGGACCCCAAGCCAGGGACTCTTTTAAGTGTGCAGATTGTCTGTCTTGCCTATAAATGCAGCTTCATTTCTAGAGCTGAAGCTTACTACTAGGCTTACAGCCTACTAGTGTAGCTCTAATTACTCATTTCTTGCACACTAAGCTAGACTGCTGGTCTGTCCGTGGCTGTCTTAGATGTGCCAGGAATGGAGGACAAGAAAGTTGGAGTGGTGCAGTGAGTCCTCACTAGATGCTCATATGACAGAAAGAGGGGGAGATGGCACTCAGACAAAGTTTCTGTCTCAGCACTTGATATTTACCTGAGCTGTTGTGTCATTTGGGCCAAAGTCCTCTCATCTGCCTTGGCACATGTTAGCTTTGCATGTGCTACAGTCCTATCTGACTACTCAGTACATTTAAGAAAGTACATTGTGACACCAAACTGCAGAAAACAGGTGAATTCCAGAACTAGGGGGTAGCCTCAAAAAATGTGGAAACTCTTTTTTTTTTTTTTTTTTTTTTTAATAGCGGCAGTGAGTTTATTGAGGAAACCACTGAGAAAGCATGGGGTAACAAAGGGCTGAGATACTCTTTCTGCTAAAACACACACAGATATTCCAGTGCATATGTGATTCATATTTGCCAAGAGTGGAGAAACTTAAGCCATGCTGTGGCACGGGCTTCAGGTTACATAAACAGTTACAGGTGATGAATTAAGAGCAAACATTTCAAATTATCACCTTTTTTGTTTGCAGTACAGAAGTTACAAGTCAGTTGACAGAAGAACCAAGTGGCACTGTGGTGCTAAATGCCTGAAACCAAAGCGAGACAAAAGCTATGTCCTAAAACCCCTGCTAATAACCCATGATAAGCTGAAGCTGGCATTTATCCTAGGCTGGGGAAAATGAATGCAGTTAGTTATTGGCTACTTGCTGAACAGCCACTGGTACCATAGGTGGGATATCAAAGTAGTTTCAGATTCAGGGCTGCAAGGTTTGCTGAATTTCTATTGAACCACAGCAGCTCAGATGAACCCCCCAAACTTTGGGATAGATTAAAATAAATAGAACTTCAAGGCCTTTTAAGCATCTAAACAGAAGCTGACATTATGATCTGGAAACTTGATTTAGTAACAGGAGGAGTTACAGAGAAAAGTGTCACAGACCTGAAACTTACTACAGTCAGTCCAGCGTTACAGGGATTTCATCTGTTTCGCTACAAGATTGAGTCAAGGTGTTTGGGCCATTCCTAGTTAGATCTTCGTGGTCCCTCAGATCCTTTCCCATGCCTTTGAGACGGTATGAGCATCGGACAGGGATGGCTTTGCCAACCTGCGAAGGTTCACATCTGGCTCACAAGAATATTGTATTGGAGGAAGGCTAGCATTGCAATGAGCATGTGTTTGCTTCTTAACTGTTCATTAAAGAAGACAGGGAGGGAGAAAAAAGTAGATACTGCAATGAAACCTCAGAATAAGAACTCAAAAGTCAACCAGGGCACAGAGGCAGTTGTGTAGATCTGCTCTGTGCTGCAAGTAAAGGCAGAAAAACTGTCTTCAAGTGCTCTGGAGTAGGGAGAAATGTTGCTGGTTCACTAGCTGATTAAATAAAACATTGTCTTTCTGCAGGAAAATGGAGCCTTTGAGCAGTTCCTTTACTAGCTGCTGTAGCTTATTAGACTATATTGAAGTAGAGTTCAGAAGTACAGTTTGCTGGCTTGTCTGGCTGTTAAGACTAGCTTTTCTAATAATCTCTGGGCATCTTGGACCAGCCTGTCAATGCCCTTCTCCTAGCAGTGGGAAGTTGATTGTACCATAGAGTATCTTCCATTCTCCTCGGAGTTCAAAGTGAATGCAAAAACTGTCAAAATCTCCTCTGAAGCTTGCATTCCCCTGCCACTGGTCACAAAAACATTACTGGGATTTTAGACTGCTAGATCCTAGAGAGTTTGAAACCTTGCTTGCCTGTGCAAAAGATTGACTTGGCTATTTGAAGACAGTCAGATTGCCAACTTTTTGCAATCTCTGCAGAAGGGAATAGCTTCAGTATTGCTTGCTTTATTCATCTGCTGTGCTGAGTTAGGAATGGCTAAGTACAGGGCTTGCAAAACAGGATTCAGCCCGTGCTCGCATAGCCTGCTCCAGCTGCAGATTTATGGATGAAGCCATTCATTCCCCCTTCCTGGGCATCCTCCCCTCTCTTCTCCTCCTGTTGCCAGGAATCATTCTTTCACAGAGCCAACACAACCACGGTGTAATTGCACCCAGTCAGGTTTAGTGAAACAAACAGATCAAGATAAACCTGTTAACCTGATTAGTCTCTGTTGGCCCAGCCCCGATCTGTTTCAGGGAATGATGATTTGAGACTGCTGGAAAAAGCAAAGCGGTTGAGGCCAAGCTGCCTGTGGGGGTAACACAATGTCAGCCAGGTCTGGACATGAGCAAGGCCTCCCTTCGCTCTGAGCTGTCGAAGAGAAGTTTCAGATGGGGAGCCATTGTCGATTCACATGCTCCAGCAATTTAGCAGAGGGGAGACACGTGAGGGCCATGAAGCATGAGAGATGCATGTTGTGTGTCAGAGTGGTATCGTCTCGCTGAGCAGAGCACAGAAAGTGGGCACATCTGGAATGTGTGGGAGCTGTGGAGACTGTAATTATAGGTGTATGGCACGCTGGGTTACTGTGCTGGCTGCTGAGCTGCTGGAGCTGTTTGAGCCTGGACTAAGTTTGGTGTGATTCATGATGTTAATGATGCACTTCCTTTGCAGTGAAGGAAGAAGCCTTTTGTCCTTTCTTCTTTGTTTCAGTATAGTTTTGCTTTACATCTGTAGAATATCATTATTTTGTCTCCATTTTTTATTAATTTTTGCAAATTAGTCCCCACAGTGAGAGTCTGTATAAAAATTTCGTGCTGCATCTTCTAAGCCTGCCTTAATGTCAATGTGTTTATCTTTTGAAGCTAATAATTAAAAGGGGAAAAATACTGTCTGTGGATTGCTGTCATGATGCCAGTTGAGTCCATCTTCTCTTGTTGGTAACTATCAGATCTGACTTGCACCCACAACAGACTGTGTTTGAGGGGGAAAAGTGTCACTGCTTTTATTTCATGTCTGGCCTGACAAGAATAGTAATGAGAGCAGTAAAGCAATTCCATCTCCAGTTAGCCAGCTACAAAACAGGCAGACTGAGTCCTCGATGTACTGTCAATTCCATGCGTTGTGTAGGCAATTAACATTGATGCTGAATTAATTAATGATGAGAAAACATCAAAGGATTTGGGTGCTTCAGTTCAGATAAGCACCAGGAGCTCAGATTGTTATCCAGACTTGTCTAGTTGTCTGAGTGGATCTTATAACCAGTGTTTTGATGCTGCAAACCACAAAGGGGCTGGGGCTTCTACCCCATGTCATAGGTTCAGACCTCTAAATAGTTCTAGGAGATGTTTTTATATATAGAATGAGCATTTCTCTTGTATGTAATATGACCTGTTTTGTAAGTATCTCATCAGAAGACTTACAGTTCTGTTTTAGAAATACACTGTGTGGGTTTACTTACAATAGGTTATTAGTCGCAACTTGTGCATTTTTAAGGTAAAATTGAATTCTGTTAACCATGATCTCTATAACAGGCAAAAATAAAGGAAAGGAGGTTGGCAGTGATGCCACAAGCAGAATCTGCCGTCCAAGGCAGCATTTCAATTCCTGTTGCATAGCTTGAAGAAAGAATTAGCCTATGTATTTTCTGGAAGCGTGGTTATTGAGCCTGCCTTGGTAGTAACTGTTTATTTAGATGGATCAGAGAAACGTAATGGATTGGGTTTGCATGGCAAGGTTTTGGTAGCAGGGGGCCTAGAGAAGCAGCTTCTCTGAGAAGCTGCTAGAAGCTTCATCTGTGTCTAACAGAGCCAACAACAGCCAGCTCCGAAACAGACCTGCTGCTGACCAAGGCAGAGGCAATCAGTGATGGTAGTAACACATCTGCAACTAAAATGTCCAGAGAAAACAAACCTGTAACACTTAAAAAACCCCCAATCAACCAAAACTGCCCTCCCCAAACCCCATCTTTGGTTACAGGTCTGGTCTGGCTTGATCCCACCAACTTTTAGAGTCAGATATGAAATGGCCATGGGCAATGCTGGAACTAGATACATTGATTGTTACTTTGGTACCTTCAGCTGCTCGGTTTAAAGAACCGCTGGCCCTTGTAAAATCTCATCAGCTACAGGCTCACATGGCTTGTAGGACTTGCTTTGAAGAGGACTCTGATATTATTTAAACTGGAGAGTATCTACTTGTATTTAGCCTGGTGTGTTTTGTTGCTTCAATTCATATTCAATTCATTGCATCTTCACAGAATCAGAGAAAATGCTGAGTTGGAAGGGACCCACAAGGATTATGGAGACCTACCCTTAGCCCTCCACGAGACCATTCTCAAGAGTCACACCATGGGCCCGGAAGTATCATCCAGACACTTTTTGAACTCTGCCAGGCTTGGTGCTGTGATGGCTTTTCTGGGGACCCTGTTACAGAACCCAATAACCCTCCGGATGAAGAACCTCTTTCTAATATCCAATCTAAATCTCCTCTGACACAACCTCAGGCCACTCCCTTAGGTTCTGTCACTGGTCACCACAGAGGAGAGATCAGTGCCTGCCCCTCTGCATTCCATCACAAGGAAGTTTTAACTGCAGTGAGGTCTCCTGTCAGTCTCATCTTCTCCAGGCTGAACAGACCAAATAACGTCAGCCTCTCACACGGCTTCTTCTCAAGGCCCTTCACCCTTCCTTTGGACACTCTTTAATAGCTTAACATCTTACTTTGCGGTGATCAAAACTGTATACAATATTCAAGGTGAGGCTGCACCAGTGCAGAGTACAGGCTACATCTGAACAATCTAGTCTAGTAAATGGTCCCTGCCCATGGTGTGTGTGTGTGTGTTTGAAACTAGATGATCTTTAAGGTCCCTTTCAACTCAAACCATTCTGTGATTGTTTGATATGTACAGCAGTCGCTTTGCTCCCATCCTACAATCATAAATATCTATTCTTCCTGTAGAGGAGTGCAAGTCACTGTGTTAATGACTGAACTGTCAGCTGTAGAAAGGGGTGAAAAACAGAACTGAGCAGCATGAGAGTCATTGAAAGGAAATCACACAACAGTGTGTGGAGTGTGGCATAAAAATGCTGCTGGTGGGTCACAACGCAGAATTTCTTCCTGCAAGTCTGGCTTCAGAATATAATTAGATGTAGGATCCCATATGTGTGCTTGAAAAAGTTTCTTACAGACAAGAATAGGAAAGTTTTAAAATTAAAAAAATATGAACCAAAGGGAATGAAAGTAGTCAATGTTTTATTATCCAAAGACAACTTTGATGTAGAAAAGTTGCACACAACTCCAACCATCAATTAAATTCACCTTGTCTGTGGCCTGCTTGATTTCAAAGGTCTTTGAGAAGACTTTTACAAAGAAAATTTTAGAAGTTCTTGCATTGTAGCTAGTACTTAAAAAATCATGACTTTTTTTTTTTTTTATGACTACACATACCCCTTGCCTCTTCTGAAGGTAGCAAACCAAACATCTGTTTTTTAGGCTCAATGATGCTTGGATCATGATCAAAGGAAAAGGTTGCCAATTAACCCCCATGGTCTCCCTAACATGTGTGTTTGATGCCATATTTTTTCCATTTGATTTATTTCATCTAAGCTTGATATTAAATCCCTTACCAAATTCAGATTAGCCATGGCTTTCCCATTGCTCTGACAACACATCAAAGCTCCAGAGGACCCAGAAGGTTGAATTAGCCACAGTCTGAGTCTTCATTGAGCTGCTCTTAGAGATATGTACCTGTGTAAGAAATAAAGGGAATAAATGATATCTCTGCTCGAAACTTTTCAGAGAAGTTAAATGGGTATAAGGTAAGACCGAGCTAAATTTAAACGAGAAATACTATGCAGAGTGAGCTATACACAATAAAGAGGGGTTCTATCCCTTATAGAAAAATTGCTAGAAAATAAGCAGCAACAAAGATCTAGAATAATTTGGAATAATTTTAGTATATATTTCATCAAAATGGGATGTATTGTGTTACTAAAGGGAATATATTTGCTATTTGAATTAAAATAATTTTAGGGAAGTTGGGAGGAGCCACAAGGCACTGTAAAAACTACACTCTACTGTCATTGCTTACTACAATCATTATTACATTTTTAAGGCAAAATGACAAAGACTTTAAGTCTGTCTCGGAACTCAGCTCCTGCCAAGAGCACGCAGCAGTGTGGAAAACATGCAGCTAATATTTGGCAGAAAGAGGCTAACAATTTGATTAGAAAAGAGGAAAAGAAAAAAATGAATGTGAATTTAGCCTTTAGGGGCTCAGAGTTAAAAGACTTTGTGTACAAGACTGGCTGGACCTCGTTGGCCCAACAGGAGAACTGTACCTCAGTGGTGTCCCTTCAGGTAACCCTATCTTCAAGAATGAGTTATTTATAATATGAGCCTACATGTGTTCCTCACACCTCAGTGAGCAGTCTAAATCAGAGGTAAATCAGCTGGATTTGGTCCTATGCCATTCACAATACAATGGTGACAACAACCAGTAGCTTGGGCAGGGCTTTGCTGTCACTGTCTGGGGCAAATCTCCATGTGTCCTCTGTGAAGACACAGGTAATGTCAGATGCTGTGATGTCTGTATAATTTCATATAGTCTATTTTGTATGCTAAGGTACAAAATATTGTGTCTAGCAGTTAAAATTAGGATTATATCTCAAGGGTTGTTCAGAAGTCAAGGAAAACTGGTACAAGTCTTTGGACCCATGCCAGGCGTAGCTGGATGCTTTTTCAATTTCTCCTTCAAGTACAACTGCCACTTCCTGGTGAGCCAATTCATAATTTTTCCATTGGGGAGACTGTGGGGAGTCATTTCAGAACTGGAGCACACTCTCACCATAAGAAGAAAAGAGAAAAGGAGGGAGCTGTGGTTTGCTGAAAGAATGAGTCAAGTTGGGGGGGTGATGAAATCCTTTGGGATCTAGAGTAGGAGCTGTGCAAGATGGGAAGAATTATCTGTAACAACAGTGTAGTTTTTATTGACAGTTCCTTACAAAGGCAATCGTGCAAAATAGTAAAGCATGATACAGTGGCATTGGAAAGACATTTCTTAAAAAGAAAGAAAGTCTTGTGTTTGAAAAGAGAAGGGCAGAAGAGAATAATACAAAATATAGAGCCAAATATGATCGCTGTCATAGCAATGGTCTAATGGAGAAAGACTCTCCACTGTAAGAAATGTTGCTTGTGTTAGGTGATAGTTATACTGCTTAAGGAGGTGACAGAGATCAGTTTGGACCCAGGTTTTGTATATGAGATGTGCTGTGTGGCCAGGTATGAAGGCTGTTGTGAAGAGGGAGAAGATGAGCTGCCTCTGTACGCTGGATGGGACAAGGAGAGACAGTTTTTCAACAAGAGGAAACATTTCTAACAGCTGGTTAGTACTGCCCTGGGCTTGAGCCAGCTGCAGAGGTTTTGGAATCTGAAACCTGAGGTCTTGCTCCACTCAGTTATGTTTAAGTGTGTGTTTACCCATTTGTTTTCAGTGTGTAATGAGCCTAAGAATGTTTATTATCTACAGCCTTCAAAGTTGGGCATATACTGACACAGTTGCTGTTAAACTTAGTCTCATGTGTGTGGGTCAAAGGGCAAATGCTGAGATAGAAAAGTACTGATTTTCAACTGCTGAATAGTATGATGTACCACAACTATACAACTTCAAAAGCACGCTTATGATACTCATCAATTTCCAGAACACACGTCTGATGTAGGAATGTGAAAAGATGCACAGGAATTTATGAACTTGCATCTCTGGCACTTGGTGTTTACTTTTCTCCAAATCTGCCTATTCAGTGCCAGCAAAACTATTTTGGTTCCTTTCCTTGAAAAAGAAAAAAAAACCACCTTTTTCTCTGTACGTTATCATGTTCAGCAGTACAGATGTTTTTGATTTTATTGTAGCACACTCTTACCTATATCACTATCATCCTCTCTAAAAACTTCCTTCCTTTCTCCTGCTTTATTTATATTGGTTCTTGGGTCATATGAATAAATATGTCTCTCAAAACTTTCTGTTAACAATAAGTGTCTCCAGACAGTTTATCTTTGGACAAACCAGCTTCTATAGGCAGGTCATAAAGCTTTGTTCCAGAGACGTGTTGGCAATCTTGTGCTATTTAATGGTGAAATGGGTTTTTTTAGTTTTAAAATACTTTTGGGTCGGATTAATTTTTTCCTTGCAGTGGAGTGCTAAATTGAGCCAGAATAGAGCTGGTATCATCCACTGAGCCCTTTTCAAAACACAAAGCAGAAAATGTCCTGCTATTCTTGTCAATGAACATGGCAAACTTTCTTTATCTAAAACATAATTTCCCATGGAGATCAATAGTCCTGAATATATGAATTTAAAAGGACTGTTTTCTGGCATGTCTACTGCTTACTGGTTCTTGCCATTGAATATCTTATACTTTTCTCTTAGCTGACCTCTTCCAGCTTTGATTTTAACCATGAGTTACCCTTACTGCTTTGTCTTTGAAATAATAAAAAAAAAAAAACAAAAAAACAAAACCAAAGCCAGATTGCTTAAATGCCATTTTCAGTCCTTCAAGAAAAAGAAGCCTTTCAGAGCAGGTGAAAAGCAACCCTGAAATGGTAACAGAGGTGTGAACCCCAGTTCTACCTGTGGTACCTCCAGTACCTTTCTCCCCCAGCTTTTCACATAGGCTGGGAAGAACAGGAACGCATGGAAAGGCTTTTAAAACCAGAAGTGATGAGAGTTTTAAGTTGCTTTCGGTTATTCCCTTTGCCGTTTTCATCTCTGGATCTGAGCAGACAGAAATGGAAGGGCACCTAAGAAAAATGGGATGGGAGAACCACAACAATAGGGCTGAGTACTTACAAAGTGTGAGAATTGTCCTGCATAACCAGACTGTTTTCCCATGGTGAATGTCTGAAGTCAGTATTAAAATTGGTTAGAGAAATACAGATACTTAGAGCTCAATTTTCAAAATCAGGTTTTTAATTCAGCAATTAAACACCTGCACACTGATTAGTTATTCAGAAAGGCTGTCAGCACTTACCTCTTTCAGTGGGTGTCAAGTGCCAATTTTAGGTCTAAGTGCAGATGTAGGAGCATGAACAGAGGGTTTCAAGATTGGAAACCAGGCTTTTAACAACAACAGGTTCATCTGCCTGTGACTCCTCTGCATGGAACAGCAAAATCAACTAAGCATAAATGGGGAGAAGGCTAAGAAGAAAGAGCACAAACCAGCTAATAGCTGCTGTTACGAAGCTATCGGTAAATGCTGCCTGACAAGGAAAACACTGTTCTGCTGAACAGGACAGCAGGTTCTTCACTTCCAAATTTATGCTGTTTCCTTTATTTGCTTCCTTTTAGTTTCTGAAGTATTTTTCAGTGCCTTCACCTGTAGACCGAGCATATGATTTAATGGAGTACAGCACCTTCTTAACCCACAGAGACTAGCTGCTGTTTGAAACCCTTCTCCCATGGGGTAGAGGTAGTGTGCTAAGAAGCACCCATGTATTTTACCTAAGGAGTGAACCAAAAGCCCGAATGCTGAAGTCTGAAGGAATGGAGGAAAAGAGTGTAATAAAAGACAGGGTGCAAAATGAGACATTGAAGGCAGCAGGACAAACACAGCTCCTGTCATCAGGTTTCTGCCTGATCTGGGGACAAATGGTCTATCATCCCTAGTCTGTGCATCAAGATCCCCTGGGAGCTGTGATCAAGTATTTTGTTTAAATCCAGGCTAACACACTGATAGTGTGAGCCACATGTATCACAGGTTTGAGGCATGGATTTCTGCCTTATTCAATGTAAACTCAAAAAGAAAGGCAGCCTTGTCAGTCTAATGCTAATATCTGCTGGAACTTTTCTTGTGTGGAAAAAAGAAATCAGTACATTCCCAGCCAGAGAAGAAATGACTGAGAAAAAGCAGCAATATTTCCAGTATGTAAGGCTTAGGGCAGTGACAAAATGCTATAAACACATTTGTGCAGGACCTTCTAGAGAAGGCAAAAGAAAACTCGCCAAACAAGAGAGCTCAAGCTGGCATAAAGATCATTGCAAAGGCCAGTAAATGGTGATAGTGCCTTGCCTTAAAAAATTTAGCTTTTGAAAATGAAATCCCGTTCTCAACCAGAGCAAGACTCCTCACTGGGATGAAAAAAGGCTGAAGTTTGTGCCTGAAGACACAAATTTACTGAGGTCTTGAAGGGAGTAGAGGAAGTGCTCTGGCAGTGCACTCCCAAAAGCAAAAGCGATGAGACCCCAACCTCTTGCTCCCTACGGGTGGGAGAAGGATGACGAGAGCTACTGTTCTTTCCTCTATCAAAGGAAGTGATGCTGCCTCCCAAATAAGTGTCACAGGCTGAAGTGGCATTTTAGAAAGCAGCCTGAGTTAACCCTGGCCTCAGGAGAGCTGGTTCAGCAGTGCTGTGCTAGGAAGAAAGGAACATCATGAAGAAAATGCTGGGTGCTATGGGTGGCTGCAGCTCCTGCAGCATGGAGGCTTGCCACCTCTTCTAAGGATGGCAAAGGTGAAGGCTTTCCTGTAGGGTCAAGATTTAGAGTGTTAATAGCTGATATTCATCAGTCTGTCATCAATGTTTATCAAAATAACATCAAGCAGGCACAACCAGTCTATACCAGAGTCAGCAGATCTTTTTTTATTTAGCAATTCTTTTCTGTTGCAGTACAGGAGAATTAAACAGGAGGGCCTCTATAACTCTCCTTTGCTGTTCATTTGCTTACCCTTTCCTACCCTCTTGTCTGTCCCTTACCTCTGCTTTGAGTCTTGGCACCAGCTGCTTGGAAGAGAGTATGTGACATGGACAGCAAGACGCTCAAAGCTGATGGGGCCTCAAACTGTGTTCTCAGCAAATACGCGGTAAACAACCACAGCCAGCTGGATTGGTGCAAAGAGGTCTATGATTTTTATCAGTATCTTGGCTATGTCAAAAATGATGTTGCCAACAATAGAGTCCCAATGAGTCTGATGCCACTCTATTCAGAGAGTTTTGGCTCAAAGCAGGAAAGAGTGGGCGAGGAGATGAATTACAGTGAGCCACTGCAGGATTAGAACCTTTGTTTCTATTTACACTCGGGTCTCCTATCTGCAAATTGCATAATTTATTCTAGAAAAAGCACCAGCTACTTGTCCTGTGTCATGATGGTGTTGTTGAACTTTGAGTAGATGCCCTCTGATTTGGGGTTGTTGGTACAACAAAGCTTCAATGATTTAGTCGCTGAGAATTTAAAAAAAAAAAAAAAAGCACCCTCAGTTCTTAGACTGCTTTTTAAATCCTATCATAGCTAAATAACATCTGGCCTTCTATAAATACAGCAAGCCAGTCATTATCAGTGGGACTATTCACTGTTTACAGAGCTGCATATGAAAAGAACCAAAATGCAAAGTATTTGCTGAAAACTGCACAGCATCTGCCTGCAATAGGCTTTTGATACACCACATCTTACGTTCCAGTCATCTTCATATTCCAGTATTTGAATATCTTGTGTGTGACTAGCTGCCTTATTTACCAGTGTCATGGACATGTTACTGCTACAGGCAATGTGAGTTTCTAATGGGCACAGAAACTTCTTGTGTTCAGAACTTTGGACCCTTGCTTCTATTTAGGGATGTAAAGACAGTTTATCTGACTAATCACCCTTCTACTCAGGTAAAGCCTTTTGCTGGATCAGGCAAAATGAGCACAAGTTGCGCATTACATTTGGGATTTCTTAGAAATATCTTAGTTGTCATCACACTGCAAATCCCAGACTTGTAGATCTTGAAAGCCATCATGAGGTCTGCATGATGAAGCAAGGATCTCCATCCACTGAGTCTGAGCATCTTTATAATCCACAAGAGCTCTGGTGTACAGTCCACTGACATCGTGGTCCCTCTAGGATTGGGCTGCCCAGCCAGACCATTGCAAATGGGTATTTTAAAACAGAATGTTTTTCACATGCTGGAAGTTACGAAGTCTGGCTTCCACTGCCTTTTTCCTGTGGAGATATGCTGATGCTTAGTAAAACTCATGAGCCATTTCCCCAGGAGCTAAGGAGAGGAATTTTTCCCTACCTACATCCCAACTCTGTCAAACACGTGTAGAGTCTAAGTGCATGTGAGAGATCCATCTGTTGTGTTTAGCTAAAAATTGCCTGAGAGGCTTAAAAGTGACCTTTGGGTGGAAAGGCAAGGGTATGCAGAGCGAGATCCCATAACAATTCTTTCCGGAGAAAAATCAGACTGGAATGGGGTGTTTGCAGGCAATGATAGAAGAGCCTGCTGCTGAGACTGTGTGGTGAATCACCATTGGTTTCTCTCTCAGCAGGGCTGCTGCATTAATTGTATTTCCCAGCAGGATGCTACAATGAAGGCGGCACAGGAGGGCTGGAGCGATCGCTTTTTGCTGTGAGAAAGGCCAGAGAGCTGGTGAGACTCCTGGCTGCTCTTGCAAAGGCGCATTCACTCATGACAAGATTGGCAGCCTCCAGCACCCATTGTAATCACGTTCAGAAAAAGCTGTTTCCTCCTCATTGTCAATAGACACAAGGATGGATTCTTGCACCCATTTCTGCCTGCTTCATCCTGCTCCCACCAGCCTGACCACCTCTGCTATAGTATCGGTCGCAGGAGAGAGGGAGGGAGACTTTCTGAAGGAGAATGAATTGCTTTGCAATGAATCAGAGAGGGGATGGGTTTGAGCTCTGCTGCACCCATTTTGGGTTTGATTTTTTTTTTCTTGTTACTATTTTTTTAGTTTATACTGCCATCCGTGGGTTCTAAGTATCTTTCATATGACAACAATTAGCATTTCTAATTAGTAGTTTTATGGAGTCTGTTAGAAAAATATCCTTCAGGACTGTGCTGTCTCAGGGCTGTGGTTTTCAGAGTCACAATGGTATTGCATGGCATAAAAATGCCTGTCTTGTGGAAGCTGTTGGTGATATGTTTCCTCATGCTTTGGACTGGACATATGGAGGAATCGGGAAGAATATGGTCATGAAATATGTTTCCCAGGTGCTAGTGTGGCAGCATTTCCAGTCTATACACACACAGTCCAATACACATAGGCTAAAAACTTTTCATGCTTTTAAGAAAAAGATGCCTAGCAAATCTCCTCAGCAGATATACAAACAAACAAAAATTCTAAAAGAAAAGTAGCATAGATTATAGCCATTCACAAAATCTGCACAACAGATCTCTTGAGCGCAGAATGTTCATGGGGGGAGAACTGTAGAGATGATGCTTTTTGAATTGTTGCTTTTCGTACTTTTCCTTAATCAGTGCTTCTCTTCCATATTGTAGCTTGATGGAAACATCACTGAAGATCATGAGAAACGGTTCTACTGATTTCAGTCATCTGTGGATCAGCTCAGCAGCCTTCAAAGTGCCTACAGACTGGATGTCCCATTTTGGGTAAGTCTCGAAGGCTTTACTGCCACCATGGATAGGTAGCAGGAGGATCCCACACACTGCTTTCTCCCTGGAAGACGCAGTGCAGGGGCATAAAGAGAGTAGGTACATCCTCCTGTTTTGTTTCAGCCCAACAAAAAAGTGGAACAACTCTGAGTGACCTGCTCAGAGATAGGTCAACTTATTTTTTAACCTGTGCTTACCCTTGGCTGTATCATGAACCATAAACCTGATGAGAGCTACAGTGGAAAATGTGGTCACAAAACAAGATTGTTGTGCTCTCCTCTCTCACTCTGCTCATGCAGGCAAATGTGGTGGGGGCTGAACGCTTTGAATCTCAGCTTAGTAGCAGCAAATGCTATAAAATATGCACTACTTAAATATTGTCAGTAAATCAAGGAAAGCTGTCAGAAATTGGTATAACTTTTGATGTTTAAAACAGTAATGGTAGAAGTTATTGCAGTTTTATGCAATATGCAAGGAAGATACATTTTAAATTAAACAGGAAATTGGCATACAGTGATAACAAACAGTAACTGAGGTTATTTATTATGAGCTACCTTCAATCTGAGGGATTGGGTACATGCAATGTGGGAACAAAACTTCTTGTTGAAACCTTCATGTTATGTATCTAGCCCAGAGAGCAAAAGACATAAAATCACCAAATTAGGAAGGAGGCAGGTTGCTTCCTCAAATTAGGAGAAGGAAAAACAATCTGAATTTGAGATCTACATACTGTTATCCTTAAGGAAGGGAAGAATATAAGCACAAAGGGAGTATTTAGGACTGGAAGAGAGTCTTACACCCCATACAGTCTGATCTTTAACCTGAGGCAGATTGGGGAGACTTTGGTGTTGAGTAGGTCTTATGATTTTTAGAAGTAATGGAAGGATTTAAGGAGTACAGGTCCCACCTGAAGAGAATGGTAGCCTGAGGCTGAGATGTAAAAGTGCACAGAAAGCCACAGCCTCAGGACCATCATCTCCACCAGCAAAAGCACGCTTTTAAAATTAAAACAGCAGTGCTACTCACTCTTCTCCCCTAGACCAACACTCCATGCCAGACAAAGTATGCTCCCCAAAGCACCTGTGTGCTAAGTCCCCTGAAAGCACAGCTTGTTATTGCTTTCACAGTGATTGGTGGGATGCTCCCAGCCCCAGCTGATTTAGTCTTTGGCTGGGGTATTAATACAGACCAGGAGAGGAAGGAAATAAAGTGTGCAGGGGAGAGGAATGTACACTGGGTCCCTCTTCTTTTCTGAGAGTTCTCTCCCTTCCATGAAGCACAATACTGCTGTATCACCCTGCAAAGGGACTTAGCCACTCCATGGGGATGTGCATCTGCAAGTCCTTCTGAACTACATCATTATCTATATGTAACTAATCTGGGATAAAACTGATTCAAAGCTGGACATCTTAGTGATCTTAATAAATCTCTTTTAAACAGGGAAGTCCCAAAATATAAATGGTATAGTAATATGTTGCAGGAATTGCTCTTGAGTTTTAATTTAAAGTATTTTACTGCTGGCATAAGCTCCAGAATTACTTTTAAGTGCATTTTATCTGGTCTTTATATGATATAAACTTTTAATTAGTCTTAATCAATGTAAGTGGGGAGAAGTGTGCACCATCATGTAAAATGAGAGTTGCATCCCTGAACTATGCCAGCCTTAGGGAGGAGATGACAGTGGATGGTAAATGCAGGTCTTGTAAGATGAAATAGCAAGTTAAGTGATTAGTAATTATTGTTGCTAATAAAATGCACCCTGAAATTGGTGCTTTATTGTGTTAATAAATTTTTGAGTAGATTTCCTCTGTAAATATTACAGCCCTACCACGCTGAGAGGCTTCTCCAGCCGTAAAAAAGCAGGCTGAACATGATGGTGGTCCCACCCCAGAAGGAGGAGAGCTCCTTTGTCCTCACAATTAGTTCTCCTATTAAAGCCCATCTCCATTGCTTAATTCCTCACATAAATACTTGCTGCAATGCCAATTGATACTAAACTGATGAGACTGCACTACATTACTGCTAGGTGAGCCCAAACTGCCAGAGAAAAGTCTCCATTTCACTTAAGGAGTCCGTGGACCTAGGCAAAACAGTAGCAGCCCTCTACCCTAATATCAGCCATCTAACAGTACTCTAGCCCATGGGCATTTAGGCTTTCTACATGGTTAATGCAAAATTCAAGGCACCTCTACAGAGCAAGTGGTGTACAGCCAAAGGTATCTTTGCCTCACCAAACACTTCAGATCCTCCTTCAGAAAACCAGGATCCTGCTGAGATATACACTAGACAAAACCACAAGCCTTTATAGTGTGGGAATGCACACTTAACACAAATTTTTGGAGGAAAAAGAGCCATTATTCCATTTGCAGTTCTTGTTACTGTTGCAAAGAAAAAATGGACTGTCTTATGCACTGCACAAAGAAGGAGTGGAGGGCAAAGACTGAAACTGAATGTGAAGGCACTTGGCCAGCGCCATGGAGCAAGGCACAGCAGAGGTGCAGGGAAAATTCAGTGGGGGTAGAAAAGAGGAAGAGAAACTTGCAGGAAACTCAGTGAAAAAAATATACCCCCTCCCATTATGTTTTTTTCTTTTTTGCCCTAAACTTAAATCTACCTGGCATAGTGTTAGGCACTTTTCCAAATGAGTGTTGTTATAAATAGTGCTCTGCAATGCAGCCTTCACATATGACTGAGTCTGCCTGCAGACAGCAAAGTGTGTCTCCATTTATAACCTCACTTTCTTACCTTGGTTCATCACCTTAATTTGCCACTGTTACCTGGGAGCTGACAGCTTCCAATTACAGTCACATTTGCAATTCCAACAGAAAACATCAGGGCCCAGCTTTCAAAGGTTTGGTCTATTCTTTCCTGAGCAAGTGTTCTCCCTGCAGTCCACTCAACAGCTTGTTTCTGAGATTGTGATCTTTTTCCCAGAGGTGGTTTGAACTAGCGTTTAGTGTGGAACCAGTGCAGTTCTCACTAGAAGTGTTACATACAGTTACTGGAGATTCCAGGTGCTACTTCGAATGTTTTCTGCATTTATACAAATAAAACAGCCTTTAAATTTGGATCAGAGTTTTCTTTAGAGCTTTTTGCAGGTATAAGAAAATGAAAAGCTCAGTGAGTACCACACTGACAGGAAGGCAAATTTGGAAAGAAGTCATGGAGAAATCAGGGCTGGTGGCGAGTGAGGTAGATCAGAGAAGAGTGCCTGGGAGCTGCTGTTGCTCAGGAGGGCAAGTACAAAGCTTCCCAGCCTGAAGAGCTGCCCTTCTCCCACTCATCATTTCCTTTGCTGTCCAGACAGTGCAGGACTTGAGACCACGAAGTTGGATTTTCCAGTTCTCTGTTCCCAAATGCAGTCTTTCTGCCTCTTCAACAAGTTTGTAAATAGGAATGAGTGAGGGAAGAGGGATGTCATTGATGGAGAGCAACTCACCAAAGGGGCTCAGCATTGTAGGCTGTAAAGAAGCTGACAAAGCATCTTAGAGGTGTTTTGGAAAACAAAGATGCCTCTGGGCAGAGCATTTGAGGGACATCAAAGGTGATCTGTATGGCTGAAGTTGGATCTCAGACCAGATCCTCAGCTTTCCTGTTGTATAACCACTGTGTCACTCTTTCTGGTCCCAGGACATAAACCAAGTAGGGTACCTCCAAAATAGGAGCCTCTGCATCTGAATTATTGCTTTTCTCTTTTTCAAAGAGCTAAGTAGAAGATGAAGATGAAGCTAAAGGAGAGACCAAAGGACACCCAGATGCTGGCATGGAACATGTTAAACAAGCTGTCTGAAATCTGCAGCCAGCTCACCAGAAACCCTGCTGGTAATGGAGAGAAACAGACACATTTTTCCTTTCAAATATATGACAGTGGGTAGAAATGAAGTCACTTCCATGTTACTTCTCCTCTCAGCTGCTGATGCTGCCTGCTGACAACAGATGCCACAGTTAGAAGGACACAGCCCAGGAAGGGAGGCTGGTGCATCTGCCACCTCCTGCTTTGTGTCTTTTATTCAAGCTGCAGCCAGTCCCTTCTTTTTGTAAAATAGTGGCCTCTAACAGAGCACTGCCTCTCTACTCTGTGCAGACAGGAGACAAAAGCAGCTATGAAATTAATGCCTTCTCCTGAGAGCGGGCTACTAGAGAGTGCTGGTCTCATCCTAGAGTGAGTGGAGAATCTTTAAACTGGGAGAAGTTGCACTGGCCATGTCAGGGACAGTCTAGAATTGCTACTGGGTCTTGCTACTTGTACCTTCATTTCCATTAGTAGCAGGTTTGAAAAGGAACCTCAGTTTACATCCTTGTATCAGAGGCCACGACCCATTACTTAGTACTTCTTTACAAGATTAAATTGATTTTTTGAGGGTACTTAAACAGGGACAAGGCACAGGAAACTGTATAGCTTTCTATCCTGTTGGGATCTGACTGCAAATAGGATCTGCTTTTTAATCACAGGATCACCTTTAAAACACAGTATAAAGGGAAATTCTGTCCTCTTTTCAAAGGAATTTATTTTGTGGTGTAAAAATTTGAGGAAAAAAAGCAGGAGAGGACTGATGGGTCTATGTGGTCCAGAAGTCAAATACTCCAAACAACTCCCTAGTGTAGTTAATATAGTTTGATTAAAATTAGTTTGTTTTTTTGCTCCACTAGTTTTCATCAAGAATTGCTCCCAGCTCTGAGAACCCATCCTTCTGGGTGAAGGAGGAACTACAGGAGTGTTTTACAAGTCCTATGAGCACAGTGAGCAGTTGTTCCCAAGAGAGGGGGGCCAAGGCAGCAGTCACAGCAAAACTGCAGGAGGGATTTCAGCATGGGCAGGACTATGTAAGCATGCCACAGGTCCACTGCCCAAGTACTGCCATCCCTGAAGTGTCATGGGCAGATGCTAGAAAGGACCCAAGATACTGTTTTTCAATGTGCAGAATAAACTAGTCTGGTCTGGTTTGTCTCCAATGTGAAATGGAATGAAAGAAGTGGAGGTGCCTTCCCCAGGGCATTGGATCCTTCAGACAGAAGAAAAGATTCTGCATGGGATGGTAACCCAACCCACCTCTGTGTGTTGTTTTTGATAAGCATATTTTCCTCTGTGGTGACGTCAGGGTTGTTTCAGGCTGCACCACACACGCATTTGCTGTTTTCCATCTAAATATCATGCAGCATGGATGAATAACAAGCAGAGACACCTGTGCCTGCACTTCAGTTGATCATTTTCCTAATTATGTCACATTTTTCAGTGGGTCAAAACATACTAAAACAACCACTTAATGGAAAGCTGGTTAGATGTGTGTGACTGACTCACTAATAAAATCATGCACTTAGTACCTCTTAGAAGTCCCCAAAGCACCTACTAGATTTTGAGCCTGATCCTCTTTTCTCTTACACTGATACAAATCAGGAATGACCCCATCAGCCATTGCCCATTTATAGGAACACACATAAAGGGTATGAGGAGGTAAATCATTAATGATGGATGGGGAGATTAATTGTATGTGAAGTGTCCTAGACAACTTGTGTCACCCTATTGCGGTTGCATAGCATCATAGGCTTCCAAAAACATGGAATGGGGAGTGTGTATCCTGGTACTTCCTAGGGCATTGCCACCCAGTACTTGAATCTGACTACATGTATGATCTCGAAACCAGTTTGCCCGTGGGCTGGAGGGCACAATACAAGGAAAGAGCAAAGCAGTTTTAAAGCAAAATGCCTTCATCCTGCTTACCTGGCAGGATGAGGTACTCTGCCTTTCTTTATGAGCCAATTGAAACAAGGTAAACGAAATACAGCCCTCTGAAAGAGTTGGAAACTGCAAAATACAAACAAACATGCAGAACCTGGAGAAACAAAACATAAGAACAGTTTCCTAAGGCACCTTTAGTCTTGCCCACACACAGTGAATCGCTGTCTTTTCCAAGAGCGGCGGTGAGGGAGAGAATGCACAATAGAGACCATTACAAAGACTGCAAACGGGGAGGGAGGAACATAGATCCTGAAGAAGGGATTTATTATACTTACCAGCAATTTGGAGGTGGAGACACACACAATTCTGGGAAGCTTTCAGTACGTGCTTTTGTCATGATTTCTACGTGTGCTTCTAAACCATGTTGCTGAGCATATGGTTGTGCCAAGGTGTCTGAACTGCCTTACAGCCCTTTATGAATCATGTCTATGCTACACAGGTTTTACTTTTGAAGAGCCATGAGATCTAATGAGAACTTTTCTTGTCTCTGGCACAGTGCAGTTGCTTTTGGGATGAGGAGCAGTCAGGTATGAAATGAATAAATTATATAAGCAACTTTTCTTTTTAAAGTGCTCTTTCTGTTCTTCCCTTGAAATTTCCCACCGTCCCATGCCTGCTTTCCCCACTTGATCCATTGTAAAAGGATTGACTTCCAAAGAGAAAATACCATTTTGAAAGACTTTTCTGAAATCATAACTGACTGGCAGGGAGAAAATTTAATAGTGGGAGATGAAACTGGGACACTGGAGATAAGTTAATAGGGGAGTTAGTCATATACACAAAACAGCACTAGACAAGTAGACGTAAAACAGCTTTTTGATTTCCTGCAGAGCTTGCTGTAGTGAGTAACAGCTTAACTGAACATCAGCAAGAACATCTCTGTGACCAAAGCTTACTGATGACCACCTCAAACGTAAGTTGCCACTGTCTTGCAGGTTATATGATCTAGCTCGTTGGAGATGGAGAGAAATGAAGTTTGTATATTCATGCCACTCAATCGTGGAGAACCCCAGCATATTGAAGCCTACAAGATTAGTGTCAGAGGAAGATAAAAGATATAAAACGTGTAACTATTTCACAGAATAATTCCAGAATTGTTACCCTGTTGCCTCCTTTTTAAAGTACTGCTGGAAATAAACTTTTAGATGAGGTCTTTGAGGGCGCCATTGGTTTTATTGCAAGGGGCTGCAAGCACAACATGAGTGTGCATATTTTAAGCACAGTGCTGCGTGTTTTGAACAACAGCATCAAGGAAGCAAAATGTCTGCATAATTAAAAAATGAAATAAAGCACCTCTGAATCGCTCATGTTTGCACAGGGAAAAAGTCTAGCATCTCCCTGATCTGCAGAGATCTATTGTGTTTCTTCTCCTGGAAGGCTTGGAAATGGCATGAGCTACAGCAGGATGGTCCCAGACAATTGGTCCAGGAGTTAACATCATTAAAAATGGTAGTGCACTGTCTGTAGGCTCATTTCTGCAAACAGCAGCTGGAAGTGGGTTGTTGGCCGAAGGACCCATGACATGACTTCTAGAACACAAGGCACAAACCAAATGCAGGTTTGTAAGATACAGAAAAAGAAAAAAGATAAAGCCAAGGGGGGAGGTAGACCTTCAAACCTGTATATTAGAAATGAAGTGCAGCAGTAGGAATTACTGCCTGACAGCAGATGACTCCTTAATGTCCAAATTCACCCAGTTATTTAGATGTCTAACTCCCATTAATTTAAAAATACTTGACAGGTTACCCTTTTATCTTTTTTTTTTTTTTTGCATTAATTTCTCACCTGTATGAAGATGGAATAATAGCTTTCCTTTATAGGAATATAGGAATATATATAGGAATATATAGGAATAGCTCACCACGGGTGATGTGAGGATAAACATATAAAAGGCTGCAAGGCTCAGTTAGGGCACAGAGGAAAGGACAGAGTAAGTGCACTGTTCAGCAACAAGTGTGTGAGCTGTCAAGTTGGCTTTAGGGCAAAACTGTAAGGAACTAATCTGTGTGCAAGATAGAGAAAATAATTTGGATCAGGTTGCTGTTCATCTGCTGTTCACGTTGCAACACAATTTTTAAATTTTACTCAAATACTAACAGGTAGAAGCTATTAATTTTTTAATTTTTTTTTTTTAATTTAGAAGTTAACATTTCTTATTATGGTTTCCCTGCATAGAACTGACCCTACTGGCTCAGTGCCAAAACATGCCAGTTTTTAGGTACCCTCTAAATGTAAAACTCAGGAAAATGTATATAGCAGCTGTTTATCATCTCTGACAGCCAAACCAAGCACAAAATCAGTCCAGACTTGCCCCATGTGTGTCACTGAAGTCTTCACCGGGTGTCATCACCAATCTAATTAGAAACATCTTCCAGTTTTCCTTTGCCTCCTTCATGGCCATACAGAGAAAAAGGTACCAGCAGAAGCCTTCAGCTGTCACAAGCACTACTTTGGCAGCTCCAGTTGTTTTCAATACCCCTTGATTAGTGCTTCTCTTCTGCTGAGGCCACCACACCCCTTTCTTCACACTCCACCTAGGCCTATGGTCTGCAACAGCCCTCAGAGAACCTGGGTGAGTCAGTGCTCAGCACAACAAATGCAGGAACTTTCCTACATTACAATATACTTTTGCAAATTTTTTCTTCCTCTTCTTACGTGGAATTACAGGTTGGTGTCTTTTTTGAGTACTTTCACAGGTTCTGGATGTTTCTGTCTTCTTTCAAAATATGAGGTGCTGGATTCTGTTAAAGGCAGTTTATTGGCATCACTGGACCTTTGAATGAGGTATGACAAATTCTCTGTGATCTAAAAGCAAATTGCACTGGGGTAGGGAGTAAGATTATATTTGCTACTTTAGGCTTTGCATGTCTTTCTGCACCAGTTTTATTTCGTTGACCTCTGTAAAGCTGCTCTTCATGCCTTCCCCTGTAGGAAGGGAATTACTCTCTCCTTTAAGCTTTGCAATGCCTAAGAGATTCAGAAGCTATAGTGGAAATTTTCAATATCAATTACAGCTTTGCTGGTGAAATACAGCTGCCTATGAATAGTCATGTGGTTTTTACTGCTAATAGGAAAAGAATCTCTTGTAGTTGTTAATTAATGCTGCTCCAAATTTATCATTATTTCAGCAGGATAGCCTCGGGATGGATTTAACTCCTTGCTCTTCTGGAAGCAGTTTAAATGACTTAGCCTAGTTCAAATGTGTAGGATGAATTGTTGGCTGGGATGTTTCAAAGGATAGGCCTGTTGGTGGAGGCTGTTGCCCCAGTGCCACTGAAATCCAATAGGATTTTGGTATGGCTCGTCCCTGAGGTCAGACTGATTATTGCAGTAATGGGCAGCAATTACCAGGCTCACAGTAAGTTGCAGAGGTCTATCATCTGAGAGTCTTGATTGCCCAGAGCAAGAATGAATTGCATTTTTTGACCTATTAGTGATCTCCAATTTTATGCGAAGTATTGCTGCTTAATTCACTTATTGAGGTTGATATCGAAAAGCTTTGCTTACTTTGAATACTCTTCCTCTTATCATTTGCAATTAACAATAGTGCAGTAGGGAGAACTGAGAGATCAATAAAGCCTCTTATCTTTTAGTATCCACCTTGTCAGGTGAATTTCTATTCTCTTAGAAGGCCACAGTGTTGGTTCATTCTGGAGATGGATTTTTTTGTGAAACTGCTTGGCAACTTTCCACCACTTCTATGTCAGACTTGATCACTAATTCCTAGCTCTGTCAAAGGTTAATAGAGGACTGTTATGTGTGAAATCATGTCTCCCTGAGGAAAGGGGTCAAATAGGCTTACAGGGATGAATCTCCATTGATTGCCAGGAGTATTTAAAATAATTGGACTCGAGCAATCAGATTAGCCAATTATGATTATGAGATGGGTCTATAAGGGGTAGCATACATGCTTGGCAGAGATTGCATCTAGTCCAGATTCCTTTTGTCTTAACATGCTGAATTTTTATTCATTTCTTTATTAAAGCTGAGACTAATTAAACAACTTTTAGGCATCAGTATATAAAATTGACTAGAAATTTGTAAAATAACATGCATCTTCCAGTGAATGCATAGGCAAATGGGCCTTCACTTATGAATGAGGGAATAAACTGGGTGTTATGAACTGTACATTAATGAGGTCAGTCTATCACAGAAAGAATGCAGGTATGTCTCGGAGATATAAAAACAGGAGAATGACTCATGTTCTGTGGATAACTATTTGCTAGAGGGTCAAAGAAAACCCAAAAAAACCCAGACAAACAAATAAAAACAAACCATTGGAATTATAAACCTAAGTCTAGGTTACAACAACATGAGGCAGAAGTAGTTTTACCACTTGGAGGGAGGAGACCTGCAATAACATCCACCACAGGTATCCTTTAGAAACCTACATCGCCCATAAGGACTCTCACATTTCTGCAGGCATTCAGGAATGCTACAAGTGCAGTCAGCAGGTAGGAAGACCCAGAGCTTTGGAGTCCTTGTAGCCAGCAGGCTGCTTTTATGCTGTAGGAAGAAAACTCAAATATATGGCTCCAAACTGTTGATATCAAAGACCAATAATGCAGAGAGCCCAAAATGCATTATTTTTGAAACCATGCCATTCTTGCCCTGTTTTCCTAATTCTAGGATGACCAACTTGCTGTTTCAAACATGAGCCGCTCCCGACTCCAAATTTCAGTTTTAAATGTGCTGATGCTGCTGGGAGAATTTAGGGCTACTGTTCTGGGGAAGCAAGCACAACCTTCTTGCTCTGTGTTAGCAAACAGCAGAGAAATTAATCTTGCTAAGGCTTTAGTCATGTTGTTTATTAAAAAATGTTTCTTTTTTAACTGTTCTTAAGGATCTCAAGTTCCCTCTACTTTGCAAGGTAAACTGGCAGGCATTTGTACACTTCTGACAAGCTGCTGCCATTATCGCGTAGTAAAAAGTGAACATGTGCATGGTGCCATAACCCAAGACATCACGAACTGGAAAATTTTGTCTTTTAGTTAAACTAAGAGGAAAATAACACTTTGAAGCATTTTGAAAAATGCCAAATCAACCATCCAGTGATTTTTGTCCTGTGTGCCTTGAAGAGTGAAATAATGGTCCTACAGGGTCCGATACCTGACCCACCATCCCAATTTCAAAGAAAATGGGATAAGATAAAGAACCAGACTTGCATACAGTGGTGTCCTCCCAGCTAGTGCTCCAACAATTAAGACCAAATGCCAGAAATTTTCTCAAGATCTCCAGGCTTAATAACCATAACTTGATGGCAGTTAGTGCCATATGAAAAAAGCTGGGTTGTTGTCCAACAGCCCAGGATCTACTTTCATTACTGAGTGAAGTTTTCTGAAAAAAAAAAAAAAAAAGGTAGAAAAAGCTCACCAACCTGGCTGTGAGCCAGAGTCCAAGTTCATTGCTGTCAAAATAAAGACAGTGTGAAGGAAAATTGGCTTTTGAGCCAGGAAAGGGGAAGAACAAGCTTGCTGTTGTATTTTTAAATTGGCATTATCATAATCAGTCCAGCTAGTATAATTTGGAGGTGAATAGTTCACTTATTCCTGCCATCCAAGCACTCTTTTCACAGTCCTGACCCACGTAGTTAATTGTAACATGCCATCCTTTCAAATTCATGGCTCATCAGAGGCAAGTGTGGCAACCACAGGCTGCAAGCATGGGGTGTGATGATCTGCTTCAGGTACTGAAAAGGTTAAGGCTGTTGACATTTTAATGTTATTAATTAGGTTTTAAAAACCTTATTGTACTGGAAAGCAGCAGTAGAAAGTTCCTATATCTGTGGATTCAAAAAGTTGGCAATTTACACTGAGTTAGCTTCAGAGACAGGAACACAGTGAAAGTTTGGATGCTGCAACAGCTGGGATATCTGTGAAGAGATCTCAAGAATGTCCAGAATTCCTCCATGTACAGCCACCAATAATCACAAGCCCTGTGCTCCCACTTAGAAACAATTATAAAAACTACAATGAGACAGGGAAAATTACTCTTTTTAAACTCTTCCCTTCCGTGGCTTACAAAATGTTTTACGAACATTTGCAAACTACCTTGTTCATATAGTAAAGCTTTAAGTGCTGGTTTTACAGGTGGGTGAATCAAGGAGAGTGGGACGGAGGGACTCTTCCCATCCTCTTGCAGATCCTCTTTACCCCACTGCTGGGAAGAGTTGAAAGTCCTTGCTGGTAGTTTCTCAGTAAAAGCAGTTTTCTTGCACAAAATCTCAAGGTTTTGTCTGGGAAACGATAGGAGGTCATACCCACACTGGCAATTAGAAATTGATTTTCAAATCATCCACAAGCAGGGACTTGCCAACTTTCATTAATGTGGCCTTTCACACTGGGTTTCAGGGTGGCTTGTACTCCCCCATGCTCTGCCACCATTCATTTGTGCTGTCTTTGGAGCTAACGAGGCAGAGAGGCTTGAGGGTTGCAGGGCTCAAGTCCACCAAGTCAGTTGACAGGCACCTTGCAGTGCCCATTTCCTCCTGTAATGCCTATGCAAAAAGGCAGACCTGGGTGAGATGTGCTGTTCGCAAACCGGTTCCCTGAGGACCCTTACAAAAGAGCCTGGGATGTGACCCAGTGCTGTGCTGAAGGGAAGACCTTACTGCGAGGCAGGATGAGCTGAAGCTTTGCTGTAGTGCTGTGGTTCTCTCATTGCTTTCAAAGATGCCTCTGGCGTGCACCTGTGGTTTGGGTTGGCAAGCCAGTACGCATTTTTTGAGTAAGCAAGACCCCTTTACTTCTCTCATAGAATGACTCATCAAGGAAGGACAGGGCTAAATGGTTATTGAACTGAATGAGGGCCATGAGACGCTTTCCTATGCTTTGTATTGAGAGATTAGTGATTTAAAATCATACCGTGGCCATCTGTTTTATTACTTTAGGGCTGGTCAAAGGTATCTTCTCCAGAAAACAGTTTTCCTGGGAAAAGGTACTTTTGCCTAAGGACTATTTCAAGAGAAGCTACTATGTCACACATTTGAGGGAATTTTAAACAAAAGAGTAGGGAAAGCAGAGGAAGAGGGAGAACCTCATGAATTCTTTTAAAAAGAAAAATGTATATCTTCTTTTTCCCTTTGAAATAATGAAGGTTTAAAAAAAGAAAAAAAATTGAAATTTATTCTGAAAGTTATCCCATCAAAAGGCCTCAGTCCCTCTGAAGCACCCACGGAGCTTTCAGATGGGTGTGTGTTACCCCTCATCCCTAGTGCCGATACTCGTAGCACCTGTTGTAGGGCAGGACCTCTGCCTGCTCAGTGCTGTTCAAAAGCAGAATAAAAGTACAGTCTCTGCTGCAATGAGTTTATATCCCACACTCTTAGTCTTAATCTTGCTTGGTATTTTGAGTCCTGCGGCACATTTTGTGACGTGACTGCTGTCAACTTGCTGCTGTTGAGAGGTCTCTGCAGCTTTCCCTCACAAGGCTGCATTAATTGCTATTATGTTTTGCTTTCTGGTTGCGGCATGTCAGTAATCTGCTACTTACAAATGTCTACTCCCTAGGGAGAAAATAATTCACATGTATTTTTTGGAACCAGTGCTGCTTCAATACCTAGGTAATGCATTTGGTAATAATATTGGCTGTAATCCTCCTGAGAGAAATTAATTATAAACATGTAGCAAGGTAATCAGGAAGCTGCTCTTGCTGTGACATTGAGCAAAGAACACCAAGGCAAGCGGAAAGGTTGGATTGAATTAAAACCAAAGCATATCGTGTTTCCAGGGGCCAGATTGTATGCAACATTGTGCTTAGGAGCCCTTGATGCAAGGGTGGGGAAAGGAGGGCTGGTTTGGACAAAAAAAGGAATTATAGCATGATGTTGTTGTAGCATGACCGCTGATGTGCTGGTCTGAAGGTAGACACTGATTCTGATAAGGTAGTGGATGCTGCTCTGGAGTCAGGATGTACATGTGTGCCTAAATGCCTGTGCCTCCTTGTGAGGAAAAATTCTCCTGCGTTAATGAATGAGAGCAAAACATCTCGAGGGTTAAAATAGTGTCATGATCAACAGTAATGTGTTATTGCACTGCCCCTTTTGTATGGGGCCTCCTTGTTGTCATCTTTCCATTCACCTCTGGAACCTCACGGATCTCCATTCACGCCTACTGTCTTCTCTTTGCATCTATTTTCAAACTTTCCCTCCCAGATAGTTGAAGGACCAAGTTTTGTTTTGCCTTCTCTTTGGCCTTCCTTACTCAGCATTTCCTAGCATCATAATACTAATTTATTCACCAATAAAACACAAATGAATTTGGTTTTGTTGAGGCAGTTTCACATGTGGGCAAAGGAAAAGAAAAATCTTCTTTTATCCCTGTTTCTTTATTTTGTTTGGGTTTTTTATTGGCAGCAGGACATGGTCAGGTGCCTGAAATATTAGAAGTATGTCCATGTATACTGGATTAATGGGCTAAGCATGAGGGAGGTGGTTAAAAGTATAGGAGAAATGCAGCTTATCCCATGATACAACACATTTACCTTACCCCCCGCCACCCAAGCACAAGGTATGGATCTTAGTGTTAAACAGCACCACTGTTTAAATTATTACAGGGACAGGTTATAGGCTGAGAATGCAAGAGATACTAGAGCCATTTAAAAGTACAAGGGGGAAATCAGAGCAGCAGCTCTGTGTTAGAGTGGTTTGTTCACCCTGGAAAACCCCTGCTCCCCAGTGGCACAAGGTTGGGGTGGATGGCAGCTGCAGCTGGCTTTGGCTCAGCCTCCACATAGCTGTAAATATTCTCTGAGCTCGGCAAACCTCTTTCAAACGGCTGTAATGTTCACCTTCAGGTAGTTACTGCAACTGACCTAAATTGCCTGCTGCAACATTTGAGCCCTCAAAGCTTCCAATTCTGTTTTTATAGATATTGTCCAGCTATTTTCCCCTCCGCCTTCATACAACCCTGCTTTTGTCTCTTTGTTTTCCATCTTGCCCCTGGGCAATTACATCTGTTATTTTAAAATAACTTTTTTAAGATATGAAGTATATAGGAGAGAGAAAAACAGTTCAAAGCGAAGCAAAGAATACCAAAATCAAGATACTGCCACTGTCTTTCGAACAATGACAACATTGCCTTTTTTTCCCTTCATTACTAAGAGATTAAAGCCAAAAGCACTGATGATGCAAAGACATGTGTGTGTTTAGCTTTCTCAAGTAGTCACATCAACATAATTTGGATCATTTCCACTCAGCTGTTTGTGTTGCTTTTAAATAGATCATTGTCCTTTGGAAAAATCATCCCATCTTGCACAGTTCGTCCTTCTGGCTATCTTTATAGGAGGTCCCATTTTAACTTTGAAATATATTGTGGAATGAAAATTCAAGGCTGAAATCCTTCAAGAAATGTAATTTGCTATGGTTGAATGGCTGGCTTCTAATAATATGACTCCTTTCATGTCTGAGGTCAGTAACTTGGTAACATATGCCATCCCTGATCTCCAGGAAGTACCTAATGACCATGTTCCTCAGAGGCTGGAAAAAACCCCAATATCTATGTTCAAGGTACAAGAGTGAAAAAAACCTGCCACTGGTGTTGCAAGATGCTAGTCTCTGTCTTTGAAATTAGTGGAGTCTACAGGTTGCCAGGTCTCCCTGAAGGTCTGACGTTGTCCACTCTTCTCTATTTAAAAAGGCCTGGATATGAAGAAATTCCCTACGCTGTTGCATCCTCCCTCTTTGCTTTAGCTCCAAATATTAGCAAAGGGCTGAAGCCCACCAGGCATCTGGCATGCAAGTGGGGATGCAATGCTGTTGGAAGGCAGAACCAGAACATGCCGGGATGCTGGTGAGTTCATTATTATTAGCTTTTTATCCCCATGAGCCTGCTTCCCATGAATACTTGATAAAGCCTGAGAAGGTCACTACAGCTTGTTTACTCTCCATATGGCATTTCTGCATGTCCCTGCTCTCTCTGTGTGTATGTGATTTTTATCCTTTAGCCCATGGCACTAGTCCAGAACCCCCTTTTTCCCCTGCCTTATTAATTCATGGGCAGGGGAATAAAAAGAAGAGTTCTTTATTATTCATCACAGGTGAAAAGCTATATGTACTCTGAGCAAACCTGAGGGGAAGCTTTCCTATGTTTTGTGTTTGTGTGTGTATGAGTCATTATGGAAGCCAGTTACCCAGGAATGGGTCTCTGAACACTCTAGATGGCCTGTTTACACTTCAGTGGGTTTTGCAGTTTAGGCACATGAGTTGAGTTAGATTGGCAACCCCCTCAAGGAGAAGTAAGCTTATTCAGCAGGGAGTCACTAGCCAGTACAGATTTAAAGTGGTTGCCTGGATGGAGTGTGTTAAGCTTGCAAAGAGAGTTTTGCGGGGATAATTGCCTCTGTGTTTGCTTTTGGCTGGAAAAAACTGGCTGTGCTCAACTTTCCTATTTCTCTGTGACATGCAAACCAAGCTGAGAAAACTCTAATAAAGTGTGCCGGAGGCAAAACAGCTCTGGGCTGTGATCTGTCGTGGACAAAAGCTGGTGACTTGGGACGTGGCAGCCCACAGAGGTTCCTGGCCTTGGTGCAAAGTGGGCAGAAAAGTCCACGCCCCTGCAGTGCTCTTGCTTCAGCCAACAGTCTGGTGAAGCAGCTGATGTCCCTCTGAGGTGGATTTGTGTTGCCAGTGTGACTGACGGGGTGGCACAGCTTCTCCTCTGACATTGCATGACAGGCTGAAGCAAAGGGGCCCTGACTTGGATTTTGCAGTCTTGCTCAGTCTTGGCCATGGCGTGACAGGCCTTTATACACATTAAGTAATTTCCATTACTAATAAGAAAAAAATATTTTGGTATTCCTTATATAAGTTAGGAGGCACAGTCAGAGAGTGATGATTCACACCAGACAAATGAGTCATTCTTCTGTCATTAAAAATTCCTTGTCTTTTGGTGCAGTTGGAGAACACAAAACAAACTTAATGGAAGCCATATCAGTATTTCCTTGTCCTGTTTGGGATGAACATCTTGAAAACTTCTGGAATACAAAGTCCTGCTGTCTGTCAAGTGCTCCTTGGCTAGTTGTGGTGCCAGCCTTGTTCTTTGCTTTCCTCTGGTTAGCTGCACAGGGTAATGAAGGCAAAACAATTTTTTTTGCTGTCTTGGGAGATGTGATCCAGAGTTGCTCAAGTGGCTGATGCCTACCTAGGCTGCCTGGTTAAAAATCAAGAACAGGCTTATGTTACCTAATAGGAAAGCAGGCAAGAGCTTTCCTCCTTTAAACATCTACATCTCTTATAAATATTTTGATACAAGCTTTTTGGAGAAACATGATGTGCTGGTACAGTGCTTGCCATGCTGCAATGGACATGCATGAAATGTCATTGCAACACCAATACCTACTACTGCCATGAGTAACACTGGGAGGTATAGAGATGAGAGAAACAATTTTGTGATTACAGCCATTTTTCTCTCCCCATCGCCAGGTGTGTAAGGCAGAAGTATGGACTCTTAATAAACTGTGATAGTTTTAATAAATTTAAACATGCTCAGTAGATTTCCCATAAGGGAATTACTCACAAGGAATAAAGATGATTAATGTGAGAATTTAGCTGGACAAAACAGATGGTGCAGCAAAGTGTTTCATGTGTTTCAAAACTGCTCTTATTTGGTGCTAATGAAGAGACTGTGATCTCCTTATGTGTTGGCTCTCCACTGATTCTGCAGCATCCTTTTGATCCCTGTTCTCTCCCTTACTCCTTCTCTTTAGGAAGAGTGTTTTCCCCAGAGCATTTCAGCTACTGTATGATAACCAGCTGAGAAAAACAAGGTAGTATGTAGTTTCGTGATCTGCCGGTGCACAGAAATTGTGACCTTCCTTGTCTTTGCTAACTTGATTTTAGCACTTGGCCAAAACTTCTATCAATGTGCCTTTCTCCTAAGAGCACATTAGTAGAGACATGTACTGTCAGAGTTTTTTCTAATTAATATGGCCTCACACATGTGACTTCCCTTCAGTCACCCTTGCTTGCAGGACATCACTGATGCAGGGGCATGGGTGGGGACCAGCATCTCTGTGCCATATCTGTGTAAGACAGTTCCAAGGAGAGGATGGGAACAGCAGCTGCTCTCTAAAATCAAACTTTCCTGGATGCCTAAGATGGTCTTTGTCCTTTATCCTCTGTATTAAGTCCTCTGTTCCTGGTGTCAGTACAAGTCTTGTTATCACTTTACAACAGGTCTGGCTTGTGCCCATGCCTGCTATCTAAAAGAAATGCAGTGATGGCCCCGTGGGCCAGCTCCCAAATGCCCCGCCAACTCCTGCAACTGACTCTCAGTTTGGCCCTAGTATCTCTGCCAAACCCCTGGCATGGAGGTGGCTGTTGCCCTATATACTGTGACAGGCCAAAGTAATCCCACCACTCCCTTCTCCTTCCCCGGGGGAATCCTAGTTGTCTTCTTCCATAGCTGTCTAAATTGGAGCAAAGCTAAAAGGAGAAGGCAGGACCAGCAGGATCTCTTCCGCTTCCTTAGCAAATTGCACCATGAGAAGAGCTGTGCTGTGGGCTAAAGAGGCAACTTGAAGGGAGGAGTACCCCCAGTGGATTTGGATGGTCAAAATGACCTTTGGGTCTCCACATCACTGACCTGACACAATCTAGATGATACAAACAAGCATTTATTGATTTTTTTTTTTTTAATGTATGTGGGGTGCTTAGATGCGCTTGGCATGCCGTTGTCTCTGGGAACAGAGTAAAGGACTTTACTAGTGGTTTCAGTGGGAATCAAGAGAGCAGTTAGAAGTAAGTGCCTTTGAAAAATCCTACCTTCAGTTTGCTTTTTAATGCTAACATAGAAAAGATGTACCTTCCTGTCAGCTAGAGTTTTGTAAAGGATGAGAGATGATACCAAGATCAGATGTTGGGCTTTATAAAGACTCAGCGTTGTTTTCTTTCTTTTCACACAATCACTCATTGCAAGCTGTCGACACTGGAGAGCAATGAATTAATTTTTTCCTCAAAGTTCGTGCTTTAATGCTGAACTAAATAAAAAACCAATTAAGTACTAGATGACTGTGACAAGACCAGATTTATTTTTTTCTGACCAATATTTGGACACTAGAAAAAATTGTTGGAGAGAAGAATTATTTAATTCCAAAGTGTCCTCATTTCTAGTATTTAATTAAATGATGTTCTAAATGATAGCGTATCTTTACAGCAGAATAGGGCAGAAGAAAAAAGCTTTGCTTCACTCACTGCCATGAATATCTCTGCTAATTAGAAGAACAGTACTTTCATGCAGCAAGTATCTTGTTTTGTAGAAACTCTTCCCTTATGTCTGGTGAGAGGGGAAAGAAATATCTGAGTAAACAGGCAGGAACGCCCACTGAGGATCTACTTTTTATTTTGATTCACAAAGCATTCATCCATCCTCAACTCAACCCAGATGCTTTGTCTCTGAATGTTTCATCATAGGGCCAGGATTTCCTAATGCGATGTCTGAACAGTGTTGCTGTGTGAGAATTTTTTGGGGTTGTTTTTATTTGGTTTGTTTTTTAAAAGATCTCTTGGATGGCAATAACACCAGGGTGACATGGTGAATGGGAGCTCAGAGTCACTTGTGATGGATTGCTGGTAATAGTATCACCTCTTAGACCTGAACTTGGACCTGGAGGCAATTCAGGAAGTTGCTGGAAAAGCTGACAGAGGTTCATCTACCTGCTGTTTCATTTAATCACTTGTGCAAAGCTCCCCAATGTTATCATGAAATTTTGCGTGACTTGATTACATTAATGAATAACTCTTGCCTGCAGCTGTTAGTCATCGAGAGGACACTCAGCCTCATGTCACCCCCTTATGTGCTCTTGATATCTTTTCCACAGATACTACATGTTTCCTTTAATGAGAAAGACAATTTCCTCTAAATGTCTCTTGGTCAGATGAGATTCCTCTGTGCGAATAACCAGTGAGAGCCCAGGTTTCTGTGCAGGCAGGGAGGCAAAGAGGCATGGGGATGCTCTCCCCAGCTCTCTTCCTGCAGGGAAGGAAGAGCCTACGGCAGCTGCTGGTCAAGGGAGAAAGAAGGAGAGAGTTCTGGCAAGGAGAGGTGAAGCTGATGGAGGTGACAGTGATGTTGCGTTTCCCATGAATGCTGCACAAGCATTCCCCGCTGAACTTTCTGCAGAGGTTTTGCAGCCAGGTCACATCTAGCCAGGTTCATCCTGACTTAAGATTTCTGGCTAGCAGGGAAGACCATGTGTTTTTGCAGGCTATTTCCGTCTCAAGACTGCTTTCAAAACGACTTGCAGAGGGAGGGAAAGACAATAGTCTTGTTTCCTTGATTTTCAGGGAGGGCTGATTCTCTTAGGTATTTTCTTAGGTCATCATCCCTACATTTTCCCACAAAAAATTTTGTCAAGGTCATCCAGAATTGTTGTCAAGCTGAAGTTTAAACAAATAGTAATAACAAAAAGGATTATGCAGACAAAAATCATTCTTCACTCATAGTTTATGAAAACTTTCTGCTCCATCGTATAAGATTATTTTTGATTGATTTTTTTGAAGTGGTAAGCAGATGCTCCACTGTAATGAGAGGAAACAGAAGTAGAAAACACTGAGGCTTGTACTTAAACAAATGAACAGATGCAAGGAGTGGAAAACAACAGGATAAACAAATGAATACTTTGAGTAAACAACGTAAAACAAATAGAAAAAACCCACAAACAGTCAACCTGCATCGGTCTGGAGCTGGCATTAATCACCTTCCCAAACTTTTCACAGATTTGTTTTAAACAGAAGTTGAAAATGAACTTTTCTAGCAATTTTGCAGTATACCCATGTGTGGAAATCCCTGCCACTGCCCCAGTGCTGGTGCTCACCTCAGAGTCCAGACAAGGTTCCAGTAATGCTCACTGCTGCCTTCCCACCCCCAAAGCAAACTGAGGCTGGGGAAGGCAGAAAACATGCTCAAGGTGTAACCCAGGCTCTGTAGGAGACTCGGGACGTTTTGGATGCTCTGCCGGTTCCTCCAAAATTGCAGCTTTGCTGCTAAGCTCCTAAACATGGAAACCCTCTGTACTCTATCTCGCCTTTTATCCTGGGAGATATACATCATATGCTCATTGTAGACCATAGCAAATAACTCACACCCATACAGTTTTCCTAGTGCGTACCAGGTAGAAGGACTTATGCTACACTCTGCACAGATGCAGACACAGGTATCAGTGCCTCTCCTGGGGTGTGCAGAGGAGCAGGAGAGTGCAGGTGAGATCAGAAAGTTGAAGGCAAGTCTGAGCAATGCAGTATGGCAATGGGAACATCCCTGGGTCAAGCCTGACCCTGTGAAGGAGAAACGGAGAGAGAGAAGTGCTGTTTCAAATTGGACAGGAAAGTCTAGATGGAGCTGTACAGGAAGGGCAGCCTACCTGCCTCTTTCCAGGTGTTAAAAGTGCTTGATCCAAAACATGAAGCTGGGGAGTGGTACTAGAAATCTGTGGCTGCCTTTCTTCCCACTCCCTATGTCAGCTGGTGAAAATTGTTTTTCTTTCCTTTTCTCTCCAGCCTCTTCTTGGTGTTTCCTATTGTCTCTGCTTAATTGTGCATCTGCACAGAAAGGAGCTAGACCCAAGGGTTTTTTGGAGCTGCTTTTCTGCAGAGCCACCCTCTTGGCTAACAGACACTGTTCTCTATTAAGGGGCTTTGCATAACACACAGGCAGCGTTTAGGGAAAACCAGTCCCAAACACATCTGCTGGTGCATCTGAGAAGGGGATAAATGTTGAGCATCGCCCACCAACTCCACCTTTTTCTTCCTCGCTGCTGAGGCATCTGGCATCTTCCTATGCAAAGTCAGGGGCCAGCCCAGTGTGGACAGGCTGAGCCTGGCAATGGTGTGGGCTCTGCCTTGGTGGTAGCTGTGGTCATGTCAAGTGGAGAGAAAGGGAATGGTGAGCCCCGGTTCACGCCGTGGCAGGAGACCGGCTGTTGCTTAACCCAGGGATACATGGCCTTTTCTGCTGGGAAAACCTTGAATAGAGAGCACATGTTGTAAGTAGCTGATGAATTTCATTCCCTGACATTTCTGCAATAAAGAAAAGATGGGCAGCACCTGATTTCTGAAAAACATTTAGATGTTTCTGCAAGCACTTACATATTTTCAACCCAGTATCTCATTACCTGCTTTGAACAAGGTTATTATTCATTCTTTATAAGATCTCCTCCTCTCTCCCTGTCATCATTTAGCCTTCTTAATTAACAAATGGCATCAATTAAAATGTCAAATATGCTCCGCACAGAACATGCCAAAGCCACACTCCGTTGTATGTTGGAATGCGAACATCCTGGTATGGCTCACCAGAGACGAGGGTAGAAAATCTTGCCTGAAATGCAATTACTTGCAAGCCTTGCCTGTAAGTAAGGATGGCACTTGTCTTGCACAGAGGAGCAGATCTGACAGCTGCAAACCTCTCTTCTGAAGATCTACCCAATTTAGATGGTTGGCTACTTAGGGTGGGAAAAAGCTTATTGCTTTGGATTTATCTTAAATTATTTTAGTCAACTGGCCCCAGGGCTGGTCAGTGCCGAATATCTGGGTTCCCTTGAGAGTCATCAGAAGCTGAGGAGGAAACGAGAGCATTACTGGAGTGTGATGCAAATCCCTGGTTTACATACCTATTTTAGGATAGGATGAATCACCCCCTCCTGCAGAGAGGCAGGTAGCTCTGAGGGAAATGAAGTCTGCCTGAGCCTTGAATCTCTCCTGAGTGCAGCACACCCCAGTGACTGCTATGTCTAGGTAGTTAATTTTCTGACAGCTGAAATTAGCTGAGCTGTTCTACAGTGTTTAGTGTGGCATGAGGGCAGGCTGGCTCTTCGTCAGGGGACTCTTCTGGATGCTTAATCAAAATGCATCAAAGTAAAGGGCATTTAGAGGGCATGACCATCATTTTCTAGGAACAAATACTACTTATCCACTTGGGCCTAATGGTACAAGCCCTTCACTGTGAACACTCTGCTTATTTCAGGCCCATTGTATGAGGCAAACTGTAATTTCAGCTCACGCAGATGGAGCAAAAATGCAATTTGTATAGCCCACAATAGGCAGGTAATGTTCTTCCCTCAGACAATAATTCACGATGTGACTCTAAGCAAGTCCCTTATTCCTGCTTACTGTGCCCCTGCTCCCACAGACAGTCTGCAGAATAGCATTAACAGTTGGTAGGGACCTGTTGGTTACTTATTAGGTCTTTGACTCATGATTTTTACCTAAGAGCTGAGGTCAGGGGCTCAAACCCTATTGTACTGGAGGCTGTAAAAATACACAGTAAAAAAGGAGTTTGGAGAGGACTTTGTAAATAACAACACTGCAAAACTGGTAAGGCAGGTCAATACTTGTTGAGGTATACGCATGTGTAACCCATTGCAGGCTTGCAGCTGCCAGTCGCAGCAACACCTTCCCCTTTGGTAAGATTTTTGTGTTCTCTATGCCTGCTGCCACTGTACTGTGGTGCCAGGACTTGGAAATCCTCCAGGAAGATCCTCTTCCTGCTCCAAACTGCAGCAGGTCCCAAAGCAGAGTGCAGTTTTCCACATCCTGGGCAGTACAATAAGACTAGAAGGAAATAATCCCCTGGTAAAATGCAAATGGTCAGATAAAATGGCTCTTGCTTCTCCCAAACAAAGGGCAGGCATTTGGACTTTAATACTGACATATCAGAGGAAACCTCAAGCTCAATGATTACATTTTTTTAAAACCCTAAGTGCGATTCATCAGATGTGCATGCACCTCAAGGGACTTCTGTGGCATTAAGCCAAGGTCAGAGAGGCTTTTTCAAGAGGCATGTCAGTGTTTTATCCTGACTCAAATTTGGTAATTGCAATGTGTGTGCCTGGTGGTCTGCTGTTGCCGCCCTTCTCTTTAAGACCTCCCCTTAGTCTCCATCTCTTGTTCAGTGAAGTTTGACTCAGGTGAGGCACAAATCATACAATTCAATGGTAGGACCAATAAGGCAAAGTTTGTGTTTGCTGGCATAAAATAATTCTGATGGACAAATCCAGCTTCTCTCAAATTCTTAACCCGTGCACACACTCAACCCATTTCCAGTAGGTGAAAGCCTAGGATTTAGGAAATCTGTGTTTGTTTGGTTAATTCATTAAATAAAAGCTTTGTTCAAGAAGGTATCCCCACTCAACAAAATACTGAAGTTTACACTTTAATTCAAGCACATGCAGAAATCCTGCTGCATATAAAAGGATTTGCTAGGTGAGTAATGGAAGCTTTACCCTTAAATATTTAGCTAACAAGAGTGGTATTAAACAGATGCTTACGTGACTTTCTTGAATGGACACCTGACAGGGTATTGCACTAGAAAAATATCCCAAATCCAGGTTGATAAGATTTCTGGAGCACTGGCTGGTTGCAGCTGTCTGTGAATGACTTCTGGTATGGATCAGTGAGGGACGTATGTGCTGCAGAAGACAGTTTGCCAATTTGGGGTGACTGAAAGCCTCTTTTTTTTTCTGCAGGATGTGGAAAACACATTGGAATCAACCGCCCTGCATAGGTTAAAAAAACCCTTCAAATCTTTACACTTGTAGTTATGTGTTCTAAAGTGACTGCTGCCAGTAAGAAAAGGGGTCTTAGAGCTTCAACATCTGCTTGGTCCTTGTTAGTAGTTATGCTAAAAATTAATAGGAAAAGTGAACAGAAAAAACCCTTAGGCTGCCGTTTAAATGCATGGTGTTTTTACATCTTGAGCGCTGTGTGCAATTCGTTTGTCTAGCTCAAAAATGATCTAACAGAGCTGGGCAACCTCCAAAGCCAGGCAATAAGGATTATCAGTAGTATGGAACAGCTTTCTCTAAGGGGTGATTAAATGGCCTAAGGCTTTTTGGTGGGTGGAAAAAAAAAAAAGGTGTCTGTGGGGGGAAGATATGTGGAAAAACTGTAGAAATACAAGTTTGGTGGAGACGGGGAAGTACATTGGTCTTATAACTTCGTACTCAGGAACATCAAGTGAAATTATTGAGCAGCAGATTCAGTACAAACAAAGGAAGCCTTTGGGTTTTTTTCTGACAGTGGTGATTTATGCTGCCCAAGGCATTGCCAAAATGGAATCAGATCTTGAATTGCCTTTCAAGCTGCAGAGCAAGAACAAAAGTTTTTCAGAGGGGAGGATCCTCTAACAGAAAAGGACACAAAAAACATCCTGACTACCTATGAAAGATCTTTTGCAGTTAACAAATTGAGTCCTTGCTCTCACAGAAAGATGATCTTTCCTACAGATTTAGAGATCTGCCTATTAGATCTGCCTATTAGGTTAACATTTTTCTAACCCATTCTGCTGGTTGGAAATATGTCATTGACAGACATGAACCATCTTCTAATTGCCAGTCTTAATTTATTTGTGACTTAGTTAAATGCATTTGTTCTTGTACCAGCCTTAACCCTCGACATGAGAAGCTTTTCTTTCTCCTCTGTGTTTATTTCCCTCATATGCTTTGTAAAATTGTAGCAATACAGCATTGCAGGGAACCATTCATGATTAAGTATTCCTTACCCTCACTTCAAAGCCAACCCAGTCATCTTGATAAAATTCCTGATTGGTATTTGTGTAACCCATTTATGAAGACATTGAGCAGTGGAAACATCCACACTACACTCGGCAGATGCATGCTGGTGTTTTGCTTCCCCAGCTTCTCATTCAGGAACAGAAAATGTGCTGCTTCATTTTTTAATTTCAAAGGGGAGAATTAAAAAAGAATGTGGAAGAGTGCAAGAGCTTACTCTCTAGCCATCTAGGCAAACCAGAAAGGAATAAATACATGAAAAGAGCAGTCAAAGGGGTCAAATTTTTGGATTATAGCATAAATGTTTTTTAAGTAGAAGCTCACAGTAAATGTGTTACCCATGAGAAAAAAAATAATCAAGGAATTACGGTAAAACAGTGTAATAAAGGAATACACTAAGGAAAGCTGTAAATGATGTTTCAACACTCATGTACACACTCGAAAAGACATGCCTAAATTCTGGAAAGTTAAATGCTAAACCCTAAAAAGAAGAGACGCTGGGGAAAAAAAGGAAGGTGTGGGAGGGTGGAGCTGAGCTTGCTAAATGCACTTTCCACCTCCTACATATATCAGGAATAGGGATGTTGCTGTCTATTCTGTAGGGATAATAAATGACTGAGGCACAGTCAGGGGCACCCAGAGAAGATCAGACTATGTAATAAAAAGGCATTAAAGTAATTCATTTTGATGAAACTGAGGGAGCTTTCCCATGTTGCAACATCTCTTTCTGGGGTGTTTTTCTGACAATCTAATTCTAATTAAGTTAGTGATAAAAAGGTTTCCAAATAAATTAGCAGGAAGAACAGGAACCAATCGCAAAAGCTAACAAATATTCACACAAGAGGTGTCAAGGAATGAAAGCACTGACATACCAGCTGTGTTGTTTTCATATACTCCTTAAATAGTGCTTGGTACCAGGAGAATGGAAAGTGGTAAATATAACAAATGTTTTTGAAGTAAAGTCTGGAAGCATCTGGTGCAAACTACAGTTAAGAATGGAATGAATAGACGTTTGGATAAATATGATCCAGTGGGGAAAATAACCAACTATGTAGTTTTTATAAAAGTTATTACCATACAAATGTATTGAAGCTGTCTGTAGCAACATATGTATTTGTAAGGAGAATCAATCAATACAAAAGACTGGATTTTTTTAATCTCTTGACAAAGACTCTTTGACCAAAGCCTTTTAAAACTATCATGGGATAAGAGGAAAGGTTAATTAATTTGTGTACCTTGTTCCTGTGTATTACGTGTCTGTAATTAATTTATTCTCAATACAGTGTTTTTCCTGTGTTGAAAGATAAGTAATGAGTAAAGAATAAAGGACAGTCCATACAATGGACATACAGTAATGATGAACGTGGTATGCTCTGCATGATCGCAGGTGATTGCAAAAGGAGTGATTGGGAAGCAACAAAACTTGCTGGTATTTTCATGCTAGTCCAGAAACACAAATCTGAAATTGCCACTGAAGTGTTGAAGACATCAAGTGACTGGCTGAAAAAATAGCCGACAGATGTCAGTGTCAATAAATGCAAACTAATACAATAGAGAATGGTGCTAAGTATGTGTACATAATAAGGGGCTTAGGTGAACTCTTTTCCAGAAAAAGATTAAATTATTATGGTTATTTCAAGGAAAACAACAGCCAATGCCTTTTTCACCTGTCTTCTCTGATTAATACAAATGTTATCTTTTTAAGTAGGCTAGAGATCCTGCTAGGTCTCAAGCCCCTTCCTCCAACATCCTTTCCTTCATAAGAGTGCAGACCTGGGGTATTATAATGCCTTTGTGTCTAGGACAACTTTGCATTTTCTTAATTCAAAATGCTGACCTCTTCCATTTAGTTGACTTCCACAACTCTTTTCTTTAGTTTATCAAAATTTTCTAATCCAGATCTGGAAATAGAAAATTGTAGATGTCAAAGTGAAACACTTCATCTGGGCACTGGAAGTAATTAACCATGGGAAGAGATTGCCTGTAGGTGACAGTGAATCATCCTTCACATCAAGTTTTTTGAGCGAGATTGAACCTCTCTGCTGTGGGGTCACTGTTGGTTCAGAAGCAGAAAGTGGGGATTGACATTGGCTGAACTCCTCTGCTCCACACTACCCACCTCAGTCTCCCTGCTGCCTCTTTCCTCACCATCATCTCTACTGTATGTGCGCTTCTCCCCGACAAAACACTGCATGAAATGTATTGCATTTACTAATTAGGATAGCAGTTACTAATTAAGTTTAAATTCCAATGTACCAATCAAATTTTATTTCCTAATTGTGCTACATTATCACTAATTAGAATAGCAGTTTTTACTTAATGGATTATATTTAAATTAAGATGTCTCCATCCAATGTTTTTTCCTACTTACGTTTTAACTAATTGGTACTGCAATTATTAAGTTACATAGAAATTGAAATATATCAGGCTGGTAGGGAATCATAAGATAGTTTGCTTACGTCTGTATGATACTAGTAAGAATGATTAAGATACAGTCCAGTAAATTAGTTCTGGAATCAAAATTATTTCATAAGTGTTTGAATAAGCAGTGGGTGTACTCTATTCCCTTGCCACAGTATTAAGGAGGAGCTTATTATGGGCTCAGTAGAAATCTAATGTAGTTACTGGTACTAATCAGCTCAGATGCAATCTGCAGATATTTAGGCACAACTTCAGAAGGGCATTTAAACATATACCTATATTTAAGCATGTTCTTAATGGTTGCCCCACGTTTCTGAATCAAAGTCTTTTGATTCCTGTTTATCAATGCTTTAAGGCACTGAATCACAGAATGAGTAAGGTTTGAAGGGACTGTTGGAGGTCACCTAGTCCAAACTCACTGCCCAAGCAGTTTTTCCTAGAACATTGGATTGTGCTCTGGATTGTGTCCGGACTGTTCTTGAATATCTCCCGTGAGGGAGACTCCACAACCTCTCTGGGCAGCCTACTCCAGTGCTCTGTCACTCACACATTAGAGAAGTTCTTCCTCATGTTTAGGTGAAACTTCCTATTCATCAGTTTTATGCCTCTTGCCCTATTTGCTTGGCAACACCAAGAGCCTGGCTCCATCTTCTTGACACCCTCCATTCAGATAATCATGTACATTGATAAGATCCTTCAATTTTTTCTTCTCCAGGCTGAACAGGCCCTGCTCCTTCAGCTTTTCCTCTTAAGAGAGATGCTCCAGTCCCCTTATCATCTTTGTAGCCCTCAACTGGACCAGCTCCAGGAGCCCCGTGTCTCTCTTGTCATGAGGAGCCCAGAACTGGACACAGCACTCCAAGTGAGGCCTTACCAGGGCTGAGAGGCAACCTCCTTCGACCTGCTGGCAGTGCTCTTCCTAATGCACCCCAGGATACGACTGGCCTTTTTGCCCACCAGGGCACATCTGGCTCATGGACGGCTTGTTGTCCACCAGGACCCCCAGGTCATTCTCTTCAGAGCTGCTTTCCAGCAGGTCAGCCCTCAGCCTGTACAGGTGTGGGGGGTTATTCCTCCCCAGCTGCAGGACCTGCATCTGCCTTTGCTGAACTTCAGACAGTGCTTCTCTGCCCATCTCTCCAACCTTTTGAAGTCCCTCTGAAGGGGCTGCACAGCCCTCTGGGGTATCAGCCACTCCTCCCAGCTTTGTGTCATCAGTGGACTTGCTGAGGAGGCATCTGACCCTTCACCTAAGTCATTGATGGTAAGTTAAATGATACTGGGCCCAGTACTGAACCTTGGGGGACACCATTAGTGACAAGTCTCCAACTAGACTCCGCCACCAATCACAACTCTCTGAGATCTGCCATTCAGGCAGTTTTCAATCCACCAGAATTTTTGTGATGGCTAATAGGAAAAGGGTTTTGAAGTGTTACTGACCATGCTGTACCCTACTCTGTAACACTCTCCAAATGGTGTTGGTAATGCTACACAAAATTAGCAAAGAAGTAGACAGCAGCTTTAAATAAAAATTCATCAAAATTCAGCACAGAGGCCAAAGCAAGCAGAGCCCAAGCTAAGCAGAGCCCAAAGAGGGAATCATGGCTGGCTGATGGAGTTGTGGTTCCTATTTTCTGTTGATAGTGACCTTAAAGCAGCATGTGTGGGACAGCATTTCAGATTGGAGCAAATGCCATGACCTGAGGGTGTTGAGCTGCAGCCCTCCACATGAACACAGCATGCAGGGCTGCAGACCCCACTTGTCCTTCCCAAGACCCTCGCTGCTAACACCGCCTCTGCTCACCGAGAGTGCAGGACTCTGCAGTTGTGAGCAGTGTGCATGGGGATGAAGGACTAAGGCCTTGGAAAATCCCTGTATATTTTTTTTCAGCACAATTGTGAACTTAAAGGCGAATGGGATGGCTTTTGATACGTGCCTATACAGATACCTGTATTGGCCAGATCCCATGCCCGTTCACACGCTGTGAATGAGTAAGCATGCTGTAGTGTCATGCGAATAAGAGGAACATGAACAGATGAGTTTGCCCTTTTTGACAAAATCAATTTTGGTATGGAGGCATTACCTTCTTCATCCTTCAGCCTAGGCTTGGTCATGTGTAGAAGCTTCGGCACATTCTTACAGAAACTCTGCCTTTTGTTTTTCTGATCCAACATATAAATCTTGACTGCTTGAAAGCTGCCAGGCAGTTTTGTAACAGCATCATGACAAAAGAAAAAATCTGGGAAAAAAGTCTGTAATGACTTGCCACCAATTTCAGAGTTGCAATATTACTAAGAGCAGGTGGGGGTGGATATAATGATCCAATTTATCTGTAACAGGTTAACAGCCTTCCTCATAATAGGTCATGTTAAAAAGAAAACAGATAGATATAATAAATAAAGAAATAAGGAAAATGAGGGTTAATTTAGGAGGACAGGTTACTAGTGATTCACAGACACTAAGTCCCTTTAAAAGAAGTCATTAAATGCAAAGTTTTGAATCCCTGAGATTTTAAAAATATTTCAGCAGTATCAGCTAACCTCACTTCTTCACCACATGAGAGGGTAAATTTCAGAAATGGGTCATATTCAGCAATACCTTCCTCTTCCTCCCAGCCTATACTTTCTGGGCTTTACAGGACCAGACTGGAACTCCAGAGAAATTCATTAAGGGGCCTCAGTCCTTTCAAAAAGCCTGCACCGTTTAAGGACAAATGCAAAAGAAAAGATATCAGAAAGTCAGATTGTCCTCATATTAAACAAGAACAGCTTTTGAAAGTCCCGTAACAGCCAATGTCATCAAAAGCTCCTAGAGTATTGAAAAAGAACAGAAAATGTCAATGGAAAACTACTTAACAGAGGCAGAAGGATCAGTTTGAGAGGTAGGAAATGATAAGCCATGCCAGCAATATATGTTTGAGAGACTGATTGTGTCCTTCATTGTAATGCAGCTATAGACATGAAGGCAGATGCCGTATGATTATTCTTTAACAGAGAACTGTGAGGGGATTTTATCCATTTTCCTTCTAATTTACTCTGACTTTGTAAAACTGTGGTACTCCAAGCTCCCTTCCAGCATGCTAAGGACTCCTGTCTGTACAACGTGAACAAATGATGAAAGTCCTGAGCTATATTTTTCCATCTGTGTAACTTATTTTAGGGCAGAATGTGGAGTCTTTTTCCCAAAAAACTTTGACAGCTTTTAGGATGTAGCTGCTGAACCCAGCTGAGAGTCATGGCCAGGCAAATTTCTGAAAGTTGGATCAGCTCCAAATGGACACTACAAATTGGCCTTTCTGTGAATACACAAGGGAGGCAACCAAGCATTTGTGGGCTACTCATACTTAATATAGGGTGTGTATCCATCCTCAAAATATCTGCATTTCATCCTCTGGCTTAATAAGCAATAGAAAGAGGGGGACATATTGGGTTAGATAAACAGCCTGTAGAATTGCGTGGAGATATTCTGATTTACTGCAGTTGAGAAGCTGGCACCTGTACTGTATCCAAGAAATTATTTCATGGTCTGCAATTCAATGACCACCTTTGACGTTTACAGGAGGTGCCTTCAGCTAAACCATATAGGGATCAGTAGGAACATGTTAGGAGTTAGTCACTGAGAGAATATGATGTCATGTCACATCGTAACTTTTTTGAGCTATGTATTGCTTTTCATGATATTTCTACATATTTCTGTTTTCTTAAACTCATGGGGTTTAGCACACCAGCCTTGGATGGAAAATAAAAAAAAAAAGACCCTTGCCCTCTGAGTTGCAGTCATCCAGAGTGAAAAATTGCCCTGGTTCAGACTAAAGAATAGAAAGAAGACATTGTGCAGCTTAGATGAATGCTGTAGTCATAAGGCTGCATGCAGGAAAAGCTTAAATTTTGTTTGGGAGGAACAAGGGGGAACCCAAAACTATGGGATTCCATTTTTTGCAAAAATTTTCCAGTGGGGTTTGGTCATGCTCCACACTATGGCTCAAGATTTTCAGACCGACCATGAAATGTGCACAGGCTTGTTGTCTGGTCAGTTTTATATTCAAAGAGTTATCTGAATCTAATGAACAATAGTGCTCATCCATTCTTTTATAAAAACCTGGAAGGTACACATAAGCATAAATAGTATTAAATCAGCAGGAAAGCATTATTGTTAGAGGCTCTGATTGCAAAAGCTAAACTTTGATGTACTATTTCTGTTCTCAGCAATTTTAAAAGTTTAAAAAAAATACAAAGCACCGTGTGTGTATACACGTGCGTGTATGTTTAACCATGATAACTGTGACAAACTAGTAAGCAAAACTGAGGAGCTGGTATTTAAGTTAGACAGACTGAGTTTACACCAAATTTTTACCTAGCTGCATTCAGTGGAGAAATACCTTCTTAGCCATCTATGAAATTCCTCCAGCACAGCCCTCACCCCCCACAGATGGGAATTCATTTGCTAAAAGGACAGTTGGCACCAAAGACCATCCTGAGCTTTGTGGGCTATGTCTCTTCAGAAGACAGGATTATTGCAAACACTCCCTCTGCACTACGATATTCAAACAGTCTTCCCGGCAGTGTTAAAAATGTAAGGTGTGCATGCTTATGAAATACAGCTATACAGTGACTTTCACATTTAAAAAGCAGCAGAACGTTTTCCAGCTGTGGCCAGCACAGTGTCAGAGTATGATATCCCTCTCAGCATTCATCTCTGAAGGCAAAACTATTCCTGCCTCCCTCGCTCCCTCTCTGAAGCATTCTTCTCCACACCTTATGGTCTCTGTTGTTTGAGGCAAGTACCTTTCATTACTCATTAGCTTCTCAAACCGACTGAGAAATCCAGACCCAAAAAGAAGTCTAGCACCACTAAAAATCCTCCCTTTTCCTTCACAGGGACAATACTTTCATAGGTCCAATCCAGACAAAAATCTCCAGGGCAGTTTTGCTGAAGATAAGAGAAATATTCCTCATATGAACGCAGCAAACACCTGCCAACTTTCCTACTGAGCAGCAGGTCATAAAGCAAGTATAGCTCAGAAAAGCAGAGGCATATATAAGTATCAGCATAAGAAGTGAGAGTTAAAAACAGCTTTTGTACATATGGGAGTGGAAAACAGCTGAATAAAACAAACTCAACACGAGTGCCAGCATGGTTTTCTGCCCAACAAAATGCAAAGCCATATGTGTGGAGCGAAAGAAAATGGCCGCACCAATTTCCAAAGCTGGAAGATAAACCAGAAGGAAAAGAAAAGGAAGGTGAGTTGGGAGTAGCAGCTACTGGATGCTGCCAAGATCTTTGAGACTGGAAAGGCTGTGAGAAGATGTGGGACAAGCGCACTGTGGTGTGTTTGCCTTCAGTGAAAACTCAGAGGAACAGCAACATAATTCAGTGGGTTGAAATTCAACCACAGATGCTTTTGCTGTCAGAAATGACAGTCTGAAGTGGCCAGAAGCCTTCTGGTTATTCCCTGACCTAGAAAGCTCAAGACTTAAGAGAACAAAGAACTTGGGAGCCTAAAATGTGGTCTGTCTTGTCTGTTGAAAGTCTGACATAGCTTCACTTGAGCCAAGAGCAATTTCTCTTAGCTGCTCAACTCCCTGTTTGGTTGTAGCTGCATTCCTGTAGATTCCTTTTTATTCCTGCCTGCTGCTGCTGAAGGTTGTTCTGCCTCATGACTTGTTTACCTATTTTGGACTCAGTTATGTTGTAATCTGCACAGTTTCTTTTCACCGAGACTTGCTTTTGATTGGGTGCTTGCCTTGCTCCTTGCTTAATGGTCTTTGAATGTCCCGGACCATTGGATTACCTCAGGCCATCCTTGTTGCTCAGATTTCTGGCCTTAACTGCATCTTGGTCAAGGTATAGGGTTCTCTTCAGGGTTAGAAAATCCTCACTCAGCTGTGATCACTGGACTTTTCTCACTACACCTACCTGACAGTGATCCTTACTGCGAAACTCCAGAAGGCATGTCAGCTAAAATGGGTCAAAACAAAAGGAGAGAAAAATGAGGGGCACTTGCAGTAGTTAAGAATTAGATAAAAGGCCCACGTGATCCAAGAAGATGCATCCCGTCTTCTTTCTAGCTGTCAGTTCTGGCAAATAGTGTGTGTAACTAAGTCGCAGCGGCCAAAAAACTGAGCATCTTTTTGTGTGTGTTTGTCATCCTGTCCTTGTTAATGTAATCCGTGTGCTTTGAATGCTATGATTATTTATTATTAAACTAAGGAAAACATTGTGTGAGTTTGTCAGACTTTCAGGAATAGCTTGCACTCTTGCACATGCCTTTCCCTTATGTACAGCTTGGCACCTTCTAACGCATTGTTTTTGTCTGTGCTTATTTTAAACTGAGAAGCTTAAAGAAATGCATAAGAGTCACAGTGGGAAAAGGAAACCAGTTATTTATAGTATCAAGCAGTTAAGCTTTCAGGATGGTTATAAGCATGTTTTGTAGCAAGCAGTGTCCTAATTCTGTAAGCACTTAAGGATGCCCTGCACTTGACACATTAGTCAAGGGATGCTCTTGGCCCAGTCTCCAGCGTGCCATCAGGGTTGCCTTTGAGAGGACACTTGTGCTCAGAACAGATGTGTGAGCTACGAGTCTGGGCTCAGGCATCGAGCTGGATGTACCTCAAGATCCTGTAAGACCCATCTCGGTGCCTCAGCACAGCTGGCAACTTCGTATGTTGTCAGGATGGTGAGCCTGCAGGGAGGAGAGCACCTTTTACACAATCTGGATGGACAAGATGGTCTGCGGACTGCAGAAGGACTTGCCTAAAGGTGCCTGTGTGGGGACATTTGCAGAGATGAGATTTAGCTGAGAAGGTGCAGTGCTACATTATGCTCCCAAAAAGTGAATCATTACAGGTAATTTCCGAGTTTTAAAAAAAGAGGGTATTTGTCATAAGAAATAATCTACAGAGACTTCACAGCAAGTGTTCATTAATTCTGTCAGTTAGGTTCTAGCCATCAATGATTTTTCTCCTACTTTGTTTTCACCTTCCAGTGCAAATTTGTCTTTTTTTTTCATGAGAAATGTTTTGCTAGGATGGTCTACACATGTGTGCTGAAGGGGAGTTACTGTTCAACTGCTCCTGTTAGCGCTATGAAGAAATGCTGATCCTGACAGACACTTTGATGTGCTAAACTAAATCCCAGCAGGCACAGGTACCAGGAAGAGCCCTGGGAAAAGACTACAGGCAGATAGTCATAATTGGCCATTTTTTAAATTGTAATATATCAATATTTGATTAGCAATAAACATTCCCTCTGATCTCGCTCTTGCTTCATAAGACCAAAAACGAAGGTAGGATGAGATTTGTCAAAGCTAGTCTCTCTGTGCTAGTCCCAATCTCTTTTTCGGACTCAAGGATTAAGTGCCCTGTAGCACCAGTGGGAGGTGAGTTATGCCAACAGTAAACACTTTTTACAGCCTATTCGTTACAGGTACTAGGAAAATGTAGGACTTGGAGCTCTGTTTTACTAAAGGATATCAGTTATGGCTTAATTTCACAGTGGCAGGAATGTTGGGTTGATAAAATATTTGAGAGAAACGCCAAATCAGCATTGGAAAGCACTTTTAACTGGATGGTAGAGTGAAAGTTGGTTTTGGCTTTTCACAATAATTACTTTTACATTTATCACATGTTATAGTCCTTGCTAAGACCTACAGATGTTCATCATTACATGAGGCAGCTGTAGAAAAGTCTCATACTTTCCATGCAAACATGGCTTGTGGTCAGTTCCACAATGGTCTCATCTCTGAGATGGGTCTTCCTGAACCATAGGTTTAAAGAAGCAGATTCCAGATACATCTTAGGGCTTTTATTCTCAGCATCTAGGCTTTGTTGGATGGGGAGCTACAACTGTGCTATTTTAAAAGAAACAATAAACGAGGTTTATAAAAATATTTCTGCCCTGTATAGAGTGTTCTTGCATAGGGTTTCTTTTCTGGCGAGCAGCTTTTTGTTGTTTTCTGCTTGCAAAAAGAACCAGAGAGTCCCTCTCTGTGTCTTCAAATTTATTTTTTTTTTTCTTTCTGTCACTTCAGTGCCTTCTGGACTCTCCCTGCCACCCTGGACTCAGCCTGCCAGTACTTCTTTGCTCTGTGGTAGCAACCCCTTGCCAGGCACAGCACTTTTCAGAGTGAAGGAAAGGCTCAGAGAACACCAACTGTGTCTCAGCAAAAGGATGTGTCCCTCTCCGATTCCCATATCAGAATTTGGAAGATTGAGGGTAATGACCAATATTATCCATTGCAGACCTACTCATGTTGAGATACAGGTTTGATTGCCTTAGCTGCTGTTGTTTGTTTATCATTTAGGAGAGATTGTGTCTGCTCAAGAACTGATAGTTTTCAGATACATGACGTGTATTTCGGTCTAACTTCTGCCTTATAACTAATGGTTCAAATATCCAATATACAGCTAGTTTTGTGGTTTGTGATCAGTTTTATGGTGCCTGTTTTCTTCCCTCTTTACAGATGCAATTTTTTGAGTTAAGAAAAGGATGTAAATAAATCCCAAGTAATCACACAATGATTCAGCCACAAATATGCATGGTTGTAAAAATGTTCACAGCATTTTTATTTCTTTTTATGTCTTGCTGAAAAACTTACCTTTGCATTAGCAAACACTGGACACAAAAGTTTTGGAAGCAAATTCAGAGATTTATTCTAGCAAATATTAGCCCATTCTTGCTTTTTCTTTATCTATCTCTCTGTCAAGTCCTAACCACAGCTCCCCAAGATGAAGCAGGTTATTTTAAAATAATTAAAAGTTTCTGGTTTTGCATGGCTTCCACTGACACCACATCTGCTTGAGCATGGTAGGAAGCAGCTTCAAGCCAATTAAATGGAGATGGGTGAATTGTGCAGCTCCCTTCTCTCTTAGTGAACTTTTGACCAAGAGGGCACCATATTGATGAATTTCATTTCTTCCTAATCTGCTTGTACTCTGCCTGATAGCTTGGAGCTTTGCTCTCTTCTGGTTCAGTACAATGACCTTGCTCTCGAGAAAGCTGCGAGTTCGAAGCAAAGATTTCAGGTTATTACAAGATGTTGAGCACATAGATCTCTTCTTGGCTGTCTGCAAGATGTTGTCTGAAACTGGAGAAGGGCTCTCACCTCACAGAAGAAGAAATAGTGAGGCAGTATTTCACAACTTTTAAGGCAGTAACAAAGAAAGAGTTTCACTCAGCACTACGTAGTTAAATAGACTCAGTCCTTCAGGTGAGTATATGGAAGGAAAAAACCAACTACTCCTGCAGGCTGCATTAGTGAAAAATGCACATGCTGTGTGGCTTTTAAGGGCAGCTTCAGGCAGGTGCTCACATGCTGGTCAGGGAAGTCAGAGGTCCCTTTACGAATAAATCTAGGCATGTGATGACTAAAGGACATTTCTGTAGGATTCTGTCTCTGGGATGGTGCTGTAGGTATTTTTGCAGAGCTCTGCCATTATGCCAACCTTAATGCCCATTCTGTAATGGGTTGTCTTGAGCAAAGTCTAGTAAACAGGGTGAGGGATGCAGTGTTGTAGGATTCACGTTCCAGCCTGCTCACTCCAGGCAAGTTTGGTTTGCTTTTTGGCCTTGAATGTTGGTCAGCAAAGAGTGTTGGCTTCAAATAGATGTTCTTTGGATAATCAGGAAGTATTTCTTGCTTATTTTTACTAGTACTTGGGTATTAGGTATTAGTTAAGATACACGCCAACAGAACAGGGCCAGAGATCACTTCTTGTGAGCAGAGGATGATGCTGAGAGGAAAGCAGTTTATATATCCTTCAGGAGAAAACCAGAGCAGCAACAAATTGATCTTCTTATACATAGCTACAAGGAAGATCCTGACACCTACATCTTCATATTGAAAAAGTCCTTTGCTGTTCAGAGACTGTACGTTCAGGATCTAAGTGACAGGTGGAAGTAACATTCTGAAACTAGTACACCGTGAATTTCCATTTCTTTAGGAATGTAATATTTATAAAGTAGCTTAGCTTTGAATTGCTATGACAGTATCACAGCATTAAAGACTTGCCTGTCCTGATAATATAAATGTAACTGCTTTTCCCAAGAGCATCTTTGACTAGTACCTGTTCTTATTTTTTCTTCAGTTATGACACTTTCCACACATACAGAATGTGTCTTTGTTGCATGGAAAGGAAGTAAGCATGACCTTTATCAAATAAAAAATATTCATTGCTTCTGCAACAAAAAATAAGTGTAGATGAAATAGAGAGACTTGTGTTTACACAATACCTGGAAGACAAATACTGACCAAATCTTTTTATCACCACTACACCACTCCAACTTAATTGGAAAGACAGAATGACATCACAAAATCTCATCAAAGGGATTTAGAGATGTCAGTCTCAGTTTCTAAACTTACAGTGAATTTGGCATCTAATTTTTTTACCTAGTCTTTTGGACTTTCAAGATAATAGAAAGAAATAATGGAATGGATAGGATAATTTAGGAAGAGATTGTCTTTGAAACCATATTATCCAATAAATCACCCTCTGTGGGAGAAAACAATAGAGTGGAACCTTGACTTTACCAGTTGGATAAAGATAAGTATTCAGACGGAGACAACTAAAGCTTAGGAAGATAATAGCTTGTCCATCGGGGCAATGTTGCCAATTAATGCTAATAGCAGCATATAGATCTCCTCAGTATTGCCACAGGACATGCTGGGAATATGGTTAACACCTGCGTGGCCATCTGTTATTAAGGAATTGGAAGGGCAAAAGGAAGTAAGAGCGACTACAAGAGAGAGAAGATCAGCTTCTCACTGGAGATGAAAGGGTTTCCTCTCATTTAATTAAGCAGCATTTTTTCAGGTCCAAAACAGAGCAAGTGTGTCTGCATTTATTTATTCTGTGCCTCCTTCACAATCACACCACATTTTGAAACCCAAGATCAGAACAGAGACTTTGCCAAGAAAAAAACATCATTTGGGCTCCTTACTACACATGGCTTTAATAGTTTGTTAATGTTACTACTTCTTCCTTGCAACTCTATTAGTGATTCAGATAAAGAAAACTGCCTATTCTTCACCTGGACAAGTCCGTAGAAGGAAAAAAATTGATTGCATCCTGGAGGCTGTGATTTGAAGAAAACTTACCATTATCTTAACTCAGCTCAACTTATCTGTTTGAAACTAAAGGGAAAAGACGTTCCGTAATATCATTCATTCTATGTAAAGACAGATTGTGCCCAGAGCTAGTTATTAGAATTGATTGTAAAAGTGTTTTCATTTTTTTTCAGCGTAGATTATTCCCCCCACTGCCACAGAAAACTGTGTATTAGAATGTTTCAGTGGAAAACAACAATATTTTGGCTTAAATCCATAAAGAAATTAATTTCTAAAAACTTCCCTTTTGCCTTTTGGAAATTGCAATTCTGGGCTGAACAGGAAAGTTCAGACACACAAATTACCTGGCTCAAGCTCCGTAGCCACCCTTGATAACTCCTGGGTGGTGGGGTGGCACCATGAACATCCTGACCTTGGTGCATCATAAAAACTAGCTCAGAGCTTTTTTTGGCAGAAAAGAATGACAACCCACAGCATTTGAACCATGGGGTGTCAAAATGATTGCCAAATACACACATTTTCTGGCTTGATTAGAACACGTAGTTTTCTCTGACTGGTTTCCTCATGGGGAAAAAAACCAAAGAAAAGTTCGGGGAACTAGGTGCTATTTGTGATTAATAATACCTACTTTAGTTTCTCAAGTGATACACATAGGTGTTTTTGCATTTATTATTATCTGATTGAAGTAGAAATACTAGGAAAGGACTAACAGAACATGCCTTGTATCAGTAGCAGCTGCAACAGAATTGCAAAAGCAGAGGAGAGTTTTAGAGTGCTGCCAATAAAGTCTTTTGATCTCAGGTCTGGGCTCACAGAACCTTCTGACTTGTACAACAGTTTTTCAAAAGGCACCTCTGAAATAAGACTCATGATTCATGTTTTCTGGAAGAATTTGTGTGACTACTACTTTCAGTCCATTCCCAAAATCAAGGTTAACAACTGAAAAGGATTCCAGGTAAGACATTTTAAGCACTTTCAATGATCTCATGAAGAAAAAAAAAAAAAAAAAAAAAAGGCAAGCAGAGAAATAACAGTATAAATTTCAAGTAACAAAGGTAAACGCGTTGGCCTGAGTGAAAGACTGATGGTGAGAGATGCTCTCACTTCTAGCTTGTATTTTGGTGTTTGGTCCTGGCCTTGAGCATCCAAAAGTAAATCAAGACTGCCTGAGGGGCAGCTGGGATATTCTTTCTTTCCAAAAGCCCTGTTTTTCCTTCTGCCCTGCACATGTCCATGAGCAGTTGGAGGCTTTGACTGCAAGTGGATGGTTTTGCAGAGATGGCAGTGCATATGTGTTTGTAAAGCTCCGTGGCCTCAGCCTTCCACTACCAGATCTAGTGATGGGCAGATTTGGCCAACCATTAGCAAAAGGCGGGATCTGCCAAAACACCACTAGGGAGCTCTTATTGGTGTATGTCCTTTTTACTAAGTCTTATAAAGAAATGAATTTTGCATGGTGCTGACCAGAAGCTTGAAAAGATTGGACGTGTTCACTTACACTGCTGACGTAAGCAGCAACAATCGACACCATGACTCATTGGCTTCCCAGCCCACTGCTTAGTGCTGCTGGCAGGTAAGGCTCTCCTCCTTCCTCCTGCTGTTACCCTGTCCTGAATTTCACTTCTGGGCTCTGGTTTGTGAACAAGGATTGCATCATTCCATCATAAGAACAGTTAATTAGGAATGAAAACCCAACCAAATCAATTACAACAAATCGAATTACTCTTAGGATAAAAATGCAGTAATGACTATTCCAGTGAAATATATGAGAAAGCTGTCTTGCTGGTTCAGTATTTATAATGGCCAGCAGCCACTGTAAATTCCCCAGTACAACAGGAAACAAACAGCACGTGTGAAATGATCTCATCTCATCAGGGTGCTGATTTTATGAGTGGTTCTGTTGGTTCTTATCTTCAGACATGTAGATAGATATACTGAACATAGTGGGATTTGGTTCCTGAAACAGTAGGAAGAGATGAGCCCTGCATAAAGGCAGAGGGACAAAAAAGCCCAAACAACAAGAAACAAACAAACAAACAAAAAAAGGCAGGAAATTTTCAGGGGAAAAAAAAGAGAAAGAATTAAGGGGCAAAAAGATCCTTTCATTTTATGGTTTTTGTTTCAGTTTGTTTCATGTTTCCCCCCCTGCCATGAATGAGATGTATTGGCCTATACTAGCACCACTTCTGCAAGCAAACTCTGTTCTTGGTGTTCTTCCACTTGCTTGGGAATCATCCAGAAGGCCAAAGCAGCCCATCAGCATGGAACTGCAGAGGTATGCCCTTTTATGCTGCTGTAAGCTTACACACGTGACTGATAGAGCCCAGAGGTCGCACATGAAGTCTTGAACATGTGAGGCCCCAGCAAGGCTTCTGATGTGAGGGGAAGGGGCAAGCTCAGGTTTGAGATGGAAATTAACATTTTGGAGAACTGTGATCTATGATGAAGGAGACAGAGCCTGGAGGTGATAGAGAAGGTGGGAATTCACCACTGCTGTGAGCCATAGGTATTGACTGGAATGGATAACAGGCTACAGAATGTATTGTAGAGCTTCAGAGTTAGGTCTGTGCTCAAAGCAATGCATAGTATGAGGTATGGGATGCCCACTATTTAGGTCACATGTAGGCTTTCATTCACATAGAAATACAAGCATCAGGATATAAATGAAAAGAAAATATTTAAAGTACTTTACAGATCTTTGAGGGTGAAAAATTCCAACAATTAGCCATTTACAAGTCCACCTGATTGCTAACTTCCTAGCTGCCCCTCCTCTTAAGGAAGCAAAGGCAAAGTAAGACAGAAAAGAGATGAGCAAGTCTCCCTGCAAGAAATAGATGAGTTCAGGCAGTGGTGGGGGTACAGGGAGAAAGGAACAGAAGAAAGAAAGCAGACTCTTGCAAAGGGACTGAGGTGCTGGAATGGCAGGAATGGCTGTGGGGTGCTGGTGCAGAAACACTGGGACTTATACCTGCAGATATGATAGCTGAATGGAAAAGGTTTGTGTTACCACAGGGAATTTCTGAAGCTTTTTATCAGGAGTGTGTTCTTAGCAGCACTGAAAATATGGCTAGACTGGAGCAGATGACAGCAAGCATAAATCAACGGAGGGCAACTAATTAACAACAGTGAGGGACACAGACCAGCACTTCAGCTGTTGTAAGGTGCTGTGGTTGTTCTAGTCAGGGGGTTGAGACGCGGTAATGAATTGATATTATTTCAAAAGTTTCCTTGCTTTTCTTCATATGCCTGCTGGGATGGGCTGGTCTGACCTCTCTGACAGACCCTCTGAAAAGTAAATGGCTTTGGGGGGGCTCTGGCTGTGTGGAGGGGAAAATAATCTTTCCCTCTAGAGAAAGACTCTGAAAAGGCTTTTTTGTTGGTTTTTTTTTTCAGGCCTGTGTGTTGAGGATATGAGGCAGCTATGAAATTGCTTTCTATGGTTGACTCCCTCCTGTCCCTCCCTGATCCTAACTGGTCAGATTCAGACACACTTAAGTGAGGTGACAGATGCCTTAGGATAGTGGTTTCATGAGATGTAGGGCCCAAGTAGAGTCAGGAGACCAGTGCTGAGCCTTCTTTGGAGCAAGTGCTTTGTTAGATACCAAAGAATCAAGTCTCCCCTTCACAGACGGGAGCAGAGGAAGATCTGCTTTTCTAAGGGAAAAAATCAGGATTAAAAGGAGAATGCTGGAAAAGGTGTGGGTCATTTTCCCCAGAGTTTTTTCCCATATCTGAGAGAGGGTGAGAAAGGATGCATGACTTTCCTTGAACAGTAATGCCTAGGAGCCTCAGAAAAAGGTCTCATTTAATTTTTTGTTTACACTTCAGATGGCCACAGCTTTCAGGCACTTTTGAGCATCTCTTAAAGAAATGTGTTTATTGAAGATAGGTTGTTTTACAAGGTTGTTTGTTTGGGGTTTTTTTATGAGATAGGGAGGAGCAGTGTCCAGAGGATGAGATATGCTGGGGATTTTAAAGAACAGTTGAACTGAATGCCAGCAGTGATCACAATGCAGTTCCTAAATGCACATAAATGTTTGTAGAAGAACTTCAGACTAATAAACACAAAGTGCTTGTTTGTTTCTTTTTTATAAACAAAGAACAGTGAAGGAAAATTAGCATGATTGGAGAAAATAAGGAGAAGAACTTGAACAGCTTGCTGCGGTAAATGGATTTTGTCAGTTTTAATGTATGTGCCAGTGACACTTCAGGTATAAATGAGGACTTGAGAAGCTCTTAAATCTGAAGATGGAAGCTGATGAAACGTGATATTCTTCCTGTGTTTAAATTAGGCTTAGCAACTCCTAGATGATCACTTAAACCCTCTCTGATCCATCATTTCTATGTCTTAATAGTCCTTAATCTCTCCAGGTACTTTGAAGGAATTGATTGCTATTGTCACCTTCAGTGAGGTTTTTTTGCATTAACATTGTTAGCTTTGGTTCCAGGTACAAATCAAGATCTCTGTGTGAGGATAAAAAATGATCATATTTTGCAAACAACAAATAAATAGAAACCTCATCTTTAGTGTAAACATTTCAAAGTAATTTGATAATAACTCTCTTTGCTAAAACAAACAAACAAGCCAACTCAAATATTGTATTACATGCATGTTGCCTCTGCATGATACTTTTATGTTACTGGTTACTGAAGATTTTCTAGGCTTGCTCTATTAAGTTTAGCTCAGTTTGAGTTTAACTGATTGTGAGATCCTTTGGTTTTTTTGCAGATATTTTCTTTGCATTCATAACACTATTCATGATTCTGAGGAGAGACAGGGAGGGGGTAAATATCTAGTGCAACCTAAATGAGTTCACTGTTTGCTGGTACAGAATAAAAGCCTGAAGATTTTCAGCATGCAGTGAATAGATCAATGTCCATTAGAAGCAGAGCGAGCCTCCCTGGTTATCCAGGCTCATCCCTGCAGGCTGTAAGTTGTGAGTGATTCAGATACCTGTCCTTCTGGCTGGAGTTATTTTTCCTCTCTTGCAATTAAGTCAGGATACAGGACTATTTGAAAGCACAACACTTTTTCATTGATCTATGGAGACAAATGCATGCAGGTTGATTGGGAGTGGTTTTGGGTAGGCTCCTTGGGCTGCAGGTGCTGTACAGAGATCACAGAGAGGCCCTGTTTAATGCCTTCTCCCACCTGGACATCACTATATCTTCTGCCCTGCTTCAGCCAAGAAAAATATGGTTAGCATATAAATATGGTGGCTACTCTAACAGTGCTGAGCTGCAGTATTGTCTTTTCTGAGACTGCCCAGGGAATACTCATCTCATCTGAGTGGCTCCGTTGGCAGGTCTGGAGGTGGATAATCTACAGCAGGGAGTAGCCCCAGTGGGGAGAAGGTGTGTAGGTGAAGGGCTGTAACCTTTCCAGACAGCAGAGCTTCTGCAAAGCACTGATGTGCAAATAGATCCCAGTGCTAGGGTCATGCCCACCCTTCTTTTGAGGCAAACAACAGTTCATGCCCAGCAAGAGGCAATTTTTCATATACGAATACACAAATCTACCAGCCAGGAGGACAAAGGGAAACTTTCCCTATCAAATCCTTACCTAGCAGCAGAATCTCTCTAAGGCACTGGCCTACTGTCTCCAGAAGAGTTTTCCTCCTGCTCAGCCAAATAAAACACAGGGGTAATTCCAGTGCAGTGCTTGGACCATTGTTTAGATCTGAAGCGCTTGTTATTAGGCCCTTTAATTTGGATCTGAAAATGTGGCTGCCAATTTAGAAACTACAGACTCCTTGACTTGGCCCACCTCCTATGAAAGATAATTGCTTCCCCCCATCCACCAGCTTTCTTATCCCCGAATATTGATGTCTTCCAGAAGAACTGGTTGAAATTTTAAGTTACTGAAAATGAAGGACGAGATACTTCTGCTGCTTGGCACAGGCTGTGGCTTTCTGCCCAACTTATGCTTCATGCTCCCAAGGGAAGCAGGTATCCTTTGACTGTGTGACAGGGGGATGGGAGAGCTAAATGCTCTTTGGCCTTATGAATCCCACTGGAGCGCCAAAGTTAACTGAGGATTTTCACCTTGCACTCTCTGTACACAGTTGTTCTAGTGCTGTAGAGAGAGCTTAAAGCTGGGCTAGGTGAACTGAGTTTACTGAGGGTCAAGATTTAATCTGAGCCCAGCACAGGGCACACGAGCCACATTCCTTGCTCTGTAGCCCATTGCTAATTACTGGAGCCATTCATTCCTCCTAAGCTACTTATTAAAAGTATTATGTTAGAGCTCCTCTGTTACAGACTACTCCTAGGAGAAGTCTTTTATTTGCAGTTGCTTAACATTAACAAACAAATTACCTGTCCCTGCTCTTTGCAGTGATAATCTAACAGCAAGGACAGCATTTGCCATAAACTAGCTTTCAGTAAGACTTCTATCAGATTAAAAGATGAAATGAGGTTTTGCTCTGCCAGCAGGAGGTAAAAGAAACTGGCTTGTAAACAATGAACAATTATGCTGGGAATTAACTTCCAAGGAGAGGACAAACTCTTTCGGAATATCACCAGATGGAAATTAGTGCCAGGCAAATGTATAAGGTTTCACATAACCACATCCAAGTCAGCCAGAATGCTTGATTTCCCTTGTCCATTTTGCAGTTGAAGCAGAAGTTTGTACTTTTTTTCCAGCAAAATTATAACATGTCAAGTGCCTGTTCTATATAAGCACATGGATTTTATGGCCTTCACGGTATTGCTGTTGCTTCTTTTTTTTTCTGTTTTAAGAGTGAAGGAAAAAGGAAAATTGTGAAGAAGGAGGCTAATTAGAGAAAATGGGCTTAATTTGGAAGCCACAGGTACCTCTTTTATAAGCTTTTGTTGAGCTTGTGCCCACAGTAAATTTATACAAGCTTTGGATAGATGGTAAATCTCTGTTTTCTATGGCCTGCTTTAAATGGGGAGCTTTCAGCACTACTTTGCTGACAGCTAAGGGCACAGATGAGGTAATAAAACCAACAAGTCCTGGGAAATGCCCACTCAGCTGGGAGAAACATTTCCTTGGATCCCTTGTTTTTCTGGATCCCTGTAAAATAGCTTTTATTGTTTCAGTAAGGCGCATGGTAGCTATGTCGCTGTGGGTTTAAGAAGGGTTGTTATGAGGCTTGATTCCTCAGCTCTCTGCTGCCTTCTGTCTTGCCAGTCCAGCATTTCGGAGCTTTTTCAAAAAGACTGTCATTTGTCATCACAGTTTCATCTTGCCTGTTCTGGCCAGCGTAATTCTCAAAGGTTTCCTTGAAGAGAACTGAATGCTGATCGAACTGAACCGCCCCAGTTGAATGAAGCGTGACCTGTATACACCTCTCAATTGAATGGGAGTCACTTAGGTGAATTACCATTAAAACAGGAAAAATCAAAGTAATGCAATCATGTTTACAAACTGTAGTTGTATTTGATGGAGGTATCTAATTAGATGACCAGAATGCAGTGTTGTGGCTTGCACAGTGCTGAGGCTGAGCACGAGCAAACCCCGACAGCCCCACTTTTCAGCAAGATCAGTTTACACTGAATGTGAGATGGGTGTATGGGTTCCACCGTGGCACAGGCTTGCCAGAGAGGGCTGCTGGGAGCAGCTCAAATTGTAATGTCCCGCTACTGCTTGCCCCAGTTAGGGACAGGAATAATCTGTCATGGTCTGAAACCTCAAACCAAGGCTACCTCTTCACCCACCCTGTCCAAACTGCACAGCAAGATTGATCTAGAGGGATGAGAAATACCTCTCACTTGCAGGAGCTTCAGCTGGATGGTGAACAGCCCAGGATGGTGTATGGCCCAGCATATGTTTCTGCCTAGACCTCAATTGCTTAGGAAGAAGGCCTGCTAAGGCTCTTAGCTGATACCATCACAGTCTACTAGCTCTGAAATTACCATTTAGAGAGCCTCAGTCAGGCCTCTGGTGTTACCCTAATAACTAACACATTAGCAGCTCTGCAAATCCATAAGCAAAGCAATTGACTGCCTAAAAAGCACTGTGAAAATCCAGTGACATATGTCTTGTGGTACATATGCAAGAGCTAAGATGCAATTAGTGAATCTTTAGTGAGTCTTTTCATCTCCATACCTAACTGAAACATGGAGGAAACTACACCTGCTGGATAAGAATGCATGGCTTGATTGAAAAGGGTAAGAGATTTCTGTGTGGTTTGTGTTAAATCTGTTATATCTCTTAGCAAATGTGCAAGAGTTGCAAGGCGAACAATCTTGGCATAGGAAGGAGATGGACCATCTTCCCCCCTGCTCCCCACCATCTTGTGCCAAGGAAGGACTGGAAAGGTGTTTCTGTCTGGAAACGAAAAAAACCAAAACAATTCAAAGTCCATATCCCAGCTAGATATTGAAATTGACTTTCATCATTAGGTTGGCAGTCTTACCAGCTCCCAGGTAAATCTGAATGCTGAAGAAAAGCCCAGCACTGAATGTCAGCTCTCCACTGGTATGAAGGACTGAATCAGAATAGCTGTGCTTCCCTGAGACAGCAGAGGTGGCAGTCTTCCCCATGAAAGAAGATGTTTTAGCATGGCACTGATTTTATTAAAATACTGGGCTCTTTCAAAGAAGTCTACAGGTCAGGCTTGAGCTCGAAAAGCAGATGTGTTAGACATAAATGAAATAGGATAGTAAAAGCTCAGGAGTAACAGATGGGCTGAGCCCATGCTCCAGAGGCAATTCAAGAGAAATAATCAGATTGGAAAGTTGAATGAATTAAGACCTCTTTAACATGCAGAAAAAAACCTGAGTCAATCAGTATATATATTTCTTTTTTTGAAATAAAAATTGAAATAAGTTAACATTTCCATACGTTTAAAGAAAAACAACAGCTTCTCTGGCAGTTTCTTTTTTCTTTTTTTTTCTTTTTTTTTTCTTTAATAAAAGCTCTTCATCTGAGCACAGCATTGTAACTTCTGTAATTCTGAAGAAAACACTCGAGGAAATGTTTGTAAGGTCTCGGCAGACTCAAGGCGAGATTGATTTGGGGAAATGACAAATGGCCATTAATCCAGGAAACTCCGGCCCTTTAATGAAATGACTTAAAGAGCAGCACAGGAAAAGATGATCAAAGGCGGATCCTTTCTTAGTAGCTACAAATGTGGAGAAGAGATAAGAAGAGTGAACAAGTGTCTGATTGCCTTTTACAATGAGATTATTACTGTGTGTGATCATTAGATATGAATGAGGTCTTTTAATCACTGCAGCTAGGTCTGGTCATTGCCCATCGGCTGAATTCTAACAGAGGTGTTAGTGCAATTTATTTAATATTAATAATGATATTCTCTCCCTCACCAAATAACTCACTATCTGTTTTGACTTGCAGACCTAGCAGAGCAATAGGATGATGCTGTTTGTCAGCTTTTGGCCATTGCTTTTAGCTAGTGAATGAATGATGACACCCTTACCACTTTGAAATTTCTGCAGAGGAGCAATTTACAATTTCCTCATTGAGCTACTTCTGTGCAAATCTCATCCGTTATCCCTCATTTTCTTTAATTGTGCATTTGCTATAAGACACTTTGTGAAAACTTGAATCCTGAGCCATGGATATATCCCAAGGGTGAGGCTCAAGTTTGATGTATATAGCCACAGCTTGTGGAGTCATGGGATTACACTGCTATTTCTGTTCAACTTTGAGGAGCGACAGCTCTCGCGTCTGTGCTGGAAGCCTTAAAAAATCAGCATATAAATAAGCAAATTATTTCTTCCCAAGATTCCAGACAACTTGAAACAAAATCTGAAAGTAGAAACAGCCCTCTGCAATTTTAATAATATCTCAAAACAAAGAGGATATATTGGAGGAGGAGAAGGAGGAGATGAGGCAGTTTCTGATCTTTAGTACCTGAGATGAAAATAGTAATCTGGGCTAGTATGAGAGCATACTTAAGACAGTGGAAATAAAGCTGAATACCAGCCATGCTGTAAGCTGACACCAAAGTGGCAGCTGGATTTCCAAGCCCCCAGCAGTGTGGTCCAATGTGAAATGCAGATATAGGAACTTTATGTAATCCTTGCTGATTCAGCTGTACCCCTCAATGCCTAAGTTGTCTCATGGTTTAATTTACCATCATAGGCTGCTGTCCACAGATGATGGACAACTAGTGTTGTCTCAGGGACTGCTGGATTTCTAGGTGCTATAGGGCCCTGCCTTATTCTCAGCTTTCCACTTTGCTGCAGCTCAGATATTCCCTACAACTGGCTACTCCAGCATCCTATGTCAGTGTTTATTGCCATATCTGGACATTTCTGATGCATATGACAACATAAATGTCTCGTGCAGCCGTCTCTTGGGCCTTTGATAGACGACAGACGTGACGTTTATTAATCTTTTATCCAACTGCTATTCAGTTTCATTCTCAAATGCCTCATTACATCATTTTTCACAGCCACACTAATTAGACATGATATTTTTCGTGGTTTCCAAGCATCACTTCAGCCTGTTCCACTTCCCTGCAAAACGTCTCTCTCATCATGCCAGTCTCATTACTGCCTTCCCTGCAACTTCCTTCAGTATTTCCTGCACTTCCCAGTCCTGACTGAGCACCAAACTTGTTGAATCTACCTCTGTCCTGCAGTGGAAGTGAGAGAGATAATGGACATTGTCTCTGCGTTACTGACATTTGACATTTTGTGATAACAGCTCCCTCTATCAGCTACCAGAAGGCACTGAATAATAGTAATACTGGGAAGAGCCATCCCCTTTAAAAAACCCGCAAAGTCATCCCAATAAAATCAGTAATGAGATCTAGTTTTAAAATAACACACATCCTAGATACAAATAAAATACAGACCTCCATTGACATCCAGTGGATGCCGAGTTCATTCCACACTGTGGCTTGAAGAGTGACCTTAAAGCATGATCTGTTGCTTTTCTTAGGGTAGTGCTCATCATGTTTGAATTCTTTTGAAGCACCAGTCCGTAAAGTTAATATGCTGTGAAAGAAACACAATACATAAGTGTTCAGTTGATTTAAGGTGCGGAAAAAAGAAATTATGGGATTCTGGGTACTATTAATTAGAAGGATTACTGGCAGCAGTGGTTTCCAAGGAGGAATTTCCAATCTGAATTGAACAATCAAATATATTGGTGGAGAGAAGTGCTGTTTTATCTTAAAAATTGAAAGCAGCTCCCTCGTTTCCCTTGTGTCCCTTTACCTGACAGTTTGCCTTTGCCTCCAAAGATAATTCTGTTATTTTGCATGAATGTACAGAAATTGTTGTACTGCTGAGCGTAAAGTTGCCATATAGGTTTGCTAAGTACTCACAACATAAAATACCATATATGCTAGAACACTCTTTATCTTGTACCATAAATCAATTACTTTTCCCTCCAGATGAGAGCAGAAAGTAATTACTGTGGGAAGGGCCATTGTGATCTCAGAAATCGTAGTCATATTGCAGCATTTGAAACCAGATTTTGTATTGTGGCTGTATTTTTCTCTCCAAAGTCAAAACCATTCAATCTGAATATATAAGTAATAATTATTTCCCCACTGATGATGTTTTATCACATCATGTCTGAGCTACATACACGGAAGTAGAACTGACAAATGCATTGAGGTGTGGCATGCCTCTACAGTGTTGAAAACTACAGTCAGACAAAATACTGCTTTAAATGTTTGCCCTCAGATAAAGTAGGCTGCATTAGAATTGGACTTCAGTCTCTGTAAGGCTATTATTGAAGTCATTCAGCAAAGTTAGAGATCTAAATCCATCAGAGAGCTTTGGAAGCCCCAGAGAATTTCAAAAGTGTGAGGCTTAGTTCAGACCCAGCTCGGGGCTTTACGTTGTTCATCCACCCGTGGAGCAACTCAACTTTAGACGCAATGAGATAGCTCTGTTGTACTTCGACATCAGGAACTGAAACAGGGAGGGCTTAACCTGGGAGTTCCTGTGCATTAACCTACAGGGTGTTGTGTTGATCGATGCAGCAATGCCATGTACTGAGTCCACAGAAGACAACACTTCAATGCAGACTCTATAACAAGAGGGCAGGGAAAAACATTTATGCTGTGATCTCTGTATATTGCAGTGTTCAAAGTGAGGAAGGCAATGGGACATGTGTTTCTAATCTTGTGTTTCTGTTGTAGTCATTTTTGTGTGTGTTACTGGGACAGCTTGAAGGAAAAAAGCAGGTGATGTACTGTATATGAATGTCACCTGCTACTAGGATGCTGGTTTTGTTCTCCCTTTCATCTCATGGTCATTTTCCTTTTGTTTTCTTCAGCATGGTTTTACATGTGCTTTTCACATTCTGCAACTTTGGTCTGCCTTAAGTATCAAGACCAATTTAAGTTCTTGATCAAGAATTTTAGTCACGTCCAGCTCTCAGCTACTGATATTATTCCTAGTCGCACTTATTATTATAACTGCATTTATTCATATTTTCTAATTAACTGGAAATAAAAGTTTCTTCTGTTTCCTTGTAAAACCCCTAAGAGGTGTAGCTTGAGTCTCTGTAAAATACATGAAATGAGAAAATAGTTAATCTCTGGATACACCAGCCAACATAGTGTGAAATTCAACTCTGTGATGGCAGTGATGTAATTCCATAATTTATTGCTCTTTATACAGATAAGATTTTTACCTTTAGTTCTGTTCTAGTAATGCCAAAATCATGTTCTAATTTCTCTTAATGGAATGGCTAACTTTCGGATTAAGCTGTGTTTTTATTAATAAAAACACTGATGCTTGATTTTGAGCAGTAGGGTCTGGGAATTGCTGCAGTAGCAGACAAAATTGCCCCTTCCTGAAGAAATACTGCTAATGCTTAACTTTTGGAAGAAATTCACCCAACAATGAGTAGCAGGAATGAAATGAATAAACAACATGAAACAAAATTAGTCAAATGAAACTAATCCATTAAAAGTAGAAGATAGGAGTAAAACACTTCTTTTATGAGTTTTTGAGCATGTCTGAACCTTCCCCATGGAGCTGTGAGCAAAAGTGGATGTAGATGGTCCGGGAGGCTGGGAATCTTGCTTTTACACATGCTCAGTTCCCAAAGGCTACAGCTCATCCTGTTGTTATGCCTGGAAGATGCAGTCTCATTCCCAAACTGGCAATATCTCCTCTTGGAATGCAATATGAAGTTTTTCAGTAATGTAAAAAGGAAATTAATTTCAGGTCATTTAAACTCAAAACCAAACAAATGGAGCCCTTAAGGATCTGGGTACCTCTAGCAGAGCCCTTTTGCCTAGAGGTTATCCAGATAACAAGGCTCATCAGACCTTCCACTGAAATTCTTATTTATGGATGTATAAATTGTGAGAAGTAGAATTGATGAAATCTTATTTCCTGTGATCTTTTTTTTTACCTCCTCCCAGGCTGTCCTGCATTATAAATAAGTTAAATTAGATTCCTTCCAAACCTCTCAAAGGCCCTGATTCAGCTAAGGTGTTGCCCCTGCTGATTGCCTCACCTGAACATACTGATGATCAGGTGATCCCAGTGGCAGAAGAAAATACTGAATAGCTCTCACACAAGTGCATAACACAGTATAAGACCTGTATTAATGCTGAGAACGAGGGTCTCATAATGAAAAAGCTCCTTGGTCTTTAAAACACATGACTGCTTCCTAACCAGCTCTGTGTCTCCTGTGGACTTCTAGATGATTGGACTAATGTAAGAACTTTTGCTCCTTCTCTGGCACCACCAGGTAAAGTGAAATACACTTTGATACTATTTAGTGCAAAGGAGGTCATGTCTGAATTATCCCAATAAATCGGAATCTAACATATGAATCAACTCTGCTCTAAAAGAAAGCTAGGTATCAGTGCTCTTAGCAGTTAGCTTTGGTTGCTGATAGTAGCACTTTGGATTTTAATGTGATTTCTGCATACTGCAGTGTGAATTTTTTTTTTTTTTTAAGTCTCTACTATAGTTTCTTGATCTTTAGTCTCTCTTAAGCTAAATGCTTTGGCCTGCACAAGTGATTTGAAGATTTCTGTGTATGTGAGCCACAGTACTACTGTAGCTGTACGCCATTGCAAAGAGCTCCTGAAAGTTTGGATTAACTTGAAGTTCTTTAATGTTAATCCTTCTGCTATTTGCTGTTAAGGTGACTGTTGCTGCCTTCAAGGCAGAGGCAGTTTCTTGCTGGGGCTGGAAATTGGAAAAGATAAGAGACAGATTTTCTGTTTGTTTTCTTTTTGCCTAAACCTCTGTCTTCCCCAAAGTTTTTCTTGATGTCTTTGCTTATTTTTCACTGTACTTTGACTTCCCCATCACTTTGCTTGAAAGCTGCAGGTATTGTGTGTATGTTCTCCCAGAAATTCAGCTTTCTTCACCCCAGCTACCAGGAGCTTATTGGAAGTCCTCTTTGACATTTAAAACTATTTCTTTTTCTTGGCCTTGGCAATGTCTGTGACTGGTTGTCTCATTCTTCTTCACAAGCTCTATGAGCTAGTGATTAGTGAAGGTAACTGCTATAGGCTTTAGCTTTGTCTGTTTTATGGAGAGGTAGGGTATATTGGGTTCAAAAGAAGGATAAATGTACGCATAGCTTGAGATTAACTTCATCCAGAATGTGTTTTTCGTGATCTGTTATTGTGATAATTCAGTCTGTAAGCCCTATCTGAACTGCCCATTCTGTCTGAAGTGGAGGGAAGTGCTCCTGATCTCTGCCCTTTCAGAATTTCACCTTGTCCAGCACATCATACTGGGAAGGTTCTGAAGATCAGGACAGTGCTCATCCATTTCTGGGCCAGAGTCTTAACAGTGAGGTGGCAACTTGATTGTGTCTAATCAGTAAACCCCTACAATAGATGAAGGCCCAGTGGAGCTGGTCAAGGACAATATGCCTATGAAGCTCAGGGACCAATGCAGGATGTGACTGACCACAACTATTGCCGAGAAAGCTGGCTTCATGTCAACACAAAAGTCACCAGAAGGTGGCCTTTGGTTAGTTTAATAACTGTCAACAGCTGAGTGGATCAACAGGTGGTGTAATTGTTTCTTCCTAACCTCCTTGAGAGGGACTGTCTCCTTATAGGGGACCAGCACGGTGAGAGGTGAGGAGAGGGGAGGAGTGAATCTGTGGCTCAGCCTAACATAGAGTAAGAAACTAAACAACTAGAAAAACAATTTGGAAGAGCTGAATGGGTTTGAGCTGGCTTCAAACCATGTATTACTTCCTGGTGATTGGGCATGCCTGGTGTTATGACGGCATATTACAGAGACCACTGGTGGGGATCGTGTTGGTATTGTGTCTGGGCTTTTGTATTACAAATGCAATATTGTATTGCAAATATTGTATTACAAATGCAATATTTTACTAAGTGTAATGTACACTTGTGTTATGTTTTCGGTATATTTTGTATTATTCCACTAAATCAGAAATCCCGTGCAACTATATTCAAACAAGTACATTTGAAATGAAACATTACACCTTCCATGTGTGGACTATCTAAAAGAATGTAATCTGAGAGAAAAAAAAATAAAAATTGAAGGTATTGGACTCTGCCAGTGATGGGCAGACAGTCATGAAACTTGTGAATTCAAGCTTATTCTTGCTTCTGTCACTGAACCTCAGGCGTGTCACTTTGCTTCTTTTTCATCTTGTGTTTTTAGCTCTTGGTATTGCCTAAACTGGCCTAGCTAATTTGACTATATTTCTAACCTGCATACTGTAGGGAAACACAAACATAGCAATATAAAAGTTTCTGTATCAGCATAATTGGACCCATATGAGGACTTATGCTAGCCTGGCTATGTAGGCTAAAGTCATATTTCTGAGTGACATGTTTCGTAAAGCCAGTCTTTACTGTGTAGCAGTAGTGTTTAGGATAGTAACACTGAGTAAATGCTTGCCACCCTGTAGATCATATGCCTTTTGTTCAGAGGGCTGTTTAGGTAGCAACAGGTGGTCATACCCTTCCCACCTGATCCCCTTGAACCTGCAGGTCCTGCTGCTGTCATGCTCGACAGCTTCCCTGTCCGTAGTCACCTTTCCTAAGTACATGGTCTTTCATCTTGCCACCAGAGTTTATGTGCAAGGTTGAAGTTGTGGTATTGCCAGTCAGACCTGTTGCTGAGAGCTGCCAAAGCAAAGGTCACTCCATTTTTTTTTTCCCCATATGCTCTGCAAGGCAAGATCGAGATTTAGTCTTAATGAATTCACACTGATCTCATTCTGGAATGGTCTTGATTTCCTAATGGTAATGAATCAAAGCAAAAATTTAGTCTCTAACCCCATGCAACGTGAGGTATAGTAGACTTCTTTTACTTCCTGTTGAGGACAAGCTAAAAGAATTCCATACCACATGGATAATTTAATGGGGAAAGCTAAGTAAGGCTGTGCTTAGGGTGAGAACAAGAGGCTTGCACAGACAAGACTGGGAATGCATACAACTTAAGGTTAAATATGGAGCATTCCTTCAAGGGCAGACATACAATGTTAATTTAAGCACTCAAAGTGATTTTGTATAAGGAGGAGGACAAAGAGGCACCAAGTTCTCTTACTTTGTCTTTGGGTGATACAATATAGTAACGGGATACCTACTAGAAACTTATAATTAAAGATCTCTGCAGTATATATGAAGGTTCTGCTGAGCTTCCTGCATAATTCTCAGTGAAGGGAGAGGAAAAATTCTTTTGAAAATACAGGAGGCAGTGCATCTGTCCTCTCTGTGTGCTAGAGCTCCAACAGAGCTGCTGAGGCCCCATGTCATTGAAGGGATGTCATACTGGAAGTACAGCATGATCAAATGAAATATGCAGAAACCAAGTACAGTGTTGGGCTCAATTAATTTTAAGCAAACAAATAAAAAAACTGTAAGGGTTAATCAGGTCGTTGCACATGGCACAGGGAAAACAGCACAGAGAAGAAAACAAAACTTTCATTCAGGAATTTGAGGTACCCAAAAGTTACTATGTGCCAACAAGAGGACATGGATGTTATTTGACCCAAGCTTACGGACCACCCTCTGTAGTGGCCTCTGTGTTTCTGATGGTGCAGAGTATGTTATCCAGAGCTGTCTGCTTTTTCAAATTTATTGGTATGGGTGGACCTGGGTGCCTGTAAAGAATGTGTACTGCAACTGTTAGGGCTGTTCGTGGCTGCCTGTGTACATCTATTCTGAAGAAGGAAGGCATACATAAAGCTCCACAGAGTCGTTTGCATCTGCCAGAACATCCTTAATTGTAACTGTGAACTGATCTCCCATCACTGGTACTGAACCAGCAGATGCAGTCTCTCTGGCATTTTTGAGGTCAGAGGGAAGCATGTGCATCTGGTGGACTCCTTGTAAAGCCTTGCCATCTTCCTGTGTTTCTCCTTCCTGTATGCTTGCATCCAGACAACAAATGCAGAAGGTACAGCTGGACCTGTGGCAGTGAGCAGAAAGTGCACCTCGGCCAGGTGCAAATTGATCTTATGGTTTGGTCTGCTCCCCCATTACACTCTCTGTATTTGTGGTTTAAAAGAATTGTTTCTGTCTTATATTCCTGTGATCTGGTGATCTTTCTTGTCCACTAGTCTTTCTGCACCAGAATTTTGTCTTTGATCTTCAACAGAAACTGGATAGAATAATTAACATATCAAAACAAATAGGCTTCTTTTATTTTTTTCCCCCCAAGTCAGTTACCGTGGAACTTTTCCAGGAGCAGAAGCTCCTCCATTTATTACATCTTTTTATGCTGATTGAGGTCTCCCATCTTTTGTAATAGGATGCAGGGCTGGGAATAGAAGAATATTTTTCCTACCAGCTTTTATTTGATCTTCTCTTCACCACACTGCCACTGAAACACTTCCACCACCCCTGCAGTTGGCTACAGTATAAAGTCACTTGCTGCCCACAGTGCTTTGCTGTTCTTTCTCAGTTTTTCTGCATCTTTTTTGTCCTAGATGCTCAGCAATGGGTAGAGTTGGTTCAGCCCAGGAGGTTGATGTACTGGAAAACAAGAGGCAAAACTTTATCCCCTAAGGACACAGAGGATAAGGACATTTGTTTGCAGTCTTTTCATTTAGTTAGTCTCTACCCAAGAAGAATGTAAGGGACAAAACATAATGTCATCCTCTGTTCTCATACAGAGTTTTTTTTTCCTGAAGTGTAGCAATAGGAATTAGCCTAGAGAAGACTGATAAAAAAAGAGGACAAGCTGCTGTGAACTGCCACAGTCTCCTGTTAGAGTTGCTGGCTTTCAGGATTTTCAGTAGTTGAAGGTCAGCTCACTGTTCCATCTTTTTAAGGCAGGTGTTTCAGTGAGGCTATGAGCTTTCATGTTTAAAACAAGGCAGCTCTCCCAAATCCACACTTCCCAACCTGCTGGCTGTGTAAGAAGTGGTAAAACATGTTTTCCTGGTACCAGAGACTTCAAAACTACTGGGCATTTTAAAATCGCATGCTGCCGATCCTCTTTCTCCAAGTGAAATAGGAGCACTTCCCACTTTGTAGACAATGGGAGTCTTATCACTGCTGTGTTAAAAGCAGAGTTGTGCTAAAGCTGAGCTGTTTTGAAAATCCCTCCTTGAATTCCCAAGCTTTAATCTCCTGGTCTTGCAAGTGAAGCCTATACATTCTTTAAGCTCCTCTCTTTCTTTAAAAGAAGTGAACATTTTTAGTAAGCTTGTGCCTCAAATGTGGAGTGATATGGGGATAAACAAGAAAGGCTTACATGGACTTGGAAGTCACCCTTTAGTTTTTTCACTGCATTGTTATAGGAACAACAATCTGCCCTTTGTGTAGTCGGAAATGATCACTGTATGTTAGCTAAATTTTAAAGAGGAGGATGTTGCATTGTTTATCTGGAAGGATGGCAAGGCTTGAGAAATCATCAGTGACTTGAAAACCCAAAAGTGCAATTTTGTGCATGGTGCCATTTCTAATTTGCATTTCACTGTGTACCAATGGCAGGAAAAAGACATAATTAGTGCCATAAAGTATGGACTTCCTAGCCCCTTGAGAAACACAGCAACTCCTTGTAGAGTTTTAGTTGACAGGGTGATATTTAAAAGCAGCAATATAGGATCCTGGAAGCTGTGGTAACTCTTACTGTACGGAGCTGCTGTAACGTAAAGCACCCTGTGTTTGCTTCTTGACATCAGGGCTCGAATCTGGAGTGTTTGGCTATAAAAGCTACAGGTTCAGCAGCTAAAAGAATTGTTCTGTTACACAAGAGAATGTATCAGCCTCTAGGTGTTGCCTATGACTCCACTTTGAATGGGGACAATGGCCTCTAAAGCAAACACCCCAGGACAGGAAAAGCAGTAGGCTTTGGTCAGTCTCTCACTGTTGACCTGCAGCTGATGGCCTGCAAATGGCATCAGTTTCTGAGCTCCCAAGGCCCTTAGTCAAGGCTTTTGAATGGGATGTTAGCTCTGTTAGCTTTCAGAGAATCTGAGATAATGGAGAATGTGTGGTAGTATCAGAGCTGCCCAACTGGGAACCACCTCTGATGCATAAGGCTGTCAGAGGCGGATGTATTTGATGCCTGAGTTCATGTTTCTGTGCACATGAGAATTACTTGTATTGCCGAGTGCTGCCCTTCTGCAGAATTGCTATCACAGGGTCAGCACACTGACATACCAGGTAGGTCTTGTGGAGGAAGGTAGTCTGCCAGGCACTGCATCAGGGTGCAAATCTGGAGTCCTGCACTCCTTGTCAAGCTCCCCTAGAGGCTTACAGTGTTGTGTGGCTTTCTGCTCTCTGCTTGGGTCAGGATTGTATCTTGGCTCCACTGAAATGTGCCAGGCTTTCAGCCAGTGAGATTTGCAGCAGGGATTTCGTTTGAGAGTGCTGTGCAAAAATTTACTGGGGCCCTGATCTTGCTCAGAGCTTCTAGACGGCTAAACCAATATAAAGGTTAGTAAGAATAACTCAGGCAGAGTAGCAAAGCTTTTCCACAAAGAGCCCTAGAAGGGATCCTCTCTGAGATACATTTGACTGGCTCTACGTACCTCTGCCTAATGCCGAGCTGTGCTTTCACACCAGTTTCTGGCAGACTTGAGCAATCAATAAATCAGTTTTGGGCCCTTAAAACCAAGACTGACAGATGTCCTTCTGTAGCCAGAGGGAAAACTGCACTGTCTGAGTTGTTGTGGTGTTTCTCACCCTGGGAAAGGTGGTTTTCATTTTTCCAACAGTATTCAAACGAAGCTGAGTGCCATTAGTGTATAATTTGTAATTTTTTCTGACAGCAGGTGATGGTGAATGGATAAATGCAGTCATTCCAGATGTTAACACCTATGCCAGTCCAAAGCTACAATGACAATTCTAAAACCATCAGATTTCCAGATTTAGAGAGAAATAATAGCTTAGTATTACTGCATGTTTTTTCTGTTTACTTGTTTCTTTTAGACATACCAAAACCAGTCAGTTGTTCCCAAAAAAAATTGAATGAAGCTCTGAAATGTTTCCAAACATACAGTGGTGATCTGGTGACTGAAGAGACTTATTCTGTAAACCTTGTAGGGCAATTTTTGGCTTTCAGTGGTCTCTTAAGGTACATATTTTACTGTGCAGGTAATTGCATTTGAGTGCTGTTGTCATGGTTGCATAGGTATGGACTTTCCCATTCTGGAAAACAGAGAGGAAACTTAACAGCATGTCACTGAGCAGGTAGAATCACACAGGGACACATGCCTGTTGAAGCAGCAGGTTTCTGGTTTTCCACTAATCTTTTCTCTTCTCCAGCCCCTCTTCCTCCAGTTCTTCACTCTCATTTTAATCCGTGTTGCACATTCCCTCTGGGGAGCATCCAAGCTCTGCAGCACTGACCTAAGGGTTGATTTTGGTAAGAGTGTTATCACTTAGATAAACAGGAGAGCCAGACCAGTGCACAGAGCTTTCAGCAGTCTACCTTGCATTTCCCAGCTCCATTCCAGTATAAAGCTGCACATGGCTTTCCCATTTTTTTTTCCTCCTTGCACCATTTCTTACCAGTCTCCTTTTCCCCTGCAATGTTTATCTCTGTGAATCTCTAACCCTTCAACTTTCTTTTCTCTTCTGCTTCCCAGGGCTTTTCACTGATTTTTTTCTCCTTTCATTATGTGTATGTATACTTTTACAGGAGAGGACAGGTCAGGAAGCACAGGCTATGTTAGAAGAAGAGGAGGAATGATTAGAGAAAGTCAAGATCCTAGGCCAAACCTAGACCTCTAAATCTGTAGATACCACTTCTGTCCTCCTGATCCTAGATAGTCTTGAGCAAGCAGCTAGAGGTCATTGAACCAGCAGACTTCCCTGTCACCATCTGTCAGCGTGTAATGAAGTACTTGGTTGTGTGACAGGGCTGCCAATGATATTGGGTCCTTTAGGCAATTTAGTTTTGGCTCTTGGTAACAAAATAAGTGTGACTACAGCAAGACGAGCAAACTCGTAGTGTGCTGCATTGACATAGGTGAGGTAGTCAGTGAGGGTGCACCAGGTACAAATGCTTTCAGTGAGCTGGATAGCTATTTTTGGTGACTAAGGTGGCTGGCCTGGTGTGACTAGACAGCAAGGCACTTACTGGTGTCTGAGACAACAAACTGATTCTTGGGAAGTGAAGGAGGAAGAGGTGGAGATTTAGAGCAAGCGCTGAAATCCTTTCTCTCGTAAATTCATACCCAGCTAATGTGCCAAAGCCGGCTTTGCTGCCATTGTGTCTCTGCTGTATCTCTCAAAGCAGCACAAAGATGTTGGCATTTGCTGTAAAGATTCCTCTGCTTTGCTGTGTAAACACATTCCTAATGTCTTTTGGGATGTATCACTTTAAGAGCTTGGTTTTCCTTGGGTTAGCAAAGCAAGGAATGGGAGTAGCTCTGTCCTGCTGACACTTTGAGCAGAATGGAAGGAGACAGAAAGCAATTATTCAAGTTAGAATGCGTGCAGAGCATTTTTATTATTGTTATTTATTGTTTTATGGTCATGCAAGTAGTGCTGTACTTCGGAGGAGGCAAAGCGAGCCGTTGGCACAGCATGCGTAAATCACCACGACTCCATGACACTTCTGGATTTACACCAGCTTGCTTTCACTACATCCTGGACCTTGGTTTCAGCCTCAAAATATTGCCATGTGCGTTTTAAACATGAAAAATTGGGACAGCAGGCATAATGAGCAACAGAGAGGGGATGGGGAGGAAGCAATCCACCTCACTGCCTGATGCAAGAAGAGATGCTGAGTGCACAGGCAGAGCAAAGAGATAATCTCTCCTCTCCCTCTCCCCTCCGATTTTACATCTCAAAAGCTTTGATAAACATTTTTACAGTATTCTGACTATTAGTTATGTTGTGAGAAGGAAGCGCTCTTGGGAGGCAGGGCATGTTTTAAATCTCTGAGGTGGAAATAGCAAAATCAGCCAAATTTCTGTTTGCATCAAAATATTCTGGTTTGTTTACTTCTCTGGGTGTCTAGTTGGCAGAAGGTTTTTGGTTTGTTTTTTTTTTTTTGAACATGTAGATAAGTATCCCCCTGTGCTGCTTTACACACATGGAAGCCACTGCAATGCCTGAAGGTTCAGTGTAAGACAACTAAGCAGATGTTTTGGATTCAGACATGCTTTGGAGCGTTTTTGGATGGTGACGGTTTTCCCCATCCTCATCTCAGTGCTTAGGATTTCCCAGGGTAGGGAAGTGCAACTATGAGAAATCATGGACGTGAGTTGTACAGAGATGGTGAGAAGTTGTGTAAAAAGAGTGATTTTATGGGGGATCTGTGTGAGGATTTAACTATTTAATTTAGTTGTTCTTGGGGGGGAGGTTCTGGGGGATGGGAAATGGCACTTTCTGACTGCTGTTGCTTCGGGACACTTCCTGAGGACCCTATGGTCACTCTGGTCTGTGCACCCACCACCTTGTGGGAGCCCAGCTGGTTGGGTCACCACCTGCCGCTGTTTCTGCTCAGGGCTGGGCACAGAGCAAGGAGGGACCTTTTCTTGGACAAGGGGTGGTTGCCGGGTGGGTTTAACCTGCTTCCTGCAAGCAGGCATCTCTGGAGGTGTTGCAGGAAAACCATGGAAGAAGTGAATTTTTTGGGTGGGCTCTCTGTGGGGTTGTGGGCTAGATGAAACTGGGACGTTGGGATGGTGGTGCTGGGGTTTGGTTTTTTGCCCTTGCAGAAGCCAAAGCAGTCAACCCTATCAAGATGTAAATAATAACAAAACAAAGTAGTTTACAAAATCTAATCCAGTTAATTTTCATGGGTTTAAAATTAGGTTAACCTTTATAATTAGCAAAATAAGGATTTTAATAATCATCCCCAGAGAAAAAGGGACTTCTAAAAAAAAAACGAAAAACAAAAAACCACAAACCCCAACCCTAATCTTGTTTATTTATCTATTCTATGCTAACCTCTTCAGTGTATTTGTCTTGCTGCTGTCTTTGCAAACAGCCCAGGTGAGGTGCCCTGCTCCCCCATCAGGCACTGTTCTCCTGGGAGGCTGTTGTACAAAACATCCCTCTGACATCAGCAGCATTGCTGCGGCTGTCTGGCTGTAATTCACCTCGTGGGTGCTTATCAGTGTGTTCCCTGCCAAAACAGCTCTGGCAAGCTTTCTAACTAACCCAGTTTAACAAGCTGTGATGTCTGTATTTTCCACTCTAGCTGTTAACATAACATTGTAAGTTTTTCATTTAGCTCAATTATTGCAAGTCGTGCATTTAGTCTGTATCCTTGCAGTCTCAATACTGACAATGAGCTAACTCTAGTAAATGATGCTAAGCCTGCTGAGGCTTCAGACCTAAAAATGCCCTACTTGCATTTTTACAAAGCAAAAGTCATAACTCTTTCAAGCCTAATTTGCAGTTTAACTATGCAAAGTTGTGAAGAGCTGTATGGAAGAAACAGAAACTCTCTACAGGACTGCAGATTTCTGTTCTCCTAAAAAAGCCCAAACCACTCATTGATGTGAATGGAGAAATTTTTATTCTTGCTCTTCTTTTTCTTTTTTTTTCTGTTTGTTTGTTTTTGGAAAGCAGAAAGTTCAGCCTTTCACTCTGTCAAAAACTGGAGAAAATATTAGGTGAAACAGCGTTTCAGTCAGTGGAAGGAGAGGGAAAATTATTCACTTTACCAAAACCAAAAAGCAAATACTTCTCAGAGGAGAGAAAAACATTTTGAGAAGAAACGTCAAAATGCTCAATTTTTAAAGTGGTTTGTTTGACCACTTTCATTTCTACTTCTGCCTGACCGTACCTGTTAGCTGAATTTAATTTGATCTTGCAGATACTTTCAGACAAATTAGAACTACATTTTACACTTGTTTTTCTTGCTAGTTGATTTTGTATTCACATGAAGACTGTTGTGTAGCAATTATCAGCAGAACAGAGATGAAGTATGATCTCCAGAAATATGCTGTAAAACTGAAGTTTGCTGTACAGTTGATTCATGTGTGTCACCAAAAGAAAAGGAGTCTCTCCCTAGTCCTGGGTTTTTCCTCAGCCTCTTTATGTGAGTGTTTCTGTCCTGGCATGAGCATATGGGTGTATGTGTGGCATTGGGTATCGATGCAATGAACAGACCCTTTCTTTTAGAAGAATAGTATTACAGAACAGCCCAGGTTGGAAGGCGGCTTGAAATATCATCCCTTTGTGGGAAGGGAAGGGAAGTCTAGCATGCCATCCACTTGCACCTTGAAAAACTCCAGTGATGGACACACTACAACATCCCTGAGGAGGTTGTTCCAGGGATTGATTGTTTCACCGTAAAAAATTTCTTGCAGCAAGATGGAAGCTGTCCTGGTGTAAACTCTGCCTGTTGCCCCATGTTTTGTTCATGTGGCTCCATGTGATCCTTGTGCTGAATTATTCCCCTGTTATATGCATCCTAGCAGGAAACATGGTGCTTATATCAACATGCTTCAGGGACAAGAGTTGTTGGGAAGGGAGGACACCTCAGGCACCTTTGCTTCAGTGGCACTGCTTCATCACGAGGGTTTGCTGTCTGATATTTCCTGCAAGGTGGTAGAGACCGTTGGGTGAGAGAAGCCTGCCTTGCATCTGGGCTCCTGTGATATCACTTGTTGCTGGCATGGTTCTCTTCACTCCCTGTCCGTTGCTCCCCACACTGCATATAAGTTTTTTGCCAGGCAGACAGAATATTGATAAACATTGCAGGCTGAGTTTCTGGTCAGCACCGTGGAGCTTGGATGAAGTTGTAGGAAGCCTAGAAAAAAATGGAATAGCTCATAGAGAAGCAGCGCTAATGAACCCTCATTTCCTGTGTGTTTGTCTTTTGAGGAGCATCTCTCATGTAGGTTTGCTGGGACCTGGTCGGGGGAGCATTCACTGTTCAGTCTTCTCCCAGCCAGGGTCATGAACAGCTGCTTCACTCGCTCTGCTGCTGATTCCTGCAAAAAACATGAATGTTTCTGGGGGCTCTTCCTCTCTGCCAAAGCAACGGAAATTGGCTAATGAGCTCCGAGTCAGCAGAGGGAGGCAAAAAGGCACATTCAGAGCTTTTAACTGGTTTGGAAACTAAACCGCAAACCTAATCCATGGAGAACACAGTCATGTGACATCAGGAGCTGGATTGCCAGCGAGTGTGGGAGTGAGGTGCGGAGGTTATTATCCTAGCATGCATGGGGATGCCTCAGTGGGTGGGAAACTCCTAAAATTCAGCTTTGATTGGGAAGTTAAATCAGTTATTAGAAAAAGATTGCTGTTCTAAAACTGCCTTGCTCCCTCTTGTGTCCCGTGGTATGACTAAGGGGCCTTGCCAATCGAGAGCAAAATAGAGAGCTGGACTCTTGGGTAGTAAACGCGCCCTGAGGCTGTCAGTGCTTCCGGGCCCTGATGCCAGCTGGACTTCCAAATGGATTTAGAATGAGGTGAAAGGTGGGGGGGGGAAGAGGAGAAGGCATAAATATTTTTCCCTTGTTAATTTATTTTCCCCTTTTTTTTATGAGCTAATGCAATGGAAAACGAAGCAGCTAAAATGAGTGCATTTGTTAGGAGCTGCGTGCTGCGCTGCTCAGAGTTACGGCTGGAATTTGCTCACTGGCCTGTTAAGCTGGTCCATTCCTTTCCTGCACTGTATCACCATGTGCTCTCAGCAGTGCTGGAGGCAGGCAGCCCTTGGGAAGTCTAATGAACACAGTAGAGTAATGAATGCAAATCTAGTCAGTGCACAGAGGGCCAAGTTGTGCACCTGCTTTTGCCATCACGGCTGTAGTTTAGAGCCTGTGCCTGTAAAAGGGAGGGATGTCTCCAGTACTGGAGGAAGGAACAGTAAAATGGCAGACTTCCAGCAGGACATGTTGTGGTGGGTTGACCCTGGCGGGATGCCGAGTGCCCACCAAGCCACTCTACCACTCCCCTTCTCAGCTGGACAGGGGAGGGAGAATAAGATGGAATACAACTCGTAGGTTGAGATAAGGCAGTTAGCAAAAGCAAAAGTTTGTACCTGCACAAGCAAAGAGATTTAAAAAAAAAAAAAAAAGGTTTATTCTGTACTTCCAATTAGTGAGTGATATCCGGCCACTTCCTGGAAAGCAGGGCTTCAGCACATGGAGTGGTTGCTCCAGAAGGCAAACATTGTAAATAATGAATACCCGCCCCCTCCTCCTTCTTGTTTAGCTTTTATATCTGAGCTGATGTCATATGGTATGGGATATCCCTTTGGCTAGTTTGGTTTAGCTGGCCTAATTTTGTCCCCTCCCAGGATCTTGCCCATCCACATCCTCTTGATGGTGGGGGAAGAATGTTGAGAGGCAGTGCTGATGCTGTGCCAGCGCTGCTCAGCAGTAGCAAAACCACTGGTGTGTTATCAACACCTTTCTGGCTACCGAAGCACAGCACTGTGAGGGCTGCTATGGGACAATGAAGTTCATCGCAGCCAGACTCAATATATTGTCATGAGATCTGCAGCTTCCTTCAGGAAGCAAGAGGGCTACTCAGGGTATGTGCACCCTTGAGAAAGATTTCACTTTTGACTCCTCCTTTACCTGCCTATTTGAGACATCCTCTCTGTTGCACCTTTACCTGATCTTCAGTATGTTACCACACATTTCTTTTCAAGTTAAAACAAATATTGTAAGACAGCTGTAGCCGTGAAGTGCCTCATGCTTTCCCATGGTGCAACTCTCCTGCAGAGACTTCTCCCTGGCCTGCATGTTCTAAATGAAACTCTCATTTTGATGTATCTTCCATCTGCTTAAGTGTTGGCCATAAATAACAACATATTACAAAATTGCCTTTTTGTCAACACACAGATTGTTTATGTGTCATTTCCTCTATCCTTTGTGATTCTGTAACTTCCTAGGGAAGGAGGATTTATTGGTATAGCAACATTTGGGAATGGAACCAAATCCTATGGAGTATGAAATAAATATAGTCAGTTTTTGGTACTACATTTTTATTTATTTTTTACAAGACATCTTCTTTCCTTGACGTCTTTGTATCTCACCATGTGGCATCCACTAGCTTTGACATATCATCTGTTATTTAGGGTCTTATATTTCCAGAGTATGTTTGCAAGCTGAGTGTAGAACTGTGAACCACAGTCCCACAGTATTTTTGACTGAAAGCTAATCTTGAATTTCCACTTACTGTAAGATAATCTTAAATTACCACAGCCTCATTTTGGTGTCAAATTGAAAGAAGAGCTCTATTGATTTAAAATGCACTTGGGAGATTGGTCAAAGGTCATGTTAGGAAAGAAACAGAAGTTTCATTGTCTATTATTTTGAAATCAAGCAGGCTATAAATAAGTACCCTTGACTTAAGTACTGCATTTCTTGTACCAGTAAACTGTTAAAGCCCTTCTATTCAGCAGGTAGTGGACTTTCTTGTGTGAATGCTCCCTTCCATAGTGGCTGACTGGGCCTGGCCGTTTGGGGATCAGCTGATACGGCCATCGCTGAGGATCTGAACACAGATTTTTACAAGAGCTCACAGTTCTCATATTGAGCACTGTTGAAATGTTGCTCTGTCATTTGAAATGCTGAATTATCATTTCTAAAGCTGTTGAGGGCCTGTGTGACTGCAGTGATAAGTGCTCTTTTCCCAGTGAGGTTTACTGTAGATGCGGTGAATACAACGTGGATGCAGACTTAGACAATTGGGATGGTAAAAGTGTAGAGCTGGGACTCTGTCCCTTGTGGCCCTAGGCTAGCAGTAGCAGAGCTGTCCTTGATGCTAGATTGTACTATTCCACATTTGTTTTGAAAAAGAAAGTTTCTTGAATTTTTACTTATTGAGGGTAATTATATATCTGCTATATGAGTAGCTCATCCTACACATGCAAATGCATTTCCAAGCAGAGTTAATTCAAGATGGAAATGCTTGTCTTTCCCTATCTTTCTCACTTCTGTGAAAGGGTATTTTGTTCTGTTCCCCAGAGGAAGGGGATCCTGCTAAATAAGCCAGGCATATGCTTTTTGGAGAAAGGACCTCATCTAAGCAGTGAACGATCCTAGCTCCAGAACACTGAGCTGGACCTGGAGAATTTTGGTGGTGATTCAAGAGCAAAAGTTCTGCTTAACAAGGCCTATTGCCATTTCTTTGTAGATATAAGTCAACTCTGAGACATACTGCTAACCTTTTTACAACATGTGACAAAATTCCCAGAATCTGCTGCTCTAAGTTTTCCTAAGGGGCAGGATTTGGACTGCTTGTTTGCCTCCAGGTTTATTAGATCTTTTGGAGAACTGACAACATGGATGTCTTTTTTAAAAAGATTGTTTTCTTTAATCTTCATTGAGCTTTCTTGGCTTTAGTGGTGCCACATTTTACGATTAACACTGGTGAATTCTGTGATGCAGAGATCGCTGGCTTAACTCTGTTTCTCTTCAGATCTGCAGTAAGCCTGAAAATCCCACTCCTCGTTTCCCTTACCTTGAGTCAGAGCTTGCTTATACAAATGTATACAGAAATGTACTATTTCTTGCATGCGTGAATTAGTCCTTAAAAAGAGTTGACATTCATCTTCCTTTGAGAGAAGGCTAGAAGCCTTCAGGCTGCTGAGGAGAGGCAAGGTCACCAACAGGGTCTGCAGAGCACGGGGAGGGAATATACAATTTGGCCTCTTCTGTGACAGGTGGACACATTGTAGGGACCCCAAGGTTCATGTAGAATTTGCAGAGAGCCCTGGAGATGTGGTTGTGGAAGACATGCAGTGAAGGCAAAGCAAACAGGGGGATTATTTATCATCTGCTTCCCTTCAGGTTTTTTCAGGGTTTTTTATTCCTTCAAATGAAGAAGTTGACTGGTACTCCTTGTTTTTGAGATTTAAAGATCTATTCAAATAGCTAAAGATGTTTTATCTTTTTGGGGCATTTATTGCTAAAAGCAGAACAAATCTTCTGGTTACATTATGTTTGTAACGTAAAATGGCTCTGTTTTATTCCTAGTATAAATTTATCTTTGTTTTATGGAAATACATTTCATAACTGATCTTATGCTGACCAGAAAATAAAAGTGGCACTAATCATAAGAGGCAAAACCCTGATGTGCAAATTTCTTTGTTAACCATAGTGAATATACTGTAGTTGTAAATACAGTTGACTTTCCCCTAAAATTATTATTTCACTGCCTGCTTAATCTTACACTGGGATTCTGGGGAGATATACTATAATTGCTAGGTATATTTCTCCATTTTAAGGGTAGTGGTGATTATCAAAATATCAACATATTTGAAATAATCCTCCTTTTAAAGAGAGGAGTAAACCTACCCACTATACTCCACATTTGTAGCTGATAACATGGGAATTCGTAGGCTTACATTTCCGGAAGAAAAAGTTAAGAAAAAGCATTCCAATAGAAAAGACAGTGAATTAGACTTTCTGCTCAGGACCTGAAGTCTCTGTGGCTCATCTGTAATTGCTGGTCAGGTAAACACTGATGAAGAATGACACAGGCAAAACTGAGCTTGCCTTGAGGTGGGAGTTTGTTCCGTAACTTCTTGAGGTCCCTTCCATTCCTGTGGATGCATGATAGTTACGTGCACTATGGACTTATCTTCCTGCTAGCTGTAGCTCTGAAATGCAGCTCAAGGGGAAAGAGTGGTAACACTGTGTGCCATTTCTTGGGTGGATGTTTATAGCCAACACGTTAAAATAAATTTCAAGACTGCAGCAAAGTATGGGGAATACATCTGTGTTACTATTTTTCAGTACAAACTAATATAAGATTTGCTAAGAAGTCTATGCCTAGGATTCACTGTGTGGGGTTTTTTTCACTGTTAGCTACCCTCTGTCAGGTGTTTAGTGCTACATGAAACAATGGTATTAGCTCTGAGCCTTGTCCTGTGTAACTCATGAAAGAGTGCCTTTTCTGATACAAGACTTTCTGATTCTCTTACTACCATGACTAAGTTCTGCTCATCTGTCTCCTTGAGCAGAGCTTTTTTCCTGTGCTTCATTTCCTGCGTTCTGTTTATTGAGACTTCCCTGTATTTTCATGGGTGACCAGGGTTTAGCCCTCCTACTCCTGCAGTTAGAGTTCCTGCATGATAATAAAAAACAATAGCACTCCTACTGCCTTGGGATGGAGGCAGAGACAGTGTTCGGAGGTCCATTTTGAGCATGTTTTATGGACAGCCATGAAACCTAGGCCACTAAGAACAGTGGAGCCATCCCCAGTGTGCAGCTAACAATTCTGGTTCAGTAATTTCTGTAAAATAGCAAGTTATCAGAGGTTTTCACATGGGTTTTTTGGTGGTTTTTTTTCACTTGTTTCCATCTTTCAGAGATGTATATCATCAGTGGACCACCTCTTTTACATTTGTATACAGAGACAGCTCTTAACATGATGTGATCACGCTGTTTCACAGTGCAAAATGGGCATTCATAGATCAGCATAGACAATAAAGCTGTTGCTTTATAGAAGTCTATTTAGACCTTTGCAGTCTATTCCTACTCTGCTTATGTGTTACTGCCTGAACCTGGTACTTGCTAGCAGGTTCTTTATCGTGTCTTGCTGTCTTCCCACTAAACGAAGTTATATTTCTGTATGATACAGTGATGAGAATGCTTCGTGCATGGTGCTTTTCCTCAGTGTGTGTGGTGGGCTGCTTTACAACAGAAGTCTTGAGTCCTTGTTCCCCTCTGTTATATGGAAACTTACACTGCAGGGCTGTGAAATGCTCAACACAAGGTCTGTCATGCTCTGGCAAAACTTGAGCTTTAACAAGCTGCTTGCCAGACAATGTGTCTGGAGTATTTTGCATGGAGTTCCTGGCCTTTTAACAGTCTTGGTATGCAAAGTACAAAAAAGTTCCCTGGTCTTCTTAATATCTGGCACCTAAGGAATTTTATAGCTTTATTGCTGCTTTCTCCAAGTATTCTGTATTGCATTGAAAGTTGCATCTTCAAGGAATGCTACTTTGATCTCAGAAATAAAGCAGAGGGTAGAGGACCTGGAGCCAAGGCTGGGGACATTGAGTACGAAGTGTAATAGGAAAAAAACCAGTTTTCCTTGTTACATTGATTTCCAGATAACCAAACAATTAGCTTCAGGACTTCAGAAAACTATTGCTGTTGTCTTTTGACACTTCAGAAGTGGCTTCACAAGAGACATTATCATTCGAGCATTTGATAGAAGTATGATCTTCACTTATGGGCTACCGATGCGTACAATATTAAAGATGAATTTTCTGCTCAGACACTCCTCAGTTTATTGTAGTAGAAAATTGTGCTTGGCACTACGTTGTTTCTTTTGCTGTACATTATGTGTTATATTTCCAATGCTTGAATTAGGGTTACAAATTTCCAGAGTTATGTGATGACAGCATAACCTTGGAACTATTTTAAGACGGTGTGGCAGGTAATACAGGCCCCAAATTTATATTTGGTAATAAAAAAATAGCCTCTATAAAATTTAATATGGACATAGAAATATTATTATGACTTTGCAAATCATTGCAATGGAAAAATTCCCCTGCAAGGCTTTCTGTCCAAAGGCAACACTTGGCACTGGTGGTGTCCTCTGTTAGGTTAAATGTGCCATTGTAGTTTTCTGTCTTACAGGCTGATGGTAACAGAAGGAAGTGGTAGCAAAAATAAATTTGATTTTTATTGTTGGCTTAGTTTCAGTAATCTAGGAAGTTATTAATAACTGCAGCTACTTGAATGTTTTATAAGCTGCATCTCTGGGTTTTTTTTTCACATTAATTATTTGATCATTTCCCCTGATTACTGTTGTTTTGTAATTACAGTGGTGCCTAGAGGATCAAATAAACTTGAGGGTCTCTTCCTCTCTCTGTCTGCTAAGATGCAGTTTTTTCCTAAAGAAGCTGCACTCTAAGTTGCTGTGATAAAGAGAGACGAAAGAAGATAAACACTTTGCTCAGGGTTACAGCAAAGTCTCTGGCAGAGCTGAGTTGTCGTCTTTTTGGAGTCCTTAATGCTGACAGACTAGAGGTTCGTCTTTAATACCCAAGATGGTGGTACTTAATCTGAGAAGTCTAGAAGGAGAAAGAAAATCCCGTTTCTGCCGATGGGAATGAGAATGAATCTGTGAAGGGTAGGATGTGAGGGCTATTTTAACAGCTTTTCCTGAAGCACTTGTATGTCATAACTTGACCCTGGACCAGAGGTCTCTGACTCTGTCATTTGAGGTGGTTCTTAGGCTGAATTCAACAAAAAGCAGAGTAAATTTCAAATTGATCTACATACTTTCCACTGCCCTGACAAGAACAACTGTTGAAACTGTATAATTACATTTCTGTGGTTTTCTATTGCTTACTGTAATTTGTTATCTTGATTTAACTTTTGTACGGTGTTTGCTGTTGGAGTTTTTGAATTCAATAAATTATGAGATTGACTTATTCCCATTAAAAAAGTAATTTTTAAATAAAATTTCTCCTCTGCCATGCTGTAATCAAAGACTGAAACATAATGAGAGCAAATGATTGTTCTTCTGTGGATTTCAACATGCCATTAAAAACAAAGGAAAAAGAAAACCTTGGTGAAAACAAAAAACTCACTCTGTTTTAGTTTAACAGCAAATTCAGAAATGTAACTGTTCACTGAAATGGAGACGAGTGACTTCATTGTGTTTAGGACCAAAGAAATAGAATGGAGTTAAGATATTTTATAAATATGGTAATTTGCTTGAAGACGTATTTTTTTGTTCTCTGCCTTTTAACATTGCAAACTGTTTCCATTTGCATGTTGACTCGGTCAGACCAACAGAAAGATTCTTTGTGCTTACAGTTAGATTTTGGTCGAAGCCAGTGAACCAGACTCTGCCAGTAGTCTTTGGGCAGAGATCAGTGCCAGAGGCTGATTCAACCTCCGTGTTTTAGAAGGCCATGAATGAGCCAAACTTTGGAGTACCATTTCTTTTTCTATTAGACTACCGAAGAGTGGAGTTGATCACCCAGGATCAACCTTAAGACTGAAATGTCTCATGTTTTTGAGTTTTAGGAAAGCAAAGAATAATTTTTCGGAAAACACTTACTGTGCCTCTAGACTTTTTTTTTTGTTTTGTTGTTGTTGGTTTGTGGTGGTTTTTTGTTGGTGTTTTTTTTCCTGGAAATGATGTGAAATCATAAAAAAATTGTTCAAGGATGAATCTCAGTGGCCAGGTACTCCTTTCCTCTTATCTGATAAAGGATATGTTTGTGTATTTTTTTGGAGAACATTTGTTTGGAAAGTTCTTAAAAACCCACCAGTAGCCAAGATTCCATATACTGTGCAGTAATCTGTTTCCCTGACTCCTTGAAGTTCCAGTTGCAATTAGGAAGATGGTCTTGAAACTAAAAAGCTACCTTGTCCTTTTTTTTTTGTGTGCACATGTGCCAAGTTTTATAATCTGTAGAAGAACCACCAGACATCTCCACTGTAAGAGATTTAGCGTATGTACCAAGAAAGAAGACTGTCTTATTCTTCTGCATAGATCTCAGTGTTTGGAGGATTAAAGTTATGGTGTGTTCCATGTTATCATGCATATGTGTGTGGTGTTTAGTTTTGGTTTTGGTTTAAACATATTATTTTGATGTTTGCCCACTCCTTGGCACATGACCAAGGTTTCTTTGCTGCCCATGGAGAAAGGAAGATTTGGATATGGGAGCATCAGTGCTTTTGAGGGGAATAGTTGCCTTGTCCAGAATGGTTTGGCAGAAGTTGACCTGAGATTAGTAGGAATGCAAGAGGTGCCTTGAATCCTTTAAAATGTATAATGTTAGAGCTGTGCCAGAATAAATACCAGTTTCCTGCTGCAGACCTGGAATTTGATCATCTGCCCTTACTACAGAACCACTCCAGTGAGCCTAAACCTTTATGGCACCTGGGTTCTATTCCATTAGGTTTCACTGATTTGTCGGTCACACCTTTTCAGTCTGCTTAGCGGGGCAGGTATGCTTTCTATCACCCAGAGGAAAGCCAGCTGGCCAGGGATATGTTAATGAGTGACGTAATTACAGAGGTCACTAGGCAGCTTGGCTGTATATCAGGACACGTGTGACTTCTTGGTTATTCCCAGGTTACCAATGTTTTAGGTCTGTTTATTTTCAGTAAAACGTTATTGGTGCATGAAATTACTGCTGAGATCTCAAGAGGTTCCAGAGGAGAATGTTAATATTGTTAGGATCTAGCACTTTGAAAAGGAAGCTGGGAAAAGGTACATAAAAGTAGAGAGACAGGGTCTAATTATAAGCCCAATTAAAGTATTTAAAAGAATACAAACCATGGTCTAAGAGGTAACATAGACACAACAGAAAACAAATCCATCTCTGGACTGTGACTTCTGTGACAGAAACCAGATTGTGCTCTGGTTTTACAAGGGCATTGAGATTCCTTAACAAGAAAACTTACGAAAAGAGAAGGATATAAAGTAAACGCATTATAGAAGGTTTTTGTGTGTTAATCAGCTGGGTGCTTGTGGAATTGTGTGCACATAGCAATAGGACAAAGGCTGGTTTCTAGGACCCCAGATCTCCCCCAGCTCCAATCCCTAGGTCAACAGGTCTTTCCTGTGCTTACTCTTTCTTAGCAGAGATGGTTATGTATGTGTAGGACCCTGAATGTTGGCTCAGCCACTGGAGCTAAGTGATGTAACTGAAGATCAGAGTTAACAGCACTGAAGGTGTCAGACATGTTTTAAATGGATTAAACAGAGCAGAAGCTGTCTGTTTATACATCTCAGCAGGTCAGGCTGAAGTTGAACAAAATGTTTAATGCATGTGCTTAAATCCAGTCCTCTTCCACAGAGCAATGGTAATTCATCTGTAATTATAAGAACATTCAGTATGTTGAGGCTTCAGTGTGGGTGCTGTGCAGTTTGATGACTTACAGGCCTTAGGCTCACATGCTATGTTTAGAGCATGTGATTTAAGTGCTGGCATCAACCAAAATATCAGGATGTTGCCTGAGACTGAAATTTGCTGCCTCTGACAGTTTGTAGATACAGACAGGCATTTCACAGCTGAACCAGAGTGGTAACTGAATCCCTTTCTGTTTGGAAAAGTTGTTCAGCTACGATGTGCCCTGAAGCTAGATCTGGAGATTTGTTCTACTTATTTCTTCGGATGTCATAGAGGATCACTTATTCACAAAGATCCTTGCGTTTTCTCGATTTCTCAGGAGGATTGCTTTTTAAACATTTATCTCGATATTACTGATAAGGATGGCATTGCATTCACCCGTGTTTTCATTTATTCCAATGCACAGCATAATGCAATACAAATTGGAACTTTTTTTTTTTTTTTTTCCCAGCTCTGCAGAGGATGAGACTTCTGGACTAGAATGGAAGTTGTTCTCTGCACTTCTTTCATTGAGAGATTTTTTTTTCCCCAGAGCTTTTATTTGTTGTCCTTCTCCCTAGGCTTAGCTGTTTTGTAGCATAGTCCACAGAGGTAAATAAGTTTTGAAGCGCAAATTTTTTGCATAGAAAGTAAGATTATGGAATGGGTGGGTTAATTTTTCAAGGGGGAGGAAATAAAGAAAAGGGAAAAAGAGGGCTAGACTGTAGAAAGAGATGAAAAGGAAGGTAGTAAATGAGGCTATTCTCCTGGATCTGCAGTCTATAACCATCTCTCATCTTCTAGAATTGCCAGTCGCATTCGGGAAGCAGTACGTTTCACCTAAGGGTCTTGGTGGACATGCATTTTTTTGGGAGTGTCTTGGTATTCTTTGGTCTTCACCAGGTACAAGAGCTGAACGTTCAATTGCTCTGTGATTCACATGATACATTTAACACATATACATAGTACATTTAACTCATATATCATAACCTCATTTCAAACATCCCTGCAAGGAAAACTCCTCCACCTACATGAAATAGATCTCAAGGTTTGTCTGGCTAAGTAGAGATTATACCTATTGGTCTCTTGGAGTTGTGTGATTGCAAGAGCATCATTCATAATAATTAGTAGCCCTTAAGCAACAGCTGCTGCATGTTCCTGTGCTTGTGTGTGAAATACATTTCCTCTGTTGGAGGTCTCTGGGAAATAGAAGTGAATGTACTCAAAGCTGTTGTTTGATATGTGAAAATGAAGAGGCTTTTTCTAAGTTCAATGAATCAGTATGTTTCAGATAATGCATAATTCGCTTGTCCAGCTGACCAAGAACCATTGCTTCTGAAGCTGTTCAAATGCCCATGTAACCTGATGACAAAAGTAAATGGCAGGTCTCTTCTGTTTGATTGTGGATAGGAGTCTTCTATGGTTCCAGCTAAAAGATTTTTCATAGAAGTGCTGAGCAGACCCCTAGTATTCATTTGTCAATGTAGCAATGACTCCATGTATCCAAGTCTGGCTGTTCAGTGCTTTGCTGCAGTATGGTCAGCACAGCCATATCTTAAGCTGTGTGACTCTTTGCAAACTGGAATGGAAAAGCCAAGCACTGGTGCTGTTTATAGCGTTGTGTGAGGACATTCAAATAGAGAAACAGAATGAGAACCCTACTACAGGGTAATGGAACACAGCATGACTTACCAAAGACTTTTGTTGAGTCTCTGATCCTGAGCAATTTTTAATACCTACTGGATGTTTTTCTACAAGGTGTCCTCATTGAAATGGATTTTAGTTTAGGAGAGCCGTTTTCCAGAGGTCAGGCACAGTAATTGTTGAGGTGTTTCATGGCTTTTCTATAGGCACGTAAATAAACGGGTTTCAGAGTATGTCAAATACAAGAAGAATGTAGAGACAAGATGATTTGTACTGAATGGAGGCCAGATTGAAAGCTACTTTTGCACAGTTCTCAATAATAATGGTTGTGTATACCTGACACCATACAGTGTTTATGTGTCAACCATATTGCCTTAGGTTTTCAGCTGTGATAGAAAATGCAGATTTTTTGAGAGTTTGCAAATCAATAGTCGAGACATTTCCATTCATACACTCCAGTAAAATATCCTAACATCTACACTGTGTGCAAACTGATGACCTTGGCATAAAGCCTATAACATAATAAACTCTGAAATAGGTGGGAGGAAAGTAATTCAGGAATTACAAGCCATTTGGAAATTATATGAGAATGCATCTGTACTTTTCCAGGAAAATCAAAAGCTTCATAGTAACTATTTAGCATGTGTAACAGCTCACTATAAAAACAGAATCTAGGGTAATTTCTTGATGTAGCAGATTTTTTTTTCAGAAGCAAAACAAACCTGAACAAGCCTTAACAAAAACTTGGTATTTGGTTTGTATTTTTAACTGTGAAGTGACCACAGGAGGACTAGGGCTAAATTTGATGTCTTTCTTTTCCAGTCCTTCATATGCCGAGCTCTTGCAACAGTAGTTGCTGGTAGGGTACCCAGAAATGTAGGCTTCAACTCAGAAAATGTGTATCCTTCAAATTTTTCTGGAAGTGGGAACAACCATGCTACCAGTGTCCCAGGTAGCAGCCTCGCTCCTGTTGAATGAGAAAATCACATAATGCTTTCTGAAAAATAAATGTATTTATTTCTGACCTCCCATCTTAATATGGCAGATCTGACCTGGCCACTAGTGCTTTCCTCAGTGCATTTCTTTGGTTTGAAACTAGTGCCTTAAGTGTGATGTTTGCTTGATGGAGCTACTGAATAGAGCAGCAGGAGGCAACTAGTTAATACTGTTGACCCCTAAAGCAGGGTTCTTTCACCAGGTGTGAAAGAGCCAATCTACACACTGAATTGAGATATTTAATTTTATTACCATTCAGCAGAATAGGGTGCCAGGCATCACACATCAAACACAAATCCCAGCACACTTTCTGGGAAACAAGTACAGTCTTTTATACAAAAAGTAAATAAAGAATGAATGATACAGAAACAGGTGATTGGTCGCTCGTGCTTACATAAAAAAATTCTTAATGCATGTGGTGGTTTTGATCCAGTTCATTTTGCTATCATTTGCATACACAAATTTTCTTTGATGTGTATTTTTTAGCATTATAATAACCTAGGGTAACTCGAGGTTATATTTTCACCCTATCAGCTAACACCAAGTTATTATTTAATCATATACTCTATTACAGTTTCAGCTTGAGTATATTTGAACAATTAATTGTCAGTGAAATAAGGATTTATAATGTTCTGTTCTTGGGGACTCTTCACTCTTCCTTTGCTTTAGTACGCTGTTGTCATGGTTTCAAGACCTACCCATAGTTACTGTGAAATTCTTTGTGGGTTTTTAATCTCACCTGACATCAGGTTCTCCCCTTTGAGACTTATGGACACATCCACAGTAGATTTCTCAGAAGTTGCACTCTGTATTTGAAAAAAATCCTGTAGTTAATTCTATAAATTGAAAGAATGCAATAAACATACATTTTTGATTTTGTAGTGCAGTGGTGTGTCAATATAGTCTTTAAGGGCCTTGTTGATTTGGCTGTCCACTCAACCTTGGCTTCTTCTGGAGGAGCTGGTGTATAATGAATCCAGGATTCCCCCTTTTATAGTTGTATATGTAGCCAACAGAACAATGTAAGTTTCTTTCCACTTTTCTTTCAGTAGCTCATCTCTACGAGCGTGAATATAAAGTTTCCATGTTGAAGGTTGTGTACTGGCATGTCCAAGGACAAAGGGGCGTGCTAATTGAGGTACCTGTGTAAAAATGATAAAATGTGCAAAAGAGACAGCAAATAATCTTTTATCATTCCTTCCCCTTTCACATGCATTTGATTGCTGTAATTCCCTCCCTTTTAGCTGGATATGGCTTCCCCTACAATATTTCAAAAGGACTCACTCCTTCCCCAACTCTTGGAGTGATTCTAACTCTCATCGAGGTAATAGCTAAAACATCTACCAACTTGAGCTGAGTTTCTGGGCACAACTTTGAAAAGTTTTTTGTTGTTGTTGTGTTTGTATTTAATCATGCTTTCCACCTTTTTTGTAGTGGTGTCTTGAGGGTATGTAAATTCCATTCAAGTTGGAGAAACTTTGATACTTTTTGGACTACTTCTGAAACAAAATAGGGCCCAGTGTCTGAGTACAATCCCTCAGGGATTCCAAATCTAAGGATTATTTCCTTTAACAGTACTTTGATGACTTCCCCAGCCTAATTGTTATGTCAAGGGAAGGCTTCTGGCCATCCTGAAAAGATATCCTCTATAACAAGTAGATATTTATATTGCTTACATAAATGGCAACTCGAGTAAATCTATCTGCTAGTGTTCTCTGGGAGTTAGGCCTCTTTGCATATCACCTGTGAGTATATCTTTGTATTTAAGGATTATTTACATAAAATGTTGGGCATCTTTTTACTATTGCATCTGTATTCAGTTGCATTTTTGGTTCCATATCACATCTCTTAACACTGCTTACCTTGGCATCTGCTCCCCCGTGAGTTTCTTCATGTAACTTCTTGAGAAGGACTCCTTATTTGAACAGTTCTGAGAACGTGTTGATTTGTATTTATGCACATATCCTTCTGATTTTATATTTTTCGTAGCCATTTTGGTGTTTTTGCCCATTAATCTTTGCTCATCAGCATATTCCACCTATTGTTACCTTGCAATTGATCCAGTGGGAATATGTTTTTGCCAGTATGTTACCAGACAAAGTAGAGCAGTTTTTGAATCTGTGAGGGAACACCGTTGAGCACAGCTTCACATTTCTTTCCATTGTGGGATTCTCTGATTTGAAGGAAAAAAATTGCTTGTCTTGATCTACTGGGATTAAAAAGAAAAAAAATAAAAGGCATTTTTAAATCCAAAACAAATAAAATAAGCATTTTTTTTCTGGAACTGAGGCTGTCAAGGTGTAAGGAATTGGTATGGTGTTGTATACATATATATATATATTCATGATTATTTGGTTTATTGCTCTTAAATTCTGTAGCAGTCTGTATTCATGAGAACAAGGTGAAATAGTAGTATTAAATTCAGACTGGTGCTCTCTAAGCAGTCCATACTGCATGACAGAATTTATCAAAGGCTCCAATCCTTTACATGCTTCCAGTCTAATAGGGTATTGATTTACCCTCACTGGTTGTGCTCCTGGCTTGAGTTCTACTTTAAGTGGAGTTCACATTCTTTGCTTTTCCTGGTTTCTCTGAGGCCCATACCAGAGGGATTTCCACATTCAATACGAGATTTGGGATGTCATTCTCAGGTTATCCCAAGGTCTGGTCCATTAGTAAACAGATTTGAGCCTTCCATGTGCTGTTTCCTATGGACTGTATAGCTAGTAGAGGGGTTTTCAGAAAAGTTTTTTGAGCATTTAACTTGCATCCTGGACGTGGAAGGGGACATATATATTCACAAGTCAGTTTAATATCTCCAATTGTACATTCCATAGGTTGTCAGAATGGCTGAAAAGTTCTTTTTCCCATTGTCCCAATAATCATTATTGTAACTTTAATTAGCAGACCCCAACAGCAAGTTATTACTGAATGTGTGGCTCTGCTATCTATTAAAAAAATTATATCTTTGTTCCCTGGCTTTACTGGAAGTGGGGAGTTTGCTGGGTATGCACCAATGTTTTCCCCGGTCTCCTTCACTCATCAGAATTCTCCAGCATCGTAATGTTAATATCCTCTAACTGACCCTTACTGCCTACAAAGAGCAGGGTCAGGCCCAAGGCTGGGGAGGCCTTTTGGACTCCAAAACCTCTGCTTCTCCTTTTGCTTTCCTTGATGCCATTCTCTTTTATTCTGCAGTAAAAAAGTACTCAATATAGTCTGCATACCTCCCCCCTCCATTAGGATTGTGAGCCAACATAATAGTTTCTAGAAATTGATACACTTCTTCTGGGCTCTCTGGATTCTCTGGGTGTGAGCAGAGAGATTGTACTTGTCCATTTAATACTTCAGACTTGTTGATTTGGAAACAAAGAGCTGGTAGACCCTTTGCACCCACTGTTTGTCTTAAAGGCACCTCTGTCACTGGCTGGGGATGTCCTCCAGTCCAGCCTGCAATAGAACTAAAATTTTCATTTCCCACAGTTCAGTGGCAGTCTCTTGCATCACCCAGAGGATGATCTATTCTGAGGAACAGAAGCAGGATTTCCAAGGCAGTAGCACCGGAAAGAAAAGTGTTTCTTTTGCCTTTGTCCAGTTCTTGAGACCAAATGCTGGACATTCCAATACCAGGTGTGGGAACGACAGGCTTGTTTTCTTTACTCTGACCTCTTCGTTTTTTTCACATGATATGCCTGTACCCTTTGGGAATTCTTATTACTCCATCCCTGCATCAGGCACAGAGCCATTAGAATCTAACAATATATTTTCAATGGCCATGTAAGTTTTTCACCATAAAATTTTAATGTTTTGTTATTGCAGTGTGTGCTTTTTATTGTTTGCTTTTTAAGCTGAGCTAGGTGAATGCCAGAATTTTTTCAGAGCCTGTCAAAACTTGGGCAAGGAGGCTTCATTTTTAAGGGACCAAATGTATTTTCTAGAGTAAATGTACTGTACACTGACTTAGAGACATCTTTCTTCTGGCAAGGAAGTGAAGGGGATAATTTGTTATCAAGTGCACTCTACACCATGTAACTTAGGGGCAATCAGTGATCGGGAATGATGGGTTATAAATGACTGCTTGAGGACTTGTTGATGTTCAAGGTTGCATTCCCACTGGTAGGATGTTCCCCTCCTCCCCTGTGTTTCTCACCTAAGTGTGCCTCAGCATCCCTTCTCCGAGAACTGGAAAATGCTAGTTCCTTCTGTTATCGCACTTCTGGAAGCTTAGAGCTTGAAGAAAGCGTGCTAATGCTTTCTAAGAATTAGCCCAAGAAAGCACGGGCTGAAATATCTTGGATGCAGATTCAACTTACTGTGTCCTACACTCCTACCTGGGAAACTGTTTCATGTATTAACATTCCCTTCTGTCTGGGAAGGCTTTTGGTAAAAATAAGAAGACTTACGGTAAAAGTAATGATAGGCATTCTGCAGCTGTTTTGAACTAAATAATTCAAGCATGTTATGATGAAGCAGTGTTGAAATGTCTTAACTCTTTCGTTTAATCATGTCCTGTCAGCAACAAGGACCTGCGACTGATGGTGCTGGTTAGATGAAGGCAGGCTTTTATTCTGGAGTTCTGCATTAGCAGTAATTATCACTGTTGGTGATTATAACCTTATTACCCTGTGGTAATGCCTCAGGAAATCTTCTGTAGGATTTCTTGTGATGATAATTATCCTTTTGCTGGATAAGTTTCTCTTCTGCTTGGCAATGGCATTGGACAGTGAATTTCTGTATCTGTATACTTTTCATTTTGTTTTAAGTTAGGTGAAACCAAACCAGGGCTGAAGTGATCTAAAACCAAATCATTCTTAGCTAGATGCTATTCAGTGGTGTAAAGGCTGTAAAATGAACTAGACTCCTGTTCCCATGTCTGCTGATCTGAGTCATCATTTAAAATACTAACTTGCTTCCTTTTAGATCCCACAGTGGAAATGAGATCTGCTCCATATGGAGATGGATCTGCTTGCAGTCCATCTTATACTGAGAGATCCTGCAGCAGTCTGTCTCATGTTTAGGCACTGCCTGACACAAAGCACGAGCACATAAATGGATTAGTAATAAAAACAGACCCATGAGGACTCTTGTGTGTGGTCCTTCAGATCCAGTTCTTTAAGCCTGGCTAGCAGTGCTAGTCATTGGCAAGTTGTAGGCTATGGAGCCCACGCACTGAGCTTGATCATCATTGGCTCATCTCATGTGTCTAATCCACACAGAATAGTCCTCCATCTACTTGGTGTACTATGATCAGGCTGAAGTCCACAGTAAAATTTCCTTAAGTATAGTCTTTTGGATACTGTGGGTGTGTTCCCTGTGCTGCTCCTTGGGATGGATCAGATAGATGCTTCGCACCTCAGTGGCCCTTGCTGTGTTTGCAATGGGGTCTTACATTTGTGGTGCTTTGAGACAAATTAGCCTTTAAATGTTCTGCATTGTAATAAGGAGGAGTCAAAGTGCATTATAGTGTTTCTTGCCTTTTTTATTATATCAGTGGTGGTTAGGAGGCCAGATTGAAATTCTGATTTTAATGATGCACTGCTTAACTTTTGACATGAACATTTTTCAGTTAAAGAGGGGAAATGTGTCCAAATCTGCTCTACAGCTAGCTCTTCAAATTTAATTCTCGATTTACCTTTCCCTTCTGAGGAGTTTGCACAACACCTGCAGCCTGATTTTTCTAGTGTCATCAGTATAAATCAAGCCTCATAAATCAAGCTACAACTACAAGCCTTTTATCTGTGAATTTTATTTGCAGTGGAAATAAGAGGCTTTGGGACATGAAACTGCTGTCACTTGAGCTATATTCACCCACTTGGAGCAGCACAAAGAATATCCTGGTCAAGAGGCAGCATTGCTCTTGGAATTGATTTACAAATAGACTTCCAGAGTGCAAACCTTCTTCATATTGTTGGCATACACTTGAGCTGCACTGAAAGATGCCAGTGTAGTTATGGCCTTTCTTTGGAATATTGGCATTTGTCCTTGCTTTGCCACAGATTTCTTATGGCTTGCAGGTGTGTTGCTTGGACTTTGTGTGGGAAATTGTCAGTGAGTGATGCATGAGTAGCTGAGTGAAGAACTGTGTTAATTATCTTGCAGAAAAGATACAGCGTATGAAAACTTTTGCTTTTTATGTCATCTGCCTTTCCACACAGGCTTTTAAAGGTCTTGGTCATGCTGTTAAGTTTCTATACCTGCTTGATCCTACCATGTGAACAAGTCCTTTGGTTTTTTTCTTTGGTCTCGTTACTCCGATATAAACAAGGGCTAGTAGTTCTAAGTTGTTTCACAGGAGTATCACAAGGACAGATGCTCAAAAAGCTATTGCCTGTGGGGGTCGAGTGGGAGTATATACCCTCCCTGGTATAGCAAATGAGAGTGGATTTGGACAGGGGATGTTGCTCAGCCTCTCAGAATCCTGGCCAAGCCTTGCTGTAGAGTAGGACTCTAGCTTTCTGTAGTGCTTCTGCTGTTAAGGTGGGGAACTTTTAAAGGTTATGACTGGAGAAAGGTCATCTCTTTGTCTGTAACAGCCCCTGCTTCCAGAACATCCTGCCTTTTGAACTGCAGTGAAACTCAGAGTACTGTGGTCTCTGCTCTGAGGAGGCTTCAGGTGCTAAATTTTGAGTGGGGTATTGCAAGGTTGGACTGGAATTGGGGTAGGGCTGTTTTCCAGCATTTCACCTAGCTCTAAAGGGTGACAGGACAGAGACTTCCAGATTACTGAATCTAGTTTGTCACTGAAAGCTAGTAATGTTTGCTCAAATACTTGCATTATATGTCTTGTGTCTAAATAAAGAATGTGTATATTGCTGATATTTTGAAAAATCTCATGGGTTTAAAAAGCCTAGATCAAATGAGTAATGCCTTCTTCAAAATAAGGAGAAAGTGTTGTGAACAGTTTTTCAAAATTAGACACTTTCGCAGCCAATTTACCTGTTCACAGCAGAATAAATGGAACTAGCCTGTCTCTAGATTGACTGCTGGCTGTTTCACACAACTACCTCCAGTCCTCTCTAAATTGAGCCCACAGAGAATCACTGCAACATGGAAGAAGGGACTGAAGGTGCAGACAGCTAATTTGTAAACATAGGAGTTGTGAAGGCCTATTTTCATCTTGAATAGGTAAGTGAACTGTGTTTAGAGAGCCAGTTTACTTATTAGTGAGCATGTTTCCTGCCATCTGCTTACACACACTCTGTAGACGTATGGTAGATGTAAGAAATGGTCAAGTGAACTTGACTGGTAGCTCTGGATGCTGTCTGACTGGGACTGGATCTGACAATTAGTAAGGAATGGTCACCTATGAGTGACATTGCAGTAATTATTACAGGACTCTTTGCTAAAAATTGCCTCCAACCACACCATCAATTTTTGCCATGATTTTTTCTAGCTCTCTTTGGGGTGCCCTTGTTCTGTTTTTTGCCTTTGAAAATTGGTGAGTGGTACAAAACAGTTACCTGAGGCCACAGAGAGGGTCTGAATCTAAAGGCATGAGCCATTTGGTTTCTGTTCAGACTCACGTGATCCCTTGAAATCTCAGGCAGCTTCAAAACTGTTTGGGATACAGAGTGAGAACAGTTTCTTTGGTGTGTTTGAATATATACCAGAGGCAACAAGGTGATGCCACTGCAGGAAATGCAGTTGCTAATAGTTTGGGATGTGTTAATAGGAGTGAATTCTATTAGGCAGGAGAGGTTAGGGTAGTTACTCTACTCTATTTGACAAAAGTGTGAACCTGGTTGAATTACTGGTTTAGACACTCTTGAGAGTACTGTAGGAAGGTGTAGATTCATCTTTAGAGTCCCATGGTGACTTCTTATCATTTTTACCAAGAATTAAAAGCTGTAAATGTTACTGAATGCTACCTTTAAAAAAAGAAACTATTTGTTCACTCTAAAAAAGAGGTCTCTTCCAGTGTATAAAGTACTCATAAGAGAAGGGCAATGAACAATGAACAAAGAACCTGCCTTTGAGGTTAAGCCAAGAAGTAATTAATATAATTGAAAACAATAGAGATCTTAGCTTGATACTAGGCAAAACTTAAACTATGTTGCCCACAAACTGTGTTGCCCAGTGGAACACTGGTAAAAGAGTTGAGTACCCTACAAAAAAACAGGGACAGATCCTACCTTATTTTATCACATCTCTGGGTTGGTCACACCCTGCACTTCTCTGCTTGACTGCTTTTTTAGGAAGGGCGATACTAAGGGAAGACTTCTGGTCATTACGACTGTTTTAGGTTCCAATTTAAAGGGTGTTTCACTCAACAGATCTAAGCATTCCTTCTTTAGCAGTTTATCTTATCTCAGTGTGCTGCTCTGTCCTTCTGGCAAAGCCAACTCTCACACTGTTCAGTGAGTTTCTTTCTATCCTGCTTTCATTTAGCAGATTTCAGTTGCTCCAGGGTGCACACAATCCAAACAGTCCCCTCTGTATCTCTTATAAAATCATTTTGCCTTTCATCATTTCCAGGGCTTGCATTAAATTGTACTGCATACCACAGTCAAGCTTTCTCTCCATTTGATCTTTTGGTCAGTCATCACCCTCTTTCTGCAGAGCATTCTCAGTCACCCTTACAGAAGGAACAGTGCCTTCTGTTCTAAAATGGTAGATTAGACACAGCAGACAGTACTGAAAAGAGGCATAAAGTCTTTATCATATTAAGCACTTGTACTGTTTGCCATGTAGGAGGTGGGAGCAGTGAATTGCTGTGTTCCTTTCTAGCTCTGTGATTCCCCTTATGGGTGAGGTATGATTTGGATGGGATGTGAGTTGGAGCATCCCGTTTGGACATGTAGGCAATCCCAGTATCACTCTTACTGTGTTCAGCAAAACGATCCTATCTCAGGCACAGCATTGCACTGCAGACTGTAGACTGGCTGATAGATGTGTGAAGCTGCACACTCCATAGTTCTGGATAAATGGAGTGCTTACTCGAAAGACAAAGTGCAGGGCTCATGAACATGTGTCTGTACAGTGTAAGTAGGATGCAGTTTCTCGTCTCTGAGACATCAGCTCAGAATTCTTCTGTGGTGTCAGTGGATAAATGAGTATTCCTGCATTTGAGTGTTAAGGTGTTCCTAGGGAGAAGAAAGAGCATTTCACATTTTCCCTCTAATTTTGATAGGTGAAAGAAAAAAAATCAGACCTTCTTCAGTGGTTTTCTCAGGTATGGGTTGGAGCAGCTAACATTTGTATCCTGTGCTGGGGGCCTAGGTTCCTGAGAAGTAACTGCAGGTAATAGTTTTCTAATAAAGAGATCATAAATTACACAGGTTAGGTAACTTGCACTTATTCATGCTCTGATTTATCTTTCTGGTTCAAACCCAACCTGTATGTGCTTACCCATTACTTGACTTCAGTTTTGCTGTGCAAAGAAAAGGCACAACAGCTGTACTCTTGTGTGGATCTGAGCCCACATGTACACTGCCCTGTTTGTGCAGAGACAGCTCGAGAACAAGATTCAGTGGGAGCTTCCACATGCAGGTAGTTTCAGAGGAGACTTTTCAAAATGCTTCCGTAGGAATTTTTGTTCTCTTTCAGGAAGTCACTCTCAGCCCTTTCCTCTCTTCGAATCCAAAAGCCTTACCCAAGTCATCAAAATCAAAATTTGGTCCAAAAATTATAAGCCTGAGGTACTTTACCCTAGTAAAAGTATGGGAAGGGTTGATGGGGAGAAAGATTATCATTGATTACTAGGAATTGTACAATGTGTTCCACAGTTGAAGACTATTGTTTTTTTCCACAGTGTACAATTTTGTCCTTCAATAAATTATATGATTACTGGAAGAACTGTGAGAGTGAGGGGTGGTGTGGGGAATGCGTGCACCTGCACTGTTATGGTCTCTTGATCAAGGAAGGTGCATTCCAGAATAATGGCAGAGGCTGGAAAGAAAGTCTATCTCATTATAGGGAAGTAGAAATAGGTGACTTTCTAATCAACAATATTGTGATATGGAGACAAAATAGATCTAAGTAGATGGAGTTAAATGTTGGGGAAAGAAATTAACTACTCGAGTCCTATGACAGCACCTGGTAGCGGGGGAAAAGGCCACTACTGCCAACAGATTTAGGTTGGACTGGAAACTGATGGAAATTTTGGTATAGCAGAGGAAGGGGAGTGAACTTCTGGAACAGATTCCCAGTGAGTATATGTGCATGCAATTGAGTTTGCTAAAACACTTTTCAGTGGAGCTAAATCACTTAAAACCTCTGTGTTTACAGTGGTAGAAGACTGGATTTGATGAGCCAGGAGAGACAGCCCATGTAAACACTATTCTGCCTCCACACTAACATATAAGCATTACCTGATTCAATTATTAGATTTCTTCATCTTTGCAACCCCATGCTGCTATTTAGGGCATGATACATACCACTGAAGCTCTGCTGCAATTACCATAAATCATAGTGTGTGAATGTCACCCAGCTATCATGACTGTGAACTAGTCTGTGCCGTGTGTTGAGATTGTTTCCATTTAACAAGTCGTGCCATTGCCCAGTTTATAAACCTGACTGGTGAACTGGGAATTGGAATGGCTTCTTGGGCAGACTAATATCTGAGAGACTAAACAGCAACTACCAGCACTATCTGTCTCTTCTCGTGAGCACAAAATCCATCACACAAAAAGCAAGCAATTTTTGATGCTTTTTTAATGAACTGTTTGAGAGAGAGAGAGAGTGAGGAAAAAAAATGTTTGTTCCTAAGTTATGTAGTGAAAACTTGGCTATAAAAAGCTCTGTATTTCTTTTGTGTTTGCTTCATAGTTTGTAATATCACTGGGACTGCACTCTGAGCCTTTCTAGCTAATACTACAGCCTCTTAAACACAAACATTGAATCTGGAAGCAGGCTTATTGCAAACACTCAGAGAGCAAAGAAGATAAACACAAGAAAATTGTTTCAGTATTTTGGCAATCAAGTTTGAGGGCTTTTACACATTGACGCTTGACAGTTCAAGATGTCAGAATACTGGAAGTGAAAGGTAGTGACAGGAAGAAGCAAACAAAATAGGAAACCAATCCCTACAGCAAAATAATAATTAAAAAGCAGAGCATAGAGGAAAAATGTGATTTTTCCAAGGTGCTGAAACAAGAATACAGGATCTTAGTTTGGTGTGGTCAGAGTGCTCAGGGGGCTTCATTAGGGCTTTTATGACTGCTGCTATTAACAAACCAATGATGTGTCCACTAAAACTCAACATCAGCTATTGAGTATCAACATGGGAGCTATAAAAGCATAATGCTAATTTCTCTACATCTGCCTTTTCTTCTTTGCATATAATCCCTAATTGAAATCTCTGGTTTTGGGTGGGTTTTCTAACTAACCTTCAGACAGATTGAGGTCGATCCATTCACACGATTGACAAAGTGTATTAAAGTTTGACAAGTTGCAGTTCCTGAGAGTTTCAGTGGTAACCATCATTGAATGAAATACTGGAGCAATATCAATCCTCTGTAGTTTTTCCATCTTTGATGCCGGTTTATTTTTTCTTTGCTCCAGAGGACACTTCCATGGTTCTTCCTCTGCAACCCCTTTATATAATAAGAAAATTATATTTTCTATTGCAGTGTACTGGTTATATTCCTCATATCACTGTGTGATGCCTAATTATTCTGGTGGTAAAACATAAGAGATATTGGGAGAACACACCACTCGCCCGAAACATGAAAGTTAAACTGGGGTAAAATTCTTGAAAGACCTGGGTTCCTATGTGTTCACCAACTGTAAGCAAGCGTCTTTACACATGGGTTCAGTGGCTAAGAAGCAGAGGTTAGAATGAACTCTTTTGCATATCCCTGTGGTCGTGTCTTCAATGATATGTACGTACATAGTGCTGCTTTGTGTTTTTGTGTTGTTTTGTTGCTTCTGTGGTAGAAGACAAAAGAGATTTTCTGGGTTAATAGTTTGGGGCTGTACCTATGTGTTTTTATATTTCTTACCTTGCTGTCCCTGGGATTGAATCCAATCCAGCAGAAAAACTGTTGACAGATGCTGAGTACTTCTTCAGTAGCTGCTTAGACCTGACTGCAATGAGTGGTGACTTCCTGCCACAGAGACTCAGGAAATCAGTGGAATTGCCTGTTGTTTTGAGATGCTTAATGGTCCTTGTGCATGCTCAGTTTTAGTCAGATGTTTTACAGATATTCTTGTATTCTTCTCTTTTGAAGATTCTCATTATATTTGTAGAAACAAGAACTTAAACTACATGTGCAACCTTTAGGTGCCTCGAAGCAGGTGAGGGCTAAAGATATCTTTTTGAGCTTTCTAACTGATTTTCACATGTGTGACGCTCACATGCACTTTGCCCAATGCTAACTTTGAAGATACAGCAGTGAGGGTGAATCTGTACGTCTCTCCTGTGGTTTTCAAAGGTGTGCATGAATGCACATGTGAACACAAATGTACGTGCTCGTGTTTGTCAGATTCTCTGGTCTTAACGCTCTGCTTAACACAGGCTCACACTTAAATTCAGGAAGAATTTCTTCATGGACAGTTTGCTAAGCACTGGAATGGACTGCCAGGGAGGTGGTAGAGTCACCATCCCTGGAGGTGTTCAAGAAACAGCTGCATGTGGCACATAGTGCCATGGTCCAGCTGACAAGGTGGTGATCAGTCAAAGGTTGGACTCAATGATCTTGGACGACATCTCCAACCTGAATGGTTCCGTGATTCCCTGGATTGGCAGGTTTTAGTTTTGGGAGTGACAGCAGACAATAGTGTTTACTCAGAGCTTCTGATGGCACTGTGTGAAATTTTGAGTCAGTTGAGGAAAATGGTTGAAGCCTAACTCACAGTAAAGGTTGCAGAGTTGCTGCTGCCACTGCAGTTGTTTTCCTTTTTGAATAGTCAGGTTTTTGCTCTTGTGAGTAAAAATGGAACATCAGGCACCTTCAGAAAACACCTTCTCCTGAATGCTGGATCAGAGCGCACAGGTGCAATACGACTGTAAAGGAGTGGTTTGTTCTGCTACCAAATCCAGATCGATTCTTTAAAATAGTCTTCTTTTGGGCATTTGGCATTAAGGAAGAACTTCAAAGTCAACTCAGTAGTATTTTTTCCTGTTAAATTTTACAGAATGTGGGCATCTGTGTGGAAAAAACGTAGCTTTTTCTCTTGGTGATGTAGAACTGCTTTTTAAAGTGAGCTCTGTGTCTTTACAAGAGCTCAGTACTGTTCATATGACAGTCATCTTCATAACAACACTTCCACTTCTCACTGTGTGGGAAGGGGGTTCTGTGTGCGATACTGATCATTAAATGAAGATTGTGAAGATGCTACTCAGAGTGCTGCTGCTATTATAAGCAGTGATGAAACTAGGCATCAAGTATGATGTCAAGAGTTTCATTTAGTCATACTGTTGAGTTACTTGCCAGAAGATGCTGTTCAGTGGCCTTTGTAGAAGTGATCTTGGACCATTTCCTTATAGGTGGGTGACTCATGCTCAGTATGAAATGCTGTTGCGTAGTGGGCTTGTACTTCAAGACTTGGAAATAGAGATAAATAAGGTAAGTTTAAATTACTGGTAAGCCTGCTTATACATGCAAGGCCTTCAGCCCACAAATCACCTTGAAAACCACAGTACCTCAGTCCCACCAGTGAGCATAGCCAGCAGTAAGCATAACAGCAAGTTGTCTGGAAGATTGTAGCGGAGCCTTCCCATGTTCCTGAACTAGAGAACAGACTTCTTATGGTGCCGGCATGATAAAACTCTTCAGTTGTGCAATGATAACAGAGTACTGTTGTTTTTTTGAGTCTTCTGAATCTAGTCTGACCAAGGTCTGGTTCGTCTTAAGGTTTCCCCGGATAGGTCTGAAGTACAGGACCAACCTACTTCTGCCTCCCTGTTAAGCTGTTTTTTGTCGTGGTAACAAGTGGTACAAGTTATTTATGTCACTTTTCTCTGGGCAACTAGACAGAGATGATAATGATTCCTAGTGTGTGGGAAGGGGCATAATGTTCTTATCATCTAGCAGTAAGCGAGATGAAAACCATGTTGCCTAATGTGTAGAAAGCATCATTAAGGCTCTTCTGTATGACTGAAACTAAATCGTGCGTTGGGGCACAGGCTTGAGCAGTGCTGGCTATGTGAATCATATAACTTCTTGAGGTTGTACTGAAATGTCACGTACTGCTGCTTCAGAGAACTGCAGTTTAAGGTAGCTCTATTTGCCTTGTCTCCTGGGGTTAGGTGCTGTGTTTTGTCACCTGATAGCAGCCCTTGGGAGGCAGCAGGGGGTAGCAACAGCAGCTGCTGCTCAGAGAACAGAGCGATTCCTTGTTCGGCTGTTATTCCTGGTATGGCTGAGAAAGGGCAAGTGCACAAGGAGAGAATTCTGTAGAGTTTGCAAGGTGGCTGAGAGGAGGAGGAAATCTTCACACTTAGTACGGGAGAGGGCCATGATGCTGCTATTGTTATCTTAATGGTGAGGAACCTCTGCCCATTGTCCTACTTGGGTAGGGAAATATCTGTGCCTGATATTTCAGACAAGGAGTCTGGAAGGCATGTGCTCACCCAGGAGCTATTTGGATCGAGAGAGGCTGTGATATGAGTCTCAACAGTTAACATGTGGTACTGTTGTCAATAGTAGCCTAATGGGTGAATAAGACTGTAACCTGAGGTCAGCAGCAAGGTAGTGAAACACATAATGCCTGCTGTAAAAGGAAAAGCTGTGTGTGGGTCAAGGCCTAATTGTATAAATGATCATATGAGAATGCTAGAGAACAACCCCAAAGGCTTGGTGGAGGGAATTGTCATGGAATATTGCCTGACATTTTTTTATGTCCTGTCATCTGCATAGTGGAAACATTATTTGGGCTTCCTGAGAATGAGATATTAGCTGAAATTATGCCAAATGTTGCTTTGGTTCTATGGCACCTGTGACTTGAACCTTCAGAAAGATTTTTTTTTTTTAATTTTTTTTTAATTTTTTTTTTAAATGTTTCCATTATGAATTAAGCATTTAAACAGCTAAAAGTAAAATAATGTTGGTTAATATGCTGCAGCACTTTTCAGCTGTCTCTTACTCTACCCTTTCTGGTTCATTCATTTACAGTAATAGTGCAGGAGTTCTGTGCTTTTTATTTCAGCAAAAATCCATCAAGCTTGTTGTTTTGAAATATAGCTGGGAAATACTACCTTAAATACATAGTTATGTCCTTAGAATAGATTAAAAGTCTGATGTTTCTAATAATGATAAATTAGTGAGACAGTATATTTTCTGCTTGGTAACTGACTGGAAGGCAACAAGATTACTTTCAGTGTTTAGCTTCAAATATTAGTTTTCTCTTCCTTAAATTGCATTAGTTATATCTAATTATAGGTACAGTTTGTGGTAATCAATTTGAAGCATAAAGATGTGAGTTACCTCTCTCTATAAAGAATATATTTTGACTTGGAACATTAGAGGTATTTTGAATGCTGATTTTCATTTATGATTTGATTACACAGGTAATTGAAATGTGTCAGACTCTGATAACATTTTGTTGGAACAAATTGGTGAGTTCAACTTGTTTCTCAGATATATTTTTTGCCTTCATAAAAGCAAAAGAAATGAGAGATTTCAACTGCTTGCCATACAGATACTTATGAAGCATTTAATCTTTTTGCAATGGGTCTTAATTTTTCCACTGTGATGTCTACTGGAAGAAAAAACACAATCAAACCTTCCTTCCCCAAACAAATAAACCCAGCAACAGAGCTGCCCAATGTCAGTAAATCAGAATTAAGCATACTTTGTCAATTTATGTGTAGTTCATAATGAACTTGTGTCAACTCAAAAACTGTGCCATTGCAATTATAATTTAATAGTATTTATAATTAAGATATCTAGTAATTCTTGATTATGACGAAATGCAAACCTCTGCAGGTACCTAAAGACTCCAGAGTTGCTCAATATTCAGCAAACATCTGTAAATGCTCTAACAGCTTTTTCCCTGTGATGAAACAGGATGACCAACCTTATGTGAAATGTCAGTTAAATAAGTCTTTTTACTTCCATCTTGTAATACATCTGGGAACTGATTTGGACACTGCACAGAAGTCATCACACAAAACCTTAATTCAGAAATAAATTATTCAAAATACTTCAACTGCTGTATATGTAGAACCTATTACATGTGATTAGATTGTACATGGACAAATTTTTGTCTTGAGTAACCTGATTTTAGACTCCAGTCATGCAAATGTACACACTTAGATTTACTTATGAGTAGATTCATTAACTGCAGCAGCTTGTTACTTAACAATGAACTAAAGTGTGTGTATACACATATATATCTCTCAGCATTGGGACTTCAATATGTTATGATAAATTGGTTTGTTGGAATGGGTAAAAACAAACAAAAACAGGCTAACCAAAAACTGTTGTTTTCTTTTGGTGGCGAAACTGAGGAAGGATAGAGAGGGAGAGTAAAATGAGAAGTGTTCTTTAATAGCTGATAAGAAAAACTTGACCCTGAAACTTCCCACTGAATATAAATTTCCAGTAAGTTAATTCAGGATTACTCTCCACATTATTATGGATAGTATTGAAATATTTCACTGGGAGAGTGTCTAAAACTTAATTTACATACTATATTTATAAATTTTTGCATGGGTATATGTCTAAATACACTCTATAAGCATGGGTGCCCTGCCATATGTAGCATTACAGGTACTCTTTTAATACCATGTTTGCAATTTTTTTTTTCTTTCTTCTGCTATTTGTAGATTGCTAAAAGTTCTTCATGGGAGATGCAGATCCCCATGTGTAGTTGATTTAAGCTTACTAAAATAAGCCTGCTTTTCCTGGTGATCTTAGAAATTGTCACAGATTTGTAGAGAGTCACCAGGTTAACAGCAGCCTTGAACTACATTTGAATGTCTTGCTAGTGGCTTTATTCTTTTTAATTAATTATCAGCAGTGTTCAAAAATTAGGAAAGTAGTTCTGATAATATTTTCTTAGGGGTGAATAATGTGATTGAACCTAACTTTTCTTAGTGCTTTTTCGTGTTTCCTTGTGTTCAAGACCCTTTACTATTTGGTGTATGTCTGTGTACTGTTTTGTGTGAGTAGGTTTAGTGTGATGAAGTTGCAGAACTAGGTAGAAAGGCTGCCTTCAGTTACCTGTTGAAACAGATGAGCCATGAGAGACCCTCCTGAGGTTTTGTGTGTGCAAGCTGATTCTCACCATCTTTTCCTGGAGCAGAAGTTTGCCTGGCTCCTTCCAAAGAGTGTCCTTCCAGTGCCACCTCTTGGTAGGTTCACATGCTGACTTAGCTGCACTGTTAATTTCCATGAAAGAGGGGGTAAGCACACGGTTTAAAAAAACAGCCTTTTGTCCCCTAACTGCCTGCTGTGCAAGCACTAACATCGTCTAACGTCAGAGGATACATGGAAGACTGGAGTCCACATTTATTAGTTGAAAATACTGTAGGTCTTACTCAATGAAGCGGTCAGCTGATGCACCACTGCTGGGTTTAGTCATGTTATTAAAAAGGTTTGCATGCATTTAGATTTAGCCAAGTAAATAAAAAGCTGTAATGTAACATTTTCCAGCAGATTTTTGTCATTTTCGGTGTGTCTCATAGCCTGGATTGTAGTGCTGAGTGGTCAGCAATTTTTACAGCTGAATTGAAAGGAGGAGTGCTTTGGTTGTATCAAGGGTTGCATAACCTTATGTGCTCTGAGGAGTAAAATCAAAGAGCGTGTCTTTTCAGAACTTCCTGCTTCTGCCAAGATATCCATAGTGCTTCAGATTTTAGGGAGGAATATTTTCAGGTGGGTAATTGTTGTACACATTCAGCTTCCTGAAACAGGATCCAAGAAGGGAAGTATAAATGAGGTGGGTACCTAGCACCAATACTTCAGATGTGGCAGTGTATTCATTCTGTCTTCATTTGATCCCTTTCTCAGGCTGTTGTTTAGGATTTTGTATTAATTTCCATAGCAGAATAACTGGTACATCTGCAAGTGTGCACTATGTACTACATATATATCATGGGCATGCTTAGGCACAGCAGAGTCAATCCTGTCCATTTTGACCTTTGTTCATTTTGTTGAGTTAACATATCTTCTTTATGGAGATGGTATCGGTGGTTACAGTGCTATAATCAATAGCTCCCTTACCCTTTACTTTTTTATAGATTAGACTTGAAAGTGCTGAGAAAAGCTAGAGAAGAAGAAATAGCTTCAGAGAACACTCCATAAAGATGCTCATCTAATCTAATACTATAGATTGAACAGAAGAAAAGGAACTGAAAAGTGCTATTCAAATGTCAGACAATACCAAAGAAATCATCCTGCAAAAGCATTTTACAAGGATAATTAGGAAAGAAAACCACCTGTAACTGCACATACTTGCACAGAACAGGGAGGTAAAAAACTTTCATTATGTCAGTGGAGAAGGTGAAAAGCTTAATTTTTCTTTGAAGTTTACACCTAATGAAGTTGTGGATTCCTGACTGACAATTGAACCCAAAAGATCTACTGCAGATCTCAGTAGGGCATTCTTACTAATTTTAACAGTAAATATTTAATGATTAATTGCTTCAGCATTTGCCATAGTTCTTCTTGCCACGTGTTTTGAAAACCGTTCATAATGCTTTTTGTATTGTGGCACATATAAGCATCATCACTTTCTCTTAGCTCTGCTCTCAGGGAAGATCCATTGTCAGGTCACAGGTCTCTAGGTACACAGAAAAGAATTAGTTTTCTCTGTAGTTTATCTTAAAGATGTTTTCATTCCTCTTGAAAATTAGTGTACAAGATTATGCTATGTGACTTTCATGGATGACTGTCCTATAAAAAAAAAAATCACTAAGCTTTGTGTAAATGTTACAAGGCCAGAGAGAGAGAAGCTGAAACAGTTGAGGCTCCAGGCTTATGTCAGTTAGGACATTAACATGAGACACAAGACACTGCACTACTTGGAATATTGTTCTTTTATGAAATTGAATTTTTCTTGAGATCAAAATGGCATTATTTTTGTTGGTATGTTTGGATCAGTAAGAAGATGTTTCTTGCAGGATTTTGGATGACAGTTTTTGTTCGAGTAGTACAAAATTTGGAGTTTTGTTGGCTTGCTTTATGGGTGAAGCAAGTAATATTTTTTCACTGTAAAACAGTGGGCAATAACCAAGCTTCCTAAATTGTTGTTTAAGCACCATACCTGCTTTATATTGCTGCACTACATGGCAGCTTTATAGTCATCCTTTACCTGTTGCTACTAATTTTAGATATTCTGAGTGGAGTGGTGTGTTTTGGAAATACTCAAACCTGAGTAGTAGGTGTTTATGACAAGGCTTGAATTCTGAGGTCCAACCCATTCAATATTGGATTAAAATCCTGGTCCAGTTGAAGTTGATGTCTTTTCCTTTGAAAGCAGCTTTTCCTGCCCTTCTGCTCTGTCCAGACTGTCAGTGTATGCTTCTGTGTACAGTAGTTAATGCTCTGCTGTAAGGATTATCTGCATTAAAATACCAAAGGGGAGACCAAAACCAGACTTCGATTCTGCTGTCACATTCAAAGTGAACAGAGGACTGATTGGATGCAGAAAAAATTCTGATTAGGGTTTGAGGGGAATATTTTTGTGTCTCGGTTCTGTCTGTTTTGCCTTTACATATAAGACCTGCATCTTTGATGTGAACTGCCAGTGGCCATTGTAAAATCAACCTGACAAGTTTAGAGTCTGTGATGCGCTTCTTTGTAATGACATGTTTCTGTCTGAAACACAGCACAGCTAATCTTGGTAGAATGTGGTGATGTCTCCCACAGCACATTTGAAAGACAAGTGATTACAGTGCAAATAGTGTGTTGCAACTTGAAATGGACAGTAATGATGAAAATCATTAAAGTGTAGTAATACACTTTTATATATATTTCATATATATGAAAGCCTGCCTGAATGGCTTCTATAATTTAGTCATATATGTGTTTGCCCTTTATACGTTTTTTCCTTATAAGCCACAGAAGTTTTAATTGGGTGTAGGGATCTCCCAAGACCACATTCATAACAGGCATACTTACTGAAGAATGTCTTTATTTTTCAGATCTTCTGCCAAGATTCTCTTTCTTTAGTTTGATTAGGGAATGGGAGGAGAAGGGTGCATGGAGTAGTAAGAAGCATGCATCTCTGCTGCCTTGCAGAGATTCATCCTGGGCTCGTGGCACAGGGAACAGCTACTAGGGAAGAGCTGAGTTTTCTGAAATGTGCCATATTTTAGTGTTAGATTACAAGTAAGATTGAGTAATTAGATTTGGTGATGATATTCTGATGCACTGGAAACTTGGCAATGGGACTGTAACAAGACTTACTGAACTCATGCAATGTTCTTGATGTGAGATGATTTTTCTGCTGTGAAAGTACATGAAAATAACCTTATTAATGCAAGTGGTGCACTGATTTCAGATACAGTCAAAGCAGTGGGGAGTTTAATAACTTTCAGGATGACTGAAGCACCGCAGAGTCATTTTCTCACTGTGTACACTCCAGACCCACATCAAGGTGTGTTCAAGAACAGCTGCAAAAGAGATGTAGAAACGTGATGAGATGCTTCTTTCTTCCTCGCTCTACGAATTGACCCATCAGTTTTCTGCTATGGTCACAGCAGATGGTCCAACTGATACTGTAGGAACAAGAGAGTGCTTTCAGTCACCAAGAGTCAGACTGATCTCTCCCAGTATTGGTCACATCATCTAAGCTAATTGTCAGGGCTCCTTCCGTGGCTGATAGTTTTCTCTTAGTGCAAAACACATCTAAAGTGGATGAACTTAGTTGCCTTTTGCCTAGACCTCTCTTGGTTTCTAGTGGGAAGCTTGTTTAGATGCCCTGGACTGGATAGTTAACTTGTATCTGACAGTAGACAGGTGTCCTTTGTCTGAAGGATACGTGTATCAAAGTTACCTGTTGATCTCAGCAGTTGCTGGGAAGAGGTAAGGAAAAGTAGTGGGTGAATTAAATAACAGATAACTGAATAATGCATTTGCATAGTTTCATGGGAACTTGATCACCCTCTCCTTTTGCATTTATATGTTACCTGTGAACTGAGCACTATTTATAGCTCATTCCATGCTGAATTACTTCATCTGCTCATTATTCCAAATAAGAACTTTCTGTAAGTCTCTATCATAGGTGAAGAAATCTAAATAAATAAAGCACATCTGCAAACAGAGCTGCTGCTGTATTTCTTATGAACAAATAGACAAATGTTAGTAAAAATATTCTCGGCTCACTGCTGTGTCAATGTGTCAAATCTCATCAGGATTAACTTCAGCCCCTGGGTATCTGCGTATCTTTCTTCACAAACATTTATGATTTCCTGGCACTGGTTACCTAGTCCTTACCAACAGAGAGACTTTTATGCTGAGATGAGTTACATAGATTGAGCAGAAACATTAGCACAGCAATTTTAAATGATTGATATGTGCAGTGCCTTGTCTGCAAAGCTGGTTAGTTTGCTACTTTTGACAAGGCAATTTAACAATAGAAAATTGTTGATAGGGATCAAAACAGATTGCAGTGTGGAGATGGTAGGTTTTTCAAATGGAATCTAAGCTTTGTAAGCCTTCTAGTTCTGCCAAGAGCTATTTACTTTAAGTTACCCAAGTTCTTAAATTACTTAAATGCTTTGGAAATACTGCCTCTAAAAAGGGGCTCCAGAGAGTCACAAGACCCAGACTTCATTTAATTGTCACAAGGTAAGATCTGAGAAATGACCCAAGTCGCAATAAGCTTTGCACATATCTTCGAAATCAGGCTCTATAAACTTCAAAGGCAGGCTGTGGAAGTGAACTCTAAAGATATGCATAAAGAGGTATGCTTTGGTATTTTATCTCAAGATTTACTGTTTAAATTCATGGATATGTTATAAAAATAGAATGTTGTGCTGTGTCCTAGGTTGACAATCCCATTCTGAAGATCACTGGGTATTCCATATGTTAGTCCTGAGCTGCATGCAGCCTTTAGTTGACTTATGCTATTCTGGTGATCTGTAACAGTGGAGCTCTTCACCTGATATGTATTTCCTTCAGCCGTGCTTCAGGTGCTCCTCGAAGCCTTCTGTACTCATGTTATTATTCCTTGCACCATAGGGGTGCTTGCACACTTCAGCCATGCTTAGACTGCTTATTGAGCTTGATGCTGAATGGGCGGTCTGAAGGGATAAAAGGTAAAGGGAGAGAGGCAAGAGCAACTGGAAGGGCTTGCCCAGGAGTAGATTTGCATTGCCTTTGTTCTTCCTTACTGTAATTTAACCAGGGATGTGAAGGTCATGTTCATTGGCTTGGGTGGTTGCTTCTTTGGATAGGCTCCAGCTTTTGTCATCTGCTGTGGGAAATGTGTAATGGCACTAAAACAGCAGGAAAAGGGGATAACAGCCCTAGTGCTTGGCACATCTACATTTTTCTCAGCTATGCTGAGCTTCTGTCAACAAATGACTACACTTTTATCATTGTTGTTCAGCTTCAGGTCACTCCCATGATCTCATCTGGCATGAGAAAGAAAAATAAAATTAGTTTCTAAAAAAAAATTGAATTGATGAAATCCAGTTTATGACAGTAGTCTGGTTTCCTTAGAGCAGCAGCTCTCTTATCAGGATCACAGCCGGAGGAGCTCTACAGTCCCTTTGTTTTTATGGTAATCAGATTCTTTCATCCCAGAATCCAAAATGCTGTTGGAGCATATTTAATAATCTAGCCATTCCATGTGTCAGACAAACATTTGGGCTGTATCTGAGGTGGAAAATGAAATTACACAGGTTTTCCTCTTCATGTCTGAATTTACACATGTTGGTGAAGGGGTTTCCTTGAGCCCAGCTACTGTGGGGAAAGGTGAAGTCTTATCTCACCAGCCACAGGGAAACCTCACTTTGTTAGTGATGCTGGAGATATTGCAGAACAAGTAAGGAGAGCAGAAGATTCTGGGTCCCACTTTATGACTGACGAAGAATGGGTAGTGTTGGTGGATTTTTTCCAAATTTTCCATTCAGAATTGACTGTGAGCCTCTTGTCATAAATTACTCTGGAAGGCCCCATTTGCAAAGTGATTTAAAAAACAGGCTGGAGGAGCTGTGAATGTTAAGCATGACTTCTTGCCCAAAGCAAGATTGTCTCATGCAATATGGTGCAATCTATGTACCTGTCTTTTACAGACCTGATTGTGAGGGTAACGAATATCTTCTTTCTTTTTCTTTTTTTTTTTTTTTTTTAAATTCACCTAAAAACTGTCTGTAAGGTCATAGCCGACCTTATTCACATAGCAAGATAAAAGACAATGTGCAGACCAGATGCCATATGTTATTTTGCTAGGTGATAAGGAAAAACAAGATATTCAGAAGACATATTATTTAATTTTTTAAAAAGGTAGTTAAATATATAAATCTTTCCTCATAAATTCTACCTGAATAGTCCTAGCTGGAAATTTATCACGTAGAAGTATTTTAGTTTCACAATTAATTTTTTTCTACCTTACATCTTTAAGTTGAAGATTGATGCCTGATTAAAACATCTCTCCTACACCAGAGAAATTTCCAGTTAAAAAAAAATTCTTCGCAAAAAAGGAACATGTCAAATTAGAAAAATCACAGCTACCTGGTCTGTGGATTTTCCTTCAGATACTGACACCTGAGCTCTTTATAGACTACAAGAATAATTACAGTGCGTTTGCACAGGCTGGTGCTAAGTTCTTGCGAAAGAAATGCAGGAAAGAATTAGCATCCTCATTCACAGATCTTAAATATTATACATTGGGTTCCTGAAACTATTGTCTCCTTTCCCACATCGCACAGCACCCTTCCTCCCCCCCCCATTTTATTGTTGTATGTAATGTTTCAAGCTTGAAAATTTTAGCTAGAAAATGACTTTCATACTAGCTGTATTGGAATTTGTAAAGTGAACCAAGCAGAAACAAAGCCAGTTTACTAAGTAAATACTGGTTCTGTCTGATTATTTTTTTTTTTAAGTGCTCTGTAAGAGTAGGGCCTGCACGTATCACATGCACTATATAGTACTTTCAGCTGTTTGAGGACAGTCACAATTCTCCAGCTGGGATCAAACATCAACCTACAGTTTTGGTTTGGTTTTTTTTTTTTTCTAAAATGACAACTAGAAATACTATCTGAGATCAGGCCCCTGAATACTTGGTTCTGAACACAAAGAGAGCATATTCAACACAAGACCTACATGAACAAGATTCAAAAGTGAGAACGAAAGCTGTGCTCTGAGAATTCACTTGTTTGGTTGAACCCTTCTCCCTTATGCTGACTAAGACTTGTGGGTTGCTCACTCAGATACCTTCCTTTAGGTGCCAGATTGTTCCCCATGCAACCTACTGCTCCAGCTCTGAATGTCCTACCTAGTGCAGCTTCTGCCGTTTCATTTCACAGGCTCTTCAGTTTTGCTGTAAAGAAGCAATGTTCTGGCCCTGGTAAAGGGAAAGGATTTTCTTACAAAGGAGAAGCGAAGGAGAGTTGTAACTGTGGGTTTATAAGAGGCTGCTACACTGATAGGACAATATATGGTAAGTCTGAACTTCAGAAATGATGATTTAGATAAGATATTTTGGTTGAAACTTTGTAGCAGTAAGATTAGTAAGAGCTTGCACTACCTAGATATGATGCAGAATCTCAAGTAGCAGAGATACTGTAGGAAAAGCCTGGCCATGCTTTTGCAGAGGATGGAGATGACTAGGCAACCTTTTAAGGTGCTTTTCAGTCCTATATCTCTGCCTTTCTGGGCCTTCAAGGAGACGATGCCTTCTCAGAATTAAAGTGTCATTTAATTATTGATTTATTAGTGGACAGGGTACTAATGGCAGCACAGAAGGGCCTGTATTTTCTTTCCAGTTTTACTGCTAGCCTGATGCATGATTTCTAGACCTTGCTGATCAGAGAGACTGCAAGAACCTTCTAGTGTGTCTCTGTTACAAGGACGGGACACTTCACAGTTCTCTCAGATGTTAGAAATGCACCTGTATTTTTATGGTAATCACCACTTTTCCTAAAGAACTGCTATGCTTGAAGCAGTTCTGCAAGCTTATGTACTGCAGTGCACAAAAAATATTTTTTAAATTTTTTTTTTGTATTTTTTTTATTATAGTGTGTACTGTATTGCTTTTATTTATTGCAGTTTATTTCTGGGTACTAAAACTGCCTTATTACTTTGCTTAAGAGGTAACACTTAATATAAATAAAATATAAATATAAATTATTTCCTCAGCTTTGGTGTGAATTACACTCATTTTGAATGTAAAGCTATGCATTGCAAAAGTTATTTTGATCCTGCAAATTTTGAGATTATGGACCAGTCTTTTGGAAGTGCTTATAGCTGGTCTTCCTCGGAACAACAGAGGAGAACTCCCCCATTGAGAACAAAGGGAGCTGTGAGGTGCTGAGCACATTTGAAACTTCATCCATACAGCTTTAGACTTATGCATTTTGTTAAGGATTCTCTCTGAAGGTTCTAGTATAAAGACTTTGGTTTCGGCAGGCAATAACACCAAAGGATTTGAATTGATGCTTATTTTTCCTCAGTTGGTCAAACTAGGGCATAATGGCAAGTATGACTTCAGAAATCCAGACCCTGAAGAACAATTTTGTTTCCAGCCTGAAAATTTACCACTCTTGCTTAGTACAGGCCTGCTGCATTCACACTTGTTTTTAAGCCTCAGCCTTCCACCTATTTAGTATTTCTCCCTCAGTGTTTGCACTCTGACAAGACAAGATCTTTGCCTGCTTTTTTACCAGTGAACCCTACCTTCAGTTCTTGGTCTCTTTCATTCCTGGACTCTTTCTTCACAGAAATTCCTGGGGCTGACTTTTCCAAAATACCAATCTCTTCACTCTGCTTTCCAACCAATAAAGTCTTGTGCTAAAGCAGTAAATGCTTTTCAACACTTAGTTTCCTGTGAGAAAATTGAATGGTCCTGGTTTAAAAGCAGATATCTGCATTTCTTTGTTGCCTGTTAATGTCACAGTATCAAAGTGCTTCAGTGTAGACTCTCATATCTCTGTGAAGCAGAAAAGTACTTCTATATCTAGTTTGCAGAAAAGATGTAGTACAGACATGGTATTGCATGACATTTTACTTAAGAAGCAGAAATAAGTTTTATCAATATGGTGTATATTAAACAACCTATAATGAAAGTATAAATCTAGGATTGTCTAGTAGGGACTTGGATGGGTTAGTCCTTGGCTCTGCCTGTATGACATTTTCATCAAACAAAGCTAAAATCATTACTGATAAAAGCTACAGATGACATTAAGGCTAAAGGAATAGCAAATAATGAAGAGGTTGAAATCGCTGCAGTCTGCATGCAGCTTATTCCAAATCTGCACACAGTGTGCATTCCAGCATGATCAGCTGAAAAGATGCAGAATGCTCACTGTGCTTGGGTGGCGCCTCTGTTGTAGGGACACACACCATGTCTCCAGAAAGCAGCTAGGAACTATGGTGGCTGATGAATGGGATATTGAATGGTGGATGCCCTACAATGCTTATGAGACAATAGACTTACATGGATTGCAAATGTATAAAGAGCAATTTACAATGAGAATAAGAAGGTTTTGTTGTAATTTGTTGCTGTTAGGACCACTACTGGAATGCATCGTTGATTTTCATGTTGATAGCTTAAGAGGTAGGGGGAAAATTAAGAAAAGTACTATGAGGAAGACAACTGAGATCCTGAAATTTGAGCTGTTAGTTAAAAGCATAGTAGTTATGTATTCTGTTTCTTCAAAGAAAACGTAGATCAATTTGATCACAGTCTAGCAAGGTCTATTTGAATGCCTGAGAAATACGGTAACAAGTGTCCAGCTATCAAACGAAGGAACAGCAACATATAGTAACAAAAAGTTGAAATCTCAGCTTCATTTCAAATGATCAGGATAATTAATGACTGAGATATTCAAGCATCATTACAGAATCACTCCACAATGAAGATTCAATAAGAAAGCTTTCCTAGTGTGCGTCATACCAGAGTTGAAACCAGAAGGTGAAATTGGTTCTAGATGGCTATAACATCTGAGTCTTGGGGCAGTCTTAACAAGTAGCCCCCAAGGCTGGGGCTACTGGGTTTATTTATTTTCATCCCCCTTTTTCTTAAGCTTCCTGGATGTAAAATGCAGCATGCTATTTCCAGCTCTGCGAAACTGGACATACCTCAGTGTCCTCAAGACTAGAAACTGCAGTAGTCTGCCACATCAGCTCCCTCAGAAAACAGGAGAACAATAGGAAATATGGGGAAGTCCTGTAGGAAACTAGGAGGCATCCCATTTCTGCAGTGTAACCAAATTTACCTGTACGCTAGATTTATGTAATAGATTGCTCCTTGAGTATCTCAGTACCATCCTCTTTCCTATTCACTTGCACCTGCTTTTCTGAAAATTCATTCAAACCTGAAGAGGAAAATATCATCTTTAATGCTTATTTCATTATATCTAGCACTGAACCCACCAATTTCAATAAAATATATCCACAAGGGTACTATGTCATTTTCCTGAACATTGCAGGAGACATATTAAAATGTATATGCTAATTGAATGTAGGAAAGCAGGATTTGAAGGTTATGAGCTCTCTCTTGCTTTTCCTAGCTATTCTGTATTTCCCTTATTTTCATGTCAGCTCCCTGCCAACTTCTTTTCTGTATGAGGTAATCATATTCAGCATTAGATTGTAGGATAGCAATAATAATAATAAAAGACTTTTTGAATATTTTAAACAGCATGGCGTGTATCCATGCTCAAAAAATTCATTGAATATGACCATGATCTCATTTCCTTCCTGTTCTTTCACCATCACGCACGCACTGATGGGACAGTCATTGCCAAGTCCTGAATCGCACGAGATCCAAGGGGTATTTTCACTTCTTTCATCAGCCACTCTGAAGTGTTCATTGCAACCACAGTAAGGTCCAATAATGTGCACATTGATGAGAAAACTGCAGAGCAAACAGAAGTACGGCAGCCTTTTGTGTTTGAGATTCAGCAGGCACACAAATCTGAAAGCGTCTCTTCTGCTTTGACATTATCTACAGGTTCAATCTACAATATGCTGATTCTATCATAATACAGAAAATTGGTTAATTCCCTCTGGAAATTTACAATAAAAATAATTCTCCCCTTGAACTGCTCTTGCTTCTTCCTTTGATTGGATGATGCTATCGCCTTTATTCTTAAGTGGGGGACAAATAGAGCATTTATATAGCCAAGTATGTGCATTTATATAAAATCTGCACGCTTTATGCACATACTTTATACTTTCTCTATAAATATTGGCAAGTGAAGATAATTAATCAAGCTTATTTCCAAGTCACTAGGACCTGTGCAAAAATTGTATCACTTGCAAGTTACCAAATCATTTGAATTTTATTTCCCCTTTGTCAAAAATTTTCCCTCCCCACACCTTGGCTTCTTCATTGCTTTGAGCATTGTCCTCATCCAGGGTGTTCAGTTTAGCACTGAAAGTACAGGATGTGTGTCAGCTGATACAATGATTTTGCTATCCCAGTAGGGGATTTTAACTAGTTAGGTAATGGAAGACAAGAAAGCTTGACAATAGCAAAAAAAAAAAACCCCAACACCACCTAATTTGAAGTTTACATGTGTTTCTGCAGAGCAAAAGCTAGCCAGAAGCTAGGAGTAAGGCAGGTGTGTTTGACTAAGTAGTATGGGGTTGGTGTTTGCTGGGTGCTCTAGTATAATGCTTCTCCTTGGTTGTTTGTTTGTCATTCCTGTAAAACTCTTTTGCCAAAATGCTTGTTTTCTCACTAAATTAAAAGAAATTCACCTGGGGAAAAGTCTGTGGCTTTTTCTTTGTACATGAATTCAATGAATCAAAGAACTAAGACTCTGCAGAAGTTTCACGTGGGCAGACTGTTGGGAGTCTAAATAAAACTAACCCGCCTGGGCAAGCATGTGGCTTAAACCCAGGGCTTTACAATGGTGACCACCTTCTTCTGGCTTCCTAATCTCAGACACTGTGCATTTCCTGAATTTTAGTGTGTTTATAGGTAATACGCACTTGAAAGTCATGTGGCTCTGCTGTTAATGCAAGCTACATTTAATAGGATGAAATTTCTATTTTCCATGTGCGTTATTGTGAAGCTTTAAAACAGCTTTATGTCCTCCTCCTGAGTTGTGTTAGAGGCAGAATCCACATCTGATGAAAGAAGCCCTCAAAACAATGCCTTATGACACCAGTCAACACATATGGAATCTTTGACTAGGAATGAACATAAATGGCTAGAAAAAAAAACCTCTGGGAGATGTATTTCGTAGGGTTACCTTGCCAAGTCTGTGTTTGCCCAAAAATCATTCTTAAAAATGACAGGCTAGTTGTATAGTCCACAGAAGGAAACACACACCTTGATAAGAACCAAGTACATAACTGTAGACTAATAGTACACTGATGTTGATCTTCTCACAAATTGTTTCTGTATATTAATAGTTCTCTTCTATTAATACTGGCTGTGGTAGAAAACACAGATGTAGAGAACCACAATTTTGTATTGTACCTCTACAGGCTTTTGAGGCATGTTGGCAAGTGCTGGAATACCATGCACATGCTGGTTCCTTGGAAGGCTCTGTGAGAAACTCACTGCAATAGAGAATTTCTTGCTAGGAAGTGTGATTTCTGCTTCCTATTGAGATTTACTGGCTTGCTTACTTTCCCATAAAACATAGAAAGAAGGAGTCCGCTGTGTAAAATATTTGTTTTCCTTTTCCTCTTTTAAAAATTTATTTATTTGCAAGAAGCCATTTTATGAGCAATTAGGGTTGGTTTTTTTTTTTTGCTCTGGAGTAATATTTTTGTTTCTGATTTGACATATCTTTATTAGGCTAAATATAAAAGATCTGCGTAATTTCCAGAAGACTACAGAAAAATAACATGCCTGCCAAAGACATACCATGTTCATAGCCAGGCATTTAGGCTTGAGATTGGTTCAAGTTCAGCAAGAGTGCTGGGAGGAAGGGCTGGCTCGGCCAGAGGCAGTAGGTAGAACAATTGCCACAGCCTTTGCATTGTCTTCCTTGCTTGTTCTGGGTTTTGGGGAAATCATGCTAACAGCCCAATGCAGAGCCAGGATGGAGTCGGAGCAAATTGCAACTATTTTCGAGGGGCAGAAGATAGCAGTAGGAATGTCAGAGAACCTGCTGCCTCTACAAGCAATGTTCCTGATATCAGAAGTAGGAATAACTGCTCTGGGCTTCCATTTCATCTTTCTCCCATAAGAACTGACCAGTCTCCTCCTGTGGCTGGTGGGGGCAAGGTTTAGGACATTTCATGGCCTCCTGAGAAACTGCATGATGAGTCTGCAGTGAAAAACAGATAAAATACACAAGTTCTCAGTCCCCAGGGAAAGGGAAATAAGACCAAGAATCATGATGGTCTTTAGGCTTTTTCTCTTAGATCTTCTGCTTCTGAATATAACAGTGTAGTATTTCTACTTCCTACAAAGAAAAGGAATATATTCTGAGCTAGTTAGACAGCTAAGCTGAAAGAAATAAAATGAAGGAAAGAACTTAGAAATATCTTAGTTGCTTGCATTAATCAGGATTTTTCTTTTAATTTGAAATGATCAAGAGAGAATAGAGCTTTTAGAAGCAGTTAAAGAATATTAACAAAAGGAAGACTTAGTTTAGCATTGAGCTCTTCATATATATATGAATTAAAAATACTATTTTTTGATCTGTCATAAATATTAAAAACTATTTTCTTGAAAATTATTTTCCTGTTCTATATTTGGATTTTATTTTTTTTTAAAATGAAGCAACTAAGCAGTCTTTCATTCATAGGGAAAGCTATCTGGAAGAGCTGTATAATACTTTTTTGCCTGTAAAGTGGCTTACCAGCATTTGGTATAACACATTCTAGGCAGTTTATTACCAACTAAATGAGTTTATGATGAACGGTTGAGTAAAGTATCATTCTTGCTTTTTAACTACTTTTGTAATTTAATAGAGGAACAGTGAACTGGAACATTACCTGGTGTAAGGACACGTTCCCTAAATAACCTCACCTACAATCCTACCTTTCTTGTGATTATATACTTACTTATTACTTTCCGTTTTGTGTTAGAATGTTAACATATATAACTGTATTCAAGATTGACAGAGTTTTCTTTTTTGAGCAAGAGTTTATAAAAACCATACTACTTCCTTGAACATAACAGCTCTGCATGTCTATTAGGTGGAAAGCTCTACCAACTGGACTTAAAATTAGACAAGATAGAATAGGACATGTGAAGTTCAGCTTATGTATGACCTTTGAAATGGACATATGTTACATCACTCTATTAAAAAAAAAAAAAAGACAATATCATAATGGTCTTGGTATAAACACTTTGGAAGTTTCAGGGTATGGAAGAAATTATCACTTATTTTGAGTTAACATTTTTTGTTATGACAGAGGAAAGGAATTTTTTTTTGAATGAAGGTGAACTTAAGATTCCTGATGGATCATCCCCATTGCAAAATACCATAGTAGCCTCTTGCTTGCTCAATAGTCCAAAACTTTGGTTTTGCTGAGACAATGCACATATTGCTTTCATCAGCTGTAATTGTTTTCTGTTGTCTTTCCTGCTATGACGTGTTTCTTGATCTTTTAATTAAATCAGGTATGTCCAGTCAGTCAGTGATTGTAGCTTTCACCAGTCAGTCCAAAATAAAATGAATTGAAGATTGTATGGCTTTGACTACCTTGTGTTTTGTGGTTTTTTGAGGAGAAAGCACTGAAAAAAGGCAAAATAGGAATAATAGAAGATTTTATTAATGATCTGGCATGAACTGGGAAAAGAATTTAGATACAATTTGAAAAGTTAAGGGAGAAGAGGGATGGTTTTACTGGTGATTATCAGTGGTAGTTCAGCAAAAAGGAGCCAAAAGTAGGGTTGCTTCAGTGTCAGATGGCCTGGTTCTGAGTATGAAATGAGACTACTGGGATGAGGCAGAATGTCTTTCTGAGTCTTCTAGTCTGAAGACCCTCTTGACAGTATTTCATACAGCAGACTGATCAACTGTAGTAGAATTAGATTGAAGCATCCTGATGTGAGGACCATGAGGGACAGAAAATGCAACCTGACTCTCTGCTAAGCGATCTCAATATTGTGGAGAATGGGAAACTGCCCTGCAAGTCTTCATTTCAGGCTGTAAACTGCAAGTTCTGTATTGGTTTGTTAGAATGAAGAAACACGAGTCAGTTTGTAATCTTTGTATGTTGTCTCTTTGGACTTGATTGAGTTTGAAGTCCTGAGACAAACTGCTGTGTTTTGAGACTTCCTTGTGTCTGTCTTAGTGGTGTTTGCTGATTTTCCACAGTGAAATGAGAAAAACCGCCCTGCTTCATTCTTTTTTTTCTGTTAGTCCACAAAGCAATGGAAAGTGAAAAATGTAGAAAGAAACAGATGAAAAAAATCCCATATGGCTGTGTGATGCTGATGAACCCTGAAGACACAGTTTTGGTAATGTGGTGCCAATGCCACCAGCAATAATGCAATAAGAGCCTCTCAATTAGTAAATATTCTTTTTAACATCAGTAATAATTACTGTGTACACTTAAGCAATAAACTAGTGCCTGAATCCAGTCCCTAATAATTAGGCTTAATGAACTGAATTGTCTGTAGTGTCAGATAGGCCTAAATATTGCCTAAAACTACAAGGAAAAGAAATAGAACAAATAGCTTTCACAGGGATAGTACAGGGATAATGCGACATCTTGCTTCTTTAAAACAGAAATATCTGCAATTGAGCAAAACACATTTATAAAAAAAAGTCAATGAAGTGCTCTACTTGCATTTTAGCCTATTGTCTCCCTCTATCCCTTGATTAAAGAGGCTTGTTGAAAATTTTCAGAATTCTAACAAATATTTTGGTTATTCCTTCATAGTCTCTTTTTAGCTCACTTTCCCATAGTATTTCTGAAATTGTTGTAATGGGAAAGTAGCTGGATGATTCAAGTAGTCATTAGTGATCTGGATTTCCAGAGCTCCCAGTAATGACTTAATGCTGAATGATGAACAGAATGAGAAGAATTATTAGGGCCAGCAGAAAGCTCCAAGCTAAGGACTAGAAAACCATTCCTTCTCATTCAGTTTTAGGCTCTCATAGCAAAAAAAGTCCTATTACGCTAAGTTATTACGTCCATCAAAGTTGTGGACACGGAGTGGTATAAAGAACCATTTCATTCTATCCTACCGGGTTCCTACATGTGTGTAGTATAAGCAATATCTGAAAGTGGCTGAGGGATGCTTGATGCTGTAGTTTCTTCTTGCGATATTAGTGCCGTAAGGAGGAAGAAATACAAGGAGACTGTGGTTCTGCCTCCATGGTTTTGGTAGTTGATCTCAATAGAAAGTGATTTGGAATCACACCTTTGTCTGGAATGCATGTTCTTCAGCTCTGCTGCTCATACAAATGTGCAAATGTACTGAGGCCTGTGTAAAAATTGCAGTTGGGGTAAACTGATGTCAATGGAATTTGGTGCAGACTGGTGTAGCCCCAGAAGATTGCCAAATCTGAAAAGGTCTGGAACTTCTGCAGAGTTCATGTGCCTAGATGCACACTTTAATGTCTATTTAGTATCTTTAAAGTGTCTGGTATCGGCTAGTACTGACTTTTCTGAAAATTCCTTCAGATGGCACTTGGGCTGCCTTAAAAAAAAAAAAAATCTAACCCAAGTCCCTAAAGCAATTCCCATTAAATGAGAATGTTCAGCCATTTCAGTCTCAATGGGAGATTTTTGTCTGAGACAGGATTTAATGTGGTGCTCATTCACATCTGTAGGAATATATTTAAAAAATCAGAATGACCCAATGTACTGAAATGAAGCACATAAATCATATTATGTCATTAATCAGATTGCCATATGCAGTTGCCAGCCTCTGCTTAGTTTGACTGGGATATATCAAAACATAATGCATCAAGTAAAAGGTATTTTTAAAGAGGCTGAAAGCAGCATATACTCCATTACTATTTCTATTTTTTTATTAATGATCAAATGGAAAAAGCTCATTTGCAGTGTTGATGACTTGAAAACCTGGCAGTCATGTTTCTGTGTTCTTCATGAAATAAAAAATATGAAAGAGTATGTGTACCTCAGAAATGGCAGACATTTGTGTCCATACATAAGTGTGTGTTCATTTTCCCATAATTTACATAATCTCATTTATGAGTTTTTTAAAAATGGGGCAATGGAAAATGTCTTGAATGACACTTCTCTGGATATCCCCTGCCCTATCAGTATAGTGAATTATGTAAAGGTCCAATGAATCAACTACTGTACAAGGAAAAGTGCCCATGATTTTTCCATCCTTTATGCATATGTGATTAAATGTGTAGTTTTTATGACTCAGACAGAAAGCAACTGCATTGCAACTGCCTTTGTGATTTTAAAGGTCTTTTAACATGGCTTTCCCTTTTCCATGCTGCATAATACTTTCTCCAATCATGATTTGGCTGCTTTATCACCATTCTCATCAGGATTTCTCTGTCTTTTATTTTTAAAGAGTGCTTTCAAATGGAATCAACTCATTGTGTTTTTTAGTTCTTTCTATGTTTGACATTCATAATGAAAATCTAAAAATGTCAGTGTCACTTACCATGCTGGAAATTGATATAATGCATGCTAATGAAGACTTCAAAGGAGGAACTGTTTTTATTATTTTAATTTAAAAATGACAGATATGTTTTCTTGAGTTAAACCTAAAAAGCATGTTTGAGGTAGATCAGTTCAGGGGAGAAGCAGAAGGAGATACTAATTCACAAGATGAGCAAAGATGTTTCTTGCCATCTTTCTTTTTGTGAGCATTTGAGCTCTGGCAAATTTAGGTATCTTTTTGAACAGCTTACATAGACTGAAAGTTTCTGTATTGGCTGTACACTCTCTCTTTCTGTCTTTATATTTTGTGGAAATTGGATTGAAGGTGCCAGTGTTGTAAACAAATCACAAGCACCAAGTGAAATATAAATATGAACTTCTAAGTTTAGATGACAATTGTAATAAAAGCTCTAACTGTGGGAGGAAAGATAAAGCTGGTTACAGATACACTTTAGTTTCTGCCTCAGAATTGCTGATGTGATGTTTGAAGGGCTGAAATAAAAATGAGTTTTTTCTTTTTCTGAAATCCCTGTCATCATTGTCCTTGTTAAAGATAACATTTCCTTTTACTGCAGTTCATTGCTGCCAATGCTTTTGATGTAAGTACTTCAGAGGCCCATGTTCCTGATACTTCCAGATACTTACTTCAAGCCATTTATTTGCTTGTATGATCTGCAAAGATTGCATGGTGGCCTGATGAATGGGTGTTAGTATGAATTGGGAAAGAAAAGGCACACTACATTTGACTTTTCAGCACAGCTCAGGCTTCAGCATCATCCTGTCAAAAGGCTGCTTCTGGAAGGAGATGGGCAACTATGTGTGCAAGACAGTAAACGGTTTTCCTGTCTTATAGGGAAGTCATTTCTCATTCTGGTTCAGCTGAAGCTGTACATGCAGAGCAGTAGGGCCACATTTGGCTCGGTTTCTGACCGTGCTGTCCTTGCCCATCTGATCTCTGCAGCTTTCCTCCTGTGCTGCATTTTCTAAGCATTATCTTGCTCTGTAAGTGGGCTCATGACTAAAACCTGAGTCTCTCATATCTTTGAATTACTGGCTTTACAGCATAGAGCTAATTGTTCCATGCATTTTTCAGTGACAAAAGGGTAGGAGTTTATATTCTGTGTATGGTTATTCTTCTCATGTTCTGTAGCTCGGTCCACATTGCATTTGCTTGGCTGTAGGTTTTCCACTGTTTTGCTGTATTTTTCTAGTCCAAAGTGCTCCTTTAGGATGAGTTTTCTTCTCAATATTTTTTCATGCCCTTTGCAAAAGCGATGCAGGGGGAGGTGATAAACTCCAGTTCCAAGAGTAACCTCTGCTGCTCTAACTTGAAATTCAGAACTAAAAAAACAGTCTTGCCTTGCTGATAACTTTATAGTTCTGTTTCAGCAGCTGCAACTAACGTGAGCACTTTGTTCTGGATTTTTTGTGTTATATATTGAAGAACCCTGTCACCCAGCCTCTAGAGACTATCAGAGAAAATGTAGGAAACAGCAATAGGAAATCTTTGTGGTGACTTGTTCAGGGCTGCAGCAGTTTAGTTTTGGAAATTGCTTTTCTTTTTCTCAGCAGAGCTGTGTACAGAGCAGGCTAAATTTCATTTCTGCACTGTACAGCATTCTCTGTCAGTGGTACAGGTAGCTTTCAGCTTGTCATTTGCTTGATGTTGCTAGTGCTGCAATAAGCTTTCATGTGTGTGCATTCTTGCCAAGTATATGTCCTTCATCTAGCTAAATCTGCCTCTGTTTCTTCTAGTTTTTAAGTGAATGTGTCACATTAAAAACATTAGTGGAATTATCTGCTGGGAGATGACACTCTGAGCTGAAAAAGTGAATGGTAAGTAATGAGGGAAGTGGGAAGTAATGTGTAAATGCAGAAGTTTTATTCTGTGAAAATTACTGTAGCATCGAAGTCCCTAGATGAGTAAAAACAATGCGCCAACATTTCATCACAGACTCTCATCAAAACTTCAAATAGAATTTTTACATCCATACACTATCATGAAGTATTTATAATTATTGTGCCAGGAAATCTAGCTGGTGATTCTCAGAAATCAAAGGATGAAAAATAAAGGATACATAAATGAATAAATAATTATAGACTCTCTGTGCATTCTCTAAACCTAGAGTGTCAAAGTTTTTTTGTAGCAGGGGATGACTGACATTTTCAGCTGAGCTCCCTAGGAGAGAAATATGAAATGTGCCAGTGGAGGAGGGAAGGCTTTCCTGTATAGAGCTCCTAGTGAAATCAGTAGGAATGCTAGCTGTGTAGCATAGTATCTGTGCCCTGACAGTTAGGAGTAGGTATCTTTCTTTTTTCAGATATTCAGGCACCAAGTAAATAGGCAACAGTTAGGTATCTAAACAATCTCTCATGCAAGTGGATTGTTATGTTTATCTGGAGAACATAAACATTGTGATACTCAAAGAGCATTGCTGCATAAGGGATTCCTTAACTCTGAGTGAGGCTTTGCACCTTCTTCCTTAGAATCATAGAATAATAGACTAGTTTGTGTTGGAATGAACCTTAAAAAACATTTATTTCCACAATCCCCCGCCATGGGCAGGGACATCTTTCACTAGACCAGGTTTCTTAGAGCTCCATCCAATCTGGACTTGAATACTTCCAGGAATGGAGCATCCACAACTTCTCTGGGCAACTTCTAGTGCCTCACCACCCTCACAGTAAAGATTTTTTTCCCTAATATCTTGTCTAAACCTACTATCTTTTAGTTTGAAGCCATTCCCCTGGTCCTGTCACTACATGCTCTTATGAAATAGGGGCAAACCAAAGTGGTTTTTGGAAATCTTTGGGGCACTGAGCTTCTAATACAATTGGGATGGAAAGATGAAAGTTTGAGTTGCAAGCTTCTAGCTGACTAGCTGCAGCGATGCTTCTGTCTTTTTGGGATATCATATGGGGAGCAAACCAAGCTGTAGGGAGATGCAGTGGTTGTGGAAGGCAGCAAAATCTTCTTGAGCAACAAGGCAGTGAAGGGAGATAGAAATCATTCAATCTGTCTGGTGTTCTCAACCTGTTCACTGGCCATGGGACATACTTTCCAGACTGCTGGATGGGTAACCCAGGATTTGCCTGCTGATATGGCATGAGAAGGACATAACTGATTTCTGTTCAGGTTTACCTGGAGCTGAGTAGAACCTGTGTGACCGCAGTTACTGTGTGCTGAGCCAAAAGTAAAAAGTCATGCTGGGATATCCTGTGCCCCTACCTGGACGCTAGTCAGGTTGGGCCAGTATGCAGGTTGAGACTCTATCCAACTGATACTCTTTCTGCACAGAGAGGGCTTCCTTTTTGTGAAGTGCCACGTACTTCTTGTGCTGCTGGTAGAGAACAGACCTGATACCTGGTCTTTGCTGCCTCCAACTTCACAAATGATACAGAGCTAGCTAAAGGCACTGGCGTGACCTGTAGAGAGTGCCAAGTAACACAGAACTGACCTTTATTTTTTTTATTTTTATTTTTTAAATTATGTGTCGACAGTTACACGTGCCTTACTTGGGATGTTGTCAAAAGAAGCTCAGTTTGTAGAAAATAAAAGCTATCTCAAAATGGACAGACTGAGGAAAGGAGAAAGAAAGAAGACAGGAGCCTTTCAGAATCCTGGCTATGCCTCAATATCTTGATCCAGCAAGTGGCTTTACCCTACTAATCTCATTTTTATAGGAAAAGATTCCGTATTCTTTTAAGGTTTAGCGTGGCAGCATTATATCTTAACTTACACATTTATCAGTTCTTGTGGGTATTCAGTTGTTCTGCTCCCACTGCAAAGCTGAATCAATCTTTGTGCCACAGTTAAATACTGGATGATTTAGTGTGCCATCAAAAACTGCATAAACTGTCTATTAGAAATGTATTAAACATTCAGTAGGAAATTGACTGTTCACATATCTCCTTGTAGTAAGAACACCTAAATAATACAGCAGTCATTACCCAAATTATCTAAACTTAGTTAATTGTGCAACAATGTGATCATGATTTTGTGACTGATGATTTTGATTAATAGAGTGCAAGAATGAAGTATGACAAATATATTTGAAAAGATGGAGCTGTGTTTCTATGAGCAAATGACAGCCAAGTGTTTGCAGTGGTGTTTCTTAATCCCCACCAGGATCTAGACTTCAGACCTGTGACCTTTTCTATAGTAGGCAGTCCTCTGTTCTAGTAATCACAGTCACAGGGCTAACTTCAGTGAGACAGATTCATGCTAATAGCATGAATTTACTTTGCTAGATTTATGCCAAGGAGAGAAATAATTTTTTGGATATGTTATATTTTTGAACTGACCTAAAAGATCCTTTGAATCCCAAGATGATAATGTGTATCCTTAGAGTGGGACAAGTTTATTGATGGAATAGGTTAATTGATTGGTTATTATTCACCACAACATCAGAAAAATCCCACATGTTAATCTGTATGTTACTCTAATTTTGTTATGGAATGCTGGATAGGAAGTCAACTCTAATTGTTTAAGACATAACACAGTTTGTCAGGATGCCTGATAAATGTCTGACACCATTTTGAAATAGATACTGTCTTTCATATGGCTAAAATACTGGGAGAATATGTACTTATCATCTAGAATGAGGGGATCAGTCCAAAGAGATGATGGGGCGAAAAAAACCTGTTGATTTAAAGATACCATGGGAATACTCTTCGCTATCACTCATACACTGGATGAGGCTACAGATATGAAGGCCAGAATGAACAGTTCTCATCATATCTGGCATTTGCAGGAAATGATGTGGAGCACTGCCATGACTCATAGCTTCCATCTGAGCCTCATTACTTCCATCATTACTCCTCTAGAAATCTGTCTGCATTTTCAGAGTTTTTCTGTGCTTTCACTTTGGAAACACAGAACAGCTGGAAAACAGAAGGAGTTTGTAACAGGAAGCATGCCTTGAGTTAAAAGAAATGCAGAGGATATTTGGAGGAGCTTCTAACATCAAAAGGGAATTAAGTATTTTCCCTGTATTGCCAGTGTGTCTGTGGAGAAAGAGAAACATTAAAAAGAACAATGTTCCTCTCACTTTCATCCAGACTGATTTATGGTTTCACAGTCTCTAATCAGGGACCTGACTGATTTGTCTCCAATGTGTTTCAAGGGACAGATTTTCTTGTCCTGTCTTCCCCAGGGCTTAATATTATGCCTTACCCTCTTACCGTTCTAAGGATTTTTGTGAGATGGGAGAGTAAGTCCTTCTCATTTAAGAGCTGCAGGTTCTGAAGGAACTAAATTTTGTCCATGATTGGACCCAAGATCCAGAAGATATGAGAGCCTGGAGATGGGTTCTCTGTTCTCATTTGGGCTCCATAAAATCACTTCACTTTGCCTATACCCAAACTTCATTTTCAAGTCATGAGAATGAAGGGGAAAGAAACATTTGCCCATGACAAGGCATTGGAAATGGGTGCAAATGAGGTCTCCTGCTGATGCTGGGCATCTTGTTGGAATGCAAGGATGTTTTTTGACAAGATTTCTGTGATAGTCCTACACTGTAGGCAAAAAAACTTGAAATGTCTCCTTCTTTTTCTGTCTCTGTACTGCTCAGGCTTTTGCACCATCAGAGGAATGAAAGTGTTTAACTTTTAAACATGTTGTTGAAATATTAAACAAAGTTTTTCCTGCTGATTGTTAATGCCGTATCAAAGCAGGTTTGAAACGGCTTCATAATCTCTTACATAATGCTGTCATGCTGTTCATGTCACTGATGCTATTTCATCCTGATAGCTGCCACCGGTAGGAGGCTCAGAAATGTGATTGTAACCATTCTCAAATGCATTTTAAATAAATTTCACAGATTTCTTGGGGAGATGTGCTTTCTTATGTTACAGTTTTTTAGGTGGAAACCAAATAGAATGCTCCATTAACTCAGTCTCCTTGTCTATGCATTGAAACACAGATAAACCTCCTCTTCTGCCTGAAAAGCAAATTATTCTTAAAATAGTTGCCTTTTGCTGGAGTAGGGTTAAGAAGCTAGAACACAAACTCTTCCCATGCATTGACTTCTTTCATATAGATGCTTCAAGGATTCAATCCCATGTGGTATCTTCCATTGCACCTAACTCTGGTGCAAAATAATCCCCTTGTACCAAGAGAAGAGTCTGTGACTGAAATCAAGGAGTGCCTCCTGTCCCCCCACCCACAGTTTCTGGTCACTGGTGAAGGAATTGATTTGTGTGGACTGGGAGATCCTGCTTCATCTGAGATAGATCAATAACTTGAATAATGTCTTTCCACTTGAATGGCCGTATCAGTGTGCCTGGATATAGGAAGCCTGTGCTTTTTTCAAGGAAAAAAGAATGAGTTCTTCAAAAAGAATCCAGCTCAACGTGCTGTAGACTGGAATACATACTGAAATAGCAAATATCTTTTGCCAGTTAGGAAAATGACTTAGATATGGGCATGAGAATTTTTTCAAGATTATATCCTTCAAACCTCAGTGTAAGGAAACTACTGAAGCATATAATAATGTCTTTTGGAACAGGCACATGCTTGACTGCTTCCTCAAGGCAGAACGCTTCCTATAGATAGGCTTTAGGTAAATATGTCTTTTGGCATGGTAATTTCTACCTGTATCCTTCAGGAGAAAACAGGTATTCATGGTCCTCACTTGGAGTATCATATAGAATCCTGTGTGTTATGTGAAGGAAGAGGAAGAAAGAGGAAGGAGCAATGGAATAGGCACCCCCCCTCCCCATTTCCAAACTGGCAGTGTATTTTAAATCCAAAAGAAATACTTGTGCTGCTGTTTAATCAAGAAGTTACAATGGCTATGCCTCAAGACATTTTCTCTTTGAGAAAATGCTGTCACGTTTCTTAAAAATCAAGACATCCTTAATCCAAATTTGTACAGATTGTTTTAAAGTAGTAGTGGACATATGGAAAGAGAAATATTCCTCTTTCAGATGTCATGGGAAATTTTGATCTAAGAAAAAAATGAAAATTTTTTGGTCTGAAAGTAGAACTGCCAGAAGGGAAGTCCACGAGTGTAGCAATCGCCAGGGAGGAGAACTGAGAGGCTGAGAACCTGTGTGTGTAGCTGGACTAATCAGGAATGTCTCCCTAGGATCGCGATAAAGACGTTTCTGTCAGAGTCCTAATGCTTTGGCATTTGGTCTGGGGTTTTTTGCATCTCTATCAATACTTACTAGATTTGGCAGATTGTTCTGATTCAGTGACTTGGTGTACAAGGCGTCTTGGTGAGTATGGAATAATTAGTCAACTAACTGCCAAGTCTAATCTGCTGTCCACTAAATTCAATAGGAGAACTTCCTTCTGGCTTTGTAGGATGCTGGAACAAGTAAGTTCCAACCAGTCTAGCCTTTGAAGGCTGTAGGTGTGTACATACACAGCTTGCTGAGCAAAGATAGAAGTTGGTCTCAGATTTTTGTCTTGTTGCTTGAGTATTTATCCTTAAAGCATTTGTTCTGTTTTCCTCTTTGATTCACTGCTTTCCCCGCTGTGTTATTACTACACTGACAAAAGTATACTCAGTTTTTGCAGCTCAGAACTCCTACCTCTCAGAATTTCAGTCATCTGAGAAAGAGAAGAGTATATTTACCCTATAAGGATGTGTTGAAAATTGAATTATTGCTGTTTCTGTTGCATAGAGAAACACTCTTTGTAAACTTACCATTATGCATGTGAATACAGCTTTACAGGATCAGGGCCTTAGGAACTGAAAAGTATTGTGGAAGATTTTCAGAAGGTGCTCACCACAGGTAATTGTTAATGATAACAAAAGAAGATCTTATCGAAATTAATGATAGGAAGCTGAGAATCCACATTTTTCCTAAGAAGAACAAAAAAAATCTACGTCTTTAAAAGCAGCAGTGAATTTTAAAGTATTTTAAATTGTGAACAGATTATTCTATGTGTCACTATACTTCAGAGCCTTATATTTATTGTGATTTTTCCATCTTGATTTTTACTTTTGCAGAGGAAATTCACATAAGAGTTTTATTTACTCAGTGTTGTGGTGAGGTTTCCAGCTCCGTGAGAATAGTGTTTCACTGTCAGCCCACTGCTGATCACCAAGGCAAGTGCCAGCCTCCCAGTTGACTTCTTTCTGCACACACACAGGGAAAGCACAAAAAGTTCTCGGGCTTATTCCAGCTATGCCTATAAATCTGTCTGGAAAGGATTCTTCCCCTTCAGCAATCCTAGTGATTAATTAGCTAGCACAAGTCTCTGCAATAGCTCAATCACATTGAACAAGTAGTGTCATAGTCCCTTCTTCAATGTGATTATTGCAAATATCCATGACATAGCAGCAGGTTCCTTCACTGAGATCTTTTACTGCTGCAGAGATTACAGAACATTTGCTCCTTTCATTTACTACTAAGCACCAGAACATCTTGAACAATTTCAGATGTAAAGTCAGGGAATGCATATATAGGTTTTGGATGTATTGGAAACTTATTTGCACTATTAAGAATCGCAAAATCAAGCATGTACACGATCAAACTGGACTTACAAGATAGACAATTTAGAGGTTATATTTTATGACTGATGATTCAGTCTTCTTGAAAATGTGATTCTACTGCTTATTCTTGTCTGCTACTGCTTGCTTGCAAACACTAACCTCTTCTCATGCAGCTGAATTGCTTCAATTGCACATGGCAGATACTCCCCATGGCTCCCCCAATTTCTGGCACAGCTGACTCCTGCCTCACTTCTAATTCTCCAGATGGTTATATCTGGATGGTTATGTCAGAGACACTCTGTCCAAGAACCTATGAAATAAGAAAGCTGGGGTTAATTATCAAACAATACAATTACATGATTAGCTCATAGCAATGTCAGTGGTATTTGTGCCTGAATTCTGAACTGGCTGTAATGCCGTCCTTATTGTAATTTCAGCAGGTCTCGGCAGGATTATACTAACATCAGCATTTACAAAAGAAGTTGCCTTTAAAACTTTGATCATGGTGCTTGTGAAAGGATAAGCAGAAAGGCCACATTAGAGAGGTAAGAGACCAAGACAGTATACAACACCAAGGCAAGTGTTATGATGGGAGCAAAGCAGGAAGAGAACTGGGATCCTGTGTGTCCTAACCCTATTATGTCCTGAGTAAACTGCGTTACAAAAATGCAGCTCTAAGCTCAGGAATAAAGGACAGAGCAAAGAAAAGAAAAAGTGTTTGCTTTCCTGTGCTATAATAAAAATCTTCCCAGATGTAACTGTTTCTTTCCAATACATTTCCCTGTGCAAGATGGTGTGGAGTTTTTTTACACTACGGTGTGTAGCAGGGAAGCTCAGTTCCAAAATCTTTTCAGCCTTTTCTGACTTTTATTGTTCTTTTGTTGGCTTTATAGAAAGTTTCAGATAAATTTTCTGGTAATGCTGTTTCCATTCTGGAATTGTTGTTTGAATCTACCTTCTCTGGTGTCATTTTCATTAAATCTATTTACATCCTGATCCACAAATGTCACATGCTGATAGTTATTAAAATTGGAGATAGGGTCTGAGCTGCCTAGAAAAGAAACCAGTAGGAGATTAGCCTCTATGAGTGCAGTTCCAGACTGGAATGCATAATTCAAGTGGAGATAAGGGAATAAAAAATGAAAGGCAGATAAATTCCGTTTCAGTTCAGAGGGAGTGCTCTCCGTCAGATGCCTCTAGGAGGGAATTTGTTGGTTAATCAAGAAAGGTGCACAGCAAAACAGCAACTGTTGTGAGCTAGTAATGTAACATTTTGCCTAGACAAAGCTCAGTCAGTGAGGGCAGACATCTCTGACATGTTTCTGTTTCGTAACTACAGACCTTCAGGATTTGGATGGTGCTCAGACAGTCTGCATTTCCCTCACAAAAAATTTAGGCAAAAAGAAATGCTTATGTGCCATGTAGGTGTTATCATTATAATAACAAGAAGTTCTGATCCCTGATCACTGCAGGGCAAGGCACTGCTAGAGGAGGGGAACATGCAGTTTTTACTGCTCAGCTGCTACAGGTGTTTGAGGGGAGTGGTGTGCTGGTGTCGAGATCATCACCTGAGAATTACAGTCCTCTGTTACACTGAATTGCTCTTTAACCTCCAGGAGGACATCTTCCTTGCCTTTTTCTCCTTCACACCTTGAATGCTGCACACAGCCGGGATTTGTTCCTGTTGCTAGGTGTGGAGTGGATGTGTTTCTTTTAGCTGTTTGGTTTATGCTCCAAAAATGTCTTTAAAGTCAGGAGTAAAGGACAAGAACCTATAGGGAAAAAATTCAGCGTTCAGGCTGTACATATCTCTTTTCATTGGCAATAGAGAGCCTGACCAATAGCAAACTCCTGCAGATATCTAAACTCAGGGGGTCCAAGGCTGCCTGGAAAAGTGTCCTGCAGTGCAAATGAGACAAAATAACATTTTAGAATCATGGGTGAACCCGGTCTCAAGGGTCAGGTATGGCGTTAAAGGTAAGCACAGGGACATGAGTAGTAGCCCTAGACAGTACTAGACAGCTAAAGAAACTGTTACGTTTCAGATGGCTACCTGTATCTTGAGTGATTTCAATCACCCTTACAGAAATATGGTCATTAGATGATTTTGTTTTCTAAAATGTTGTTCCAGAAGTGAGTTAGGCATCTATTCTTGTAAGAGTAGACGGAAAGCCAGGGGCATCATGGTATTTAAGTGCCTTCTCCTTTTGCAAATGCTACCAGTAAACCCTTGGCCTCAGTTTCCACAGCTGAAAAAAGACTGATGTACAAATGCCTACCTTATTCCTGTGAGGACTTGGCTTTGACATGGCTAATTCATTCCTGTGTTCAAAGCACAGTGGGTTGCAAAATTATGATTATTAAAGTCAGCTATTAGAGAGAGTTGTCTCCTTTGAGCATATTGATTTAATCACATGCCTCAGTGTATTTAAAGTCTGAAGTGATATGATCACTTTATTCTGTGCAAAGATCAATTTATTCTATGTATCTAATGAATAATTATGGAATCTTTTATGTTCTTTCTGTAATGAATAAAAATAAATGGGTTTAGTTGGAAAAGACAAGACAACGTGCTTGACAAAGGAAGTCCACCAGACCATTCTGCACCAGCTTCTAACTTTTTCTTCTTTTTCCAGATGTACTTTTTTCCTTCTTTTCCCCCCATCTTTGTTTTAGTCAGTGCATCAACTTTTTACTCCCTACCTTTCCTTCTTTAAAAAAGTGATTTTTTAAAAAAAAAAACCAAACACAAAACATGAAGATTAGTTTTACTTTTATTGTTCCATGAAGGACAACTGTTGGAATTTAGGGTGTGTTCCCTGAGGAGACTACTAGTCCTTCTAAGTTAACTTTATGACGTAATTTAATACTGATACTGTTGCGGTGTGACAGAAGAGTAGAACTGCAGTTGTGACTGGGACTACTGAAGGAACACCTGCTGAGGGTCCTGTGGGCTACTTGCTTAAAGGTACCTGACATCTTATGTAAATGGCCAGGGATGTACTCCTAGAACTCCTAGGAAAAGAGTTTGTGTGGAGGATAAGGTATGCCAGTGAGGTGCCTTTAAAGCTGAAGATCAGAGTCCCTGAGCCAAGGGGTCAGAATCTCACCACAGAGCTCAGAGACACCAAGTCATTGGTGGAACCCCCTTTAGGTAGAGGGCTAGATGTTTATTGGCTTAGTCCATAGAGTGCTTAAGGCCATGAATGCACATATAAGACTGTTGTGGCTGTCCCTTGTGTTACCTGAGTCCTCACTAAGGCTTTTTGCTTGTGTATTGATAAGAAAATTCCCTTTCTCTTACTCTTGAGGTGGTTGGACAAAACTTTCATGTTTCTGGCCTTTATTCCAGGAAGGAGAGTAGATGCATTGCACTGTGTTGTGTTGGCCTTGTATCAGGTCTCCAGAGGAGCAGGGCAACTGAGAGTGCTGTACTCTGCCTTCTCTCCAAATATAGGTTTGCTTAAGGCCAAGTTATTGTCTTCCTCTCTGTCCTTGTTCTGTTTCTTGCTACAGAAGCTAACAATAAACCATTGTTTCCATAGCTACGTATCTATTATATCTTTCATGTCACTGCTTTTGAGACTGTGTCCAAAAAGGAAAGAAATTTATAAAAGAAGGGCATGTATCTAGTTGAGTACTCCCTTGTCTCTGGTAGTAAAAGCTCCAGCTGCAGTGACAACTAGTCCCAACGAAAGTCTGGCTGTCCTTCTGGGACAAATGTTACCAAATGTATATATATGCCTTTGTTAGCAGGAATGCAAAACCACTATCACTAGGGGCTGACCTTTTTCTGCAAAGCCACTTCAAAACCCTCTGAGACTGCAGACAAATGTTCTTATTTGTCATTGCTGTCCATGCTGCCTTCTCTGTGTTTTATGGCTTAGTCTGAAAGTAGACGCAGAAGAGAAAGAGAGCCTGCTTCTCTTGAGCTGTTTAGTTTTGTATCCAGGGCTTCAGGGTTCCCTGGGTAGGTAGCTTTGAGAAACATCATCAGATCCTGTTAGAGTTGATACAGCTGGGACACAAATTCTCAGCCACACCTGTGTCTGTGCATGGAAGTAGAACTGATGTGAACACCTTGATTTTCTGTGAGAGAGAAGTTTGCATTCAACTCAGGCTTAAATGAAATTTAAAAAGAAAGCGAAACCCACCAAATATCTCAGCCTCCTAACTCCAACCCCTAACATTTCCTCAGCTGTCAATACTGTTTTGGCCAGCTTTCCTAATAGCAATTTTGATTCAAGCTTAAAAAGAAGATTTGAAGTGCTCCTCTGAGAAATGAAAAATATTTTCAGGCCCAGTGAGAGCTGATTTGCTTTTATTAGATTCACTTCTCTGTTGTAATAAACTAGGGCATGATGTTGTGAAATGCATGTTACAGTATTACCACTAATAAAGTCAACACTATTAATATAATGCCTGTAATTCACTGCACCGTGCCTCGCTATTTCATCTCTATAGATTCTTCTTGTTGCAAATGTAATAATTTTTATTTTGTATTATATTAACTGTCTAGGAGGTCCAGCACTCCGCTATATTCCCCCAAAATAGAAGATACTAAGATATGTACTGCCTCAAAGGTGTTACATTTGCAAAGTGATAGACTAATGTGAGAAAAATCTCCCCTTTGAAGCATTTCCTTGGGATCACAATGGCTCCTGCATCTGCTGCTTTATGCAGACCCTTTTGGGCAGGAGGCTGCAATAATGTTTTTGTCAAAGCAGTAGTTTCTTTATATCATACCAATTATCTGAAATCATTTTTATTTCTGCAGCCTGCTGGGTTTGTGTTAGCAAACTTCCTTGCTTTGTGTACACGCATGGACGTGGCATGAAAGACAGTTTTGCCTTCAGTTTTTGACACTGGAATTATTATCTTTTACCCACTTTATATTGTATGAATGTGTCCAATCTTTATTTAATACTGATTTCTTACATTAGGCAGCTGAGGTGAGTGGAGTGGTTATATGTTAAAGTTATGTTAAGATGTTGTACCTTAGCCAAATGCACTGCAGACTGCAGCTGGGATATAAGGCAAGTACTTTGGAAGCTTTGGAACTACCTCGTTTGGATGTAGCTAATGCTGATCCGTGGCACCTTTCTGAAAGCATTTAATGTAGTCCATGTCTCAAAGTTTCTGGCCTACAGAACCCTTTAATTTTGAGGTGGAGTTATGACATTCAGAAAAATTGTACTATTTTTTAGCATTTATTTAATTTGAAATATATTTGCGTATGTGTCATCTGTGTGTTTTCACCACTACCAAGGTGACTCAGTTGTTGAGACATTTTGGTTTTAATACAGGTCAGGGCTATGGTTTTGGAAGTCCTCCTGCATCCTGGTTGAAATTATTCAAAAGGACATGCATTTTCAGCCTTTGCCCCACACTCATTAGGCCTACTCTCAACATTTTCCCAGGAAATTATTTTCTCATAGGAAATTTCTCACCTACAAATTGTTTCTGGGAATCTGTACTGGAATCTGTACTGGAATCCCATTTCTGTATTCCCTTCTTTGGGAGAAGGGCTACTTTGTCAGATGATATCTGCAACATGAACAACTGCAGAAAGGACAAAGGCCGCTTTAAGAGCTGCTTCCCAAGGGATTTTTCAAATCAGTGTCCTGAGAAGTCCCAAGTCAGCCCTCTGGAAGTCCAGGGCAGAAGTTTTGTTGACACCTCTCTTTATTTCACTGAGTACTGAAAACTGTCATATCATGGTTGCTCTGCCCATAGTGGCCCCCGACCACCACATCTCCCACCAGCCCTTCTCTGTTTGTAAACAGCAGGTCTAGCAGGGCCCCAACCCTGGAAGGCTTATTTACCATCTGCAACAGAAAGTTATCTTCCACAATGTCCAGGAACCTCCTAGACTGCCTGCTTTCTGCTGTATTGAGTTTCCAGCACACATCAGGCAGGTTAAAGTGTCCCACAAGGGCAGGGGATCATGGAACATCAGCCAGCTGCTTATAGAACACCTCATCTGCCTCTTCATCCTGGTTGGCTGGTCTGTAACAGACCCCCACCAGAATATCCAGCTTACTTGCCTTCCCCCTGATCCTTACCTGTAGGCACTCAACCTTATCATCACTTATCACCCCAAGCTCTATACGATCATAACTATCCATAATGTATCACTTCTCCTTCCTTTCCTGTCTCCTCTGGAGAGCATGTAGCCAATCCATTGCAGCACTCCAGTCATGCGCGTCATCCCACCATGTTTCTGTGATGGTGGCTATGTCAGAGCATTCCTGCTGCACAAAGGCCTCCCGTTCCTTGTATTTTTTGGCTTTTTTCTTAGTACGCACCCTCTCCTATAACACAGTAACTTTCACAACAAAAGATTTCTTCGTTCTTCTTCCTTTTCCTATTAAATGGTTTGGGTTGCACATAAGTATTTGCCGTTGTATTTTTAACTTTAAAGCAGGTAATTTTCTGATTTCACTGCATCCTTTCCAAAGCGGGAAGAACTTTTGCTTTTCATGGACCAAATGATATAGGATAATACATACTGGAATTGGCAATGTACTATGAAAATAGGAACATAATGTATGCCCTGTTGAAAAATGGGTATCTTATAATATTGCATCTTAAACTGAGCATGGAGTTTCAACAGCACATGTCTTCCTTAGAGCCAGAGATGATGGTCTTTGACTTGTTTCTAGATTTGAAACATAAGGAAGTATATTCCCTTTAATACATATGAGGGCAAAACCCATGAGCTTGTAAGATTTGAAGATTCTGATAAAGTGAAATGGAAAATGCACAACCCCTTAAAGTATATGGAAGATTACACAAAAGCCTGTATTTAATAGTAGGTTTCTGTACATTATATGTACTCCTCCTCAAGTGCAGGTTTTCTTTTAAAGATATAAAAGTCTCTGTGGAAACCTGCTGCAACAGCTTTTAAACCATCAGCAATGTATAAAAGTCTGTTCTGAGAAGAGCTAGTGACAAATGAGGTGAATTAATTTGAATCTTCTGAGAATGGCACAGCAGAGCTGGAAAGGAGAGAACAGCCTACAACAATTAGTGTCTGTAATAAGAGCCTTTGGGTTCAAAGGGGTCAGTGGGTCCGTTTGTCTTCTACAGAAACTAGTAGCTGAAGTTTCATTTACCAACTTAATTTAATAATGAAGCTTCCTGCAGTGTCTTTAACAAGCATAAAACTTGTGAGGTGGACAAGGGAAATGTATTATTCAATGGGCTAAAATTACTTTTTCTATGAAGCCAGGAAGAAATTTTTATTTACTGCTCATTTTTGTTCATGCATGCTGCACTTCTGTATGTAAAACAAGCAATCAGTGTTTTTCAGTCTTTTATACCACTGGATGCTTGCAGCAGAAAGAGAGTTTCACTTATTTTGCTTGAACAAATAGAGTTACTGTGGAATCCATCCCAAATACCTGAAATTCATTTTTAATAGCAAGCAGGACTGATCTGGAAAATAAATAGCAAGGTAACTGGAGAAGAGTTGTCAGTTAACTTCATAGCTTCTTCCCAAAGCTGAGTTTTTTCCTCTTTCAGTTTGATTGCAACTGAGGAAACAACTAGAAATGCGAATTACTTGATGTGCAGTGGGAATATGGCAAGAAGTCCTCATTTGCAGGCACCAATGACACATAAAGGAAACCATGACACAAGGGATTTCTCCTTCTTTTATTTATGGTTTGATTCTGTCACCATTATTTGATAGTCACAGGCGTAGCAGGATGCTGCTCAGGCTTTAAAAACAAAGAGAAGTCAGCCTGAAGCAAATCACCTTGCACACTGGGGAAGTTCAGAACCGACTTCTCACCAGGCTTGATTCTCCTTTTGGATATGATTGGAGAACGAAGTTTCCCTCACAGGAAAAACTAAATGTTTTGAGACTTTCTTTCAGCATACATCAGGATGAAAGAGAATCCCTTGACTCTGCTTTTTCCCTCTCCTCACCAGCCATGCTGTTTCCTATATCCCTTCACTGCTTCTCTGCATCAGTCATTGTCTTTTCCCTTTGCTTTCAAACATGTTAATGTCTCTCTCATGCTACCTTATGAAACATCCCCTATATCCCATCTGCTTCCATCACTGTCACTTCTTCTCTTGTTCCTGCCTCCCTCTGTGTTTCAGCTCCTTTAGCAAACTGCACCATGGCATACTTTCCTAGCTGTTCATTTCCATGAGTAATTGCCTCTCTCCTCTCCTTGCTGTGTGGGCTTCTTGCTCAAAACTAAGCGAGTCCATCCTGCCTGATCTGCATCCTGAGCCTAGATTGCCTGGAGCCTAGATTGCCTAGGATAAAAGGCCATGTTTCACAGCATGGTTCCTCAGGAGCTTCTTACTGAAAGGACGGAATTTCTGTTCATCAGAGATGAAGTTTACATATGAGAGTGAAAATTTGTACCTGTACCTTTCTCTCTGCTGCACACATCTAGGGATTAAGAAATGCCTATAAAAGTCTTCACTTTTTTCCCCCAGCACAAGGCTTGTCTCTCTTATGTGATTGTCCTGGAAACAAACAAGGCACAGTAGACCTTAAATGTATCTAAAAAGATGTTTATAGATTCATTTTGCAATTGCAAAGGAAAGGTGACACAGGCTCTAAGTGCCACCCTGCACCTTAGCTGTTCTGTTTTTTAGGAATATTGTCAATGTTGTGGCTTTTGGTGTTTTGTACTAAAGGTCTGTAAAAAGAATGCCAGGAAGGTCATTGGTTTGTTCTGGTGCTGTTGAGTGTTCTGTGACTATTTAGTGGAGTTCCCAAGGACTTTCATGTGTTTGATGGTAGAAAGTGTTTACAAGAGAATGATATGGATGAGTCAATGAAATTGTTCACTGCTCAGTCCCTAGACTGACAAGTGTTGAGTCCTAGTTGTACTGCTGCCTGCTGTTTGGACATGAAGCTTTGATATTGTGTGGGAAAAAATACCAGTAGAACAGCCAGCTGAGGAGTTGTGTGGAGTCTCTTCCCCCATGTGCTGCAGGCACCTCTTCAAAGTTTTGATTCACTCCAAAGGCTGAGATGGAGGAGTTCTGCATCCAGAAACCTCCTAGTCTTTTTCTGTTCTCATTCTCCCCCGTGTCTGTCTTGCCTTCATCAGGAGGGACTTCAGTTTTCTCATTGAGTTGTCCTTGAAGACTCTGCCATCTCGTGGTGGTCTTTTCTGTTCACTGCTCCTTTACTGGGAGTTACCCCTTTGGTGGGATAGATCCAAATTGTGTTGTATGTGAATGTCCCATGCGGAAGGTAAGGCCTAAAAAGCTAGAAGTTGCAGGAAGTTCATATTCAGCTGAGAAGCTGAACTGTGGGAAGTGAAGTAATGTGCCTGTTTCTGCACAGTGAGAACAGGTTGGGAATGTGGCCACAACTGCCTCCTCTCAGCTCTAAGCTTTATCTTCTATCCCATTTTCTCTCCCTCCCTCTAACAGCTCTACTTTTTTATTGTTTTCTCATAAAGAAGGAAATACTTTCTGCAGTGTTGCAATTATACATGTCTGAAATTTGAGGAAAACCCATACCCAGATTTTCCTGCCCAATATTCTTGGCACTATGACATCATAACCCCCGTGTGTCCTGTCACTAAAACAAATGTACGGAACAGTTCCACTTCTCCTCTTTAATTGGAACTAGCTTGTTTCAAGGAACTGAAGAGGCAGACTACTCAGAAAGGTTAGTGTGGAGAAATATATCATTGTCTTGCAGGATGTTCTAAGTGGGTCTCTTGAGTATCAAGGTCAGAGTTTATTTGGCAGCAAGTTCTACTGGTATGAATCATCAGTAGTGTTTTTTACACAATTTATCAATGCCTGGCAATTATACTTTATTCTCTAAGGAAGTTCCACACTTTTTCTCAGTAAACAATGCATGTTTTTAACTCTTCGTTGTCCTTTCCAAGTATAAGCCTCAGTTTGATACAGAAGAATGGATATGATATAGCTTATGTGCTTTTGAGCAGCATTTAGGTCTGTATCAAAACCAGAACTTCTTGAAAAAAATAGTTGATTCAGACAGAATAAATTTTCAGTAAAGTCCTAGTTTTCCTGATTTTCTGTGCTTTAAAAACCACGATCTTGGGGCAATAGAATAAATAATATATATTTTTAAAATTTCTAATGGGGGAAAAACCACCTTCTTTCACAGTGGGAACTGAAATAATCTTTTTCAGCAGCTTAATTCATGCTTCAGTGAAATTGATGAACTAGGTATTTCTGAAAATTCATGATGTTTTTTATCAGCTTGGTGAATGAACTCAGAAGAATGAACTTCTGTTAACTGCCAGACTCTATGTGGCTGGGCTGTCCTGGCTGAAATGGCTCTGAAATTCCAACTGCTGGCACATGCTGTCTCCAGAAATGAGCTGAAGCACTTGAACTGGGGATGGATCCAGTAAGTGCCCAACAGGATTAATAAATCATGAACTCCAGCTCTCTGAGTAGCCAAGATGTTTTTCCACAGCAAAAGGAGTACTGAAGCAGAGAAGGTAGTAAAATTGTAGGCAGCATTTAGCACATGTGTAATTGCTTCTTGAACTGTGATTCAACATCTCTCTAAAAAAATGCAACAAAAATCCCAAAAAATCCTCCAAACCCAAACAAACACCTAACACCCCCCAAACTAATGACTCAAATAAACACATTCCACACCCATGCCTGGGTAGGCGAGAGGCGCACGTTTCAAAGAAGGCTGTTCTTTCTTTGTACAAATAATACTCAGTATCGCCATCTTTGTCTTTTGGTAGATCTAGTACATAGCATTCATCTTTTACACACTGGGCCTATGAGACAATGCTTCCTAACCAGCTCCTGTGCTTTGGTGGAGTGCTATGACCTGGACAGGATGTGGTGAGGATGCACAGTGCCTTATGTTGCATTTCTGGAGGTACTCTGTGTTTCTAGTATACCTGTTTAGTCAGAGCTTCCCAGTATTTAACCAAACACTGTATTTCTTGCTTCTCTGCTCTGACAGAATACAAAGAAGACAACTGTCATAAAATACTGATCTGCTGCAAACTCCTCCTCCAAACCATTTATTTATTTATAATTTCTCTGACATTTCAAGTTTCAGATTGTGACTTCAAGATTTTCCCTGCTGTTAGGCAGACTAGCTGTTTCCTTTTTGGGAAAAACCCAGATTCCCATGTAACTGAATTCCAGGAGCTTGGGCTTCAGTGAAAATACTAAAGATCACAAGGTTCCCCATTTTTCTATGGAGCACCTTTCCCAAGCCATGCCTTGAACTGCAGTTTCCCCAGGTTATCTGTGGAGATGAGGAATGTTGCTGGTTAGATTATATCTGTGCTTGGTGGAGAGGCTTTCAGCCCCCAAAAGTGTGTGTAGTTGAGACAACCAACAAAGCAAATACTGGTATGGACTGTCACGTAATAACAGAACTACAGGCCGTCATTCCTATTCTTTGTGTAAGCTTGGAAACTGGCCCTGACTGAAGTAGCTGTTGTGATGGGTGCACAGTCAGCATTCAGACCTGTCTTTCAGCATGGGGTTGAGAGTAGAGTTGAAATGAGAGCAAAATATTCTGGCCTGCAATTAAGGAGGTTCTTCCTGTCAGTAGTAGCAGGGGGCTGTGCTGCCTTCTGATCTTTCCTCTGTTATTTGGGATTCACAGCAGTGTTGATAAACTTTGGTATTAAATACATCAAGTCATCCAGAGATGCACTGTGAATTGGGCTAGAGGGTGAGAAACTCACTTCTGTATTTGTATTTTGCTGGAGGAGGTTCAGATTAGATATTAAAAAAAATACAAATCACTGCAAGAGTGGTTAGGCATTGGAATAAATTTCCCAAGGAGGTGGTATAGTCACCAGCTCTGGAAGTTTTCAAGACATGTCTGGATGTGGCACTTGGGGATATGGTTTAAGGGTGATTGTGATGGTTTGAGGTTGATGGCTGGACTAGATGATTTTGAAGGTCTCTTCCAACCTTGTTGATTTTGTGATTCTGCATGAGCTGTGCAGATTTTGGGGGGCTTTGCTGAGAAGTACATGGAGGGGGAAAGGGAGATTCATGTGGTCTGTGATTGTATTTTTCTAGTTACTCAGTGGGGAGATTTGTTTATGTTATAAGCCAGCAGGAAATAGTAACCTCACTGGAGCAAAAGGAAAGGGGGAGAGAGCTGAGATGCTGGAGTCCTGGGATCTACACATCTCTTTAACGTAGTCATGTCTCAGAGGAGTGTGTCTGCCCATATATTTTGGTCAAAAATTGGCTCGTTTCAGTTTGGAAGACACGTACTTGAACTGATTTGTGAACTGTGCTTCGACACACACTTTCTTTTTTGCACCCACTTAATTGAACAATGAAACGTTTCATCAGAAGTAAAATCAAACTGGTGGAACTAAGAGTGTGTTGGCAGACACTGGACATACCTTCTCTGTGCACAAGTTGCAAAGCAGAAATAAGGAGTTAAATTTGACAGACCTATCACCAAGTCTGGAGGCACTATAACCATTTCAGCATAGCACTAAACCTGGAAGCAGAGTTTATGTTCTTTGGCTTTGTGCCATGCTTTTAAGGCAATATTGAGCTAGCTATTGAGTTAGCATCTCCTCAGGGACTGTGTTGTGCAAGTGAACGTGTGCAAGATGAGAGTTCAGTGTGTGTGTGGGGGTGTTTTTGTGGCTTTTCGAGTTGTCTTGCTGCTGCTGTTGTTTTGTGTTCGTATGTTTTTAAAATCTATTATGGTCAGTAAAGCAGTAGGAGGAGCCTTTTCAGTGCTCTTGGCTTCAGAGCTTGTTATGAACCTTGTTCTCTTCATCAGAACAGGCCATTGTGTTCAGGCTATGGGAAGACCTAAGCTGCATTGAATTATGTGGGAATGCTTTATGGGAAACCTGAAGCAATGCTTTTAACCTTCATACAAGTCAAGGACGCTGTACGGGCAAGAAAAAGCTTTCAAGAGGAAGAAGGAAGAGCTACATCTTTTTTGCATAGAAATTATAAAATTGGTTCTTCTTGGGAGGCTCTCTTCATTGGAATGCTCCAGATACACTGTGTTATCACCCCAGTCTCCGAGGTAGAAGGTTATATATGGGACATATAGCGAATGTCCCATCCCAGGTCATCCCACAAACTTTGGATACACAGGGGGGTCTACTAGGACACAACACAGTTTGACAAGACTTCATGAATTAACAGGGGGCACATTTCGTTCTCAAGCTCCGCCCCCCCTCCACTCCTCCTCTGCCCTTTCTCCTTTTCCAGGAAAAGTAATTATTAGAAGGGAAGCTGTGTGGAAACTTGGTGGAAAATGTAATTTTTATTGTACTTGCTTATGAGCTATTGAGCCTGCTGGTTGCCTTTCACAGAGCTTATTAAAGCTGATTCTGATTTCATCACAGCCCATGATAGCAGAACTGTAGAGTTGCTTTGTGTCTACTTTTACAGAGCACCCTTAGAAAATACATGCAATGATCAGGTGTGTTAAAGTACTACATGTGGCTTAAATACTATATTGAGCAAGTAGAAGTAGCACTGCTGGGGAAGTAGCAGTGTAAAGTGGTGGTGGATCAGGTGAACAAGGAGAAGTGAAACAGAACAGAAGGAATCCTCATAATCTCTTATCTTCTTATGGATCAAGTTTTCTCCTAGTTCCTAAGTGCCTTAACATGTCCCTACTGCTTATAAATCTTCCTCTCTCGACTCAGCTGTGGCCTCGTAAGAATTCAGTGAACTCTGAGTTACCATAATTTCCACAGTGCAAAGAAATTATCTGGAAAAATGTTTAATTGCAATGAAAAGTCACCTTAAAATGCTATTCATGGCCATCTGTCTACGTCTTTTGCACAAAATTTTACTTCTCTAAGATATTCTGAGGATAAGCTGTTCCCATAAAAGTTTTCATAGACATGATGGCTCTGATGCATGGCTGTGATACATACCACATTCTCCATGGTAGGGAACACAAAACTGCCCTCTTCCACCGCTAAATCTCTGAGCTTGCTCACTTTGTTTCTTTCTACTTTCATTTCCATCTTCAACCAGGGAAATTTATAGACCTAGACGTTCTTCTCTCTTTCAATATTGTTTTGTGAAATGCTGATAACACCAAATCCTTATCTGGATCCTTATCCCTTATGTCTGGGGACACTGTGGGCCAGATTTTTATGTTCGTAGTGCCCTTGGTCTGGAGTAGAGTTCAGCTTCAAGAATGTCATCTCTCTTCTAGATATCTTAAGTGGAAGCTGGAAGATGCATATTTGAGAGGTTCAACCAGATTGCTTAAATGACTCAAACTCACAAACCTGATAATCATAGAGTCTCATAGTTTATAATCATAGTTTAGGCTGAAAAAGACTTCTAAGATCATTGAATCCACCCATTAACCCAGTGCTGCTAAGTTCACCACTAAGTGGTATCCCTAAGTGCCACATCTACACGTCTTTTTAAATACCTGAAGGGATGGTGAATCAACCACTTCCCTGGGCAGCCTGTTCCAGTGCTTGATAACTCTGTCAGTGAAGAAAGTTTTCCTAATATCCAATCTAAACATCCCTGCGTGCAACTTGAGGTCCTTTCGCCCTATCATTTGTTACTTTGGAAAAGTGGCCAATCCTCACTTTGCTACAGCCTCCTTTCAGGTACTTACAGAGAGCAATGTGGTATCCCCTGAGCCTCCTTCTCTCCAGGCTAAACACCCCCAACTCCCTCAGCCACTCCTCATAAGACTCATGCTCCAGCCCCTTTGCCAGCTTTGTTGCCCTTCTCTGGACTTGCTCCAGCACCTCAATGTCTCTCTTGTAGTGAGGGGCCCAAAACTAGACACAGGACTCAGGGTGTGGCCTTATCAGGGCCCAGTACAGGGGGACGATCACTGCCCTGCTCCTGCTGGCCACACTGTTGTTGATACAAGCCAGGATGCCATTGGTCTTCTTGGCCACCTGGGCACACTGCTGGTTCATGTTCAGCCAGCTGTCAAAAAGCACCCCCAGGTCCTTATCTGCCAGGACGCTTTCCAGCCACTCTGCCGCAGCCTGTAGCACTGTAGGGGACTGTGACCCAAGTGGAGGATCCAGCACTTGGCCTATTGAACCTTACACAGCTGGCCTCAGCCCATTGACCCAGTCTGTGCAGATCCCTCTCCACAGCCTTCCTACCCTCCACCAGATCAACAGTACCTGCTTCTGAAACCTCAGTTAGATCTTGTTTAAAATGGGCTGACAAGTTATTTAGGGTAGTAGGGCCAGTGTGATTGTAATACTTTCCTACTCCTTAGGACATGGAGCAAGAAAATAATACGTTATAATGAGATCAATCAACTTCTTTGGCTCAGTGTGTATAAACAGAACACGGTGTCTTTGTAACAGTACCTTTATAAAAACATTTTTTAAGTATTTCTTTTATAAAACTGAAGGAGGAGAAAAGGCCTAATTTTGTTATTTGCCTGCTTTTTCTATGACATGTTGGTGTTAGTTTAATTCCCAAGAGGCACACATTTTATAATAATTTTTCTAATTATGCTGAAGACCTAGGGGACATACATGGGAGACTGTGACTGGCATTATGGGAACAAGAAGCAGACTGAGTGACAGAACTCTTGGGTGAATTGCACGGATGAAACCTAGATGACTTATTCTCAAATAGAAGATTTAAGGAGGTGTAAGTATCTTTCAGTTAAGTCTGCCATGAGTTTTCCTGATGGATTCAGCCATCTTACTGTTTTTAGGCATTGAATTCCACACTATAACTGTACAGTCTCTGTTTGAGCAGATCAGTATTTTCAATTTTGCCATCTTCTGCAGAATACAATATTTTTGTTTTGTGTTGAGGCACTCTATTTGAAAAATCATTTCTCTGGGAAGTTAAATTTGTGAGGCAATGGACTCTTTTGTTAGATATTTTTAGAAAACTAGTTTGACAAAAATGTAAATGCTTTGGGATTAGTGGCTTGGATTCAGTCATCTGTTGTCTCTGCTCCCACTTTCTTGCTGTTGTTACTTTCTTTTCTTATGGAAAATAATCAAAAGGCAAAAGTCTGGAAGAAATAGTCTTTGTTGTATTATATTCCAATTTCAGAAACCTTCTCTCTCTCACTCTCTCTCTTTTCTTTCTGACTTACTTTGAAAGAAAGACTTTAAACAGTTTAAACTGGTCTAGTAATTAAATCCTCTCTGTCCCATGTGTTTTTGTTATGTGAAAAGCAAGGCACAGTTGCGTGCTTGCTCTCTGGGTGCAGGCACACAGGAGAGAAACCCTTTACTCTCCCCTACCCACATGTAAAGCCCTGTGGAGGAGCTTTCCCTGGAGCACCATGTTGTGTGGATCAGCAGTGACTGCTCACTGGGTTTTCCCAGGGGAGCTGCAACTGCTGTTGACTGTAACCAGATAGCATTGCTGAAACCAAGTGCTGTGAAATCTCCATAGCAAGGGAAACAGAGAAGCCTGGCAGAGGGAATTGCAAAAACTGGCCTATGAAGGTACCTTCATCTGTTCTGAGGTTTGCTAATTCCTTGAAACTTAGGAAAACCACTAATGTTGTCTTAGTCCTCAGCAGGAATCTGCCAACCTGTTTTAGTCTCCCTGTTTATGCAGGGGTGGTCTCTGTCCCCGTTAACCAGGTTCATTTGGTCTGTTCTTTCTGGAGCTTGGTGTAAGAGCTGTGTGATTTGAAGGGGAAATGGGAATGCAATCTCTTCAGCTGTCTGACTGCAGGCATTGTTTACTAGCCTCCTGCCATGCTTATTTGGGAGATATTTTACCTGGAGCTGTTGTATTTCCTTCTTGGCTGTTTCCTACCAGGCCTGGGATGAAGCTGTGAATGCAAAGAATTAACCGTGTGTCATCACGGTACAAACACTTGAAGGGACTCCCTCCCACTGAGTCTGTGAACTGGTCCCACATCTCTAGTTCTATGTGCTGTTCTACAACAGCAAATCCGTATAAGTATAAATAATTAAAGGACCTGACTGCTGCGGAGAGTGGACCCTGTCTTAGCAGCAAGCACAATTTAAGTCAGTCTCTCTTCCTCATCAACTGTTCCTATTACCTCATCTGTTCAGTATCTGACGTAAACACAGTGTGTTACTGAAGGTGATGTGGTGGTGTACTGTTTTGTGAGATAACAGAGAGATCTGGGTTTTAAATAGAGGCTTTTTGGTCAGTCAGTGAAGAGTGCTTCTCCTCTATGCAGCCTGGCTTGTCTGAAATGAAAGGTCCTCTGGAAGGTTATCTTTTCCTGTTGTCTTTCAAGATCCTGAGAAGCCTTTGCTTTCTGTAATGATGCTTGAGAGAGGATTTCTTCTATGCTAGTGCTATACATGTTCTTGGCATCCATATGCTGCAACCATGACAAATCCTGCTTCTCATGGAACTGTGCTATGAATAGCTGCTCTAACTTGGATATTTTCAATCTGAATTCCAGACAGCTGGCAATTGTGAAACATTAAACATCATGATTTTTCTAAAGATACAGCTTAAGTAGTTACACAGTGCAAGTAAATTGCTCTGAAGGTAGTGAAGGTATAAGTTAAGGCAGAGGATACTGTTGTCATGTGCTAAGCTAGCGATATTTTGCAGTTTGTTTTGTTGATTCCACCAAGATCCTGCAGCGGGTTGTTGCTCATCTGTATCAATGGTTGGTATCAGAGTCTCCTGTTATGCAAAATAAATCAGTAATATATCTCCCTTTCAGGGAACAATGTGCAGCAGTTTATTTCCTTGTAGAAGGAAAAATAAATTAACAATGCTGACTGTAACTAGAGTGAAACACGAGGGAAATCAGTTTGCCATGAAAACATCTGTAAAGGAATTATCTCGCTGAGAATCAGGTATCAGAATTGCCGCTTTAGTACACCAAGCTTAGATGAAAAGCTGAATTGCTGAGCAGCATTTTTCATACTGTGAAGTAATATAACATAATTCTAATGCAAACTCATGAGCTGAGGGCCAACTTTATGATACCTAGAGTCCAGATTCTTGGATGCTTGCCTAAGCAGAGCTGAGCTTACTACATGCAGCAAAACTCCAAGCCCTGCGGTTATTAAGAAGACTTACACCCTTTGTTACATGGCCAGACTTAGAGGAAGAGGGCCTTTGTACTGAAGGATTGGAGGAACTGCCTGACTTTTAGGAGAACACAAAAGAGAATGAGTTACAACACCAAAAAAGCGAGGGTTGGGCCTGATGAACAGGTTGTCCTTCCTTTAGGCTGACCGGGAGGAATCTGAGGCTGCTGTGTGGGACTTACAATCTCAATGGCTCTGGTGCGGCAGGTGATTGAACTGAGCTCCTGCTGAATACCACCCGCAGCTCTTTTAGATGCAAAGGAGTAGGAAGGCATTTGAGGAAGGGGATCGAAGATGAGCTGTAATGCTGGCCAAATTTCTCCATTGCTATGGAAACAGATATTGAGCTTGCCAACCAGTGGACCAAGGAAGTGTAGGTAGACCTCTGTCTTCCCTTCATTTTATCTTTTTAAGCTACTGGAGGAGCAGGAGAGAGCAAAATATGTGTGGGAGGAGGTAGTCAATATAATATTGTGACAAGTGTTCAGGCTGGAATGAAAGGCTGAGAGTTTATTTGCAGACATGGACTGATTATTTTGAGCACACTGCAGCCACCTATATAAAGTATCATTAAAGTTCTGCCGAGTTGCCCCCACCCCTAACTCACTTCTGGAGAGATTTGCATATTGGAGCCACTTGGAAAAGGGGTCGGGATTTATACATTGGCATCACCTGGAAAAGGGGTGGGGATTTGTATATTGGTGTCACCTGGAAAAGGGGTGGGAGTGGATACTGTAGTAATTCTATGCATGCTCAGAAAGGCACAGGGTGCTATCAGCTCAAACTGTTTGTAAGATTTCTATGCAATGTGAAATGTGGTTCATTTCTAGAATTATTTTAGTCTAAGTCTGTGATGTTCTAAGGATTTTAGTGATTCTTGAGCCTTCTTCATTCTGTGCCACATTCTACTTTTTGTTCTTGGTGTGTTCCATACTAAAGGACTTAAAATTTTTGATACACCATGTTGAGAGACATTTTCTGACTTGTAAAACTTGGATGGGAAGAAGGGAGAGTCTGGACAGGTTTCTACTCTGGGCCGTGCTCAGCCTGGTAAGTATTTTGCACATGCCTGTGAAGAAGTGACCTTGATGTCCTAGGTCTGATGATTTTATGCCTCTGTGAAATTCTGTTTGTATATTGTGTGCACAAACATAAAATACAGAATACCATCTTTCCCTAGACTATCTACTTGTCTTTTTTCAATGATGTGGCTCTACAGAGTGAGTCAGCCCAAACTCTTGGATTTAATAGGTAGAGGTGTGACTTTACATAAGGCTTTATGATGGGAAATTATCTTTTAAATTCTCTCTGAAGTCATCAGTTGTTAAAATAATTTTAAGTAGTCATTAAGTGCTTCATTAGAGTGTTTTCTTCTTAAGATGCTTTAGTTAAATTAAAACTGAATTGTGGCTATTTCTTATTACTCATTTCTACCTTTCTTTTTTCCTAAATGGACTTTGGCTCATGTATTTTTGAGGTTTAATATCAGTTCAGCTGAATGCTCTTGAATTTCTGAATTAATTCAGTCATTTTGTCTTAATGACCATGAAGAGTTTTGTTAAGCTCGAGTGCCATTAAACTCAAAAGCTGTAGTGTTTAGAGCTAGTCATCACTGGGGGAAAGCTTGCAGATAGAAAATAAAATTGGAAGTTGAACAGAACATATGAGGGGTTCATTTGCTGTGAATCCAGCAATAATTACCTGGAGGATACGTGGTCCAAAGTGATCTAAAAACAGTAGTTTGCTGAAGGAGAGTGTGCTAATTCTCTCAGGATAGATCTTGATTGGGAGCTCAGTTCTGTATTTTCTTTCTGAACTCTGATTAATACTTGATCATCTGTTGTAAATAAAAATATTATATGTTTGGAATATGTTTTACATAACTACTGTTTAACTAAGGAAAGCTCAGATGGCCTTGCCATGCTTGACACATTCTGCTCCTATTGATGCTGGAGAAAAAGCCCAGACAGTTTCTTTTGTTGTTGTATCTGCACTTACTAAATAGAAATTTTGAACTGAGGGGGAGGGTATTGCTTTCAGGACAAACGATATTTTTTCTTAGGACAGCCTAAAATTAAATTACTTCTTTACTTATATAAAATGAAATGAGGTTTGAAATGAAAAGCTGTTGAAAACATAAGTTATTTCTTCCAAATTCTTCTGAAATCTGTTTTGTTAATCTTTTGCTCGAACACATTTCTAAACACCATAACACTACCCAACTGACATTTTCACAATTAAAAATCCCCCCAAAGATTTACACATTGACCTGATTCTGGTTTAATTATTCTAGATTGTGGTGTACTCTGGATTATGTGAGTTGATGAAGAAACCTTCCCAGGTTGTACTGCAATTGTGACTTGTAGTGGCCACTCCTAGGAGATAAGGGCAATATGAAAGATGCTGGTTTATCCTAATTACAATGAACCATTTTGTACGCACTTGGGCAAGGCAAGATTTTCAGAAGTGTTCAGCTTTGGACTTCTTTTGTGCTCCCTGAATTTGCTGGGATTAGCAGCCAAGGCAGGCTGATGGTGAGTGCTGTGGAGAAGAAAGGATGTTCTTAATTCAAGCTAATGAACTTCACTTAAAATCTTAATAATGCCAGAGCAGTTTTTAATCTTGTATGTTAGCAGGGTGAGTTAAAAATTAAAAGTTTACCTTCAGTGCTAGCACTTGTGAAAACTGCAGGTTGCTTTGCTGTCCTTTTAAAAACAAGCTATTGTAGTAGAAAATTAATTGTTCCAGCCAGAACCAGCTCAGCCACCTGCCTGGAGTTTAGAGGACCTGTTGGGTTTTTGTTAGTTGGTTGTTTTGTTGCCTTACTATTTTGGTTTGGATTCTGTTTATTTTATTTTATTTTTTTTGTTTGTTTTCTGTTTGCTTTTGGTTTTGAGTTTTGGGGTTTTTTGAGTGTGTGTTTGTTTGCTCTTACAGTGAAAGTATGGCTTTTGTCCTTTATGCTAAAAACAAGCTGATGATTTTAAGGTTTTTCGTGCTTCCCTAAGACTTATAATTTTTAGATCTTCTGATACCCCACTCTCCTTTAGAGAGTTTTCCTGACAAATATGTCTCAGCAGAAGATGTTTCTTCTTTGAACATCTGCTGCGAAGGGTCACTGCCCACAGAAGAAGGTGATTACTTCACAGAACTTTTAGTTCAGGGCAAGTTAAAATCTAAAGAAAATGTGACTCTAATAATGAAATGCAAAAGAGACAAAGCCAATGCAAATGATGTTTATAGTGACAAAAAAGAAGAAAAGGAAAAGAAACAATATGCTTACTTCACTTGCTGCAAGATCACCTTTGAAAGGTATTTGTGGTAAGCCTCTGGCTCTCCCTGTATTCACTTGGCAAACTGGAACTCACGCCAGACTCTGCAGGGCAGGAAGCTTGCTCATACTACATGCTTTGTCTTATCTTTTCAGCAAGGATGCTTGGCTAGTGGAGGAAAACATGCTCCAAGGTATCAAGTAGGGGTTTTTTCAATTTCTCATCCTTTCCTCCAATTTATTGATCCTTTCTCAGCACATACATTTGATTTTTCCCTCCCTTTTCTGTTACAGCATTTTGTTTTCCCTGGAAGGGTGGCCTGGTTGCCCTGATACACACAGATCCAAGACATGACTGAACTAATAAAAGGTGTTTGCCTTCTCTCTTCTACATGTAAAGCTGTGTGTATGAAGTCTTCCCCTGCCCTAAACTTTGAGATTTTCATCAAAGTAAACAAACAACTTCATTTTAATGTGATATTTATGGTAGGTGGGGCTCACTCATCAGTTCTCATTGTGACCAGGCCCTAGGATAGCTCTGTGGCGCTGGAATGGGGAGGATTTGAGGGAGGGTGGAACTCATTCAAATTTTGAGGCTACTGCTGTAGTCCACTGATAGATTTGCACGAGGGGCCTGTTCACACCGCCATTGTCAACATTTTCCACTAGTACATTGATCCTATGCTGGGCTAGTCAGGATGTGGAACTTTCCAAACTGTTGCTGTTTAGCATATTCTCCTATGAGCTCTAAAAAAAAAAGGCCTAGCACCCACCTTCCTCCTTTTTGACACTTACCTCTTCATAAAATGCTGGTAGAGAGCTGCTTCAGCAGAGATCGCCCATGCTTAACAAGCTGCTGTGCACTTAACAGGTATACTTCAGCTTCCTTTGAGAGCTTTGAAGTAGGCAAGGGTTGCTTTAAGTTGGACAGCTCTACATCACTGCAGCGTGTTAGTACATCATGAACGCTATAGATCTTGCATTAGAATAGATTTTAAACTTACCTAGTTACTGCCAGTGTTACGTGATATCTTTGTGTACTTGGAAATAGAACTAGGGCTCCAGAAAATGTTCCACTACCTGCAAAAGGTACCAAGCCCTATTGTTTTGGGGCTGCAACAGTGCTATTTACTGGACAGCATAGCATTCAAAAAGCTCCTCCTTGCTATAAAGGCCCCAGAAATTGTGCACTTTTTACTCTGCCTCAAACCATGTAGGAATGGGGAAGAAAGAAACAATATGTAAAAGCTTGAGTATCTTGAACTAGATTTGCAATTCCAGTAGATTCTGTGATGTAGCTGATTGGACCTGCTGGTGGAAAACTGGATGCTTTTCCTCTGCAAGCATTGTCCATGTGTCTCTAGACACTGAAAGTTGTTTGTGATGGAGACAGCCTATTGCTGTTTGTGAAGATAGCATTGGTGAATTAATTTCAATGGAATAAAAGGCTCAGGGACATGGGCGTTGTATAGATGACTGAACTCTTTTGGTGCAGTGGCAGCAATACCTGTTAGAAACAGTTGCTACCTTTAAATTTATAAATGCACTAGGAAAAGCTAAAAATTATGGCAGTGTTTGAAATGGAAAGGGTTAAAGAGAGCATCATCAGCCAATATTTCTTATTTGCTTTTTTTTTTTTTTTGTCTTAGGAGTGTTTGAGGGGAAGAACGCTTTTAAAGACTTTGTCCAAATTAAAAACTGAAAAAGAGCACAAAGTAGGTGAGAAAGGCTAAAACTGCAGAAGTTCTTGTTCTTGAAGTACGATAATGTTTCCTGAAAGGAATTAGAAATAATTGCCTCTTAAGGGGCTAAGAGCAATATAAACAAATTGAGTTTCTGCACCTGGTGTTGGCTTTTAGCTATTGGCTTATAGAAGTGTTGCAAAAGATTCCACCTTGATTGGACAGACCATGCTCTTACTGTGCAGAGTAAAGAGAAGATGTGAAGGGGAAGTGAAGGAACCTAGAAGACATGAACTTCTTTTTCTATTTTCTTACTCTTTTGTTATGGGATCAGAACCTTGGTGAGGCATCCGTAACAGAGTGGAAGAGCATGAAAATTAAGGTTGAAGAGAGTGAGTGGTGCGCTTTCTCCCTTTCTCCCCTCTATTTCCTTCTGGCATCCTGCTTGAATTTTACTTCTGACCTTTTCCACATGAAGAATGCTGGAAAAGGGTGATGGTAAACAGAACCTGTTTGTGTGGTTGTAGCGTCACCCGCTAAGTGTAGGTCTGGTATGTGTTTCTAGATCCTTTGACTAGAGAGTCCATGCTGTTCTCGGTCAGTATCTGTGCTCTAACATCATCTGAAGGATGGGTGTATACAGCACTTTTTTTCAGCTAATTGAGCACTTCTATTTTTAGGAACTATTTAATGAAAATGGGGTGTCATGGAGTCTTATCCCTCGGACAGTTTAGGATATAGGCATTTACCTGATAACCTCTGTATGTGTCTTCTGCATACTTTTGTTATCTAACTATGTTATATAATATTGAGCAATTTATCCAACAGTTGGCATAATAAGCATGTAAGTTAGTGAAGGTTTCGAAAATGGAAAAAAAAAATCCTGCAGCCATTATGACTCCATTTTTGGGTAATGATTTTGCCATGGGGAAAGCTAGTGAGAGAGACAAAATTCCTCAAGATGTTGTAGCAGCTGGCAAGATCTCCATGGTTACATTGGCAAGAGATCTGGGAAACCACCAAGAGTAGTTCATTGCTTGACAGTAAAATATCAGAGGGGAATACTTGATGCATCTGAAGATTACCTTAAAGAGAAGATTTAATTAAAAAGAGGGGGAGAGAAAAGGAGACAAGGTTTGTTTAGGGGAAAAATGTTTAAAATTGTATGCAGCCAATGACAAAGATGTGTCTGGAACACCTTCAGTCACAGATTCTGGCTGTAATATTTATGTGAGCTGTTGTCTTTGCTTATTTCATGTATTTGTGTGGCCTGACAAGATCAGGGAAATAATCTTGTCTGAGTGCAAGCAAATTGTCACAGAAATAGTAGCTATTCTGATAAGATTGTTCCCTCGTGCGTCATGGGACATGAAATGTCCCTTGCTTTGTGCTCATGGATTGGAAGGTTCTGTGAGATTTCAAGACATTGAGCTTCTCAAAAAATTATAGCCTGTTTTAAGAATGCCAAGCTTAAGCAAAGTACTTTTTATTAAAAAGGAATAGCAAGTTACAGCTGATTTTAGGTGGGATGTGGATTAAAATCTGTAGATAATGTTTTATTTGTAAGAATGCTGAGAACAGAAGGAAAATGGCCCCTTTTTGAAAGCAATTGTGATTTTTATCAGCATTGTGGCCCATATTCAGTGTAGGACAGCGAATTGCCTCTTTTATTTTTTAATGCACAAACTTATGAAAAGTAATTTTGAGCATCACCTGGCTCAGTCTGTTTCAGGCAGTGCTTTGTGCATATGCCTATGCATCCATATTAAATACCTGTGTTTTCCAGCCTTGCTGCAGAGTTTCAAGGTCTAAGTCACAATCTGGTGCCTCATGAGAGGAATACTAAAAGATCTTTTTCCAGAGGAGATATGAGAATCATTTGAAGGCAGTCTCACAGTTTGAGCAGTCTGGGACATTTTTAGTGAAATAGAAAATATTGATTTGCCAAAAATGATTTTTTTTCATTAGTTTATCTACTTTTGTGATGTTTTTGAAGGATAAAGGTTTCTGAAATTCAGGGCTGTTGAAATTAAGTCAGCTGCTGAATGTCAGACACTAGGATGGGCTGGCCAGGGGTTAGGGAGACCCAAAATCTGAATCAGGTGTAACAAAAGACTGAGTCTGGGATGTACCTATCCTACATGTGTCCCTGAAGATTTGGGCAGTTGGCTATTTTAAATATGAGTATTTTGGTATCTCTTGTCAGAGATGATTCATTTTGGACGATTGCAAATTGCTGGCTTATGGGACCTGTCTTTGTATTTAGTAGTAGAGCATCCAACCAGCTGGGACATGGGAGCCTGGCAGTCCCCTCCCCTTAATGGAGAGAGTTCTCTTAGCCACTTGGTCCCATCTCACATACAGCTGTCACAGAGATGGCCATGGAACAGAGCTGGGAGAACTCTCGGTTAAGCAAAGAGAATATGTCTTGTTGCAGCTCTTGTGCCTAGCTGACCCTGGGGAATTTAGGCCATCAGGAAGGTGATGATGTCACTCCATCAGCAGTGACTCTGCAGTGTTGCTCAGCCTGTTTACTGCAGGAAAAAATTCCAGATCACTAGATTGCTACTCAAAGGCAGTGATACCTTTTCACTTGAGATGAGCAGGTATAGGAAGAATACTGTGCTTGTGCTGTGCTTAGAAGAATCAAATACCATTCTGGTAGCTAGTTAAAAATAAATGATGTGTTGCTTTCATCAGTGTTTCACCTTTAGAAAAACACTTAGCCCTTAAGCAGGTTACTGTTTTTGACCTTTATAGCAAATGAAGCAATCCTGTGTTGTCCGAGAGATTGAATACATGACCTGTTCATTTGTTTCTGTCAACTCAGTCAAAAAAAATGAACCCTGCATTGATGTATTGCATCTTCAGATCAAATTCTGTGTGGCTGACTGGTGGAAAAGGCAGCCATTAGTGCACTGACCTTTCTTTGAGTGCTGCATGTGCCACACTCACTGTTTTCCTCTCCCCATCAGAGGGAATGGCAGGGGAGAGGATGGAAATGAAATGGAAAGAAAGGGGTGTTCTGATTTTCACCTTCTCCCTAATCTGCCATATCCTCCAATGTTTCTGATTTTCAGAGCCTGAAAATAATGGTTCCGGGAATTTCTGGACTCAGTGGAATGACTCAGACTTTGGACTCAGTGGAATTAGAGTAACAGTTATCTGAATAATGCTTTGTGAAATTAAATAATGTTTCACTGAATCTACTTGTTCATCTTTGGAGACCATAGGTTCAAGCTGGCCTAAATCAAAAAAATTCTCCTTGGCATTGACTGGTGCTGTCTCCTACAAGTAGCTGAGGTTTTTCCTCACAGCAGTTAAGGGACTTAAGTTCATTTTTATGAGTTCTTCACCCACCACTGGTACTTATTCAACAGAGAGGACTGCAGCTAATTACTTGCTTGATCATATAGTGTCTAGGGATGTGTGTGATACGCATTCATCCATCACTAAGCATTTTCTCACCTAGGTTTAGAACACATCAATAGTCATGATATATATATTTAAAACCAGGAGTTAATATTTCTGTTAAATCTGGAATTAGGCTTACTTTAGTAGTTTTTCAATGCCTGGACAGTGTAAGGAAAATTCTGGTCTAGTTATGTCCTAATGATATTGCTCTGAAGACACTTAAATACCATTGGCTTTGCCACTGTACTTATCCAGGCTCTTAACAAAACGTTTTGAAGTGTTGTAAGTATTCTCTTTGGTATGCTCAATCCATCAGATGTTTCTGATAAGTTTATTCCCTTGGGTTTTGTTGCATGTCCACTGCCTACCTAGCAGATTACATTTCGGGTAGGCCCCTTCCATCTCCAGGCTGGTGATTTCGCTCACAGAGCTCCTCATGTAGGAATGAGGATTAGAGGCAGTATCACAAAGCAGACTTCAAGAGATAGCTAAACACTTATTTTTGCTTTCTGACTTTATCTTCAGAGCCTCATTCTGAAAATCGTTAAAGTGAAATGAAACCTCATATTTATTCTTTCCATGACTCAGAGGGAATAATAAAAATTCATACAGAAAATTATTAGTCCCATACAATATTGGTAATGTCTCAGCTGAATGCCAGTCCAAACTTTCTTTTCTCAGTATAGTGGTATCTGAGTCTGCTTGCCAAGATTGCTCAAGCATTTTCATTTAACAACTCCCCCGCTACTTCAGAGTTCTTAACATGACTGGGTAATTTTGACCTCTTTTGCTCTTTTCCTGCTGTGTGCTGTAGTTTTTGAGGCCTTGCTTGTATGTGTGGAAAGGTCACAATTTAGTTGGATGATGCTGGGGAGGATGGCCATTGCTGCTTGTGTGGGCCTCCCTGAACTCAGTAATGCATCTCATATTGATGGCATCTTCCTAAATGTTCTTTTTCCTTCTATCCTATGTTCCTTCTGGGTCCAGAAGCAAAAGTAGTGGAACCCTCTGAGCAAGGTGATGTGGCTGTGAGTATTACCAGTGCTCATGACAGCTCTTCCCTCAGGAGACCTTCAGGGCAGATCCATTAGCTCTTCTTTGCAGGAGAAGCGGAACTTTTCATACTGCCTGTGTGTGTCTGATCGCACTGGTAAATGAGGCTTTCTCTGGAGCTGAAGTGGCCTTTACATTTGTTTTGGAAAAGGGTGGATTCTCTTTTTCATTTGGCAGCAGAGTCAAGGGCAATGGATGATCCAAGAAGACTGTTTTGAAAGGACTGGGCACTTACTGATCTTGCTTCTCTTGCAGACAAAGACCACTGTGCAACTGTGTTTTGACATGAATTCAGTGACTTTAACGTTACTTGCATCTTGTGGAAGCTAAAGACATCTTTTTTTCTCACTCCACAATTTTGCGGACAGTAAGAACTGCAGATGTTCTCTTAGCAGAATTCCTGTTCAGTGAGAAAAACAGTCAATTTTGAAATAAAATGGGTAGAGATGCCTCATCCCTAGAGGGTTCTTCTTTTTCTGGACCAGCAGAAGTTATTTTGACTGTTCTTTATAGAAGTGATTAATACAGAGCAGATATGCCCTACCATCAGTACTGGGTAAAGGAACTATTAAACAGGCACTGCTCAGTCCCACTGTCCTTAAGGACAAAAGCCAAAAGGCTTTACAAAAGGTAGAAAAGGAAAAGCATCTTGGTGTGGAATCTGGGAAACATGACAGACTACACGACAGATTGTCCTTCAGTCATACCTTTCATGTTTTAATAATTCAAGTGACTTATCTATGTTTTGAACAAGGCAATAGATGCTTGTGGTTTGGTTTTGTTTTTTTTTTTTAATCTAAATTTATTGATTACCATTTGTCTGCTTTTCTTGTGTGCTGAAAGTCACTAATGTGGCAGTTACAGAGGACAAACTAAATTGAGTTGGAAAAGCTGAAGTTGAACTCTCTAGCTCCAAACTAACAGTAAGGGCTCATGGAGTACTGGTTCATTGAATGACATTTTGCAAATGTTTGCTTTGCTGTTCCCTATTAGAATTAGCATATTATTGGCAGTCAACCCTGTGTAACGTTTGGTGTTTTGCTATGTGTCAAGTACGGGAGTTCATCAGGAGAAGAAGAAGCCTGAATTGAGACCATGTATCTAATGTCTTCTTTTCATTAGCTCAACCTGATAATTTCTCTGGATGTTATTTCTTCTTCTGATGTTATGTAGACAAGTCTATATAGCAGAGGTGTAAAGCCAACCTGTAATACTACTAGAAGCAGAGCTGGGTTGCTGAGCTGATGGGCAAGGTGTTAGTTTCAGCATGTAATAGAGGCAATGTTGAGTTCTGCTTTAATAGTTTTCATGGGTTTAATTTCAAAATGTTTCCCTGCATTATTAAAGCATTCTATCCCAGATCTGAGATAAGACCTGGAGGAACTCTTCCCATTTTTCATTCCCATTTGAGACTGATGGACAATGAATCTTGGAATATCTACGTAAAGGGTAGATATTGGGTAGTTTGGGTAGGCTGGGTCCACTGTCAATGCATATGCTGTTTTTTCTGCGTAGGACAGTGGTGGCAGTGGATATGTGAACCTAAGTGCTTAAAGATCACTCTGAGAAACATGCAGAGACCAATGAAGTAGTTTCACTAAATACCACTAGCCAAGCTGGCTACCATTCCTTGAATGAGGATCTGTGAATATTTGCTATAATCATTTTAAGTCACTGTAGTTGAAACTCTCACATTACTCAAAATATTGTTGTTGGATCTTTGTCACATAAATCAACTGCATCTCTTGAGGTTAACCCTTAGCCTGTGGTCTGTGCTTATCTGTATGTAGGCGAGGTAGCTCAGTAAATGCTCATCTCTCTTGGGGAAATGTTATCAGTCTTTGGACTCTCTCCCAGGTCCTGTGATGCTCACTACATTCATAAACAACTTGGAAAAAGTGGTGAGCATTAAAGTGATAAAACTGGCTATGTATGACGTTATTTGGGTTTGCAAGGACAAAGACTTGACTGAAGGTCTAAAGAATGACCTTAAAAAACTGATTGAATGAGTATCAAAATGGCAGATGAAATTCAGTGCAGACAAAACCAAAATGGGCAAATCCAGTGCCACATATGCAGCAGTGACCTCTGAGCGAATTGTTACAGCCAGGCAGCACTTATGAAAGATGAAAACATGAAATAAAAGCTGGGAAGTGGTGGGAGGTGGGAGTGCTTGGGCACTATGAGGAAAGAAATTGAGAGCAACACAGATAGCATCATTCTACACCCTGGCAAATGTATGTAGTTTTGTCCCCTTAACTCAGAAATTATTTTTGAGAGCTAGGAAAGTTGCAGAGAAAGATACAGGAAACTAGAGATATTCACAGGATTTTGAATAAGGAACAGCTGGCTAACCTGTGTTTGGAAAATCAACATTTCCTGAAGATGGATGAGAGCTGCATAATCTTAAAGGTGGATACAGATGCACTTAATTTCTCCTACCACTGTCAAGTGGAGTTGGTAGAGCCTAGATTCAGACAAAGATGAACTAAATTTAAAAGGATGCTCTCTTTGCAGTGCACAGAACTTTTTAATTTCTTGTCAAAGGCTGTTTTGGATTCAAGAAATTTGCAAGGGCTGAGCAGACTGGATGAGCATTTGAAAAACAAAAAGTTAAAGAAATTTTGATTTGATTGCCAGAATGAGTCAGTCAGGAGGTGTACCAAATCAAAACCACCCAAAAGCTGAGGAATTGTTTAGGAGAATGTATCTTTTCCCTGTTCCTTCTCTTCTGTATGCATCCCTCTCCATCTGATGTAGGAGAAAACTTACTGTGCTAGGTGGAATCTGGGCATTCTTATATTCAAACATCCCAGCTTCGTTATGTTTAAAGTATTTACACGTGCAGTCTGGAATTTTTCAGAGGGGGTTGTTTAAAGAAAAAAAAAGTTGCATTGGACATCCAGATGCAGTTGAACAACTAATTTTATTATCTCAGTTTTGTTTTCATATCAGTTTTCTGCCAGGCTCTACGTGCCTTGGATAAAACAGCCAAGTTACCCTTGCTGTGGCACTCCCAGCTACCACTTATTTTCTCTCTCATTTCTCAGCAGAAAACACAGGTTATTGAAGTATTTTTCTACTTGTCTACTTGTTGATACAATTTTTTTAAAGTAAGAAAAATTCATATTCAGGAAATGCGTATTTTGGGAAATATTCAGGCCTTGGGTTTTGATGTAAGAAACAAGACTTTGTAATAGGGAGGATGGTTAATACTGCTGGCATATGGATAGCTGCATAGTGAACCTCAGCACCGACTCTTGAGCACTCCAGGGTGATGTAGAAGGGTGTCCCATTAGCCTTTGCTGCTGATTTAATACCTTTTATTGAAATTGGTACTAAAACATGTTTATATAGAACAAGAAAATTGTGCAGTGCACCATTCAGAATAGACTTTGTTGCCTTGCCTGTTTGTTGAACTCATTATTTGGAGTGTCAGTGGATTAAGCCCCAAGCCACAGTGGAAATAGATAGAGAAAGAAGAATTAAGACAAGCAATGCTTTCCAGACCTGGCCTAAGTGAACCTCTCCAATTATAGCTCGGTAATGAGTTTATTAAAAAAGACAGATGAGAGCAGTAAGTGGTGAGATAGCAATTGTTTTTCATAACTGGTCTTAGCTAAATGTAATTTGAATAGATGTACATAATGTTAACTTGGAGGTTTTAATTTTGGTTGGAATAATCACAATTTGAGCACTCCATGCACTCTTAATTCAAGATACTAATGTATTCCATATTCTCTTAAGAGCCTTGGACATAAAGTTTCTCCAACAGATGTGCAACAGATTGAAATGGGAACAATCTAGGAGTAGTCAAAAGAGCTGCTTTGATTGTAATTTATAATAGGCATATGGTTTCAAATTTAAAAATGTATAAGTCTTTGTGACTTCTAACACTTGTGATTCACAGACAGTTACCACCAGTTCCCGTTAATGGAAAATGATGATGATTTACATAATGCTAATATCTATTCATTATTTAAATCCTTAATTACGTGTGCAGCCATGTGATGCAGTAAAATAATAAAAGGATAAAAAACGCAGAAAGTAATCATTCTTTCAAGCAACCTGGAAGTCAGGTGGCCATTACATTAAAAGAAAGAAGATAAAAAATCATAGTTATACCATCTCTTGATGGTTATTGAAAAAGGGAGGACTTCTGTTAATATTGCCTTAAGATTTGGGTCCTTGTTCTACTGCTGACTTTTGCAATATAGATTCAGATCTCATTTGAATGAGATTCAGATCTCTTATTTGAAATGAAAACTTTTCCAATCCCATATGAAAATTGGTAGTTTCTCAGAAAATCAAATCCTAACTTGGTCTTCCCCTGGTAGAACTCCCTTCTTGGAAAGTTCAAAAGTTCATTTGTAGGTTTTCCTCATCTATGGGGTCTTTTGCTGCTTCAGGTTTCTGAATGAACTCTCAGGCTGTTCATTGCTAGCCTGTTGTGACCTTTTCCATTAGTTTTATATAAGGCTGATCTCATGAACACCTGCTCACAATTGATTGCTTTGCTATTTTCCTATTAACTGATTCTTCATTAATACAAATCTGTGGTACTGAATTTTAATCTCAATTCATATCTATGCTGAATTTTCATATAAGCTGTAGCTTGAAAATTGAATTGCATTCATTCTATATGTATTTTGTGATAAGAGTTCAACTAACTATTGTTGGTTTCTTGTACGTTCTTCTGTTTTTTGTTTCTTGGGTTTCTTTTTCTTCATTTGCTGGGTTTGGATTTTTCTGGGGTGGAGGGTCAGTTGATAAGCAAGATTTCTGAGAATGAATCCTGTAATATCTTGCACGAGATTAGTAGTATAGGGGTAATGTTCTAGAATAAGAACCAGGAGACAGCATATTAAGATTGGAGGGTGAAAAAGGGCTCCCTTAGGCAAAGGAATAGATAGCTTAAGAGTTGCCCATTAATTTTCAACACTTCCATTTAACTCCAAAACATAATAATGGGCAAGTCTGTGCTTGTCAAATATTAACGATCGAAGTCCTGTCCTCAGATACAAAGCTACTATTGCAATTAAGTAGATTAATAGCTGCCAGGTTGTTAATGATACGCGAAAGGGTTCTGTAATTGGTACTGCCTTTAAAATTCAGGAGTCTGATATGTCAGTGATGTCAAATGCATAACTGCTGTTGATATTCCTCAAATGAGATCATTACCTACTTATCTTGCTGCAAAAAGCTGAGAAAGTTTGCTAAGTGCCATTTTGTATTTTGATCAGGCAGTTACTTCTGCTGGGTTGGTCCAGACTGGTAGAAACTGCTCGGTCTGGTTCCTCTCCAGTTTTGGGAGAAGGGGAGGGAGGTCTATGCCATCCTTTTGGTACCAGTGCATGCTGTTTTTCATGCAGGTGTTGCTCACTCTAGGACTTTGCTGGGCACTGGAATAGTATAATGCATATTTAGCTTGGTTTACATCAATGAAAGAGGCAGAAAGACATCTCTAGAAATCTGTCCCATTTCAATGGCTTTATAGGTTGTGCTTTCAGTGTGGCTGCATGAATAACCCATGAATTGACCCTAAAGCTGGTGGCAAGTACAGTATAAAGGACATACACGGTGGGTGTGCAATGCCTCTGTACAACAGATAATGCAGATGCACTGTAGTTGAGAGGTTGTTGAATGCTGCAGGAGACCTGAAAAATTGTTGTGATGGATCTTTTTGTGCCATGATGGCTGTGTATTTATCTTTTATGGAGCCCTACCAGAGTCACTTGGAGAAATAGAGGGTATAGGCAACTTCTGTTGCTTTGATCACGTTTTGATAGGAAACTGAAAGCACCAGACAATTCTCACTAGAAAATGGTCTAAGAAACTCTAAACTTGTCTGTTACAAATGGAGCTTTACAGTGAGAGAGGGAACAAAGGCCACCTTACTGCAATAATGCTCTGAAACTGTCCTCTGTAAGGTGAAAAAAACAACAACCCTGAAGCCTTATTAAAGAAGACTGCTTAAAACTGGCTTGGCTGCAGCAAATTTCCAGTGTACTTTGACATACCCCACAGCTTTATTGTGGTTGAACAGACTGCAAGAAAGCCTGACTGCAGATTTGATGACTGATATTTCTGTTTTATTTAAACATTTTATTTTATGCTTGCTCTAACCATCCGTTGAGGAATGGATTAAGATTCAAGCACCATAGGATTGCTTGGATGGAAATAGCAGTTCAATAAATGTCATCTTTCGTGGCACTAAATTGACTGTTTATAGGACTAGGCCTTTGATTCAACCCTTCATTGAACCTTGGTTTATGCTGATTGAAACCTTTGCTGAGGACTTTAGTGTAGAGAACATATGTATTGGCTGAAGCTTTCTCATTGCCCAGGGCTATTTATAGAAGTCTCTGTCCTATTTTGAAAAGAGATCTCTGCACCAAGCACTCTGAAGTCCTGATGTCCTTCATGGAGCCTTGAGCTGCCTTGTGTCACAGAAATAGCATCCTAATATGTTTAGGTGCTGAAGGCAAAACTTCACAGTAATTCAGGGATCAGAGCCCAAAAATGTCATTACAAAAAGCTGGCGGCTGAATGCAAGCACCAAAGATGTTGCCTCTCTAAGTATTGGCTTTCTTTTCCCCTGAGGACTTAAGGGAAGTTAGTTGTGACTCTCATGCCCAGGACTGACCCAGTTCGCGTAACTGTCCTTGCTTCACACTTAGTCCTCTTAGATACTTTCTAACTTCCCTTAAGGTTTCATGTGCATAACACTTGCTAGGCAACGGGGAGACTTAGTCCTTTTTCAGTCTGAGGGCGATTTAAAACCCTTAGTTTGCCACTCTGAAAAATGCCTTGATGAACAAATTATTCTGTTGGAGGTTTCTTCACATTCTGCGAAGGAATTTAAATTCTCAACCCAAGTCCACTCAAAATATTTCCCCCGTTATTTTTTTGTACTGGGGTGGGGAGCCCGTCTCAAACATCCTGACAAATCAGTTGATTTGTCTCAGCTTCCCTGCAAATTTCTGTGTTCTTTCTTCCCCTCTGTTCCCTTTATCATTTTGAACTTTTAGAGGTTGAGCCAGAGGATTCTCAACTTTGCCTTGGGGCATCATGTCTCTTTCCACTGCAGCATAAGATGATTTTAAAGGTCATTTCACCATGATGCCATGGCCTGCATTCTCCTCCAGGCTTAAAGATAAGGTATAAACAGTGAAGTCCATTTGCAATGCATTTAAAGATTGCAGGGCTCTTTATCTTGTGAATGAGAGAAAAAGATGGTAACACTTTTGGCTATAGATGTCAAAGAGAAGCTTCCTTTTCGTAAAGAGATATGGACTTCTATGGAGTTAAGCCCTGAAGAGGAACTTACCATTTGAGCTTAATTTTTTCACAGCCATTTACTGCGGCAGTGGAGAAAATGAGAAGGGATTGTCTAATGGAATCTTTTCTCGAGCCTCAGCTCCTGAGCTGTGGAAAAGAAAAATACATTAAGCCTCCATCATACACTGAGGTTAGTCTAAGAATGTAAGTCTTTCCATGAATATCTTGATCTTTTATTTTCCCCCTGAGCTCTAAGGCTGATGCTTTTGAGCTATATAGACCCTGCTGCTTAAGTCCTCTGTGTCTGTGTGGTAAATATGACGTAGATGCCTTGAGGTAACCAGGCTGTAGGAGTGCATTATCCCTTACCGAGGTGTCTATGGAGGATTGGGCAGTAGGCTGAGGCTTATCTCATTCATTGCTGCATACTTAGCTGGGAATGCTGAAGCTAGCAGTGGGAGCACTTCTGCATTGCTCCCCTCATCCTTCTATTAACAGAGAGAAAGAAATAGGACAGGCAGTTCAAATCTCTGGCCCTGCCAAAGGGTGATTTTGCATACTGGTTTTGTTATTTATCTGCGTTGAATGTCATTTAGGTGTTTTTTAACTGAGCACATGAAGTTATATGAAACAAGTCCAGGTCTAAGTGTCCTCCCTTTTCATGTGACCTCTGCATAGGCTTCTTACACAGTCCTTGCACTCTGATGGCCTTCTGCATACCATCCTGCAGATCCCTGTCCCCCTCTGAAGTTGTTAGTCAGGGTTATATTTCTTGCTAAATATTTGTTCTACTGAGCACAGGGATCACCCAAAATTGCCTAAAACACATTTGACACCCTAATGATCAAAATTTGTAGTATTACTGCTGCTTCCACAGACAAGCTGCTGTTAAATTACTTCCCAAGATTTTGCACAGTATTCACAGAACATAGTGAAGATAGGGCAGCCAACCAGACTAACAGAACTGCTTGTATGAATGTTCTGTTCTGTTGGTAAATTTGAAACTCCCACCAGGAGCAGAGCCTTTTTTCAAAGCACTGAGAAGGGAAATATATCGCTTGTAGTGGAGAAGCTGAAATAGGAAACTAAAGGAATAAAAAAAATCTCAGGCATTATTTTTGCCAGCCCTTATTTTTGTAAACATTTTTAGAAAGTGAAATGAGATTACCTCACCAAGCTCCTCTTACTATTCTGGCTGGGATCTGGGGAGTAGAGCCAGTGGGATTGACCATTTAGTTCTTTCAGATGCTGGTAGCTCAACTCACTGCAGAATATCATCAACAAAACCATACTCCACTCATTTCTTGTTGTTCATTATTTACTGATTTCTTGCACAGAAGAGTTTAGTTCTTGGAGACCTGGCTAGAGAATTGCACAAGTGCCACACAGTGTGTAATGCAGTTCAATATTGAGTTGCCTTGCCCCTTGATATCAGAAAATGTTTTATGAAGGAGACACTAACATCATTCCTAGTTAAATTGCTCCCTTCTAAGACAGGCTGAGACGCTGTAAAGCAGTGTTGAATTTTTATGCTGTTACATGTAACAACCAAATGATCCAAGGGGTTTGCCTGTTACACTAAGTATAGGAAAAGCATCCTTGTTTCTTCTCCTTACCTCTTGGCCCCAGTCAGCAGGGAAACCTGTGCATCCAAAACTGATTTTCCCTGTACTGGTTCACCAGGAAAAATGGCGCTATTCATCAGCACTTCTATGGTTCCTTAAATATTTCATTACTATCCTGGTCATCCAACTACCTGCAAACATAATCCAACAGTTAGCAAAAATGTGTGTTCTGGTCCTGATGTGAAAACTAGGGCTGTGGAATAGGCAGACAGGAGTTTAAGAGACAAAGCATAGTTTTTTCTTCATCACTGTTTCTGAAAATATTTAAAATTGAACTCCTGGTATCTACTCTGAACACAAGTGTGAAGATATGTTACTTGTGGAAAAACCAAACACATTAAAATCTGGAGGAAGTACATCCTCAGAATGTAAGGTATTCACATTTCTCAAAGCTGTGTCTTAAAAAGATTGTCAAGACCTCCTGTGCTAGCTAATAAAACATAGTAAATGTTGGAAAAAGTGGAGAGATGTATTTATAGAGTGAGAAATGCACTGTAGTGCAGTACATATTGGAAGGCTTAATTTGAGCCGCATATAATGCAAGATTTTTCATTAATTACAGTCGCCTAAAGATGGACCTTGTTCAATTTTTCTAATAAGAGATTCCTTTTAAGTTCTTTCACCATGAAAATTGGTGAAAAATTGAAGAAGATTTGGGAAACAACCACAGAAAAATGGCCTGAAGGCTTAAGCAAACTTCTGATGGTTAGAATTTTAAAGAACTCCATCTGTTCAGCTTACAAAAATGATTTGGAGGTAACCTGATTGCAGTTGAAGGATCTTTATGGGGAGAAAGAAACTAGGCGGTAGGTGGACTCTTTAATCTTACATAATTGATCTCAGTAATGTCTACATCTTGTCTTCCTAGCACTGTTATTTGGTAGAATTACAATTGACTGGGAATTTTCCAATAAGATGGCTTTGTATTGAAACCTGGAAGGCACCAGTTTCAAAACTACTTCTGATGGGAAAAGTTTCTCAAGCTCCAAATAGTGTTACAAACCCAAGCTAGTGAAGCAGGAGCACCAGTAGAAGTAAGGCAATTGTACGGGATATGGAAAGCAAAGTTACATGCTGTCATAGCATATAGCTCACAGTAGTTTTCCTACTGCCTTAGGAAAGCTACCTGCTGCTCTGGGAAATAGCTCTTGACCCCTTTCTTTTTCCCTTTTGTTTTCAGCCTCTCCTTTTCTATATTGGCTTTCCCCTTCCACTTTGCCACCAATGACACAAATTGTTGTTGTTCTTGCAAAAAGAACTTTTCCTAAAACAAACACCCATTCAGAAATGGCCAGATACAGGACAGAAGACACCTAAATTCAAGAGGGTCTCAGGGTAGGGAGACTATTTCCTGCACAAGTGTAAGGAAAATGCCAGGGCAGCTCTTCATGCTGGTTGTTCCCTGGCTGTAGCTAGAGTAGCTGGATTGCAGTAGTTATGATACAGGCTGCTGTCTACAAGGCCTTTAAAGCAGATGTTGTGATGTGATGTAGTGCTCATCCAGTGAATTTGGTTAAACCATTAGTTGCTCTCTACATAGGACAGTGTCCTAGAGAGAAAAATTTCCTATTCAGGTGGCTTCTTCAGCAGTTTATTTATGCACCAATGCTTCAACAAACATCTCACTTCTGCCGCATTCTAAATAAAGCCTTTTCCTTGTAAATAAAATATTGATTGATCTAACAAGAAAGACCTGGATATATGTTGCACAGCAGCTCTAATGGAGAAAAGAATGACTGTGAGAACAAATAAATAAAAATTCTATGGTATTTATATAAAAATGAAGGTATGACATTCTGTGAAGAGCAAAGACCATCCCTGGGAGAAGACTGGCAGCAAAACTAGTTATTTAATGTATAAAACAGTGCATGCAAAACAGGACAGATTTGGATCTAAATATCAACTTAATGTCTCATTTCAGGAGGGTTTTAAGCAGTAAGACTTGTCATCTGTAAGCTAACAGCTATCATGGGATGATAATTTTTGATGAGAATTTATGAATTATGAATTTTCCCCTTTGACATTATGAGTTGGAACACATTAATCCTGTTTCTTGCTACAGTAAACAAGAAATGTTTCTTTCACAGTTTTACAGGGTTTATTGATGTACTGTAACTTTCTTCTTCCTGTGCAAAGACATTCTAAAAGGAAATTTTGTTCTCTTATTAGGGCATCCCAAAATAAAGGAATTCTGTCCTGTGATTTTAGTTTTGTTCTTGAAACCTTATCCATTAAACCAGTGAATATCTAGGTTTTATCCACTCTAGTCTGATGAAGCTCAAGTAGCTGTGAAAGGTCTTGTTGTGTTTAATCAAAAAAGTAGGGATGAGAGTCCAGGAAAAATCTGAGATAACCATACACAAGCTCTGTTCCCAGTAGGTTTTGTGCAATTTGTTGAAGAACTTTCAGTTTAGACAGTTTTGCTGCTAGCTGAGAGGAATTGCCAGCTTCTGCAGATCTACACTTTGTTTTGCCCAGTTGTTTTCATGGTGGTTCTTGCATTCTAAGGGAATAAAAGACCAGGATAAGGATTTCAGCAGAGCTACAATATTATCTTGAGATATGCTAATTGATCTGGCTCAAGCAATGTGTACTGAATTTTTTCAAGGAACCTAAAGGAATTAAGTGCCCAATGGACATTGGAAAGCAGTAAAAGTAAGATACTTATGATCAAGAAGCTTAGGATTTGTCTTTTCATTAAACATGGCACATCTGTCTGACTTTCTCCTTGTTGATCATCCTGACGCATTATTGTCCATAGTGTTGAGCTTGGACAACTCAGTCCAAAGGGGATTACTTTGCAAGACAGATGTGTTGGCATTGCAGATAAAATAAGCCCTAGTTTTGTGTCCAAAACTCTCCTTACTGAGCGGGGCATCACAGGAGACTTTGGCAGCACAGAACAGTGACCAGAGCTGCTTACAGTCACTCTGCTTCTTACCAAAATATTCAGGGGAAAAATTGCCCCCATCTGCAGCCAATTGGCTCAACAATTAAAAATTCCAGCTCCTCACTGGGCTGTGGCACTTATGTGCTTAGACCACAGCAAAATGAAGCCTTCACCATCCAGAGGATGAAGCTGTGTTGTTTTATCTCACACTTGCTATGACCTACTGTCCTGGTGGAGTTTTCCCAGTTCAGCTTGTACAAAGCAACTTGGTGGAACTGAATGGTCAGTTTTCTGTTTCTAGAAAAGAAATTATCCCTGAAAAATATTTGTCTGATAGCATCTGTAACCCTTGGTGCTTTAAAGCTCAACTTCCAACTGCTCTGAGTTCCTTGATGCCTTGCAATGTTTATGTTTCAGGAAAAGAGTTGGACTAACATAGAAATGTTGTCTTGTATCCTCAGCATCATCTGGGAATCCTCAGCACCTTTTTCAAAGGAGTGTTTTAATCAGGAATATTATTGCCTTGAACAGTCTAGCTTTACCACAGAAATGTGGTTCCTTCTTAGTGCCACTTTGAAGCAATGCACTTTCAATTGCACTTGTTAAGGTGTATAAGGAACTGAGTTTCAGGCAATGTAAGTGTGTTCAGCTCCACTGCCTCAGTAAGTTTGTGCCTGTTTATCTTAAATGAGAATCTAGTTCATGGATTGTAGCAAAATAATAGGATGGTTTTTTTCTTTGTTTGTTATTCGTTTTCTCTGCAAAATGGTTCTGGAAAATAGTCTGAGATGAATACCTTTGCATCATCATGAGTTCTGCATTTTGAACATGTGTTAAACTTACTGTCAGATCACAGGCCAGTCTAAAGAGAGCTTTGCAAATTAATGAAATCTCTAGAGAGCTTTTTTGCTTTTTTTCCTGATGTTTAATTAAAATCCATTTTTACTTCACCACAACAAGAAGAAAGAGATATACCACAAAGAGGATGAGTACCCGGGGTTTAGTTGTAGTGGAATCACCCCTGGCATTTTTCCTTCCTTGATTAAGCTTTTTTTGTTTTTGTGTGTACACTTTGAAAGAATTGAAAGCAGATTTCTCTTGGGGTTGTTTTGGTTTTTTTTTCCTTGGGAATGTATCTTAAATATGTGGCAGTAAATTTTCTTTATGCCTTAGCAATACCCAGTTACTTATGGCTCTTTCTGTTACTCCTATCTTGCTGTGGAAAGTGACTAGTTTGGTTTTGGTTGCTTGTTAAGTGTCCTTCTGAATGTCCAAACTGATCTCCTATCGAAGCTGACATCTTGTCTTTGAAGAAATAGTCTTTAGAATTTCAGTGTTGTTATGTGAGTTTAAAAAAAAAAAAAAATAGTTCTAATGAAATTATTTCAAAGAATTTTGAAAAACAGTGCAGTGGGAATCTCTGCTAGCAGTTTTCTTTCATCTTCTGTATCCGCCTCATTTCCAGAGCTGATGATAATTGATTACGGTCTCCGTTTCTTAAATGGCCTTAAGAAAACATACTGGCATCCCTGTGCCTCATTACAGGATTCACATCAAGGCCTGGGTGACCTTGTCTGTTTTATCTATGTTACAGAGACACTTTAAACTGTACAGGAGATTAAAGCTGCACAATAGAGAAGGATGACACCTGGAGGGAGTGCTTCCATCTCCTGCCTTTGCATCTCTGGACAGGAGTGGCAAGCTGGAAGGTCTGGAGCTGTACTTGGGGCTAGTGCAGCTGACTGTGTGATTTTGGACAAATGACTTAGGGGAGTATTTGCCACTGAGTGCCTTGGTGTAGATTGAATGACTGACTGGGTTTGTTACTTTCCATGGGAGCTCAGGGTATCTCTTAAGTGTCTGTTCTTTGTTGTATCACCCTGTAAATCAGGAGATATTATACTGTTTTATCAGCCTTCTACACCAAACCGGTGTAAAAGGGATTCTGAAGTACCACTGCAGTGGTCAACATGTAAAACAGGATTGCGTTTCATTTTCTTTTCAAACCCTTCTTGGAAAGTGGAAGCAGCCAGTACGAATCTGAAGCCAATAGGCCCTAATATGTTGGGTGAGATCTGCATCTCTGGAAATGAGACCTAGAGATCTACACAGGCTTGAGAATAGCAGCACTGAAGTATTTTGCAAAGCACAGATACTATTCATGTCAGAAAAGCAGTCTTTCTCTGAAGGTAATATCTAGTGAAGTGATGCCACACTGAAAGATATGATGTGACAGTTACTTCAGAAGGATATTTAAGAGTTTCTGCTTTAAAGTAACATTGGGACTGTATCTGCTTTAGTGCTGTGGAGTGCTGAGGTTCTCTGGTGATGAGGAGAATGTGGCTAAAAAAACTAAATAGTGCCTTAAAGCTCAGAGCACGAAAATCTTGCAGCATTAGAAATAGCTATGCATCCTGAGTGAAAATGTCCTAAATGGAGGCCAGATGTTTAACTTCCGTCTCTGTTGTCTATATTTATGTTCCTGATTGGAACAGGAAAAATGTTAAGACTAAACTCAGACAGTGACAGTGCCCATATTTCAATGAGCAATTACTGAAATACTTAAAAGTAGGCTATGTGGCTTTCACAAGAGAGAACTTTTTTTTTTATTATTCTCTTAAATGTCATGTTTCCTGCCTTCTCTTCTAGAAGGGCTTTCTCTGGACTCACCTTTTAAAACCTCTAATAGCATCACAGCCCTAAGATGCACTGTCCCAAGCTGACCTGCATATGTCAAGGACTGTACATTCCCGAGTAACATGTTCCTTGGTCTGGGGCACTGCTGAGGAATACACATAGTGCAGGAAGCTCGGTGTGCAGCTGGAGTGCAAGCTGCAGGTTGTGCCCTGGTGTCGGGAGGTGGTTGGACACCCCAGCAAGGGGCCATGACCTGTCACTGCCTCTTGTAACAGAGTAAGGAAACCTTGTCTGACTTTGTGACTGTGGGGTTTGTGGGGAGTCAAGTGTGGCACTCATTGGCTCACTGCAAAGGGGTTTTGGTCCCAGTATTTAAAGTCTTTGGTGGTGGGAGTGTGACTACCAGGGTGAATCCTGAATGGGCAGACGGGAGAATTTTCTTTAACAGTCAAGTTGTGGTATAACAGGTGTAGAAGAAGACACTTTGTTTTAGACTGTGAGGAAATGTCTCTGAATTGACCACAGGGTACATATGCCTCCTTGAGCTGGCACTGCTTTAATTCTGCTAACTTGGGTTCAGAGTTAACAGCTTTTTAAAAACAAAAGCAGCTTGAGTTTTTGAAGGTTAATACGTTAATTTGTTTGTGACTTTTCATCCAGTCCCATCTTCTGTCCTTTTCTGGAACAATCTTTGAACACAAAACTGAATTGCTAAGTTATATTCTGGTTTCTCATGGTGAGAGGAAGGGAAATTGACGTTTGTTTATTTAGGACTAGTGAATGCTGCCTGTATGTGTCTTATTTCTTTACTGGTGGGCAATTATCTTTATTGCACCAGACTTCTTTCCAGCTGTGAGGCACAGTCCAAGCCGGGACAAGGGAGTATAATTCTTCATGGTATGTTAGCTGTTTGCTTCCTCTCCAGTACTATGATGTTTTCTGTGAAGAACTGTGTATTCATGCAGCCTCGGTTCTAAACACACTGAAGCTGCACGATCTCAAAACTCCTGTCTTAATAAGCAAATTTACTATTTTGATTGCTGACAATTACACACTGTATATTTGGAACACATCTAACCCTTTAGAGTGGCAGCATTGCTGAGGGATAGCCTGAGGGACTCTGAACAGTCTTTTTGTGTGATCTGATGGTTTTGGAATGCATTGTGAAGCTTTATGAATAAAGCATTTGAATATAATAAGAGTTTTAGTGTACATTTACTTACGTTATAGCTTCTCTGATTTCCAGGTGCTGATGATAACTCAAGACATAGATCCAGGTTTATAAAAGAATTTGCTCGATATTTCAGAGATTCAGTGAGAGCCAGATGGAAAGGCCTAGGAATGTCAGCTTAGGGACAACTGATGCATTCACTGTCCATTCATGTAACCCACATTTTCTGAGCCTGCTTATGAGGATGTTATTGGAGGCAGTGTCAAAAGTCTTGCTGAAGTCGAGGTAGACAACATCCAGTCTCTCTGCTCATCGACCTGTCCTGCCTATCATAGAAGGCTTATCACGTTGGTCAAGCAAGATTTTCTCGTGGTGAATTCATGCTGCCTACTGCTGATGACCTGCTTTTCTTTTACGTATTTAGTGATGACGTTCGCAATGATCTGTTCCATCACCTTTGCAGGGATGGAAGTGAGGCTGGAAAGGTGATTAAATTGTCTTTATGAGTCTCGATGTCTGAGACTCTGCTATAGGAAACCTGGGGTCAAGCTGGTAAGGAAAACTCGTCTGATTGTATGAGTGGGTAGGGAGTCAAGCAGGGTACCTGTTGGCTCACTTGAGCTGCCCTTTGTGAAGGGGCTTAAGTCTCAGCAGTTAAAATCTGCGGTGGTAAGTGTATGACTCCCAGAGTGCCTCCTGGATGGTATGACAGGAGTGTTCTGTCTCAAACTCTGAATATCTGAATATCTGAACATTTGATCTATTCTGTGACGGTGCTATCAGCTGAACATCAGTGTTGCTGTATTTTTAGTGAATGTCATGTCATACCTACAGGTAAGCGATAGAAAAACAAAACAAACAAAAAAAAGAAACAAACACAAAAAAACATCCCACATGGGTAGACAGATTTAGTTCAGTTTGGTTAACACCCAGAGTGGTCAGCCTCTTGCTATTTGTATGGGACACTGGGTTGGTATAGATATTTGGGTTTGTTTCTTTATTCATGGAAGTACTTTTTCTGTGCGTTCTGTAAAGTGTTGTATTGGGTAAACACAATCCTGTAAAACACAAAGGCAGGGGATACCTATTGGAACAGGAGGAAAGTATCAAGGGCAGAAGGTGAGATGAACTGGATAAAAACTTTGTTAATGTGGAGAAAATGGTATTCTGGGAAAGGTTGGAAAAGAAGATTCAGAAATCATAGCTTGTTTCACATTATGTAATAACCTGAAAATACCTTTGAATTTCTCTTTTAGAGGCTTATACAGTCTTTCCAACCCAAGGCTTATAAATATGGCACAGTAAGTTCCTAACTTACAGCAGTTAGTCTAGACTTCTGACAATATGTTCAGACAAGAAATGGGATTGCTCTGAGCAGGAAAGGCATGCCTTCAATACTGGAATTTAAAAAAATTTGTTCATGTACTGGAAACATAAGATATGTGAAGTATGAGAAGTATAATATATGTTTGGTCACTTGGAAATGTATATTGCTTAGGACATAGAATGATTTGTTTTCAATAGCATGTTAATTTTTTACATTACATTTATTTATGTAATAAATCCAGTGAAACATTGGATTTGGGTGCACCAGAGCCCTTGTAGTTGGTTGCAGTGCCACATGTCTCCCTCATCAGAAGGTCTCTATTGCAGAACATCTTTGTGCAGGTATTAGAGAGAGTGTAGTATGACCAAGGCACTACCTCCCAATCTGTGCATTAGAGCTGGTTTAAAATGACACTGGTTTCCAAAGGACTTATTTTTAAACTCATACATTTTGTTGGTGTCTTTCTCCAAACTTCAGGCATTTGAGGCAAGACAATAACTCTTTAATTTTCAGAAGTGTTTTCAGTGAGACTTCTGATTTTAACTGCTAGGAAAAAAAGTAAATGTGGAACCAGAAAATTAAAAACAACTAGGTTGGGATCATTTTAATACCAAGCTTGATAATTTTTTTTCTGCTCTGTACTTTAACTGCTCAAGGCCCTTTTCCCAACTTATCGTCTAGTGAGGTAGAGGCTGTTCTGCAATGTAAAGGATGCAAAATCTTTATTGTGTAACACACCTATCATGTAGTCATTGTCAGGTAAACTGCAGATAATTGCTGGGTTTATGTAAGGTCTGCATTTTAAGTGTAGGGAAGGGGAGACCAACCTGAGTTAGTAAACTTTGTGGTGGGGTGTTCTACCATTGCAGAAAATTAAATAATATAGTCCTACTCATATATTTCTGGTATGTGAACAATATTATTAGGTCCTGCTATTCATTCAGAAGCATTTTTTTAACAGAGGTTGCAGAAGTGGCTAAAGGAAAATAAAAGAATTTTGTTACACTTAGGAAATTGCTAAGTTATTTTAGAGATGCTTGTGAAACAATAACATTATATTAGAAAATTTAAGTGGATTTCAGGCTAGATGTTTAAAAAAAAAAATTCCAAAAAGCAAACCAAATACAAAGGGGATGAACTGCAAGGGTAGTAACTTTCCAGCTCTTCAGCTTCTAAAGGGAATCTCTTTTTGGGTGCAAGATAAACCTTGTGTGTATGCTGTTCTTGTAGTGGTAGGCTGTGTACTCCCTGCCCATTCAACAAATCTGAAGACTCTGTAGCAGAAAGTTAGCGATCAGAAGATTATGGAGTGGGTCAGCCTCTTACTAGGGCTTATGATCAGCATGATGTTGACTCTGATGGGTATCAGCCCTGCTCACAAATGCCCTGTGCTGGCCAGAGCAAACACTGACAAAGGAGATGGCAGTAACTGAAAGCAAGTCTTGGAAGCATCGGTTTTAGCTGTAGACCTTTTGTCTGCAGAATGACATTGAAATTTCAATGTCTTCATCCCATTTATTGTAACTGGACAGGCGTTGTACATTGGTGAATTGGACTGTTTTTAGAACTGCTCAGCTGTCAAGTTGCTTGAGTGAAAGTTGTTATGCAGAGTGGCAGGGCACATCTGGACTTGCAATGTACAGGTATTTCACTTGTCTTGCTGTCCCTGGCTATTATGCCTCTCACCTTGAGGATGCTGTGCCACTGCAGAAAAGCTGCAGCTCATGTGGAGTTACCTGGAAAGGTTAGATTTTTACCCTTTAGTGCATTAAGGCAAATCAGCACTGATTTTTGTTTTACCATAATTGTTGACATAACAGAAGAAAGAGATGCCATTTAGAGGGACCTGAACAAACTCAAGAAGTGGGCCTACAAGAGTCTCAAGGAGTTGAACAGTGCTGCAGCTTGGTTGGGGCAATCTCAGACATGAGTACAGACCGGGAGAAGTCATCATTGAGAGCAGCCCTGCAGAGATAGACTTGGAAGCTCTCATGGTTGAGAGGCTTCATGTGAATCAACAGTTTGCGCTCACAGCCCAAAAAACCAACTGCATTCTGGGCCACATAAACAAGAAGTGGCCAGCAGGGAAAGGGAGGTGATTCTGCCCCTCTGCTCTGCTCTCTTGAGACCCAGCTGTAGTACTGTGTCCAGGTCTGGGATCCTCAATAAAAGAAAGGTGTGAACTTGTTCGAGTGGGCCCAGAGGAGGGTCTCGGAGATGGTCAGAGCGATGGAGCACCTCTCCTCTCAGCCTGTCTTTGTAGAGCTGGGGTTGTTCTGCATAGAGAAGACCTCAGGACAATCTCATTGTAGTACATTAAGGAGGCTTATAAAAAGAAGAGAGAGGTGCTTTTTATGTGAGCATGTAGTAACAGGGCGTGGGCAATGGTTTAAACTCAAAGAGAGTAGGTTAAGGTTAGATGTTAGGAAGAAATTCTTCACCCAGAGGGTGGTGAAGCTCTGGAATAGGTTGCCCAGTTGTGCAGTGCCTGTGCCTTGAAGTGTTTAAGGCCAGGGTTGGCCTGAGCAAACTGATCTAATGAATGGCACCCCTCCTCATGGCAAGGGGCTTGGAACTAGATGATGTTTAAGGTCCCTTCCGATCCTAACCATTCTATGACTGTAATACTCTGGACTGCAAACAAGTGTGGAAGGTCTCCATGTGTATCCCAGTAATCTCAGGAAGTAGCATTTTCTGAGAGGAGGGACAGCAACAGCTCCAGCCACCACTAGCATGTAACACTATTGTTACTCTTGCTAAAATTGCTGTGGTTGTGGTTTCTTTTTTTAAATTGTCAAGACAAGCTAAAAAGCTTGAAGTACTTTTTGTGGTGAACTAAATTCTTTTTGAGCTGATATTCTTTGTATGCATGAAAACAATAAGCACGCTGTTGGGGAGTGTGTAACATGATGTGTACTCATACTGCACATGTGTAAGCGATATAGATATATGGTCTTACTGGCTCAGGATTAATTTCAGTGGAAACAAAGTTCATTCATTACTGCATATTTTGAAAATGCTGTCTAAATATGACAGCTGAGTGGCTGGACACCAAAGCTAAATGCATTTAGAAATTTTATGTGCAAAGGTACCTAACTATTGAAAAATTTAACTAGAGACCTGGTTAGTTTGCTATCACCTATATCATTTGATCAGGATAAGGGATGTTCTGAAAAATATGCAGTTTTCTAGAATCAAAAATGAAGGATTATTGAGTTAGCCAAAGTATTCAAGAGTCTAAATGAAGTGACCATAAATGTATTTTGTATTCTTGATTTGTTTATCTCTCTTACAAATGACGTTCTGCGCCTTTGGAAAGGTTTCTCTTAATGCCTTCCATTTCAATCTCCAATCAAAGGACAAATTACTGGAAGGTTTGTTTTATTCACAAGGTCTGTGTACTTCCAAATGCAAGATACACCCAGTAAATGTGATGCTTTCCAGAAGCTGTGAGGCAAAAGGGTCCAGGGGATCTGGCCAGGACTGTACTGTTCTGGTTGTGCTTGAACAGGCTTCCCTTCATCCAAGCACTTGTCTCCTGCAGGCTTTGTGATATGGTGCTGCTGTCTCTGCAGGAAAGAGCTTACAGAGACAGTGCTATCATCTCCCCCACCCCAAGGCTTTGGCTCAGGCAGGTCATGGCAAGGTCACAGAATATGCTGAGCTGGAAGGGACCCACAAGGACCATCAAGTCCAGCCCTTAGCCCTGCACAGCTGTGTCCCCAGGAGTCACACCATGTGCCTGCGAGTGTTGTCCAAGGTGAACCAGGGAAGGCCTTCAGAAATCAAGCACTTTAGAGACCTGTGTTGGGGAGAGGCTCTCAGATGTCCTTGTGCTGAATGGACAGCTGCAGGACAACTGCAGGTCTGTAACCCTTCCTGTTGGCTGGCTCAGACACTGCTGACAGCCTCCTGTTCTCTTCCAGAGGGAGCTTTCCTGCGCGCTGCTCTGTCTCCTGTTGAGTTCCTTTATTAGTTGAAGTTCAGTTGGTAGGCGCTGACATGTGGCTGCTGATGCAGTGTGTTGTAGGAAGCTTGCTGGCAGCATTTCTCTGCAGCAGACAACCTCAGATATGTCTTTTTACATCAACTGTGGTTTTCCAAGATTTTTTTTCTTTGAAGGAAACATTGAAAACTCCTACCAGCACTCAGCAAAATTACTGATCTCTGGTTTTGTTCAGCCGAATGGTCATAAATCAGTGACAGTGTCTGCCCCCGATTCAGAGGGCTTTCTCAGCCTGCCTTGTGAGACAGGACTATGCTTTTCATCTGGCTTTTGGGAGGGCAGGAGGAGTTTAAAACAGACTTTTCCAGTGTAGTGATTTTGCCCCATCAAATAGACCCATATTTAGCAATTTTTTCTACGAAGTGTAATGATGCTCTCTGCAGCACTTCAGTGTTTCTAGATGATGTTTGGACTGTGCAATCAGACTGTGATTAGGTGGTTTACGGTTCAGAATTGCTCTGACAGCTGCAATTTTGTGGTTGTAGTGGCAGCAGCAAAGGTAGTTTTCAGCAACACCTTTTTTGACAATGTGATCTTACAAAACTATTTGGATTTGGCCAAAGGCCTTAAAGGAAGAATTTACATATGTGACTGTATGCTTTGGTAGTCTGTCAGTGACTGTGGTGTTTGCCAGACCTGCTTCCCTATAGGGGTGCTTTTTATACCTGCTGTGTCACATGGCGCTTGAGCCTTCTTTTTTTTGCATATCCCTTTTATTAACCAAAATAGGTTTCTTGGCCTGAGAGCAGAATGAGTAAAGAAAGCCCCGTCACACCTCCTGTGCTGAAAACACCAGCAGATTTCTACTAAGAAACACAGTAATTTCTTGCTTGGAAGAGTAGCGCTCAGTAATTTAGTTCACTTTTGTCCTGTTATCAGCAGCATCAAGGGCGATATAATAGCAGCCTGTCTGCTTTCTTCCCATTATGCTATGAAGGAATATGCTCAAAATTTTAACCTTGTAACATTAAAAAGCAAGTATATGATTTCCATTCAGGGACTTGGGAGACACCTTAATAACTGCTACTATTATCATTTTCACATGATAATTGTTTTTACTGTAGCTGGACAGTGGTGCTGACTCTTAAGGCTTCAACAATGATTTTCTTTTTCAATGGAATTTAGGCAGAGACTTGAAAAGGCTTTTCAGGAGACAGACTTCTGGCCAACACTCCCTTTTTTGGAATGAAAGTCCAGATTTGTACCGTGTGTACTTCGTACTCTTGCTTTGGATTTTTGTTAGGTAGTAGTCAGGTGGGAAGCGCCCTAGACTTTCTGAGGCTTCTCAGGGTGGTATTTGCCAAACTTCTGGCTTTTCTGGAAATTTCTGATTTTACTGAAGCTATTTCTGCCACACAGAAATGTGTCAGAAAATGGAAAATCTTCTTCAGTTTTCTGAATGTTACCCCAAAATTCAATGAAAAATGCAATGGTTTAAAGCCAGTTGTTACTGTAACATGACCAAAAAGAGTTCATAGAAGATTATCTGACAATTTTACCCAAGGTAGCCTCAGTAGCCTTCATGGAAGAAACCTCTTAAACTTGATATACTCTTTTACCCATGGTGGCTCTAATTCACAGCAATAAATGGATTGTTTTATTGCACAGACTATGGCAAAATGGAGTTGGTATTCAGTTGTATTATTCCACTAAAGCAGAACTACTAAAGATGCAAAACAAGCAAAGCGTGATTTAAGGCAGAGCCATTTATTCACACTTCACAATTTTCTGTTAAGGAAAAGATAACATTCCCTTACATTTGCCAAGGTTTAAAAGTATCACAGTTTCATTTGATAATAAGAGCCCATTTGTAAATATTTGATTGTGGTTCAATAATTGATAAGGTGATTTACAGCCAACTTGGTATTACATTAATGCTTGCAAAGTACATTATGCTAACCATATTAGCTGAAAATATGTTTTGTAATTGTAGTAGTTTGTCGGTGCATCATCTGTTAAGCTTTTATTGCAAAGCCTTTTAATTGTTTCTTTGATTTGTCATTTGGAATGTCTAGCTATTTATCTGAAGAATGCCTGGCTTTTCTGCCTCTTTTTATTAGTAAGTGTATGATAAAGGTGCTCCTAATAAATGCAAAGTAGAAAGCTGTTACAACATTCTCATGGTCCAGCGTCACATGGCTATTTATGCATGAAAACACCTTGCTTCCCTATCTTTGGAAAAATCTTCCTCAAAAAAGCCTGCTGAACTCAGAAACTGCTCAATCTCAGCTTCTTCCAAGGTCAAAATGCCCCCAAAATGAGTATCGCAGACTGATTTCTTCTTGTCACAGACTTGTCATTGTGCCAGGAAGATATGTGCAGCCTGAGAGCTGACTGCTGAAAAGCCTCCAGGATCTCCCCAGAGACGCTTTACCTACTCCAGGAATGATTTTTGTTCAGTGTCATAAGGCTGCGGATAGGCCAGCAGAATTTTTGACAAAGGGAGACATTATATCAAACATGGTAAAACCATGTGTAAAATAGTATGTTCTTTTTTCTTCTGCATTTTATTCATTTACAAATCTCGTTCCATCAAAAAGCTGTCAGGTGAAAATTTTAACAGAATTAGAGACAGACTGGAATACTACAGGGATAACTAGATTGTGTATTGGTAAGAGAAAAGAGTGAACAAAGGAGGCTTTTGGAAGAGGGAAAGAACTACAACAGGAATCACCATATGTGTATTCAAAACTGGGAGGATCCAATCCTGTACCTCTGTACAAAAATCTTGCTTGCATCTTGCTCTGAGGTACCTGTCATTAGCTGCTATCAGAGGTTGGATATGGGACTCACTGCTCATGGTTTAACCCTCTACTGATATTTTACTGAACCTTTGAGACATGTTGGCTATAATGATATTCTACCTTGTGTCCCTTTGTTTCTGTGTGCACAGCCACAAGGGCAATGACTGATGCATCTGAACACCCTGTTGAGAAGGTACGTCTTGATAATCACCTTTGTTTTAAATCATAAAATAACAGATATGCATACTCACAGGGATGGTTGTAATAGAGAAGATACTGGCAGTGATAATAACATTTTCAGTATAATTTAGATACCTAATTTATCATCATCATGTTCAGACTGAACAGGTTTTTGCAAAGTCAGTCTAAAGCAGCAACTGTTTTTCTTTATCACATTCATTTTGATTCTTTTTAACCAACCTTAGTCAGTATCTGGACAGTGAAAAAGAAAAAGGGCCATCACACAATTCACTGAAGGGTTTTTTTTTCTCCTTTTTAATGGTAAATACTGTCTGGAAAAGTGAGTCTTACCTGAGGTGGATAGTTATGTTTGAGGCAAGTCCCTGTTGAGAGTAGATAAATAGTGTCATAATTTTCAGACTTGGCTTTTGTGGCTTTCCAGGAGAACAGCTGGGAGCTCTTGGGTGCTGAGCTTGTTCGAGGAGCTGATCCTCTGTAAAGTTTGATGTGATCTAATTTTAGGTGTGCCCATCAGGAAATAGTTTCTTTTGTGAAATTATAGCATAGCATTAGTTTTTGACTGTGATTTTAAGCTTACATTTTCACTCCTGTAGTATCACCTGTTATTTGTAGGGAAGGCCTTTATATTACATTAAACCCTTCCTTTTGCTATGTAGTTTCATATCATTGATAGAGTGCTGTGGTTTATCATTCCTCTCCTCCTCTTGTATTTTTTCTCTCTTTTTTTTAGATGGAAGTGCTCAGTTCTACAAACATGTTAATTGGTGACTGTCTTTGCAGATTGGTAGCTCTTGGGGCTCTTCAGAGAGCTCCTTCAGCTTGCTTACTTTTTTGGGAATGCTTTGTTTCCTATCCATATTTAAGTGAAGTTGCTTATGATTCTTACAGAAGTAGTTTGAATCAAGTCAAGGGAGGTGAATATTCCTTGTGCTGACATGTCCTCAGGCTCATCTTAATTTCTGTCCTGGTCACACGTCTCAATGCAAAGCATGAGGGAGTCTTGTCATGCCTGTTTGTAAACAGTTCTGGAAATTCCTCTTCAATATTTGAGGTATTTGGCATATGTTGTGAAGCTTGCAGTTGCTGATTTTGTAAGATCAGGAAAGTTGCCTTTTATGCCTTAGGGCTTTCATTAAAATGTTTGTCATTTTGTATGTTGATTTGAGAAATGTGTGTCATGAACTCTTCCATTAGGCCTCTACTGAGGAACCTTGGCTTTTGCCAGTAGTCTTAGACTTGACAGTGAGCTAAAAGGGTCCTGTGTCCACTCTGTACTGCCCGACGTTAACCTCTGCAGAGTTAACCAGTGAGACACGTGAGTAGCTAGGAGCTTTCTGTATCACAGAATGTCTGAAAGGGTAGGGAAAATGAGCTTTTGGAAAAGGCTTCTAAAAGGTGAAGGGCAAAGACTTCACTTGAAAAAATCAAACCCCAACAAAACAACTGAGAAGTGTCTTAATGGGTTTCTTAGAGAGATTGTGTGAAAACACCCTCTGAGGTAGTGAGAGACAACATCCTCAGTGTTCAGTAAAGGTTGTGTGAAACAACCTAGAGAACTACAGAGAGAAATATCTTAACCTAAAATGTTCAGAAGTGCTGGAACACACTGGGACTCAGCCTGTAGAAACTTTGGAAATCCTAAGACTCGTATCTTCTATTAAGAAGAATAAGCTCCTGGCATTGTACCGAGGTTTCAGCTTCATGTAACTTGAAAAATTAGTATGATTTAGCCTTGTGATTACCAAAGATTTTAAAGAAGCATTTGAGATGTAACAGAGAGAGCTTTTTTATTTGAATAGACTTTGCTATCCATAAAGGTGCAGGTTGCCCAGAAGTTCTGTGTTGTATCTGTACTGTCAGCAGTGTAGAGTCCTTGGTACCTAGGATATGTTGTGACAGCAAATGCTTACTTTAGGGAACCTGAGGGACCCCACCAGATGACACTAAGACTGAAGCTAGAGTAATATTCTTGGATTAAAATTATCACTAGGTTTTTAAGATAGGGTGGTGAAGGAAACCAGAAGCCTGCTAAGGGTGTTAAAATGACATTAGCATAACACAGGAGTGTTCCATTTAAAAACCTGGATCTCTGAAGGTGTAAATGAACATGAGTGCTTATGCTAATTGCAGTGATCTGAAGTAAGTGACTGATTTTGGGAAGGAGAGATTAACAAGGTCCTGCAGTAGTGCTATTGATGTCTGAAAGGGGTAATTTTAGAAATATTTCTCCTTGCACGCAAAGACTTTAGGTGTCTAATAACTTTTAAATTGGTCAGTTTACTTGCACGCTATGTCTTCTCTCCTATTATTGATATAGCTTTAGTGTTTAAAATCTGCATTGCTAGAGGGACTATTGATTTTGGGTCCCTTTGTTTGTTTGGTTTTTTGTTTGTTTGTTTGTTTTTGTTGTGGGTTTTTTGTTTTGTTTTGTTGTTTCCCCCATTGGCCAACCTGAAAAACCATAAAAGCAATGATCCCAAATTTCTGAGAACTGAGTGTGCCCCTTTTAAGAAAATAAGATCAATAGCATCTACCTGTCTGAAAGCTGTTCAAATATGGCCAGTATAGTTCCTTTCTCTAGGCCCCCGTGTTCTGATTCCATCTGCTACTTTAGCTACTATCTTTAGTTTCATAATCACATATTTTTTTTTTTATACTCAATCTTCAGCACAACAGTTAATTTCACTCTCTTGGTGGATAAGAAAAATAAGGTAGAAATTTCAACAAACACCTCTCTGGTGAAAACTAACATTTTTCTGTCATAAGAACCCCAGCCCACACTCCTCCTCCGAAGATAATTTTTTAATGATACCTGATTCATTACATGATTTCCGATTTAATTTCTAATCTTATTGTATTTGCGAATTTGAAAATATTAGCAGAAATGAGCCAGACTTCAAAAGCTCTCTCTCTTCTTTTAAGCATCTTGACAGATTTACAGGGGACTTGTATTACTGTGCATGTTTTGCTTTACAGAAGAATTGCATTTATGTCCGATAGTCTGAATAGAGCAATTAAACCAAAGAAGAGACAAAGCTGAAGGAGGTCTAGTTTTTGGTACCATCATTGGTAAGACTAATTATATTGAAGAAAGAAGGTAAAGAGACTATTGACTTCAAACCAAAGAGATGTATGGTGTGTGCTTCTACAGCCTTGTATTATCCAAGCAATATTTATGTCCTTTTGAAAAATACTTCAGGGGGCACAGATTTGATTACTATGTTGCTGTGGAGACCACAAATGTATGTAGCTCAGAAAAATTTCACTTTGTTTTTAAGGCTGCGTGACATCCCTTCTAAAGTGATGGTCTCGGAAAAGGGCAGCAGCAGCTTTGCAGGAACAAAATCCTGTGAGCAGGGAACAGGGCTGATGGCATATGGAGAAGTAACATCATCTCTGTTAGAAGATTAGAAGTAACATCTGACAAAGGCACCTGATGATAGATAAAGTGAGCAAATTGTGTTTTCCTGTCTACCTTCCAGTAGTAATTCCAGTAGTTCCAGTGAAGATACTTTATAAAGAAATAGTTATGAATTTGGTTCATCCAGGGCACTGCACGACTGCCACAATCCTGAATGGCACCTGCTTTGTTTGGTAGATGGGATTTACATTAAGTCAGTGCTTAGCAGCTTATGGCCTTCAGAGTATTGCAGTGTATTGCTGATTTAGCTGAGATGAATGAGAGAAACTCAGAGAAATAGAAAAACCTGCAGAGTCTTGAGGGCATCATGGAGCAGTCCAACCTTCACATCATATGACTTTCTGGTCCTGTACTGTCGCAATGAATAAACTCTCCAGAAAAGAAGGCAGCAAGGTGAAGAGGGAGACAGGCTGCCTCCTTCCCTCTGCTCTGGATGATAGTCTGATATCCCTGTGTAGCATGGACACACAGCCAGGCACACGTCTCAGCTGTAGGAAGGAGATAAGTTATTGAACTGGGAATCTGGCTATAAGGGATGCAGATACCACGGCATTTAAAGCCACTGTGAGCTGTGCCACGACTAACTTGATACTTGTGTGAATACAGCAGACAGCTTTTTTTGTCACGTTGTAGCCGAGCTACCAGTTTGTACTTTGTGCAGATGTGTACCCATCGTATGAACAGGAATGATGCTGAGTTATTGAATGCAATAGTATGATTTTGGGTAGCAGATTTGAGACATGAGTCTCTGACATGCTTGCCAGTGTCATGTGCAGGGACAGATGGAGCAGGGGAATCTCAGATCATGACTCAAAAGAAAATAGTATAGGGGAAGAATAGCATATCCATTAGAAAACTGGGGAAAAATTGGAGTGGATAGAGACCACATGGGGAGAGAGAACCAGTGTAAAGCCAGCCAGGCAGTGCTTGAAATGGAAATTAAAAAAAAAAAAATTCTAAGGGAGTTTTAAAACCAAAGGCAGGGTAAAGCTAAGAAAGGTAGATGTGTTGAGAGAAGAAACATCTTTTCAAGAAGTCAAGAAACTATAATTCTAGACAAAACTAGGACACAAGTTGGTAAGACAGAGAGCGAATAACAAAAAGAGTTTTAAAAAGTGAAGTCTCAATTTATCAAGACATGGAGACACAAACAAGGCTCCAAATATATGCAGCCTTCCTGCAAAGGCTAGGAAGTAGTCAGGACAAATGGGAATATCTGTTCTAATTGAAGACACTGATATAACAGCTATTTTGGAAACTTCATGGAATATTTAAAAAATGGGACACTGCTATCTTTAGCTATAAAGTCTGTAGAAATGATAGAGCAGGTAATTCTTTGTAAGTGAAGTTACATGTTAAGGAAAGCTTGCAGTGAAGGAAGCAAGCTATCAATAAGTATCTTTATGGATTAAGTTTCTCTCGAGAGTGGAGAGAAATCCCTTTAAAGCCATTGTACCAGCTAGTCAGAGCAGCTGTGAGATACATAGATCAAAGAGTCTGTGGGGAAGAAATACCATGATAATGAGAACCTACACAGGATACACAGGGAGTGATAGCAAGACAGCATTTTTGCTCTCAGTTAAAAACTACTGGAAGCAGCTACTCTGAGTGTGAAGGGAGAAAACTCTTGGTACAGCCCCATGTAAGGCACAGAATCTATTTCAAATTATAAATTTTCAGTATTTGGAGGCAGCATTAAAAAATGGCCATTTTTCCACAGGAAAGAAAAAAAAAACCAAAACCAAAAAAACCCAAACAAACAAACCCACAAAAAATCTAATACAGAAAGAAAAAAAACCCCACCAATTCAGTGTTTAGATTTCAAATAGAAATGAGAAAGCTCATTAAAAAAAGTTTTTTAGTTAATGTCTCAAAATAGGAGCTGTGTCTAGGTAGGAGACCAAGGAGTACCACCAAATGTAAAGACTGAGTCTTTTCACTGATTGCATTTTTATACTGTAAAGGAGACATGTGATAAGGATGCCTTTTAGCAGGCACTATATATAAATATATGACAAAAAGACAGTCTCCATCCTAAAACATTGGTAGTTCAAAGGGACAGTACTAGAGAAAGAAGGACATTTTTAAAGAAAACATTTTTAAATTAAATGAATACATGGACTTCTTGGTAAAACTGGAGCTTGTGCAGGGTTCAGTTAAGGTAGAATAAATCTATCACAGAAAATATATTCTTTAAAAATAGCAGAGTTGCTACCTGTGGTAATGCTTTTTCACCTTTGATTTCTGAAGTATGAGTTCCAGAAAACTTTGTTAAATTGTATATGCTTTATAAATTGTATCTGTATAAGAAAGGTCATGTGCAGAAGTGGTGGCTGTGCTGCACTTGCTGCCTCATGATGGAGCTTATAATGCTCTATTTGGCATGAAACAAAACTGATAAATTGTCTCACAATAAAAGGACAAAAGACTTGAGGTAAAGGAACCCATAAAATGAAAGGGACCGACTCTTATTTTGCAGACGTTAGGTGTTCCTGTGCTAGTTGGAATGACACGGCTACTGTGATTAGGTCTGTCCATTTATGATTCTATACAGCTGCCTTTCAGCTAAATAACCCAGATGTGTAGCTCTGAGCTACAAGCTGTTATGTTCATTATAGCTGCTTGGAGTTCTTCAGCCTAACTACTTTCTCAAAATATATTTAGCATAGTTAAGTACCTTGTTTTCAAAGGATTTCTCTCTGTATCCTTACTGCAGTCCTGAACAAGTTATTCATACGTGTAATTGAAATGAATGTTGCTGTGCAGGTGACTTCCCTTCCTGTTTTCTTCTGTAAATCCACACCCCAATGTGCTGCCAGGTCAGAAAGGGTCATGGTACCTTAAGGAATCTGTGGTGTTGCTGAGGATAGAGGCTTGATGATCTAAAGCTATAGTCAGGCACACACTATGCTTTCAACTTGAAATTATTTGTGTCTGGCTTTTAGGTTTGAGTTTCTGTGTGTATGTTTGCCAGAGGTCAACTTTCCTCTGAAAAAGTGTTTCCAAAATGAAATTCAAGAGTTTAATGTGGACGAAAGGTCAAGAATTGCTTTTTGGGCTGTGCTGAGGCAAAGTAACTCAGAGAAATAGGCTGAAAGAGAATTAAAGAAAATGTCAAGTAAGATTTCCTAACAATGAGGTTCATTAGTCTCTCCAGGTAATGATAGGAGCCTGTGTTAAACCCTTTAGGCTAAAAATGACGAAGGCATTCAGTCAGTGCTACTTTCATATCATTTGGCCCCTTTTGCTGGAGTTTATTCAGTATATAAAGAAAAAGCCTCCTTCCTTCTCTTCATACCAAGGACCTTTTAGGGACTGAAGTTATGCAGCTGCAGGTAACAGGAAATAATGTTACCCCATCCTCATGAAGTGTCATCTGTCTTCTGTCTGTGGTCATCATTTTAAAGTATAATATAGCTTTTCTGTGTGGAGGAGCAGAACCTCTTAGAGGCAGTAGAACGGCAGATTAGAATAAGATTACATATAGGCACTGAAGACTACAAAAATTTTTACAGATTCTGCAGACACAGTTAACAGGTCTAAAAGGTGAAAATAAGTATTTTTGGCATTGCCAAGCTGCCTGGATATAGCAGAGCTATATTCTTTGTGTGTTCCACAAGGCTCTGAACCAGCAATTTTCACCCTCTCAGTCGAATCCTAAGTTTTGTGGTTGGTTGGGGAACCAGACTGAGGGTATGCCTCAAAAAAATGAAGCAGAAAATGCTACCAGTATGGCCAGTAATGATCTTTTGCTTTCTTTGGTGATGTATGCCTTGCATGTAGATTCTGGACTTGGAATACAAAAAGCAACATTTTCTCTGTTGCGTTCATCTCATTGTTGGCTCTTTCTGTTTGTTTGTTTGTTTGGGTTTTTCTTTCTTCCTTATAAGCCTAACACCCTTATGTTGAATGGTCAATTTTATGCTAAGCACATGAAGAAGACAACATAAAGATTACAGCAAGTCCATTAATGAAGCTGCCGTGGTTTCATCCAGAGTTCATTTGTCAGGATTTATGTATGGAGTGATCACACAGAACAATATTCCACTGAGATCCTCTGGCTAATAACAGGCAAATTTGGCTTGACCACTAGTGGATCTGACAAGAGAAGCACAAAAAAGTAAAGAAGTTGCTTTTTTGTTTCATTTGCCTAGAGGATACTTAGATGGTCAACACCGTAGAGTGGACAGATACAGACATTTGATACTCTTAGTTAGCTCAGGCATGGAGTGGATGTAAGTTGTCACAACTCCCTTAAAAGTCAGTGAAAACAGGCTGATTTGTCTATAGAGAGTGTAATACAAAATGTGTGTCCAGATTCTATAGGTGGTTTTGTGAGAGGCTGGGAAGGAATGCTGAAGACCATTCTGAATATTTCTGTATGAATTTTCTACTTTACATTCCTTACATTTTGATTATGCCATTGTTCTATACTACTCCCTAATGTACAACACAGCCTGACTTCCAATGATTGAAAGAAATATTACAAATTCTGTTCCAAAGTGCCAAATGGGGGGTTACAAATCCACAATAATTAAGCTTTCACCCCTCAGCAAAATAAAGTAATTAACGTCTTGTTATAGAAGAGCTTTAGCAGCTGAGGGCTTACCCAGCTGTGATTTTTCTGAACATTATGATGTTGGAGTAGGTGATTAATACATTTTGTTTCTAATGGAATGACCCTTAAACAATAAACATTGCCACAATTCTGAGAAATCTCTTATTAAAAGTAACACCGCTATACGATGCAGTGATTGGACTGTTTCTCCAGGTGTGCTTTTGTGTAAGGAAAAAATAATAGCTGACAGTAAAAGCTCATGTTTTTTAATATATCTGTCACTAGGTAAAATCTGATACTATTTAAGAGAATACATCTGGCTACCACTGTGATTCTTAATTCAGTGAAAAACATATTTTAAGAGCAGGCAAAGAAATGAAACATTATCTTTAGATATAATTTTGGGTATTACATGAAGATCCTGAGTTTTCACTATATCCCCATTTCTCATTGCCACCTGAGAAACAGTGCTAAGGCTTGAAAGCTGGGAACTATATTTAGGTAATCTGATCCCTTTTGCGTGATCAGTGAATCATAGAATTATTTGGGTTGGAAAGGACCTGAAAGATCATCTAGTTCCAGCGTCCCTGCTACAGGCAGAGATAACTTCCATTAGACCAGGTGTCTCAGGGCCCCAACCAGCCTGGCCTTGAACACTTCCAGGGATGGAGCATCCACAACTTCTCTGGGCAACCTATTCCAGTGCCTCACTACCCTTATTTGTATTAGTGTGGGGACAGTACCATGAAAAAGAAGGGTTTCATACATTTTTGTGGTTTCATTTTTGAGTGGATTCACTTAGACAATATCATGAAACTTTCTTGTTCAAGGTGTGCTTCGTTTTACATACAGTAAAACTTACATTGGAGGAGTCTGGGCCTGGTTTGCTGGGTCCTTGCACTGTTGGCTCAATAGCTCTTTGGGTCTCTCTTGTTGCATGCATGCTTTCTCCTTTTTTTCCCAGTCCCCTAAGTACTCTTTCTGCCATCATGCACATGCCTGAACCGTCCTTCTAAACTCCCTCAGTTGAAACTCTGGGTATTGAAGGGTTTTAATTTACTTGTTGATGTTGTATTTTCCCTAGGGCTTGGTGTATCCATGCAGTGGTTTCTTGACCTTTCTCCCATGGTTGCGGCGAATAGGTCATTCCCTTTGCAGCAACCTTTTGTATATTTAACAACTTTTCAGCAGTGGCCTGGAAGTCTATGTCCAGCCTTCTGCTTTTTCCTTACCTATTTTCATAGTTAATTTTTGTTGTACTTCTGCATTGTCCATATCCTTTCTAAATTGTGCCGAGGGTTTCTGCTGTGGCCTTGCTGCTATTGAGGCTGAGCACTGTACCTATTTGGGTACTCTCTCTGTTACGTTCCCTGCTTGGGATGTGGCAAACACTACTTTGCCTTATTTTGTTCCTCTATTTTGACTTATATAGAGCTAGTTGTGAGTCACCTTATATTACTGATAATGATTTTCTATTGAATTCTGCAGAATTTAAGAAGAGTGCTTTGTATCCTATTGCCTAGGTTGTCAGCCATAGCACTGGATAATGCTGGAGTAGGAAAGACCTTCCTGGGACTCTTCTCCATAGTCTGCTAGTTTGGATGGAGAATGACACTGAAGGACCTGTAGAAAAATATGGAAACTGAACAGTGGTTTTTGAGCACTTCAGGGGTGTCTAAACATCTGTTTTAGGCTTGAAAAATTTTCTATATTTTAACTCCTTGCATCTTAAAAAAAAAAATGAAAAAGGGCACTTTAGTAGGTGCTTACACTACTGTGCTTAAATTTACCTTGAAAGGTCATTTGAAGTTATTCCTGAAAATGGAATTTACTTTCCCAAACAATTTGTGTGTCCTGTCAGGTTTTATGAAGGTAGCTTTACCATTAGTGCCAGGGCTGATCCAATATGCAGTATTTCAGAACAGGAAAGGAGGTGAATGTAAGGTGCAAACTTATTTACTGAGTTTTGTTGAAATTCCTATAATACACCCTATTGCAATTAATGAACTCAACCATCAATCTGCTTAAATCTTCAGTGAAGAATGTGCTTGTAAGTAACCAAGTGTAAGAATTAGTCATTGCGTGTCAGTAAGTGCTCCTTCTTGTGCCTGGTTTTGTCCGTTTATAAGGCAGTCCATGGAAATGTAGCAATTTTTGGTGACATTAGATGCCAAAGAGTTAAAATTCACTCCAGGGACAGCAGACCTCACAGTGAGCAGGGTTAAGAATACAGTCTTTATAGCCTCACTCAAAATATGCTTATATGAATTTACAGAATAGTTATATTCTGTAAACCTAAAAATTCCCGAGGACTGATATGAAGAAAATTCATAACTGAAGGTCATATGCTTTCCTTTAAAAGTACTTTTTTTTTTTTTCCACAAGTATGCTAAGATACTATTCACAATTTCACCCATAAAGCAGAAAATCGGAAATCATTATGCAAAGACTTATCCTGGCTGAGAAGCAACCGAGATTTTAAATATCATGCCTTTCTACATGATAGTGCTCTGCTTCAGAAACACTATGTACAGCCCTGTTGCTTTAAGCCCATGATGCTCTTACAGGAAATTGCAGCTCTGTCCTAACTTGGAGAATTCAGTTCTGCTACCTGAGGCACATGGAAAATATGTTGGCTGAGGAAGGGACTACTGATTTGTTTCTCTGGAGCTCTGGAGCATCTGCAGTATTTTCCTTGTTACTCAGATACTCCCCACTGAGGAGAACTGCAAGTAACAAAATGAATGGAAAATACTTACTTTTCACTGATCTGGGAAAGCCCTAGAAATTATTTTTGTGTAATTGTCTTTGTTCACGTAAAATTGAAGTGATTTTCTGTTCTGTGGTCTGCTGAGCTTTTTTCAATGACTCTCTCTCTATTTTTCTATAGGTTTGTTTAGGAAAGCTGAACATTAATAGAAAGAAGTAGAATCAAACTGAACTGCTACTACCTAGTCCTTCCAGAATTATCTGAGGCTAAATAGAGTCTTTATCAAAGTACAAAGGAAGGAATGTTTGACTGTGGATTTAGGATGATATCCTGGGAGAAATAAGAAAAAGCAGTCCTTTTAACAGGCTGCCTAATTTCACAAATTACCTTTCATAGTAGTAACTGACTTGAAATGAAGGAACATTAATTATATGGAACTAAAAATCATGGATTAGTTTCAAAGTAGAGGAGTCTCTATGGAATGTTAAGTCTTGGGACTGTTTTTACATGAAGCTCTAAAAATGTTGAATATCATTCATAAAATAATTTAATAATAAATCCTCTATGTAAGTCCTCCAAACACTGGGGAGAAAAGCAGCTTGCTTCCATAAAAGAAAATAAGGGCATTCATAGAATATAATTCAAATTGGTCAGGAAATTTCCTTGTTGGTTCTATTTTTCATATGCACCAGTGCTAAAGAGAAACCTTAACACTGTTTCCATGCTCTGGCAGAAAGAGACTTTTTCAGCTTTTCCCCCTTAATGCCAGGTTTTCTGGATATGAAAAACTGGGAGACTTTTTTAAATGCACACTTTTATTACAAATTGCCTTTTTTTAACCATGGTAGAAAAACGCAGTGATGTTTTACAGTTATCTGTGATTTTGTTATTAAAAAAATACCCGCTTTAAAAAAAAAAAAAGGTTTTAAAAGGTTTTGAAATGTTGAGATAATAGTGGAAAATTCCCAGCTATTGCCATCACAGATGACAAGGAAGGAAGTTTCATCCATTTAATTAGGTTTCTGAAAGAGGGCAAGGGTCTGAGTGTAGTTCCTCTCTCCGTAATCTCTTTAAAGGGCTTAATTTAAGAGCCTGGTACACTTGAGGTAGGATAATTTGGAAGTGTAGGAATAAGGAATAATACAGGAAAGCCCCTCAGATATCTTTGTGGGAGACTGTACTGTTCCTCTGTGTAAAACAAGGCAGGCCCTGCTGATTGGTCTCTTGCCACTGTCAATCAATGTCTAAATAAATACTTTTAGAAATACAGTCAAAAAAAAATTATATCAGAAGGCACATCAGCAGCACCACAAGTCCCTGCCAGAGCCCCTGACTTTTCCAGGACATATAGAAGTGAATGCAGTTTCTCCCACTTCCAAATAAACTGTTGGGGTTTGAAGTTCATCTCCACCACTTACTACAAAATGAAAGGTGCTGTTTTTATCTCTCTGTAATGATGCATCAGAGGTTTTTGAGTACCAGTGACTCAGGCTTTATTACTTCCATCAAATCTGTGTATTTTTTTTTTTACCTGGAATGGTACCATTTAGCTTTCCATGTCTGTGGTGGCTAATTGTGGTTATTTTATGGATCTAACAAAGTGAAGTAGAAAGGACAGGGCGTTGAAGTCTGATCTTTAAACAGTCATGGAAAAGCTGATTTTCTGTTCATTAATCAGGCTGGGCTTGACCTCTTTGGTTATCTTGTAGGGACTTGAGGGTCTTCAGATACACTGAACCTACTTCATGCTGACTGTACAAGAGGCAGGTATCTGCTACCTGCATTTGCAGCTAAGGAATCACAACACTGACTCTTGAAGGATGTGTGTTAACCTCTTCCAGCACCTTCATTCCCCTGAAGTATAGCATGTGTTTAATTTTAATCAGGAGATGTGCAGTTTCTTTGCTCTATTTAGCTGAAGGGTCAGATTTTAAAGCATACTTAGATGTTAAAGATTCATCAGTTTATCTTAAGATCCCACTGTGGGAGATGTTTGTCTCTTGATGCTTGGCTCCCAAACCTGCCTTGGCTTGTGGAATCTGTAGCCCTTACATGCAACCTATGGTAAAGATTATGCACACCCTTTTTGTGATGTTTCAGCTTTGTAAAGAAAGGTGAATGCTGTAGTTAAATAGACAAAGCACAATTCCTCCAATTTTGTTCTGTAATATAGTAAGGCAACCTTACACAGCAGTATTGCAATGGTTGGTCCTCCTGAATTAATAATTATCATCTGCAGAAAAGCTCCCATCTTTTCTGCTGTTAGTGATTTTTCTCAGCTCTGAAACAATAAACGGCGTTTGTTCTATGGGAAGATCTTTCTTCAGTACAAAAAGAGAAGAAAAGGGCAAAGGAAATTTACTTTTAAAGGTACCATCCTAGATTAATTAGATAATCATTTTTGCATCTAAGGATAACTGCAGATAAAGGAATTTAAGAAAGAGGAGCTTGAGGTCACTTTCTGGACCTTGAGATCTGGATTTCTACTGCTCCCTGATACTTCTATCTCTGTTTAGAAGCCAGTGTTGCTGTTTGTTCTCATTACTCCTAATATTGAAAAGCTTCCAGATTTAATGGTTAAAGATATCCTTATTTCTTTCCTTGCCATTCTCTTTCCTTTATTCGATATCACCCTTCTTCCTGAAAACTGGGCCACTGCTTGTTTAGTTTGTGGAGAGATGTTTAAATATTCTTACCCCTTTTACTTCCTTTCTACTGCTTGATGTACTTCCACGAATTTTTCAATATCTGTTCAAAATCTAGTGTGACTTCAATCTTGGTAGTATTTCCATAAGCCCCCCCCTTTTTTTATCGGTCTCTTTTCTCTTTTCTTAGGCTCACTACTTACTTTTGATACACTTAAAACTGCTCAGACCTGCACTCTAGTCCTACAGCTTTTCTGCCTTGCATGGGAGGTGTCTTAATGGAGATGAATTCTTTCACTTGTCAATCCTTCTGCTTGTCAGTTCAGTTGACTTCACTGGTCTGTTTTGTTCATTTTTTGAAATTAGTTCTCATGAAGTTAAAAACCTTCACTGTTTGGATTTTTTGTTTGTTTAGTTTTCTATTGAATTTAAGTTAAATTATCTAGGTGCCTAACTGTATGTCATTATAACATGCTGTGTTTTCTTCTCTAAACCAAAACTATTTATAACCTAAAATATTGAAGGCAATAATGGTAGAGCCCACAGAGGCTAGTTAGGCTATATTTAGCTCAAAATGACACTCCCTTTAGTTTAGAAAAACTAATCTTCCTAAGTTATGCTTGATTAAGATGTTTACAGGGACATTGCAAAACACCTTAGGATAGACTCTGAGTTGCTTCCAGGACAAGCTAATAAGCTAATCTTTGGTGATTTTTTTTTTTTTTTTTTTACAGGAGGGACTAGCTAACCAATCAGCAGAATATCTGACTTTGAACAGTGTTAGTGTTGTTAGACAGCTGTCAAAGTAGTGGAATGTGCAATCCTGAGGGCTCTGGGAAATGCAGAAATAAAGATTGCTGGTTAGGCGTGAGAGGTGTGTATGGCATCCGTCCCTAGGTGGAACTCCATGCACTCCAGAATGTCACTGACATAGAGGGCAACACCCCCGCTCCTCTCCCCTGCTTGTCCTTCCTAAAGAGCCTGTGTCCTTCAATTCCAACACTCCAATTCCAACACTGCTTCATAGGAAGCATCCCACCATGTCTCCCTGATGCCCATACAGCCTTGCAGCTGTGTGCATGTGTCTAACTCCCATGCTGTGTGTGTTTGCGTAGAGGTATTTACATTGGGCCTTGGATAAAGCTGGCTGGAGCTGCTGAAATTCCTTTGTGCTGTACTTCAGGTGCTCTTCTGTTGACTTGCAATCCCTCTCCAGGCTCTGGACATCTCTTGCTGTCACTGGCATCACATTGGTAGGAATGGGATGGATTGAAGTTCCTCGCCTCTGGCAACTTCTTTTTTTAAGCCCTCCTCAACAGCTTAATGAGCCTGTGAATAAAGATGCTCTTTCTCTGACAGATGTGCCATGTCAGACCCTAAAAGACCACATTTCCCAAAGCGAGTCCCATGGCTGAACCTCTGGCTGTAGCATCAGTCCCGTATCCATTTGTTGTTTCACCAGATTCAACTTGCCCTTTCAAACCCCATCCTTCTTACTGGGAGGATTGATTTTAAAAAAAACCACCTGTGCTGAAGAGTCCCATATTGCTACTCCCAGGGCTCTGTAATCCTTTCAAATTCTCCTCAGACTGCTTCTGACTGTATTACTGGTGCCCATGTGAAACAGCAGTGGGTAATGGTCAGTAGATTTTACAAAGTCTGGTAGTCTCTTACTGACTTCCCTGATATGAGTCCCCAGTAAGCAGCACAGCAGCAGAGAGTCCCTCAGGTCAATAAATGGGTGCTGTTGCACCTCTCAGAAGAATAGTTATTGTATATGTATGCATTACAGTCGTGTATGTGAGACCTTTTTCAGTAGCATTTATAAAGAGAGACACCCTTTTACTATAGTCTTCTTCTCTGGATATGATTTGATGGAAGCATCTCTGACTTGAGAACCAAAAGCCCCAGGATAGATATTGCCACTTGCTCTTACCTCTAGCAAAGCACTTCTCCTCTCTATCATTAGATCTCCCCTCTATCACCAGAACCTGCTGGAGCAGGGCTGTTCTCTCACTTACATGAATAACTTCCTGGAGATTTGTCTCAATGTTTTTTCTACACCTGTGCTTTTTTTCTAGGTTTGACTTTTCAGCCTTCTCAATTTGCAGATCTTTGAAATTTTTCCAGTGCAGGTGCGGAGCCCAGTTGAGTAAATTTCAGCCTCCTGATAATGGGCTTTCTTCCCTTCATTACCTCTGCTGCCATAATTAAGTATTTTTGCTTTGTGGAAATTAAAATCCCTAAATGTTTGCTTAGTTCACAGCACTAGCAATGCTGGATTCAGCCTATTCCTTTATATGCAGTGCTGAGAACTGTTTTAGGAGTGTCTGCTGCCCTTTAAAACAGAAAATGTGTTTTGCTTCCAGTGACAACATGAACTTCCCCTTTTAGTCTGGAAAAATGTTTTCTCAGAGAGGCTGTGGGAACTGATGAACAGGATTTTGACTGTACGTTTATTTCCTCCTGCAGCTCAAAGGCTGCTGCAGGAGATGCTTGCCATTAGGAGTAAAACATTTTGCAAACACTTCTAATCCTTTCTAGAAGTTTTTGCTAGTAATGTTAACAGAGCAGAGCATAGGCAGGGAGTTAGTTTGCAGCTGTGTTTGACTGATGCTACTTCGACATCCAAGTGTGCTCAGCCTGGGGAAAGGGCCTCTTGCTACTGTGACTGTCCCAGCTGGATGCGAGCTGGAGAAAACACAGCAGTGCTTTGAAATTCTGCACACATTACACCTGATTCAGCACTTTAGGTGTTCCTTGAAGGTGTTCCTCTATCAGCCTGGGATGACCAGAGGATCAACTGGGCATTTTTATGTCAGAAGCCTCCTGCTGTTGCCTGGCCCTAGGAGATAGGTGTCATATTTAGTTTCACCAGCTTTCCACAAAAAATGTTTTACAGTTTCTGTGGATTATGATTCATTTTGTTGGGCACCTCAAATTAATATAGGGTGATGGTGGGTTATATTCACTAGCTGGTATCATTTGGATTTAAATAAAAAATATGTTTTGAGTAAAGTGATAATGCCAATATTGTCAGCAGTAGCTGAGGCAATCCTTCTTGTCCTGTGCCTGCTTTGACACAGACATGTTTCATGAACATTCCCTCTGTGGTCACTGGCCAGATCTAATCTGCATAGTGCAGAAACACTGCTCTGCTGCAGGGCATACTTCTACCTTTAGACTTGGCACTTCAGTGCCTGGACAGTCATAATTATGTGCTTACTACTGCTGAGAATCAAAGTCTTCTGCTGCTGAGACATAAACTTGCTGGTGAAAACTTCCTTTTAGGTGATAATTTTATTTAGAGAAAAAACAAAAGGAAACAATGTGTTTTGCGTCAGTTTGAAAAGAGCATCTTTCTGGGCCTGATCTGTTGTGGTGCCGTTGAGCTGTAGTGTTTAAAGCTCCTGTTTTTTCCTGAAGCCTGGTTTATGCGTTGACTGAAGTCCTCAGTGCTTTCCACGATGGCACACATTGCCTGTGGTGCTCTCAGAAGTCCTGAAGAACAGAAAGCAGCTGTAATAGTGCCTTGCACAACAAAGGCAGTGTCATAAAAGGGCCTTGTCAAGGTTTCACATAGAAGCTTAAAGTTGCACTGCTTAGATTTTGAGTGCTTTACTCAATGGTGTGTTTGTGTGTCATTTCTTCAGCTTTGTTTACTATGATTATTTGTAGCACTATGAAATACTGAAATTGCACAGTGTGGTGATGGACGGTGGATGAACAGCACAGACCTTTGGCTGTCAGAGCTGAGGAACAGAGAGATTCCAGAAAGGAAGACCCAGTTCTTAAGTCAGAAGATGTACGTTGCGACCCTTATAACTAATTTTCTCCCAATAATTCTTTCAACCTCTTTGATTTCTGTCATAACAGTCTTACCTCCCCATCCCTTGATTTTTTTTCATTACCAAGATTGTTCAGTTCACCCATTTTTCTGCTTTTTTGGAGTCCTCCTCCTAGATATGATTGCAGCAGTTTGCCTGGAGCTTCTTATCTATCAATACAGATTGGGGGATGAAGATCAAGAGCAGCCCTGTCAAGAAGGACTTGGGAGTGCTGGTAGATGAGAGGCTGGACACGACCCAGCCATGTGCATTTGTGGCCCAGAAACCCAATTGTATCCTGGGTTGCACCAAAAGATTGTGGTCAGCAGGGTGAGGCATTTGATTCTGCCCCTCTGCTCTGCTCTCGTGAGACCCCACCTGCAGTGCTGCATCCAGCTCTGGGATCCCCAGCAGAGGAAGGATGTAGACCTGTTGGTGCGAGTCTACAGGAGGGTCATCAAGTTGATTAGAGGGATGGAGCACCTCTCCAGGGAGGAAAGGACAAGGGAATTGGGATGACATAATTGCAGCCCTCCAGTACCTGAAGGGAGCCTGCAAGAAAAATGGAGAGGGACTTTTTACAGTGGCATGTAGTGACAGGACAACGGGGAATGGCTTTAAACTGAAAGAGAGTAGATGAGATTAGATATTAGGAAGAATGTGTGAGAGTGGTGAGGCACTTTAACAGGTTGCACAGAGAAGTTGTGGATGCCCCATCCCTGGATGTGTTTAAGGCCAGATTGCATGGGACTGTGAGGAACCTGGTCTAGTTGAAGGTGTCCCTGCCCATAGCAGAGGGGTTGGAACTCCAGGTGATCTTCAACATCCGTTCCAACCCAAACCATTCTATGATTTAGTGTTAAATCAAACTTCCTCTCTTCAGGTGCTCAGTCCCAGTCTTTTATTATAGCCAGTCCTGGTTTCAGCTTTGCCTTTAGACAGCCTCCTTTCCCTCTCCTGAGTTAATGCCACTGACGGTTCCTCTGTTGCACAAGATGCTGCTGGACAGTTGTTGAAATTCTGTAAGACTTATCCTGTGAAATAACATACTTGGTTTTTTTTCTTCCTGTGACATCAATTAAAACTTCTTATTTTCAAAACTACCACTGCAAAATTCTGACGTCCATTTAATTCTACAACATTACTACTGCTCAGTTAGAAAGTTGTTCAACTCTGATTTGCCTATTTATTTCTAAAACGGGGAAACAAATGTGTTTTTTGTAATAAAATGTTTCCAACATTCAGAAACAATGGAATATTTTTTCTCTGAAGCCCCAACCCCAGGAAAACAACACCAAAAAAAAACACAACCCAGCCTGAGGTAGTCACCTAGCAAAGGCAATTGCTGGCAAACCGGTTATTTTGACAAAGCTGTAAGTAGCTGAAAACAAGGTCTTACAATGAGGTATGTCAGGCCACTTTAAACAATTGGTGTTACTGCCAGTTCCTTCTATATTATCCAGCATTCTGTTCATGCTGTTCTGACCGTGCTTCTTTTTTAATGAATTCAGACTTTCCCCTTTCCTACCGGCAACGTCTTTGATTTGGGTGTCAAAGAGCAAAAGGTACTTTGAATAGCATTCGCTTGCCCCTGACAATCCTCCCCAACAAAAAAACAAATGTAAGGCTAAGTCATAATGTAAACAGAACCAGTTGGTACCGTGCTGTTTTGCTCTTGTTGAGATGCGATAAACATATGGAAATCATTATACAACAGGAGACCATTGCCAAAATGTGTGGATAAAAGGCTCACTCTGATTTCACAAACAAAACAAATGCTTTCCTGTGTCTTTGCAGGCAGAAACTTAGAGCTAGGTGTGGAGCAAATGTTTCCAAAGCCAGTTGCTCAGCTGTGCTTCAAGTTCCTTTCAGAGCAAGCAATAAGGAGAAATATTTTTTCCCCTAAATGCTGTTTTGTCCTAATGAATCTGTTTACCAGATTAGTGCCCCATTAATATTTTAATACTGTTTATCATTTCATGCTCTTTCAAAGGGAATTACATTTTTATGGGTAATATGAATATTTTGACTTGTGTTCTAAAGATATTTTTCATATTCTTAGAGAGGGTTTGGGGATTTTTCCTCTCCCTGCCTGTGGTGGAAGAAGATATGATATTTGGAAACATGCTCTCCCCAGATGGAGAAAGCAACTGACAGGGAGTGGTTCAGGGGATCTCATACCTTTTACTGCTTACAAACCATTTCCCTTTTCTTATACTTTGTTTTCCCTTATTGGTAGCATGGGCTGGACTGAGTTTTGTTAACGGCTTTAAGTGTTGCTAAGAAGAGGCAATATGCAAGAGTGAGTTTGCTGCATCTTCATTTGAAGCATTTTCCCGTGCTATTTATCAGATATAAGTAGACCTGATTTAGTGCGGAGCTTCATTTATTCCCTGAATAATAGGTTTGTATTAGACATATGCCCTTCATTGTTGAAATTCATATCTGAAGATGACTTCAGCACTTTCAGATCAAGATGAAGCTGAGCCTGTATTGGCAGTTTGGGTTATTTAACAGTCACTTAATCAGATAATGCAGATATAAGCCCAGAGACTGAGACAGGAAGCACATGAAATAAATGCACTCTTTTCAATTTATCTAATCTTGTGTACAAAGCAGTAGTGTTGTTGCATGTGAGAGTGGGTATATCTGGCAGACTCTTCTGCTGAGTTTTTGTTGAAGGATATATTTGCTGTCACAGTAAGCAGTAGTACCATCCTTCTCATGGTAGTGCACAGGCACTGTCTTAGAGGTCATTTGGTGTGACTTTGCATCCAACCTTTTTGGTGACCATTCTCATGGGGAAGCTGCTGTAGCAAAGATCCAATGTCCTGGTTTAGTGAGATGTTTGCTGTCACAAGCCTGAGCAGAGGTTTGGAGAAGCTGAAGGTAGGTGGCATGCAGATATAGATTCAAGCCAGCCTTCATGAGCCTTAGGCTTTGTGACCCAGGGCAAGAGAGGTTGGGAACTTGTAGCCCATTGGGCCAGCTAATGTGGCGCGGCAGAGAGGAGCATGTGGGGAGAGACTGTGGTTGTGGTGTGTTTGTCGTGGGCTGAGAGATTGCTTAAGAGTAGCAGGATCCACAGGGAAGGGAGGATGTCATTTTAGTATGAAGAAGACTGGAGGTGAAAGAATTAAGATGTGTTAGCTGGTTGAAGGTTGGAGAAGATCAATGTTTTTATGATGTTTTAGCTAATATTTTGCATTTAAGAGTCATGAGCACAGACTGAGTTTTTCCAGTGCTGGTAGGAAAGCCTGGCCTTTGTGTCTGACTGGGTTTGAAGAAGTGGTCTTTGTATTCCCACAGTGTTCTGTATTCTCAGTGCAGCTTCGTGCCGAGCCTATATACAGCCTATGCTCTTCATTCCAGGAATAAGGTTTTGAGGTGCTGCTATTCCTCGTGTTCAGCCATGTTTCATGAGATATGTTTCAAAACATGAATATTCCCATGAATGGAGAGGAGCTTCAATGTATCTGCAGGGTTGGGGATGAATAAGCAGAAACAGCTGCAACTTGCAGTTGTCAACTAACATCAGTATTAAGGGGATAAATATATTTTTCCCCAAGGAGTTTGAAATAATAATATCTCTTTCCAAAGGCAGTTGGTTTAGTTGGCTCGCCCAGTTGCTTTAGTTCCTGAGATACTCAAAACAATGTACTTGTTAGTTGTTTAGGGCAGGAGCCAGGGGCTTTTTGTTTTCCAAATGGTACTTTTCACAGGGTCTGCCATCAAGTAAGGGGATGCTCACTGTGGTTGCATTTCTGCTGCTGCTCTTGATTCTCAGTCTCTTGTGTAGTGCCTGCATGAGTAATCCCTTTGGATAGTGGTAGGTGTGCTTTGGGAAGCCTCAGCCTGAAGTTTAGCTGGGCTGGGGTTTCTGTGCAATCTGTGATTTCCCTTCCATGAGTCTGTCACCAGCTTATGTGTCAATCACGTATATCCTTCTACCTGTGTTTCCTTTGCCAGCATAGGTAGAGACTTTTAGTGTCAGGACATACCACAAGAAACAACATTGCTGGGTAAGAACAGTGTTAGGCCACAGCACATTAGATAGTGTGGATTTGAGAAACAAATCCAACTCTATCACAGACAGGGAATCCTTTTGAGCAGCTACCAAGTTTTATCACCTTTGGTATACATTCTATATTCCAGCAGAAAAAACTCTATTGTTAAAGTGCAGAGAAAATATTGTTCTGTTTGGGTTGTATTGGCTATAGATTTTACTGTTTTATACAATCAAAGTAGAAACCATATGAATGAGCAGGGTTTCTGAAGCTATTTGGTGCCTTCAGCAAGCTTGTAAGCTCCTCTGAACAGTGTGGTGACAAGCAGTGGCAGCTAGAAATCCCCAGCCATGAATCATCTGAAGGTTTGCTCTCCACTGCAGGCAGCATCTGCTCCAAGGTTGTTGAAATTTGGGGTGAAATACCTGGAATAAGGGTGTCTCAGGAATGCAGCAGCAGTCTTAATTTTTTCCTTGCATGTCACTCTGTGGGATATGCCTGCCTTTGCCGGTAACCAGATTAACTTCAAAAAAAGAGAAAAGAAAGTGCCTCTCTCTTCTCTAGGCTGCGGGAAGTATTTGGCAGGAAGAGAGTGTAACATCAAATGCCTGAAGTGAAAACAGATTTTGGTCATGGTAGCAGCATGTCCTCAGGTGTGAGGGTAATTGAGAATGACTACATGTGGCGTGCACAGTGGTCTCCCACACAGTTCTTCCCTTTGCAAGGAAGACTACTCTGTCCCTGGAGTAGTCTGTAGTCTGTACTCATGTGAATAATCCCTTTGTTGCAACAGAGTTTATCCTGCCAGGAGTTACTGCCTGCCTGGATCAGGGCCTTCACTTGATGTGTTGGCTCTTAGTTTGGTTCAGGAACACAGGTAACTCAGCAGAGTGGTGAGTGAGAGAACTCCCACTGATTTCTCTCAGTTGCCCCAGACTGCTGTGGCTGGGACCTTTCAGGATAGCACAGCTCTGTTGCCTGTTCTGGGTGGAAAAAAGACATATAAAGGTCCTTCTTTCCCTTCCTGGAGAGAAAACCAGCAGAAGCAGAGAAAAACAGGATATATAGTCTCCTCTACGCTGCCTTAAAAAGCAAGAGGGGGACACCAAACAAAACCACCTGCCTGTGGGTGAGTGGGCTGCTGATGTGGTTGTCTAAGCTGCAATGATCCCTTGCTTCTCCCCTCAGGAAACACAGATGATCTCATGGAAAAGGAGACCCAGAGGAAGAGCAAGGTGTTACACAAACACTGGCTGCAGTCCTTCATGCTGTTTACTGGAGGGGCTCAAGAATGCCTATATGTAATGATGCTGAAGTACACTCAGTTAATTGAGAAGAGGGAAAGATTTTTTCCAGTTTCATGGGCTTTGAGCTATTCTTCCCTTGTCTGTTTAAGAGAGAAACTGTCTTTTTGTAGGGCAAAGGACAGAAGTGAGCGTAAAGCTTGCAGAAGAGATTGTTTGTCAATGAGAATTTTGGGTTTTTTTGTGAAAAAGGTATTTAAAATGTTTTGCTTGAAAGATTGAAGCCCGCTCTGCAGCTAACAGTTATTTTTGCAGAGCCCTTTGTTTAGCATCCATGGGTTTGAGCTTTTTGTATGCTAGATATCTCTAATAGTGTTTTAGCCTCCAGTGGCATTTTCCCTGGAAATTCCTTCTTGAATAATAAAACAAAACAGAATTGTCATTGTTGCCTTCATGCTGCATGTAGCAATGCCTTGATTTCAGGCTTTGATGTCACTTCAAACAGAACTGTTATGCATAAGACTGATTTCTGATTGATACATCTAGTTGAAGATACAAATGACCACTTAATTAGCTGGCAGGGGATAATGAATGATTGCCTTATCAGTATATTTTATTTCAGCTGGCGCACTTATCAAAATATGTGTAAAGTCTCATAATTCTGCAAAAACAGCTAATTTTTCTCCACAACCCTACCATAAGCACCCACAAATATATTCTCACTAAAGGCCCATAAAGTATATGCTGTATCATACAGTGCTTGCAAAGTTAAATCATAGTGTTTTCATGCTAAGGTCCGGTAGACGAGCAGAAGAAAACATCAGTAATGGGGGTAGAAACAAGTGTTTAAATGAGATCTAAGGCTGAGAGCCACTTAAGAGACCTCATACTGAACATTTTGCATTGCCCTTGCAGGGATGTCATGTATTCTTGCTGTGAGGGGTAAGGCAAAGGAATCATACGTTATCTCTGCTTGAACAGCACTGGTTGGAGCGTAAGGAGTTTTTCAATAAGGTACTGCTGATAATAGTGCTCCAGAGTAAGACTGGCAGTAGGAAGGTTTCCAACTGTCCTGCCTTTTACGTTTTTATTCTCTAAGTCTTTGCTGGGTGGCAGCAAATAGTTAGCATTCTGATGGTTGACCAAGTTTTACTGCATCTTCCTTTTGCATAGCTGACCTAGGTTTGTGAAGTAAGAACATTGCATCTTCCATGTCCCGGCCTCTGTATGCATGTGCATATAAATTTTCCATGGACCATTGGACCAGTGTGCTTTGCTGAGGCACCTACTTGTGTGTGCTTCATCCGCACATGGGCATGTTGAGCAGCATGTAGGGATTTCTGCAAAATAAGTAAGTAAGCCCACCTATGCAATGCATGTATTGAGTCATGTGTGAAAAGGAATGTATGGAACTAATAAATTTGGTTTACAGTCTGGTCTTTTTCTGATGCTATTGTCTTGAAAGATTGTTTCAGTCTCTATTTCATCTTAAAGAACAAAGGTGATAGATCAAAGCCTGGGTGAGTTTCAAAACCTAAGGAGGATGTGCTTTTGAAAATAAGGTTTTATTTGGTGGTGAACGCTGGTGAGAATTAAAGAAATAGCTCCAGGTTAGGCTTCAGGAGCCCTAGGAGGTAAGAAGCTACACTCCTACATAAAAGGAATGTGAATTATCCAGATTCTGAATTACTTATGTCTGCAAGCCTGCCACTAAAACCAGGGGAGTTGTGGATGCACTCTCTGAAAATAAGACTGCTGTCTGGGACCATTAATTCCAGGCAGCCAAATCTGAAACACTGTATAGCCATGGTCAAAAATATGACAGTAACTGTAAGCTGTAGCCTTTATTAATTGTATGACAGCTTTAGGACTATTGCAGCACAAGTAGAAGAGAACTAGGCCCGAGAGACCTAATTAATGAGGTGCCTTGTTGCTTGGCAAAAATAAATTAATTACACCTATGTAAAGATAGATATAGCATTTTCCCATTTGATCCGGTAAAGTAGCCCTGCTGTTAATTAAGAAGTATAACAATGTAAGGACTTCTTAGGCTAAAATAAATGTAGTCTAAGTTTAAGGATTGGGTAGTACTACTTGCTTTTATGAGACATTTGCAAAGTTAGGTTATCGTAGTGTGTGACATCACAGTGCTGCCACAGAAGTAACATGTGTGGTTAGTCCCTAAAAAGGCAGATACAAAAATGTAGTTCCAAGTTATGTGTAATATGTGAGTTGGAAAAGGCAAAGTTATGAAAATGGCAAGGTGAAAGGGGAACCTACTGGCACTTGTCTCCCTAGCACAGGCATTGACCTGAGGCACAGAAGAGCAGGTGAAACCCTTGGCTGTGCTGGATAGTATGTCAATGGGGATGAAGGCAGGAGCAGAGCCCTTCCGGGACCCGTGGTCATTTCTGTACAGTCCTGCAGCACTTTAAAGCCTCTATGGGGTATAGGTACTCCCGCTTTGGGTATGTTATGCTTGGTTTTCTTGCCTTTCATTTTTTTACCTTTCAGATTATTTGTTTGTCTCTTGCTCTTTCTCAGTGTCTTGCAAGTTTCTTGGTCCATGTGGTGTGTTTTCCTAGCTTGTTTTGAAACTCGCTGGGGCAAAAGGTGGTTGACGTTTTGTTTATACCAATGCTATTTTGTTGCCTTTTTTTTTCTTGAGCTTCTTTTACAACCAGCCAAATTTACTGCCTCCTCCTTGCTGCTATTTTCCTCTTTATTGACTTCCCTTCCCCCTGCAATCCTTCCCCTATGGCTCTCCATTTTCCATTGTCTTTGTTCTTTATTTTCCCCCTAAGATCCTGAAACAGCTCTGGGAAGATGAAGCATTCAATCTTATTTTCCATCTCCAGCTAGCACTTTATTAATAACCCATATTTATTTAGCATCCAGAGTCTGCCAAACACACACATACACACACAAAAAGCCAGTCACCAGTGTTTGCTGTCAGGATAATGTCTTCCCAGAGGCTTACCTCCCTCTGCCAAGCCTAGCTAAATGCCTCTTTGTGGAAACAAAAGAAAAGGCTGCTCGTGTTGAATGATGTTTATGCTTGAGCATCTTTCTGAAGAAAAATGAATGTGGGTCAGAAATGATCATGGGTCCTGCTATTTCTGCAGCACAGTGTGCTGGTTGAGAGTATCTGTGAGATGAGGACGTGAGTTAGAGCTGGCTGCAGAACTGCGATCTCAGAAAAATTGTCTCATTGTGGTTCCTGGACCTTCTGCGTGCCTTAGAAAATGCCTGAGACCTTGGCTCTGCCAGGACTGGGAGGCTTCCGGGTTGCAGTTGGCTACTCCCTATCATATGACAGCGAGGGCAGGAAACAATTTCCTCCCAGATTGGTGCCCAAATATGCCTGAAAATCCAGTGTATGAAGAAGCTGGGTGACGTAAGTCTGCAGCAGATCATGGAGAAGTGCCACTAAGCCCACTTATATGGCATCCACATCTGTGGATAGCTAGATCCAGCCTTGCTGCACCAAGGGCTCCTGTTGGTGCAGAACTGTGAGGGGCAGCTGTAGTAGTGCTGACTTCAGGCACAGTACATGGAGTTTTGCTCAGACCTAGAGGCCAAAACTTGCAACACCTGACTGTGCCAGTTTTCTGTCCCTGCTGCTAAGTAAACCGGGCCAGGGTTTATTCCCTAGCCATAAAACTAAAGCAAAGAGGCATGGCTCAGTTCACAACCAGTTTGCTAAATCCTCCTCTCTCAAGAGGTTGGATGGTCTCATTAAACCTACCAAGTGGTAAAAGGTCCTGATAATGCCCCAGTTGTATCCTGATACTATTTGGGGCAGTCCTAACTGGCCTGGCCAAATTCATGCCCAAACCATTCCAATAGCTGCACTGTTTAGATGGTTTGTTCTCTGTGCTCGGGCTCTCTGTTTCCTTTAGTGGCATAGATACTACCACTGAGTTCTAGCTTTCAGAGCAGAGATAATATCAAATCCTGAATGGAAGCATCTCCCAGTAAGCCTTAGGGGGCTGGAGCCGAGCTTAACAAAGCAAAGTCAAGCCGACGTGATGTGCTGGTCATGCCTGTGGACATCATGACAAGCCATGTCATCCTAGGGATGCTCCGCAACTGTGAAAACTGCCTTTGACTAGCAGAGCTCCTTCAGAAGGTATGTGAGCTGTGAAAGAGCTTATTGAAAAATAGTGCAAAAGGGTTGTCAGGCAGTTGGCTCAGTCTGTTGCCACAGGATCATCCAGGAATGAAAAGACCCTTAAGATCATCAAGTTCAACTATAAACCTAACAGTGCCAAGTCCACCTCTAAACCACGTCCCCGAGTGTCATAACTACATGCCTTTTAAATACCTCCAGGGATGGTGACTGAAGAAATTTTTCCTAATATCCAATCTAAACCTCCCCTGGTGCAACCAGAGGCCATTTCCTGTCACTTGTTAATTGGGAAGAGATCAATATCCCCTTATAGGGCATGCCTGCTTCATGGATCAGAGAAGTTGCTTGTCTGAGTGTTTATGGAACTGCAAAATAAGAAATCCTAATCTCACATAAGGCTTGAACATCTTCCTGTAATCCAGCTAGATCCTACTGCCTTCAACAGGCTTTAAATGGTAGGCTGCAAAGCTGGTTGGTCTGTGAAGCTGGATCATGTTATTTTCCAAATGTCACTGAATACATGTTCTTAGCTGCCAGTCACTGTTGAGAAATTGGGGTTAGATTTTCAGTCTCACCAAAGACTTGGGCTTCCTATTTCCTTTCTTCTTCCCTCTGTTTTTCTGAGTGAGAACAAAGTAATGGAGTTTTACTTGTTTATTGTTTTGATTGTAAGTAAATTTCAGAGGGAGACAAAAACAAAAAAAGGAAAAGGAGGGAAATCAAACCTTGATTTGCAGTGAGAAGTGCAAGGGAGGCTTCTTCCAAACAACCTTAATGATCCAACAATCAGACTGATCCCATTTTTAAATGAGACCTCTATTTCAGCAGGAAGAAACATGAACAGTTTCACTCAATTTGTTACAAAATTCACTGGACGTATGATTCAGGTAGGTTTAAATTTTTTGTAAGGGACCTAGAAAACCCAGAGCTGCTGCTGCCTTTCTCCTGGAAACTTATTTTCTCTTGGAAGTACTTTGGGTGCCCCCAGAGAGCAATAAGGGTCAAAACAGCAGAGAATAACAAATGAACAAATAAGATACATGAACTGAATATACGTTTTGTGAGTAAGGCATGCTTGTACTGTAGCGGTAGGACTTCCAGACAGAGCAGTCTTTGCTCTGAATTCAAAGATGGGCCTGGACCTTTCTTGACTTGTGCTCCAGTCAGTGATGAAACTGAATGGAAAAGCAAGAAGTTTAGGATGAAACTAGCTCTTTTTTTAAACCAGGGCACACAGGAAAGGATTCTTCACAGCAATGATACATGTATTTTTTATATGTTCTTGTCTGATATATAGTATGTGAGTTCCAAGAAATGATTCACCTTTTTCCTGGTTCTCTTGGCTGCGGAAGATCTGTCATAACAGCCTCTTTGGACATCATTCCATTTCAGACATGGGACTTTATTTTCCCTATAATAATCATCCTAGGATAATGCTAGTGGGAAGTGAGATACAGTAAAAACTATGGGGTAGTGTTTGTACTATCAAATGCCTGAAATGCTTTTATGCATCTGCCAAGAGCTTTCAACTTCTATTCTTATTACCTGAGTTCTAATGCTGTTTACAAACAGTTGTGCCCCACAGCATTAGCCACTCTGCCTTTGAATGAAGAGCAAAGGCTTGCAGTGACTTCAGAGGGTGCGTGAAGGGAGAGCCATATGCATCCAGTGCGTATAAAACAATCTTATTGTGAGATCCAGGGCTTTCCAGGATGCAGATTGTGAGTCTCTTCTCTGAAACACAAATGCTGATTTACCATGTGCATGTTAGGCAGTTCCAGATCTGCCACTCAACAGCTGCAATAAGAGGACACATAATTTTTGTTCTCTATGCCTTTCAAGCCTTCAACTTATAAGGAATGGCTTTTTAATGAACAGTGCTGGTTTTGCATATAAGAAAAATTAAGTTCTTTTTCTGTGTGGGTAAAGCATGTTAGTTTTCCATAGTACATTCAAATCTCTTTTGTGCTGGCAAGAACCTTGCTGCCATTACTCCAAAGAAATGCAGTCACAGTGGAGTAAAAATGTTCATCTAAGTTCTGCATTGTAATTTTTTTCTGCTTTTGTCTCTGTATGGTGTACTCTTAAAGAGGGGAATCGTTAGAAAGTCAGTGTAAAATTTGAAATGAATCAAACTGCAAATGTTAAGCCAGGTTAGAAAATTCTCTACAAACTTTACTGGAGTTACTGGCTGACATTTTGGAGGATAGTTTCATTAGTATGACACTTGAATCCAAATTAGCCGTGTCTCTAATGAAGTTGGTATCACCTGCCAGTTTCTATTGTGTTGAGTATCTTCCTTCAGACTGTGTTGTTTTTCTGCCTCCTGAGATCTGAAGCCTGTTGTTCTGTTAAGTATCTCAAGTAGATTGAGATATTTAATTGAGATTACTCAGAGGTTTTTTTGAGTTATTGTAGTTAGCTATGTCTGTTTTTCTTGTCAGTCATATGTATAATTTTACCAAGGTGACCTGGGTAAGATTTCCAGCCATGGAATGGCAATTAAAAAAAATAATAATCACTTCAAGGACTATTTAAATTCACAGTGTTGCTTTTTGACTTACAGAGAGTCTGCATAAGATTGGTGTTAGGAATGTAAAATGTTTTGTGAAACAAAAAAATTGCTGGGTTTTAATCAGTGGGACATTTCTGATTTTCCAGGGATGAGCCTAAAACTCATCAGAGACTTAAAAAATTGTTTCAGTTCTTGAAAAATCCTGACAAATTCAGCACTAAAACCTTGCAAACATGTTTAGAAAGTATACTTGTGACATCCATCATTTACCACATACACCGAATGATGAGAGTATCACTATTTTTTTCCTTTTGGGAAGGAATTTTTTTTATTTCTTGCACACAAACCCATCTAAAATAGGAGACAAGTCCTCCTGGATTTCACTGCAAACAATTAAACAGATGGATCCTATTGAAGAAAGCTTATGGAGATCTTACAACTCCCTCAAGTTTTTGGTAAATGGGATAGCTGCATTTAGCATTAGAATATGACCATTATGTTTCTTACATCCTGTCATGTAAGTGTTCTGACGGGAATCTAGATCCCTGAACATGTGCCCTATAATTCTTAAACCTCAGGTCCCATCACGGGATTCGTGTAGCTATGACTTCCGGGTTGTTTTATTCTGAAATTGTTGTGGGTTTTTTTTATTGGGGACACACACAAACACACACACACGGGATGGAATAGTGTATGGGTTTGGCTGGTGTTTTCTTTCTGGTGATTTCTTTCTTTCTGCTGATTTTTGTGGGTGCTTTTTGTTTGCTTCTGTTGTTTCTTTTCTTTTTCTTGTTTAACAAGCAGATGTTTTATTAGATGTATTTAATTTTGAAGACAATTCAAACAGGATAACAGACAGCAATGAGGGGAATTATCAGATAATAACAATTGACCATCCAAGGTTCAGTGAACACTTAGCAATTGAGTTTTTCCTCAACAAATTATAATAAATCAAATTATGAACAAATTTACAGTCTGGTAAAAGGAACATTTAAGCTATTCTGATCTAATTAATGTCTACTATTTCTGTATGCTGGAATTCAGTGTATTTTGCATCAATCCAGCTTCTGGTCCATTACCAGCTTTTCTAAATAGAGGAGAAAACAGTGTCATGTTGAGCTGGCAGAGCTGTGATCGGAGCTAGTTGGTGCCCCTGAAATTTTGCCAGCTAGAATTGTACTGTAGAGAACAGTCTCTATGAGAAAACTGTCAAGGCACAGGTCTGTCAGTATCCAGGGACAGACAAGAAGTTCAGATGGGAGAAATCCAGGTTAAGTAAAGGGAGTGAGTCTGAGGAGTGAGGGTATTCAGCAACAGAAGGACTTATGGAAGGATAAGAAAAGATTGTTAGTGGGAAAAACATCTCAAATCAGGCTGTGGGGTTTTTAGTTGATTGGTTGGTTTGTTTGTGATTCTTAATTCTTGTTTTGTGGTAACATTTCTTCATTCAGTGAGTGAAATTCTGTTTTGTTACTTGGGATGGAAGATATTATGAGTTCATGATCTCTTTCTTGAAACATGAAGCTATGTTTTTCTGCCAGCTTTCTAAACAGACTGTTGCTTCCCTCTTTTACATAGGAGAAGTGTTAGCATTGCATATTCACTCTTGTATCAGCTGCTCCCTTAGCAAAAGAGGGGAAAGTAGGGCTATAACTCCATTGATTTACTCTTCCCCGTGTGAATTACTAATATATACCATTCAATGCTTTTAAATTGCTTTAAAAAGCAATCAGGAAGTACTAGAAAAATTTTCTTCCTTGTCTCCCTGCATTTAAAACCTCTCAGAGGGAGCTTGAAGCTATATCTTGGTAATGTATCCCAGAGCTTTCCCTAAATTAGGTGAAATTAGAATTAGAGAGTAGGTTGGTATGGCCTGGTAAAGACTGATCATTCAGAGAATGAGAGTGATTGAGATAATGAACCCTTGTGTTTCATAAATTCATCAAGAACAGCATTTTACCCCTTTATGGAATTTTTGCTGCTTTTGTTTCTCATCACTGCCCAGAACTCGAAGCAGAAAAAGAACTGTGAGAGTGAACAAAGCTGATTAAACTAATTTGCCTTAGTTTTGTGAAAAATCATCATAAACTCAGGTTGTATCTAATTGGCAGTTTGGATAAAGTTTCTTTACAAACCTATTTAGCTCTTCCTAATCAGTGTGTAATTTTTGGGCAAGCAGATTATCATTGAGGAAGAGCTGTACCTGCTGATTTCCTTTCTGCACTGGGTACAACTGATACTTTGTCACTTCACCAGGTAGCTTTTTGGGAGGGAGAGGATGAGTTTGATACGCTAATAAAGGAGATGTGTCTGTTTCTTATGTGTTTAGGTACATAAAAGATGGTGTATCAGTGCAGCAGGCAAAGGAATGTTTCTTCTTTTATGAGATCATTTAGGGATCAAGGGTAAAAGGAAGTAAAAGTCTCACAGAAGAGCTGCAGTAGGATTATATCTGCAAAAATAGATCCCTGTCCCAACTTCAGGGTTTTTTTCTTCCAAACTCTTTGTAATGAATGCCTCTATGTGGATTGGCAGTGGATTAGGACTGTTCACATTTTAGGCTCTGGAAGGGTGTGATTGAAGAAACTGGCTGCTTTAGTTTTGGCAAAAATTGCCCTTGTTTTATGTATCAGAAAAAAAAAAAAGCAGCACACTTCTATTTATTGAAACCCTTCTGTTTGTCAGACTGTCCTGGCTGTCTGCACACCCCATCCTGTTTGCCTGCTTACACACGCACAAGAAGCAGGTTCCTGAGAGCACTGTAGAGGATTTTCTCTGAAAACTTTTGCTACAATATGATGGTTATTTTGTTATCCAGAAATTGCAAAAGTAGGTTTTTGTGTTTGATCAGTGCTGTGGTTTGCATTAGAACTTGGGGTCACAGAAAATGATTAATTTTTTAAGTGTGTGTTTGGAGTTATATTTTTGCTTGGAAACTTCCAGTTAAGATATTCAGTAAACCAATTATATGTTTTGAGGCTCTTGATTTACTGATGAGAATGCAAAACCTCTTGAAAAACAAGATTTATTTAGCTTTCAAATTGAGAAAGCTACTGCAGAGATGGGGATTTGCATCGAGTACTTAAGTGGTAGAATTTTCTTCCAGAGTCCTGAGTCTGTTGATTACTAATACCTGGTTGCAGTTCTGTTAAAACCTGCTTAACAGTATGAGTATTCATTTCTGCTCCAGGATCTTAGAATACAAATTGCTGATATTTGTTTTTCTCCTGAAACGATGATGAAAATATGGTATCTTCTGAAACCAGGGAATCATAGTTTTTCCTTGCAGTCACAGAACCTTTTTGCCTTTGATTTTTTTTTGACAGTTTATTTTTCGTTTTACTTGCAGTTCTTGCTACTTCCTATCATCTGTATGGCCAGCTGAGAAAAAAGTTTTCCTGAGTAGCTTTGCCTTTGTTTTCTGGTATGCTAATATCAGCTGATAGAAAACTCAGAACTCACCTGTGCTTTGTTTTATAATAATTTTGCGCCACCGTGTCTCTGTATAGTGAGAACTTTTTTTTTTTCTCCTCTAGACAGTGAGCTTTCTTTCCTCTTGCTCATACCTGAATTCTGATGACACTTCCTTAGAACCTTTTCTGCCCATTTACTTACCTTCTGTTTTCCTAATTTATTAAAGGAAATTGGGTTTTTTCCATATTACAAAGTTAGCAGATATTCAGAGGTGGTGTCTTGGTGTTTGTTGTTTTTTGGTTTTTTTTTTGTTGGTTGGTTGGTTTGTTTGTTTCATTTTGGTTGGTTGGTTGTTTTAGTTTGTTGTTGTTTTGGTTTTTGGTGTTTTGGTTTTTCTGTTTGTTTTTTAAGTGTATACAGTGTCCAGTTTATAAACAACTGAAAAACTGAAGCCCAGGAAAGCACAGCATACCTGACTCCTTAATGGTTCCTTGAATACTTCTTTGCTTACTGTGATTTTGCATCTGTTGACAGAAGTAAAGAGGTTTTCCTCTTCATGCTCCTCTTCATGGCAGTGTGATCATGTTCTGCTGTTTTTGTTTATGGCGCTGTACCTCACTTTTCCATTATGGGTGAAAAGGAGATGTGATTTGGCAGTTAATGCAGCATACTAACACTTGGAAAAAATGTTTCCTTAATCTACAGTAGATCTCCAACATACAATCATAGATTACACTGAGTTGGAAGAGGCCCACCAGGATCCTTGAGTCCAACTCCCGGCCCTGCGCAGGACACCCCAAGAATTACATGATGTGCCTGAGAGTGACATCCAAATGCTTCTTGAACTCTGTCAGGCTTCATTCTGTGACCACTTTACTGGGGAGCCTGTTCCAGCACCCCACTACTCTCTGGGTGAAACATGTTTTACTGATATCCAACCTTAACCTCTTCCAACTCAGCTTCATGCCATTTCCTTGAGTCCTGTCACTTGGCAAATCGAATATACTTTTTCTACATTTAGGAAGAATCTTGTGTAGATGTTTTTATGACTTTGTGAGTTCCACCTCAGCATATTCATTAGGACTCAATGATCTTATAAGTCTTTTCCAATCTAAACAATTCTGTGATTTAAAAATGTACCCTTGGCAGCATACAATGGTTGCATGAGTGGCACAGAGCCATAGAAGAGAAAGCAATTAAAATTTAAACATGGCCTTTACTTCTTACATTTCATTTCAAAGTAAAACCTTTGGAATTATTAAACAAATTCATGTTAGTTCCCTTTTGTGTTCTCCACTGCTGGATAAAGAAACTGAGGTAGATGAATTTTTGGTGTATTGCTATGAATGTTACTTCTGTTTACAATGATTTGAGGGCAGAGTTTATTGGTCATTGTTATTATTATCATCACTGACATTTCTTTGTTTCAGTCTTCTGTGCATCCTTTGATGTTACTGCATTAGTACTGCTTAGAGAATGCTGAAACACGAATTCCCATTGCATGAAAATTCTGTTAGTTTGACTTCAAGGACATAGTTTCTTAGAAAAATGAAAAATATCCTTTGAGAACAGGAAGTCTGAAATGGTACTTAGAAAAAATTAAAATAATTTTTTGCCTTTTTCTCCAAGGATTGTAGAGCTCTTCAGAGCAGCCTGCCAGGGAGCAGGGCAGCCTAGAGAGACTGATCCTTTCAGCTTCCCAAGAGCACACTGAGATGCACTGAGCTTCTTCCTATTGATTCTTCTTTTAATAACACAGGAAACCTGATTTAATCTTTTAAATATGAAGACCTCACAATATCTGGCTCAGCCTGTCTTTTTGGAGGAGTCTGTCAAGTTGCAGTAAGAGGACTATCAGTTTTGAACAAATTGCAATTCTGAATATTTTCCGCAGTCTGTGACTGTAGAAAAGCATGCAAGATAAGTCATTAAGGTTGTTAGATTTGAAACCCTTGTCCAATGTGCACTGAGAGAAACCAAGAGGGGTGGTTATATTTTAATCACAGAGAGTAACTTTGCCTTCTACCTTTTGCTCATCTGTCCTTTGCAACTTCTGATGCCACATAGTTGAGGGATCTCAGAAGCTTGTTTAGGAGGCTGACACTACCTTCATCCAAACAGTCATTGCAAAAATATGCTAGGAGTATGAGGGATATCATCTGTTCCTCAAGTACACTGCTTGCAGCACCTCAAGTTAAAAAAGTGTTGGTGGAACAGTCTTTTCATGCATTTTTGTCTGTCTTCCCATTTTTCTGAAGGGCCTCTGACTAAACAAATTTGAATCCTTCTGTAGAAGGAAAGATTGCAGACATGAAAAGCCCCAGCTGAAATGGGTAGTGTGTGACAGTTTCATCCTTCTAGTCTATTGTTTTATGATGTGACTGCCTTTAATAACAGTTCTTTGGAGACTCATAACCCTTTGTGTGATTTACTGTGATTATCTTGCATGGCACCTGTGGATGGTATTAATTAAGACCTGAGAAGACAGTGCTATAACACTGAAAAATTCCCTTTGACAAAAGGTAGTGCAATGAAAACCAGCAAACCCCCATCTCAAAGTTCTTCCGGAATTGGATTATGACTTTTTTTTTCCTCAAGAGTTTGAAGCAATATGGCATCTTAAAGATAAACTTACAGGCTCAATTGGCTGCTTAGATGTACAATCAGGCATTTTTGTCCGTTAAATTAAATACACTTGAGGGACTGAGTTTATTTTCTGCGTCCATTCCAGCACGTGATAGAAATAAACAGCATGGTCCTAGCAACATAGCATGCTAGCTATTAATCCACTAAGTACCCTATTAGTACCTGTCACTTTGGATTAGCAGTGAGTTTTTTATGTTCATCATGTGTTTAAGTATACTGACTTTTGGATGGATTAAATCTCTCTTATTCAACTAATTCCCCAAAAGCATCCATCTGGAGAACTTTATGCCTTAGAAGTCTGTTTCTCAGCAATAAGTCCAATAAGATGGCTTTATCATCCCAGAGAGTCACTCAGGATGAGGTAATGGGAATAATAATTGGTTTATAGAGTTTTAAGTTTTTGCTGCTAGAAACCTGCTCATACATAAATCAAAGACAGATATTTCATTTCTGTCAAGCATTTAAATTGTTCAGTGATTGATTAAATGTCAGGAAACCTAATAATTAGTGTATCTGAGTATCATTTAGAATGTAAACTCCCTGGATGGGTATTTTTCTTCTTCCTTCTCTCTGTATAATCACCATCTCAAGTCTCACAGTGCGTGATTTGCGCTCTTTAACTGCTGTCAAAAAAAGAAATAATAACGTCTGAAAAACTCCCCAACCTAATACCATATTCTCTAGCGATAATCTAATCACTGCATCTCTGAGGCATGTCACTGTGCTATTTTGGAATGGTGCTTAAAAGGGGCAACTTGTGTTTTTATGCTGTTATTTTTTCTACCCCTTCAGTCCATTGCATGCATGAAGTACATCTTGCCAATGCTGACTGTTTGCACTGTCTCTTCAGCCATATTACTCTAAACAACTTATTTTAGTTATCAAGGTCAGTAGTTTTTTTTAATTGAGAGGAGTGAATTGTAGATGGCAGACATAAAATTAATACACAGCTCAATACTGTTAATTTTATAACACTGACAACCAATTTCCTCTTCCCAGAGGAAACTAGAACAGACCTGTAGGTTTAAGCCCTGCTTTTTTAACAAAAACAGAGCTGAGAAGGCCTGCAAGTGAGAACAACGCAACTGCTGTGCTATGCAGCAATCTGTGAAAGAAAAACAGGGAGCTCATGGGCTGTTTATTTATCTCTTGGTCTCTGTGCTGTGTCTGAAGCTGTTGGAATGGATTTTGATAGTAATTCCATTAGTGGTCTCAGTAAGAAATATCCACTGATCAATTTTCTTTGATCAGAATCAAAGAGCCGTTTCGTAGCATTTTCTCGCAAAAATCTCTGAGATTCTGGGGAGCCAGAGTCTCCACAGCAAAATGAAGTTTTGCTACCAAGTGTTGATTTCTTAAGTTTGAAATGGCTGGCAGTTACTGAAATGTTGATGGATCATAAGTGATGTCATTGACAATCTTGGACCTTTGGCAAGGAACCTTTGTGTGGACAATGATCAATACCAGGAAGAATTTGTGGACACCTTCCTCCCTGTCCAATATTGTTTTAGTTGCAGTGGAAAGTCCTGGTGTTTATTTTGTGATTGAAATTAGTGGGAACAGGAAAATCCATTTTGTTAATCAATTTCAAGTTCTTAGCGAGTTTCTACTTCATTCTTTTTTGTTTGTTTGTTTTTCGGGGGGGGGGTTAAGCTTTGAGTTAACGAAATTGAATCAGTATTTTGTGGAAAATACAGTTTGCAAAGAATCAGCAGCCATGATTTTGGACCAGTTGAACTTACGCTAGCAGATCCAGTGGTGGGATGAGAGCCTTGCACTGGAGATGTTTTCTGGGTCTATCTTCTGCTCTGGTGTGCCAAAGTCTGAAACACAACTGCTGTTGTCACTTTGCATACCCCAGGTAATTCCAGCAAAGTAAGGTTCCTTCACTGGCCAGCTATAAACCCCATGCTTGTGACAGACTAATATGATTGCATTCCCCAAATTAGTTGTAACACCTGATCTAATTTAATTGATTAAATTTTGTCAGTAACTTGAAGGCTTAAGGAGACTGAAGAAAAAAAAACCCTGGTGTTTTCAGATTTCCTTCACAATATCTCCAGGGATTGTTTTGTTGCCGTTTATGTGATTGGGATGTCTGTATCAATGACATACATTGGGTTACAAGTTTGAGGGTGTTCAGAATTTCTATATATCAAACAGGCCTTTTCTCTCCTACATGATACATGCAATTGTCTATCATTTACCCATTCTTGTTAAGATACAGTATAAACATGTAAATGCTGCAGTTTGGGGAATAACTTGGTACACATGTTTTCTCAGCCTTCAGGGAAATAGGTTTTCAGCCAATCTGAAAGCTAATTCTCCCTCTAAAATGTGATAAGTGCAATATATTCCTCCGTACGCAGCCTAAATTTCTGCCATGTAGCTGCCTTTTTTGTTAGGGTAGTGACAATTTTACGGTTGCTTAGTTGTTTAGCACAAATGCTCAATTTAAATTTTAGTTTTTACAGAGAAAAATAATATATTAGAACAGATCACCCTTTCTTAGACTTGTGTGGCATGTGCTTTTCATGTCCTGTCACTGCTTATATTCTGTTGTTCTTCCTATATGCTGATCTTGCAGATTACTTAAACTTTAAGGCAAGAGACCAAGGCTGGGGCTTTAAAAGTTGCTGAAAGGCAGAAGTAGCCCAGTGAATGGTGCACTGGATCAGAGGTCCAGGATGTGCTTTGCTCTAATGCTTTCTTTCCTCTGTACTTTGGAAGCTGTATATGGCTCTACTTTCTAGTGTGTCTAGTACTAATAATGCCTAGTACCGAAGATAGTAGAATGTGTAGAAGTCATTGGAATGGGGCGTTGTTCAAGTTACCTTGAGGTTTCACCGCTTCTAATCTGAGTATGCAAATACGTGGGCTCACATCTGGAACAAGTTTTAGCTTGTATTTCAAACTCAGCCCAAAGTATGCATCAGGAGAGATATTCAGTGGTGGTTCAATTTTAAGTGCCTTAAAAATCTGCCTGACATTTGGAATGAATTTGGGGACCATGAGCAAGGTTCCTGGGTTGCCTAAAGAGAAATAACATGGTGAGACAGTTTTTTTGTTATTTATATGACTTTCTGGTGCAAGAGTAGGGTACCTTGGAATGGTAAAAATAATCTGTACCTCCCTGTGGTTTCCGGGACTACCCTGGGAGTCTTCAACAGCACAACTTCAACAGCTAGAGTAAGGTTTTGGGCAGAAGAATTAAACAGTAACTTATCTGAGGGAACCTCCTGGACTAGGCCCCAGTCAAGTAGTTAATTTTATTTTAATCTAATTTGCAGAATTATGTAATTGTGCTGAGTTCTTCTTCATGGTGCCAAAGTCCTTTCTTTAATGTAGTTCCAGGTGAGGTCCCAAGTCTTCTACTTCCCATACGTTGTGATGAGCTCTATTCTCTCAAGGATCATATCCTCACTGTTTCTACTTTCATGATCTGCTTCAGAACAGAGTTTCATGAAGGTGGATTATTAAATTTTCTTTCTATCACTCACCTTGTACTCAGACCTGTAGATCTAACTCTGTAGAAACCTGCAGAAATGTTTTAAGAGTTGTAAATGTCTGGTTGCAGAAGTGAGGACAAGAGGAATGTTCCCAGCATATGTGAACACAATTCATTTCTCCCTAGCAATCAGCCTTGCAATCTGGACATAACCCAGTTAATCTTCCCTGATTTGGCACCTCCTATTCTGTTTTTCCCTTAACTCTCTAAAAGGTTATTATCTATCTAATCCTTTGTTTAGTCCCAAAACAGCTTGAAAAAGAGTTGTCTTGTGTGTTTTGTCTGAGTTACCATGGTTGGTTGTTTCAGAGCTTGCACAGAATTCCACAGAGAAGAAACGGACTTAACTGGACTCCTGGCATCAGTGAGATACTTGTGTGTTTGAAGGATTCATTTACAAATGCGGTGGGGACTGTTCTAGAAGCTGTTTTAATCAAAACAAGATTGACAGGCATGAGAAACTTGTGGGAAATGTGAATGGAAGACATGAGATGGTCTCTTTACACATCAGTTGCGGTTATGATGCTTTCTGTCACACAGCTTGTTATTTGTTTCTCTTACTTCTGCCAGCATTGCCTGTTTAAATTACAGCAGGGCAAAGGGATTATGATTTTTGCAAGCATGGAGATGAGTATCTGGACTGAGAGTAAAGTAATTTGATAAAGGAAGATGGTGGGTAACTGGGGATGATGAGTCTCCTGTTGGATTTGGTCAGAGATCTCTGTCATTGCTGGAGCCAAGGCATATATCATGACAAGAATAGTCACAGTACACAGGGAGATTTAAGTTTTTGTTTTGTAGATATACTGGGTATTTGAGTGGGGTTGTTTGTTTGTTTGTTTTCTCAGCTGCCAAGGGATTATCCTGGATTAAAATTATCCTGCCAAGCACTAATCTGTAAGAGAAGTTTCACACATCGAGAATGCCTGTGCTGCCATTGCAAGTTGACATTTTGCATGCATGTTTCATAGCATAGGTAAGGAACACTGTTACTGAGTCAGACTGATGGTTCAGTGGCTTTTGGTCTGGTGTGGGTAGAACTGGCCCCCTATCATGGTAAGATGTGGGCACTATAGAGCTATGCCTTCAGCTCTCCCACTTTGCCATAACTGCCTGGATCTCTTGTCCTTGTTCTGACTGGTTTATGCTGTCTCGGTTAAAAGGCCAAAGGATCACCAACGTTTTCTGATAGGTTGAGAAATCTGCTGTGCAAGCCAGCTCCAAGGATTGTCCCTCAGTTCCTTGTGTCAAAGGAATAGTGTTCTGCATGCTGCAGAAAGTCTGGGAAATCCCTGTGCTGATGGGGAAGTGCAAAGAATTGCCCGCTCTCTCACCCTGAAGGCTGTTTGCTGATGTTGGAGGCTTCTCCTTCCTCTAGGACAGCATTGAGGGGAGGATGAAGCTACTTGAATTTCCTCCTGCTTGCACTCACTATTTGCATTTTATGTGCTGCCAGAGGTATTACTTTCCAGTGAGTTAATAGCTCATGGCATCTTGCAAGCGGGAGACAGGATTCCAGCTCATAGGAATAGCTTAAAACAGTTGTCATTATTTGTAGAGCAGCAGTGGGCACCAGCTGCCCATTGCACTGGGGCTCTGTGGCACCAGCACATACATCTCTACAGCTTGTTCTGCCCCTTTCTGTGTTCCTCTCTTTAGCCTGTTGGCTTTCAAGAACTGGAGCATACTCTCAATGTGTGAGCAAAGGTCTGGCATAGCGACACCCTCATTAGTATTGGGATCTCTAGATACTACTACAATAAAAAATATTTCTGCATGTGCTCCTTTCAGCCTGGTCACTTGGCTCCAAGACCATCTTTCCTCCTTTTTAATAAAAATCACTAAATAAAAATCACACTGCACCAGTATTGTAGCAGCAGGAACAACAATCTCACTCCACCAAGACCTGATCTTTCCTTGCAGAAAAACAGCGAATTTGTTATCAGAACTGCAAATATTTGATAGCTGAAATAGCTACACTGAAGGAATTGCCTACACTAATAATGTTTTGTTCTTTCTCCTCGGTTTTTCTAAAGCAAAAGAAAATGAGAATACCAGTCTTCACGCACAACCCCTCCCCCCCCCCCTTCTCACCCCACAAAATGAAGGGGAAAAAAGAAAAGTCTAGGGCAAACAGAGACAGGAAAGAAGATTTGTTAGGAAACTCTGAAAAACACCAAAGAAGAATGGTGAAAACTAATTGAAAGTTTCCCATAAAGTATACTGAATAATATAGCATAGATCAGCCAGAAGGCAGTATAACCTTTCTTGTCCTCAGAGTAACTCATTTTACATCAGCCAGAGAGGGATTACACCGGGCACTTTATACCAGAGGGGTGATGGACAGCCTGACAAGACAGCAATTTCCTCTGTTTGGGGTTACTGGAGTAGTTTTATACAAGGTACCTCTCAATCTATGTGTAGGTGCATGTTTGTGAAAATCCAGCCCAAATTTAAGTAATTCCCGTGTTATAAAGTAAAAAAAAAAAAAAAATCTTAAATCTGAAACGTCCAGGTACTTGCTAGCTGCATCCAGCAGGCAGAGGAGGGAAAGGGAAAGTGCTTTTCCTTTCATCCAACGAAAATTATAATGTCAGACATTATAACATCTGAACAGAGCCAGACTGCGACAAGGAAGAACTAAATCATTAGCTGTTTTCACTGGTGCTCAAGATCCTGAAGTATCACCCTAATAAATAACAACTAAAGCATCTTTTAGTTGTGACATTTCATGGTTTTTTGTGTGTTTTAGCCCCACTTGGCAACCAAACCCCACACTACCGCTTGTTCACTGCCTCCTGCTCCAGTGGGACGAAGGAGAAAATCGGAAGAGTAAAAGTGAGAAAACTTGTGTGTTGAGATCAAGACTATCAGTTTATGTGCTGAGCAGACTCCATACAGTATGAAATATCCCTTCGGCCAGGTGGGCTCAGCTGTCCTGGCTATGACCCCTTACAATTCCTCGTGCACCCCCAGCACCTTTGCTGGTGGGGTGGGATGAATAGCAGAAAAGACCTTGATGCTGTGCAAGTCCTGCTCAACAGTGTCCAAAATACCCCTGAATTATCAACAGTGTTTCCAGCAAAAATCCTCAACATGGCCCCATAACAGCTACTATGAAGAAATTAAATCTATCCTAGCCAAAGCTAGAATTCATTTTCATTAGATTTTTCAGAAAAAAACTGCAAGTCACATTTAATGTTGTTTTAGGAAAAAAATTACAGTGTAATGTAGTAGCCCAGGTACAAAGGAAACAACTGCTGAGTGGAGATATATTTACTTCATTAAGTACTGAGTTAATTTACTTTTTCCCCTTGGTTATACAAACCTAAGCAACCTGTGGACATTGCAGTGCAGGGAAAAACCAGCATTAAATCATCATAAAATCTGTACTTGAATTATGTACAAGTCTGTGTTTTAACACAATCTGCTACAGTATGGTCTGGTCCTGACTGGGAGTTTTGGGATGCTAACTCAATCTTAATGTGTGATAATAGTAATACATACCTTTCTGAGGCACCAGTGACGTTTTAATTTTCCAAATATAGATCAAATAACGCTGGGTAAAAGAGCAGGTGCATTTTATTTCTTAGATGAGTTTTCCAGCAGAATATGGAGTCATTGTATGTACTTGAAAAACCAAATGTTTATTTTTAAAGATTGTAATTTTTTTGAGATTTTAAAGAAAGAAAATTAATGTTAATTCCAAATAATAATAAGTAATTTCTGTGAAATATAAGACACTTAAACTTCAGTGAACAAAATCAGAACAAAGAATTTAAACTTTTTTTTTTTGTTGTTCTAAAACAGTGTTTACAATTTAGAATGCTCTGAAGGAACACAAGTGTTAATCTCTAAATTTTTCACAGAATTTGTTTTCATATACTGCTTTTTTCCCCTGTTCTCCTATTTAAACATACAAAAAAGAAACATTTTTAATACTTAACTTTATTTTAATGACGTATTTTGATTACTAACAATTTTCATTGTGATAAACAGGAAAGTTCCCTGGCAGACTTCACCTATGAATTGATGTTGGACAGTAGTGTGCCGACCCTTGAAGCTGTAAGCATCCTGGAAGTCCAACCCAGAAGGACGTTTTTTGCCAGGTAGGCACATAGCAGGATCTTCACTGTTGAAAAATCAAATGCCCATCATTTTTTTCTCACTTTAGCTCCTTTGTGTTTTGAATGGCAGCAAGTAGAATCTCAGTCCTCTGCAGAAAGTTAAAACTGTTAAGCAATTAATGAAGTTTTAAGCTCTCAAGTCAGAATTTTTGTTTCTAAGAGGAGCAAGTACTGACCAAATAGCAAAACACATACATTTAGTATAAAGGACCATGTGGAAAATGAGCCATTTCAATCAGACTTGTCAGCTCTCATGAACAATAGAGATGCTCCTATCTAACAGTCAAAGATCTATATTTGTCACCTGCTTATTTCTGCTGGTATTTTGATAGTTTTGTACTTTGTATGCTTACGCACATTATTGATCTCTCTAGTGCTCATGATTCCCATTTTGACACAGATTTCTGGGAATCTAAATCATGGTTCAGTTATCAAGACTACATCTGCTAGCCTTGAGATGACAGGAATGAAGATTTCACAGAACTCATTAAATGTTTGCATGGTTGAAAGAGTATGAACCAAACATGCTTTGCAAAGAGAATTGTTTGGGTTTTTTCCCATTAAGGTTTTCAAGAACATTTTATTCTCTTCCAAGAATCCTCCCTGATGACGACAGGAAAAAAAAAATCATAGTTCAGAAATTACACTACTCCGCTTCACTGAAGTCTGACAATTTTGTGTTTGAGGTTTCCTTCCTGAATACCATTTTCCCATTTTGTATTTATTCATCTCACTGAAAAGTTGCTTTGAAATTTGAAGTGACTTCAACAGGACTTGGTGCGCTAAAGCTGGCCATTTTAAAGACTTCCCACTCACTGCTAGATGATATTTAGCTGTCTCAATGTGCCTCCCATCTCTGTGAGTCACGAAGATACATGTAGAGAGTGACCTGGCTCAGGAAGGGCCATGGAGAAGTCTAACATCATCACAGACAATAAGAAATCACTGTGGAGCTCCAAAACCAAGAACTTCAGTGTGATTCTTTTGTGGGCAGATTGGGCTACATGGCTCTCACGACCAAACACACTTGAATTTCTTGAGGCATACTTGTTTCATTCTGTGGTGTGAGCAGCAAGGGAAGTTCCTCACTGCCTTACCACCCAGGAATTTCTGCCACTAGGTCTGGGTTCTTTACTTTGCTCCTCTGGCCTGGAGAGAAAAAGGGCAGGATCTAAAAATGCTACCATCTCCTGCCAATCTAAGGTACATAGACAAGTAGGGAAAAAAAAAAAAAGTTGTTTGCTCGGTGGGGATTTTTTGGGATTTGTTTGTTTGGTTTTATGTGCATCATATGAGTACTTGTTTGGTTTTGGGTGGCATTCTCAAAGGCTTGTAGTGACATTTGGGCTTACACTCACCTTGAAAGCCAGTGGGAACTGCTTGAGCATATATTTGCAGCAGCTGCCTATGAAAAAGGAAAATATATTTTATTATTTTGTCTTAATAAACGTGCTAAGCATGATGCATTAGGTATAACCTGTATGTCCTTTACATTTCCCACCAGTGCTCTGCAGCAGAGACAATTTTTTCTGTGCATTGAGGTGGGGAAGCTGAGGAAGAAGAGTGCAGGGACTTCCTGTCTCCTGTAGTCCAGGGGAAGAGGTGTGACAGCTCAAACTGCACAGTTGCGCTACAAAATCCTGGGGCCTAGGTTGCTGAGTTGTGTATGCATTATAGCTTTGGCAGAAAATTGGAGCAGATGTCAGGGATGCAGATGAGTGAGATACTGGACTCGGATCTGTATGAGTCAAGGCAAAACACTTCATCCCAGTGACTTGGGGGACTTGATTGCAGCCTTCTGGCAACTGAGACTGATATCCTCAGGCTGTATAGACTGCAAAGAGTTTACTTCCTACATGTGCAAGATTATGTACAACATATATAGGCCCCAAAGTCTTCTGTTGTGTCTGGCACCAGGGAGGCTCAATACTCAGAGCTTTTGGGCTCCTCTGACTCATGTTCATGCTCGTTCGTGCTAGGATTTTTGGGGCACCAGTGTCACTGATGTGACAGGAATTAGGTGCAGGTTTGAAAGACCCTAACAACTCATATTTGATAAATTGCAGTTTTCTTATGATGCAGGGTATCTTACAGTGCAATGAAGTACCTCCCTTATTGGTCTACTAGTCATTAAATAATTCCTCTAACTCATTTTATGTCTTTCTGTTGCCAACTTAGAGACTTATAGTGCTTTCTCAGTTAAATCATCGTTTCCTAATGATCCAGCTGAATTTTTATGTCCAACCTATCCCCCAGGAGACTTTTATATACACTGTAATAATACTGTTTGCTGGGTGCTGGCAGTTAAGTGTTCTAGCACCTTATTTTACAGCCTTTGATACATTTCTGAGAAAGAAAGCACTTGGACTATTTATGAGAAATCAGAATGGCAGTTGTGTTAAGACTGCAAACACAAAGCACATGCTTAGCTTTATTTAGGTGCTCCAAGCTTTACCCAGAATGAAAATTCATCCCTGTATTGGCTGGGCTTCGTTTTCCTTGCCACTGCTCTTGCTGTATTACTGATTCCATTACTGCAATCAGCATGACTGAGGGGACTGGGGGTTTGGTACTGTCAGCTGTATGGCACAGCAAGAGGGAGCCTGGAGGGTTTCTGACCATGTCCTTTAGGTTGCAGGCTCTTTGGGAGATCTCCCACAACTTGCCTGTTATACTTTTTATACTATATTAAGTAAACTAAACCAACCAAATGAGTCATTTTAGGTAGTTTGATTTTTGAAAAACAGGGTGTTTCTAGACTGTCAGAAAAAGAGTTGCAAATGTAAATGGAAACACTCCCCAGACAGTTTGAATCATCTCAGAATAAAAGATTGTGCCATTGCACTTCAAAATATTTTTATTTCCACTTAAGATTTTATTTATTTAGTCTTAAATTTAAAAAGTAAACAAATCAAGTTTGGGATGAAGCACAGTATTTTCATAGTTTTTCCATTAACTGTTGAGGAGAAATATTTTTAGTGCAAAACTAATAGGTTTTTAGGATCAGCATCTTTCTACACATGCTTGCACAAACCAACATTTTCAGAGGTTTCCAGTCCAGTTACTCAACAAAAAAAATCAATTACTAGCTGAGCCCTAGCTAGGAGGCAAACTAGTTGAGGTGAAGGCAGCTTTCATAGCTGTGCTTGTTTCTTTCTCTTCTTGCTCAGATTCTGGCTTGCACCTCGAGGCCAGGTACGTGCTGTGGGAGGCACTGCTGGGTGTCTCCTCTTTCTGGCAGGGGGGAAACCCCTCTGTAGCTGCTGAACTGCTTATCAGACTTTCTTCTTCCTGTTGTTCCTCCTGACACAGGGGTTATGAATTCATCTCACCTGCCACAAAGCACTCAAGGATAAGGCCTGGTTGTGAGGTGTCGTTGCAGCTGTTTCAGGGCAAGTGACCCAAGCACATCCTCTGTGTTTTGCCTGTGGAGGGTTGGGTAGCAAAAAGCTAAGAACAGGTGGCTGAGGTGCAGTAGGTTGGATGTCTCTGTGCTGCTTGTTGGGGCAATAGCATTTCTCTCTGCTGTGACAGTTCCTGCCAGACTGGAGCACAGGCTGCCTTTTTTTCTCATTTTTTATATCAGGATTCCATGTCTCCTGCATTCAGCTGGTAACGTTTTTCTTGCAATTCCATGTTATAAGCCTGTGAGCTGTAGTCCAAAACAGGGAGATAATATTGAGCCTCTTTTTGATTTCAGATATCCCTCTTTCACTGGTGGAGGGATATACTATGCAAAAAGAGAATTTTTTTTTATTTTTTTTTAATTTAAAATCATTGGCATGGCTCTCTTCTTCTGAATGTTTCTTCTTTCTGAGTGCTAAGGTCATTGTACAAGATAAATTTCTCTTTTGAAGGCTGAATTCCTGCACAGCAATGCAATTCAGTGTGCCCATAATTTTTAAGATATACTGAGGTATTACAGAATAAGGTATTAACTGAGGAAGATGGCAGAGTTTGAGGGAGCCACGTTTTGTTTTTCTGGACAGGAAAGTGTGTGCTCTGTGCATATAAAACAGTAATTGGTGTTCTCTGCAAGCAGCAGGATTGAGATTTCTGTGAATAATTTAAATTTCTTTTTAAAACTCATTATTTCCCTTTCCTTGTGTTATAGTTTGCTATCTTCATTTACTTGGTAGAGTTCCTTGGTGTTTTGAGAAATGCTGTGTAAATAATAAGCCAACAATTCCTATTCATCTACTCTTGTTCATGCTGTTTGAGATCATTAGGCGGACACTGGGCCCCCTCCTATCCGTGTCAGATTGCTGTGTGATTTCTAAATAATGATTTTGTGTCATGTAACTTAGGTTAACTGAAACTCCTGGACTGAAAATATAATACTGATACTTTGTATTTGGTACTGTAAACATGTGTAATGAAAAGCTGCCTTATGTAGTGCAGTCTCTCTCATACTGAATTTGCAGATCTTATATGGTTTGCAATCACCATATTACAACATCCAGGATGAGATTTGTACAGCATCAGTGTCATGCTAGTCCCTATTAAAATCAAAGGGAATTTTTCCACTGGCTGCAATTAAAGCAGTTAGACAGCACTGAGACATGAGGATAGAGGCACATCCTTCCAATTACAGGTAACTCAATCAGACCCCTTTGTATTCTTGTTTATTTACTTAATGAATGGATATCACACGAGGGTATGTGGTATCCCCCCACCACGGGAAAGAGCAAAGCAAGTCAAGTTGATAATCTCCTGTCACTGCTTGCAGTGGCACAGCAGTTTCTATTTATTGGCAGGAGTGGAATGTTTTGGGATGTGAAGTTATGCCATTACAAAATACCCTTTTAACTATATCACAACAATTCATTAAGTTGAGACCCTAAGTCATAATTTAATAACTCTAACCCAGAAACAGCCAGAGGAGCCTACTCTGAAGCTTGCAATTATGTTTCTCCATCTGGGCTGAAGTAAGCTTTCAAACTGAGTGTGTGCAGTAGGCTTCATTCCTCTGATTATTCACATACCTACAGGTAAACTTTTCAGACTTAGTGCAGAGAAAAGGGTTTGCCAGACCAGGAAAATCTTGACAAACAGTCTTTAAGCTCTCTTTTACTGGGAATTGCAAACCTTTTACTTGTGGGCACAGAAACAGCATTTCTGTGAAAAAAAGTCTGCTAAATTATGAACTCTTCAGTTTGAAAATGCCTTAAGTTGGCTTCTGCACGAATGCGCAGTTTCGTGCAGGAAGCTGTAGGACACAATTAAAGCGTATTCCCTTCTGAAAAGTATGAGCCACACTATTTCTCCAAAGCAATGATAATATTTGTTGTCACAATTAGATCCAGCCTATAGTGACTGCTCAGCTGTACTGTCATCCAGGAGGCAGAGGGGACATGGTAACATTGAACAGTGCTTCCAGCTCAGACTGAAGGTACTAAAACATACTAGGTGATTGAAAAAAGAAATAAATGTTTCTTGGGGCAACCCACGATACCTTACCAGCTGCTGACCAATATATTACAGCAGCATGTGTCCATCTGCTCCTGTAAGGCCTCTGCCATATAAGAACATCCTTGCTAAAATATTTCATTCAGACATGAGTGGACCTGCCTGCTGCCTGCCTTTCAGCCAGCACGGAGAAATACTGAAAGCACAGGAGGGGCACGGACTGCTGTGAAAGCAGGAGGGGACAGATCTGTCAAAGGGTGTAAGCAGGCCAAAGGAAGGCAAGTCTCCCTACTGAAGGATGGCAAGTGCCTGAACCGTGCTTATTAGCTGTTTCCCATACACGTGGGGCTCGTGGCTGGACAGGCTGTTTGCCTCCCTGCTCCCTCAGCAGCCATATGGATTTACTTGCCGCTTAGAACCAAACTTAGCTGAAGGGCAGGGATTGCAGAATAAAATGTTCCTAAGACATAACTGAGAGCTCATGATGTGGTGGAGGAGAAAGACATCCAAATTGATGTCTTCACAGTGGAGAAGAGGGCAGCAGGAGCCCAGCTACTTTAATTAGGCACTGGAGAATCTGGACGGGAGCACGCTGCAGGAAAGCAGGCTGGATAGTTCATAGACTACTTGTTATTAGGAGGGCAGCCTGCGGGGGCTCGGGGCTTGCAGTGGAAGTTTGTTTATGATGCAGCACACTCTCCCAATCTGCTGTAAAGGAAGCCTGGATGGGGCTTAGAAATCAGATTTAACTCTTCGCTGGGACCAGTCCAAGCTCAAAACAGAACACAAAGCAAGGCCGAGCCCCTGTTCTTCTCCTAACTTTGCCTGCTTGCTCTGGTAGCCTTTCCTTGTCTTTGACCTGAGAATTGTTTCCTGTGAGTTGTGTGGGTCACACGCACTCCTGTGAATATGATTTGGATTTGTCAAGCTGTCTTGTCAGAACAAAAAAGCTATTTTTGCTCAGGAACCTTATGATCCCCAACCTAATGGGAAGAGATAGGGCAGCAAAATCTCCCTATAGGTAAAAGATCCTGCTTCCCTGAGGTTTTAGAGCAACTTATTTTATTTTTACATAAATATAAATATAAATATAAATATAAATATAAATATAAATATAAATATAAATATAAATATAAATATAAATATAAAAAGGATTTGAATGTGCAGAGGGTAATCTATCATGCAGGCTTCTGTGATCCCTTTAGATGAAACAAAATTAATTTTAATCTCTCAATGTTTGTACGAGAGGGAGCAGTGGTATTTATTTGGCAGGTGTGTGGGCACGCTCTCTCTGAAGCACGCAGTAAAGCAAAGCATAACAAATCTGTATTTACAAATCTGAGGAAGCCTGCACTGCAGTCAACTTATTAAAGTTCTTTCAGCAGCTTGAGAGATGATTTGCATTGAGCGCCTTAGCCCAGGTTTACTGAGACAGAGGAAGGTGTTGACACAGTATGTGTTTGAAACATTGCTTACACTTTCTCACATGAAACTTCAGCTGTTTCTTCGAAGTTGGCCACATGCTGAGATGAAGCAAAAAATATTTTAAAAAATTCCTTGTCAGATGCTTTGCTAGATGAGAGAAAAGATACAAAAACAAGTACAGAAACGCAGAGGAATTATTTCTGCCCATTAAAATTTTGAGTTTGCAGTCTCTTATTCACAGATTTAACTAAAGGAAGAAGACCAACATCTGAACTCTGCAAGCAGTATTAGTTGCTGTATGCGTGTGAGAAATCAGGAGCTGGACTTCAAAGTGTTTTTTATTCGGTGAAGGTTATGTTGTTTAATACTTAGAGAATGGTGCTTAGCAGAAAGAGATAATTAGAAAGCAGAAGCAAATGCCACTGCTCCAGCAGCATGGAAGAATGTAAAATGCCATTGCCATGTGCAGCAGGCTGCAAAATGAGGAAACCCATCTGGGAAATAATGGTTCAGAAAGTCACTGTGTTAAGGAATAATGGAAAGGAGGGCTGCTCCACCCTCTCATTTCGCTTGAGGAGGTCAATGGAAAGACAGATGAAAAGGGGGACGCAGCTTAAAGAGCCCGTATGTTTCGTTTTCAGGTAAGATGGAACAGAAGGAAAGCAGACATTCCCCCTGGGCAAGGGACGGCTTTTTCTCTTCTCCTGCTTAACTGCTTGCTGCTTGCTTTTCCCTGGAATCTCTTCATGTAATATTTGAATTGAGGTTGACTGTTTTCCATAAGAAGTGTATCAGCTCCTGTAGAGCCAAGCGTTTCGTAAAGGCATAGAAGATCTGTATTACTCACTTGGCCAGATATGATGTGCACGTTCCTTCCAAATATAATAGTTTCAGGTGAAAAAATCCAGGAAAAGACCCCACATATTAAAAAAGCAGTGCAGATTGTGGCTACTGCTCCTTTTAACCAGCACAGTCTGTTTCCTCAGACTTGGTGATTCTGGCAATTCCAAATTTCTTTCAGTGGAGCAAGGCCCAGAGAAATCATGATTCAGTTGTTTGCAGGAAGGATGGAGCTGACATCTACCAGGACTAATGGAAGACAGCAATCGTGTGTTGTCCCTTTCACGTCCCAAGATAGATCCTAAATAGACAGTTTGAAAAGTTAAGATCAAGTGGGCTGGAGAGATGACAGTGTGAAGCTTCTCTATTCTGAGAAAGCAGGTAGAAGGGATGTCAGCAAGACAGTTGCTTACTTGGCTTTATTGGCTCCCTGTTGTGCTAACTTCCAAAGGAGCTGGGAGGCTGCAAAACAGGCTGCATCAGACTCTCAGCAGCTCATATTGTCCAATAAATCAGTCCTAATGGAGCACAAGGACAGAAAGTTGTCTTAAGCATAGAGGCTTGTTCCTGGAGAGAAGGAGGAGATTTACCAACAGGTACACAGCTAGAAGTGTTGTTGGCTTTTTGCCATCTTTCCATACATTTGCTGATGAAGCCAGAACAAAGTGAATGAAATTAAATCTCATTAGGATCCTGCTGCTTTTAACTAACAGAGCCAGTCTGCTGAGACGCGATACTTATGTCAATTCTGTAGGGTTTTTTTTGTTTTTTTCTCTGAAGTATACCATCCCTACCAAAGGAGGCCCAGAAAACCACCTGACCTCTGAGGCTGTGTTCAGATCCAGCTCTCTAAACTAGCCCCCTCTAGTAAGAATAATGTCAGCTTTTGCAAGGCAAGTCACTGATATCTCTGCATTTGGTATGAAAATGGGCAGTCAGTGACAGCAGAGCTGATGGCAGCAGCGCATGTGCTGTCCTGTGTTATTAACTGGGGATCAGAGGGGCTCTGCTCTTGATTTGTATCACTTTTCAACTAATCAGAGAAAACATGGTATGGAAAAGGATTTGTTGCTGGTTTCACATCGTTATGCTCATTCCTCACCATTTGTAGTGCCTCTGTATTATACACAAAAGCTAAGTAATGCTCATATTTTCACCCCACACAGGGAAAAATTGGATTGCCTTAGTGCCCTTGAGGTTTCCCAGGTCTAACTAGACTTTTATGGGGAGGAAAGATGGCCAAGTTTTGTGACTTCTGAGAGAGAGATTCCTCCATCTAGAAAGCCTTTTGAATAAGAGCTCTGTATGTGTCAGAGTTTGCATGACCTATCTTGTTCTTTGGATTCTTCAGCTTTAAGTATCCTACAGGTAAAGTTAAGTGAAACCCATTGAGTACCTTCTTGTATGGCTTAATTAATTTGTTTTATTTTGGTCTAAGTTTAAATATTCGCAGGTGTTGAAGTCACTTCAGCTTGAGTCTCATCTCTTGCTGTGAATGTTTCATTGGTGGAAATCTTTTCTTTTTAGTGCTTTGGCCACACAGGTGACAAAACAGATGCAAAATGTGATACTGTTCCAGTTCTACCTCATTTGGGTTTGCTAAACATGGTTGCCACTGCTGGTTGATTTGAAAAGGCTAACAAGGGATTTTTTCCCAGGTTCCACTTGCTCCAATGAAATTCATAGCTTTTGTGGTTCCTTTTGAGCACTGCATATTTATTGAGGTCCCTTTTATTTCCTTTTGCATTGCACAGCATTCCACAGCTTTAAATTGCACTGTCATGGGTGACAGCTGGGCCTGATTCAGTTCTAGGGGAATGTAAATAAACCTCCATATTTCAATAGTGTAAAAAGTATGTTACAGTTTTTCACAAATAGGCAAGAGGGAAAAGCATGCTTATTTATCACGGTGCAAAGATACCTATACAAGTTTACAGATGCTCTTCTGCAGCAAGGGTGCTTCTGTCCACTTGCCTTAGTTCAGTCTTCAAGTCCTTCTGTGTCAAAGCAGAGTGTGCAAGTAACTGAACTGCCACTCCAGCAAGTGTGACATCTATTCCAGGCTAGATTTTTCGGCTTCCATGTTTGGCAGAGATTATTGCACCTTACGGGACTGTTCCTGCAGAGTTCCTGGGCAGAAGGCTTAGAAGATAGGTCAGATTGCTCTCTGCCAGCACCAGCAGGTAGGCTGGGACCCATCTCCCCAAATTTTTGGTTTACTGGCTGTATAAGTGTAGAAAAATGAGTTTAGGTCCCTTATGAAAAAAATTAATATTCTGCTTTATGAAAGAGGTTGAGACTGTTTCATGACCTGCAATTGTAGACTTGAATACAAATATTCAAATATTCACTTTGCCTGGAGACCTTTCAGGATGTGACTTTCAGAGAAAACCTTCTATAAAATGTGCAGGCTTGAGTGTTTGCTTTTTTGAGGATTTTTTTCCTCATTTCCTCAGTCAAAGACAAGTGAGATATGCCAGGAAACAACCTCTGAGAGGAACAGGAGCCTGAAAATACATGTGCGCTCTCTGCACAGACAGAAATATAATCCAGAACTAGTCACTAAAACAATAGCCAACTGTGCTTTTGAATCTAATTGCAGTCCAAGCTGAGGGGACAGTAGAAATCATTTGATTTTGTTTGCAAGGATCCACTAGAATGAAAGTGGTGGGTATGTGATGGAGTCAGGAACACGAAACTGTGAGACCTGAAACTTTAATTAGCCCTGAGGCTTTCTGTTCCCTGTTTCTTGTAGATTCCAGTAGTTCTTGCCAGTTCAGGTACTGAGAAAAGCAGTATTCAGTGAGTCCAAGGGGCAGAAGCTGCCTGCTTTCTCCTGTGTGCTGTTTCTGTGGGGAGGCTTTTGCTGGTAAACTTTTAGCACTCAATGTGATGCTCATGGTGTGTGCTCTCTAGCTAGATACACATCTCCTGTGCTTACAGGTCACACAGCTGAAGGAGCTGCTCTTTAAGGTCTTCTTGGGCTGCCTCTTAGTACGGTGATCCTTTCCCTGTCATGGAATCTGAGAGCAGGTGCCAGGTCTTTGGAGAGCAGATAGTTAGATTGCAAATTCAGCCAACAAAACTGTAGAACGGCATAATTATAACGTTTTAAAATATACCTGTATCACTTGGGTGAATTTTTTCGTCTTCCAGTCTGAGAATAACCTCTGCTCTCCTGTGGAAATGCATCTAGCATTTAAATGGAGTCTACATGTTTCCCTTGGACATTCAATTTTGGCTAAAGCTTTCAAAAGAAAAATAAAAATCAGACAAAAGGCACTTATCCTGTGATAATGGTTCTGTTTCAGTTATGTTTTTTAATTATGCTAGCTGGCTGTGTAAACTTAATTGCATTAGAGGCTACTAATTATCTGATTAAGAAATGCTTGGCTGTAATAGCTTATTTTAATGAATTGACCATGTATGCATGTGATTTTTAGTTGTTTAGCTGTTACTTGAAATTGTTAAACTCCATCAGGTGCATTCTCTCTTTTTTTTGAACCTTTAATTTTAGATCTAATGTGTGAAACATGAATACATCACTCGCAATCTTGAATGGTTGAATATATTTTGCTGCTTATGCCTACCTGTGAGTGATCCCACCTTTTTTTTTTTCCTTTTTTTTTTTTTTGTCTCTTCTTTCCTCCTCATTGCATTTGCTTCTCCTAAGTGACATGAGAGATTTTATTTAGAAGCTGAATTGTATTTAAGCTGTCTGGAGAAGGAGACAGTGCTTCTCCAAATTATCTAAAAAAAGATGGTGCAGAGTTAGTGTCTTCTGGCTAATGAATTTCAGAGGATCTGGTCCTTTAGATCATCTGTAGGCCTGGATTGCTTGGCTGAATGTGGGCTGTCACCTCCATCCTAGGGGTCATGGCCAAATGATACTATTGGAATGAAAAGTAGAGATGTGAGCCTGACTAATCTCATTTCACCAGCTGCTTATGCTCGCTCTTGGGAATGCAATGAATTATAAATCTGCAAGTAGAGTTGTGGCCAGGAACATTTCTGAACAACTGTCCAAGCTAAAGCAAAGTATTTGTTCACTTGGTTTCAATTGATTTTTGAGGAGTGATGTCTTAAAACATTTCCTGCCCTTTTGAGCACTTTCTGAATGCCAGGGGGATTTTGGAGTCATTGCAGAAATGATGATAAAGGAGACGAGATGAAATGGAAGAAATTTGAGGTGTTTCAAGCTCCCCTATTCATTTAACCTTTCCAAAATGGCATATGAGCTACCCATATGTTTTTGAAGCTATGGAAAACATAAAAATACTTTGGCATAGACTGAGAATTTTTCTCCATATTTTATTTAAGATAACTTTCACTCTTCATTTTTCAGTGCTGGTAATGCTGAACAAAATCTGTGCTCACAAAGTGAAATATAATTGCCTCCTGTGGCAGATTTTTTGCCTCTGATTAGGAGCTGGTTTAAAACCTGATTCATCTTGGTGCTGAGAGAAATGTCTCTGGAGAGATGCTGTTATATATGTACTTGAACCTATCCTGATGTTTTAGTACCTGAGGAGGGCCAACTTCTAGATCTGTTTGCAGAAAAATTTCCATTGGAGCTTCCCAATTGTGGTTTAATCTTGTTCCCATGTCCAACTCTTTCTTTGAGTTTTTGCTGTGCACTTCCCCTTGGATGCATCGAAAGTGGGTTTTGGAATATTCCCAAAGAATAGCAGGCAGTCCTGCTTAATAAACAGGTGGAGAGGGAACAGATGCTGTTGAATGAGACCTGTGTCATACCCTCTCTCCCCCCTCTCCCAGACTTCCCTTCTCAATAGTAATGCCCAGCACAGTCTTACTTCCTCATTTTGGCTTTGTTTACTCAAAAATAAACAATTTAATTTTCTTGTCCTCTGTAGTAGGTAACTCTCAGGAGTTTGCTGGTGACTAAAGGAAACCTCTGACCCTTTTTATCTGCCTCAAGAATTAAGTTGAAACCTCTAACTCTTCACGCCACCAGCACTGCAGAGCATTTGGCCCATTTAGCAGCAGTGAGTAGAAAGATTTTTCTGTGCCAACTAGCGCTGGGAGCCCTGTGGTGTGTGGGCAGGTGGGAGAGGTCTTGTCTTGCTAGGTCTGAGTGAAATGCCGTGGAATGAGTTCACAGGATCTCTGTTTGAACTCTACCCGGGTTCCTTTGGCTATGACTTTATGGATGTGATTTTTCTTGGATGTTTTTGGTCTTGGAGTGAAACACTCCCTTAAGCTCCTGCCCAGTCTGTTAGCATTGCATTTTATTGAAGCAAATGAATAAACAACAAGCATTTAGCACATTTACCTCCTTCACCAGGTTCATAGGTGGCTCTCAGTGACCTCAGACCTGGCTTGCCAAACAGGTTCCTGGCTCAGGGGGAAGGCAGAAGCTGAAAGAGGGCTGTCAGAAGCAGGTTGCAGGCAGCATTAGAGATCCAGGCAGCTCTGATGGATGTTGCAGAGTTTTGGCCTCGTGGGACAGTCTGGGACCTGAAAAAATGATAGCAACTCTCTCTTGTCAGGACCCAGGGGCCTCTGTCATGGATTAGGGGTCAACCTAGAGAGTTGTGTAATGGGCTTTGGTCAGCAGTCATCAGTCAGCATGCGAATTTGAGATCAGGTAGAGAAAAAAGAATTCTGGAACTGGAGGAGGAATATATGAGGACAGGCAATGAGGCATGACTGTGTTTCTGCCCTTCCATGAGTGACAGGTAGTGGTAATAGGGGATTTAAAGCTTGTTGGGCAATTTTAAATGAGCTGCATATCCTGATGCTTGGGTGAAAGGTATGCAAGATCTATCTCCTCTTGCCTATTTAGCCTAGGACAGCAACAGCAAGTCTACAGACAGGCTGTAGTGGTGAAGAATTATGACAGAGGTCAGGGTGGTTTTTGCCTCCAGCAGAAGATCTCTAGGCTCCTGCTGAGGTTCTCTGAGCACATATGACCCCAGGTCTGAAGAAGGTACTCTTTGGAAGGGCAGCAGCATCTGCTCTAGCCTGTCTGTGGGAGAGGGTGAGCTGCGCAAGCAGGAAAAACTGCAGAGAGAGAACCAGAGGAGGAGGAAAGGAGGAGAAAGCCAAGAGGCAAATACAGCTGGAAAGAAGGGGTTAAGATAGCTGCTACTGTTCAGTCTTCTGTCACTCTCTAAAAAGCTTGTAGAGAGCAATTAGGAGCTGGAAAAGAAACTTCTGTCCTGCTGCAGTCTCAGCTTTTGCTGCCAGGTGCTGCAGGTAAAGGCAGGCACTGCCACTTCCTATTTAATTGCTGTTTGGTGAATAAGCCTTTGGGTTTTTTTCCTTCTCCTTATTGCCACCTCCAGATTCTGCAGGTGGAAAAGCCAGAACAAATAGCTTCAGGAACTCTTAACATGACGGCCCTGCAGGGCTGGTGATAAGAATTAATCTCAGGCATATTTCTTTTTCTTCTGCTGTTTTTGGAGAGACAGGAGAAATAAGGGAAAAAGTGTGTGAAGATACTCTGAGACAGACTCTTCTCCTTCTTTTTTTTTTTTTTTTCCAAAAGGCTGGTGTAGGTATTAGCTGTCTGATGAGAGAAAGAATATAAGCGTAGATAGAAAGAATTACAGTGTAGTTACTTCCTTTAGGGGAAAAAGCAAAAAAGAAAAAAAGATGGATCTTTGTGATTTGCTTTTGGATGTTTTTCAAATGAGTGGTACAATCTATAGTGCCAGATTATGTGGACTCTTTAAAGAGTATATTTCTAATCAAAATAAAGCTTTCTCCAATGTTTTACCAAGATTGCACAACATAAGGATGTAATGACAACTAAGTATAGGCATTTGCTATGCTGAAGGTAGCCAGCAATCTTTAATTTGCTGTATGGATTTGCATGGCTGTGTTGAATATTATTTCCATCTTCAGAGATGCGGTTATGACTGTTCCCCTCCCCAGTATCTGATAGCCTTAATACCAAGATTAACTTTCTCTTTTCCTTCCTAACAAAATTGATGTAATAAAAAGTAAATTAATAGAGGCTGCTTAATGGGAATAGCCAGCTATAAATACCCAAAGCATTTCATGTTAATTATAGTTTTGAGGCCTGCCTTGAAATTTTCTACTTTTCCCTTTACAATATTAAAAATCTGACAGGAATGGGTTGGAAAGGAACCTTAAGAGAACTGCTGCTACTTTTCATTGATTTAAAACATGATTTTTTTAGTAGAAGATTTTCAGAGTTTAAAGATTTGGGAACTTGGATTCCATGGAGCCTGTGCTATCTCACCTCCCACATTGCTAAGGTGTAGGTGAAAAAACTGTCTGAAAAGTGTTTTTAAAAGGGTAGTAATAGCCAGTGCAATTATAGTAGTTTTGGAAGAAACAAAATATTTACAGATGTTAAAAATATGATTAATTATGTACAAATAGACTGGAAATTTGCATGCCATGAAAATCGCAGATCTGATTTGTTCTCAGAGGATATGCTGAAGTATAGCTCCATTTCTTTTTGACTTTGTGATGAAAGGCAATAAAAAGGCAAGATGTTCTGTGTTGAAATTGGTAAAATACAAGGTTTGTGTACTTCCCTACTGGCTTGAAACTCCATATTCACGATGATGCCTTTGAATCCTTCAAGATGGGGTGTGGTTGGCTCAACCAGAAACACAATGCATCAGTGAAGACCCCAAAATTACCATCCTGTGTCAGTAGCTGGTATGCACCTCAGGACAGAAGTTACAGGGGAATTTGTGACCTTGTTCATGAGTGCAGGATGGTTCCTGGAATCCACCCTCCATAAAATCACCCTGATCATTCACTGGCTTCTCCGTTAGCGTTGCTGTAGGCTGCAACTGTGCCATCTGCCCTTCTGGTGCTGCTGTGACTTACAGCAGGGAGATTGTTCAGGACTAGGGCTTCCTTAAAATTCGATATTAAAGAGCTGCTTGTTATCATCTCATAGAATCAGAGTGGTTAGGAAGGGACCTTAAAGATCATCTAGTTCCAACTCCCCTGCCGTGGGCAGGGACACCTTACAGTAGACCAAATTGTTTGAAGTCCCATCCAGCCTCAACCAGTTTGAGTGCTGTTGTTGCTGAAGCTGAGACCCTTCAGTTTGAGCTGGCTCCAGATACATGAAAGAGGAGGAATATGTCAGCCTTCTCACTCTGTTTAACTGTTTGGCTTCATGTAGAGATGAATGTTGTCATGTGAGCATAGAAGATAATGTGTTTTCTGTGGCAACTAAACATAACAATTAGGCAGCAGGAGGAGGTCGAGCATCATGACTCTAAATCCCGGATTGTGAGAAAAATCTCCATAGCCCTAGATATTTAACACAGCTGGAGCTCTATACCACTCTAGCTCTGTTGGCATCGATCCTGATGTGGGAGAGTAGGAGGAGAATCGTACTGATTACTGGTCTTCTGTGTCTTGGTCAATGTATATATCTGCTTCACTGAAATATTTTGATAACTGGCAATCCTCTTTTAACTCCCCTTGAGATAAATGCTTCTATTTAGCCTGGGTTTTGTTTTGTTGCACAACATACAATGCGATGCTGCACTTTGAAATATCTTGAAGCAAAATGCAGTAAGCTAGGAATAGTTTTGTGCATATATAACAAAATGCAAGTCTTTGGTGAAGTTGCAAACAGCCTTAGTCTTCTTTTGGTTTATTTTCACAGGTTTTGCATGTGTACTGTGGTGTCAGGGCATGACTTTGTGAATTTGATTTATTTTTTAAAAACTTCTTGTAGAGGTTTAAGTGAAGTTTCTATTTGAGTTGAACATCTTTTCTTGGATCCAATTGATTTGTTTCAGAAAACAACCTAAAAATCCCCAAACCGGAAGCACAACTAAAGTGAAATTCATAGTTGAATTTTGCCCCACTTGAAGGTGGAGTGAAATGATGTTTGTTGTCCTTTCAATAAGATCTCAAACATGAAAGCTTTTAAGAAAGTAGGGGAGTTGTCACATGTGAGGCTTATTTACCTGACCATTAATTTAGCAACACAAAGACAACTTTTAAAAGGTATGAAAAGGATCTGTTTTCACAGTAGTAAAATAATTGTCAGTGGAATTCCAAAGGGTTTTTGCTGTCATCAATGCTGATACTCATTCATATTCATCTGTTCATTCTCAGTATATTCATAAATGAAATGGAAAAGGGGCAAACTGTTATTAAGGACATGAATTAGTGCTATCAATAAACATTATTCACAACAGTAAAGATGAAGGCCTACTGAAAAATTATGGAAGGACCCTATGAGATTCAGTGGCTGGGCAATAGATGAGCAGATCAAATTAAACATAGATAAATGTTAAGTGATGCATGGGTGGGAAAAAATCTTAGTTTCACATATTATGTGGTAGCTTCTGCACTGTCCAGTAAATCCCTGGGAGGTAGATCTGGGCTTATGACAGAGAGTTCCCTGAACACATCAGCTCAGAAGTCAAAGAGCAGAGCAGCACTGGCAATATTAAAAGTAGAATAGAAAGGAAAGTAAAATCATGGTACTGCATGAAGCTGAGGTTTGCATATTGAAAACTCTGTGTGGTTCTGCTTTCTTCATCTCAAAACAGATGTAGTGCAGCTTGAAAAAGTTTCAGAGAATAATTAGGGGCTGACAGTTGTTGGGGGGAATATGATGGGTAACAACACTGAGTGGTATGGGAAAGGTGATGGGGCTCAGTGAACTACAGTATCTCACTACAAGAACCTATGGTCCAGGTTCTAAAGAAACAAATATAGTTTTCATGTGAGGTTTAATTATACTCCAGAAGTCTTTTTAACAGGATGTTATGAATACTAAAAATGGCATGCTTTGTGTGAAAGACTCTATGAATTCATGCAGGAGACAAATGGTTCCCCAGAGTCCTTGGGAGGTTTCTTGATGGGGGGGGGGAAAGTACTAAATATATGTGATCTGTTCTTACCCTTTTTACGTAGGCATCTGCTTTTGGTAGTCGTCAGTGAGAGGATATTGGCTCAGACAGACCTTTGGCCTGACCCACTGTGTTACTTTTATGTCCTGAACAGATAGACTGCATTATGGTCTTTGTGATATTTATAAATTCTTACAACCCCAAAAAACTGAGGGCAAGAAATAGAATTTTATCAACGTTCTCTCTAAATTGGAGAGATACAGGTTTGATGTATGGACTGTTCAGTGAATAAGGAATTGCCAGAATGGTTACACCCCGAGAGTAGTGCTCAATGTCCTGTTGTAGTTCAGTGATGTGTGCTGTTCCTTAGGGATCCATATTGTGACCTGTATTGTTCAGTGTCTTCATTAGTGACATAGATAATTGGATTGAGCACACCCTCAGGAAGTTTGCAGATGACACCAATCTGTGTGGTGTGTTGACACACCTGAAGAAGGGGATGCCATCCAGAAGGGCCTTGACTCAGGCTTAAGAAGTGGGCCTGTGGGAATTGCATGAGGTTCAGCAAAGTCATTTGCTGAATGGTTTTGCACCTATGCCAGGATATTCCCTGTTGTCAACAGAGGCTGTGGGATGAAGAGATTGAGACCTGTCCTAACAAGAAGGACTTGGGGGTGCTGGTGGATGCGGGGCTGAACATGACCTGGCAATGTGCACTTGAATCCCAGAAAGACAATTGTGTCGTGGGCTGCATCAAAAGCAGCGTGGCCAAGGGAGGTACAGGTGAGGGAAGTCAAGGGAGATGATTCTATCTCTCTGCTTCACTCTTGTGAGATCCACTGCTGGATCTCATGGACTGCTGCATCTAGCACTGGGGTTCTCAGTACAAGAAAGAAATGGAGGGGATCCCAAAGGAGAATCACCAAAATGATCAGAGGGATGGAGCACCTCTCCTATGCAGACAGGCGGAGAGTTGAGGTTGTTCAGCTTGGAGAAGAGAAGGCTTCAGGAAGACCTTACAGCAGCCTTTCCAGTACCTAAAAGGGGTAAGAAAGATGGGGACAAACTTTTTAGTAGGGCCTGTTGCCATAAGATATGGGGTAGTAGTTGTAAACTAAAAGAAGATAGAATTAGATTAGATGTAAGAAAGTAATTTTGTATCGTGTGTGTGGTCAATTACTGCAATAGGTTGCCCAAAGAAATTGTAGATGTCCCATCCCTGGATATATTGAAGGTCGGGCTGGATAGGTCTCTGAACAAACTCATCTGGTTGAATGTCCCTGCTCATTGCAAGTGGATTGGACTAGGTGACCTTTAAATGTCCCTTCCAACACAAACCATGTAATGAATCAGTGAAATAAAATTTCTATCTCCTTGGTCCCTCTCCTGTCCTCCCCAAAAGATAATACAATTGTTTAGAGGCTTCTAGAAAAATTTGAACTCTACTATGTTGATGTGCCATGTAGATAAACTGGCCAAGAGCTCTCATTGACAGCACCACACAGGCTGGGGCACAAGCCAAGGGTGCACAGCTCAGTGGGGCTCTTCCTGTTCACCTGGGGTACTCCAGGTGTTTCTCCAGGACTATTTTCTGTCATAATGGCATGTGTTTGACTTCCTTGTATGGGAGAGCTTGATAAAGCTTATGTCACACTGGAAAGCTGAAATCAAGTTAAAGCATGGGTAAAAATCCTGTGGGAAGTCATTTTGCGGGTGCACATCTTTTACATATCTTTCTATGCATTTAGGTGTTTTATCCATGGGCCTTCAGTCCTAAACATTTCTCTTGTGGTGGGGCAAGATTATCAGGGGATGCAACATCACCAGGAACTGTCATTCTCTAAAATCCATATGTGTTTTGCCCCTACGTTTTTGGGAAAAAAAAATCCCATCCACCTCTGACCTTTTGCTTTTGAAAATAACCAGTAAATCACCGTGGTGTTTTAGTCTCTCCTGGAAGGTTGTGTTTAATTGTGTATATCATTTGTATGTAGGTGTGATCTTGTTATCCCTGAGTCTGCAGAAGTCCTTAGAAAGAGCTGAATAGATATTTTACACATTGATGTAGAGGAAAAAATGTCAGGGGATACTTCTTATCTCCTCTGGCAGTGACTCTGTACGAAGCTGTAGGTACTGGGGAGGACAAAGGGCAGCCTCATATTTTTAATGAGATTTAACTCAAGTGGTAGTGAATTGTTAGATTTTAATTTATATTACTTTAATTAAAATCTTTAACCTCAGAATCCTGATGTTCATTCAGAGAATCTCAGGGGAAAAACTAAAATGAAATTCTGTCTTTGAATTCTTTTTGTTTATGACAAAGCACCTAAAACACCAGAGTCTGGGAAGAATATTTCCTTCCGCTGTCAAGATTGGCTTTATCTGGATAATAGGTCAAAGCAGAGGCCTTCAGGGATAGCTTGAAATGTGTTTTAGATGTGGCATGCACAGCAAAGACCCTCCTTTAGCTGTGTTGCCTCTGCATACTTTGATGCCATTATGACAACCTTCCTATCTGATTTTTTTTTTCTGTGATTACATAAAGATTTCCCTCCTGGTAAAGTGCCCTATAAACTTTAATTGAATTTTGCTGAGTTTACCACACTTTCACAGGCGGGAGAAGGCTGTAATGGCTTTTTGTGTGCAGTGTAGTTGCTTTGGTTTTCTGAATGCATTTGAAAAGTCGGCAGATGTTAAGAGAAAAGACAGAGTAACAGAACCTGCCCACACTGTGGACTTCTCTTTGGACACTTGTGTATGAGTCGTATCCTCAAATACGGTGGCTTCAGAGATGACATTCGAAAAAGTTCATGTACCTTCTATCCATGCCAAAACCCATATACAACTATAAAACAATAAGAAAATGTATGACTGCTGCCAGAAACCTCTATCCCTATGGATCTTTCCTGGTTCAAAAAACACGTGCATGATCCAGGCAATGGAAAAATGCCATGAGGTGCAAAAGAAGACAAGTCAAATAATAATCATTGTTGTTCTGAACAGACAGCAACCACAAAATTTACGAGCTGGTTGACCTTGAGTGTGCAAGCAAGAGCATGCAGTGAAGGAAAACTAGCTGGTTTCTATGAAAACATGAGGATATGTTTCTGTCTGGCAGTAAAGGCAATGCTCGAGACTGGGTATTAGGTATTCCAGATCTCACTAGGAGATTGCAATGGGTTTAGTGGCTCCTAGGCAAAGCAGGCCTAGTAAACTATCAGGAAGGAAAGAGAGGACCACACCCCAAAATGCTGGCATGTGAATCAAAGGCCACAGGCTACTGGTCACCCACATGATGCTCAGAGCATCTTGTGGGTCCCTTTGTAGGAATTGCTTATAACTGAATGCTTTGGGTTTGGCTGAATATCTTTTGAGAAGAGGAGCCATGAACGTCAAAAGATTGTTGGAAGAGGCACCCTGCGGGCGTCAAGAAAGCAGTGAAGAAAGATTCATCTGAGGAAAAGAGTGTCTGCAATCACAGTACTGAATCACAGAGTAAGACTCCTGAACTTCCCCTGGCTTCCTTAAAAATTGAGGTGTAGTTGGGCCGCCACACTAACCTCTGGAGAAGTGCAATGTTTGATATTTAAGTGGTTACCAAAAATAAGGTAAATGTTGATTTCTTGGCTAAACTGGCAAACTGAAATGAATACCTCAATATTGTAAACAGCCTTTTAACTCCTGATATGGAGGCAATATTTTCTTTCATATAAAGCAACAATTTTCATGGTAAACAGCTTTACAAAAAGTTGCCTCATTTTTATTTATGATGTAAAATTGAAACAGGGTTTTTCAGGTAATGCTGATCTTCAGCAATCCTATGCTCTGGTCAGGGATCTCATCTGTTGTAACGTCCCTGTTCAACTCATCAACAACACACAGGCAGTTCAGAGTGTTCTTGATTTTTTTCTAATTTTCTTGTGTCAATCTTCATCAATTTGTGCTGTTTGTTTGTGTTACTTTTTTAGGCAGAAAAAAAAAGAAGATGAACCAACAGCAGGAAGCATTTTCCTCTTCTTTTGATTCTGAAATTTTCTTTTGATTTCTAAAACAGTGCTGCTTAAGCTGCTGGGACTTTGTTCTGCTTATATTCAGTTGAGTCCAGCTGATTCCAGAAACCTCTATAATCTGCAGTGTCTCATTTAATAATGCAGAATAAACAGTTACTGATTTACATAATTTATGTTTCCCTTGTTTCCAGTGCAATTTCCTGATTACATTAACAAAGTGATGCTTTTACTTTCTCACCTTTGAAGTTCTTAGCTTGGAAGCTGAGTATATCTGCTTTATTAATTCAGCATAGGTGACATTAGGAATGGGCCGTGGTCCATGGTGCCCTAATTACAGGCAGATAAAACAGTTTCTCATTAATATGAATATGTAATCAGTTTCTTAAGAATAACGTCTGTTGTCTGCAAAGAAACAGGGCAACCTAGTGCAAATTGCTCTGTTTATTTAGGAAAAAAAAGGAAGGCAGTCCTGGAAAGGAAATCAACTAATCAACCGAAGAAGACAAAAAACAGAAAGGGAAATGAATGGGGGAGAGGTCACACATCAGCCATTAGTGAGCTTCTGATAATAGCTGAGGTCTCCTCAGTGCAATGCACCTTTCCTTTCATTTTTTTTGTTTGTTAAACCAAAGGCCTACCTAATGTTTCTATGTAATTCCAATCCCTGCATTGTGAAACTGGCTTTAAATTGGAACTGAGTAGAGGTTTAGAGTGGCATTTTGAATTTTTGCCTCCTAAGTTTTATTTCCCCTCATTTTGCTTGCTAAGTTGGGGGACTTCATATGCTCTGTTTGGATCCTATAAAACAGCTGACTGGTGTGGTCAGGAACTTGATCTTCTGATTTGCTCTGCGTCTTACACAGTACTCCTCAGAGCACTCTGGTGTGACTTGCTAAATGTTATTGCCTGTCTCTTTCCAAGAGTCCTTTGGGAAACATAGGTTCAAATTTAACCTTTCTCTTTCAAAAACAATGTATTTCTAATTTATTTATGTGCCTGAATGAACAAAGTCCCAACAAACTATGCGCTGCTTTTTGAGCTTGGAAACCATTTGTTTTCATTTGGTCTATTAATTCCCCTTAAAATGAGGAGCTGACCATCCCATTTGGGTACCACTGTGTCCATCTTTGGGAATTCAAGTCTCCATCTAGAGACAGTTGAAAGTGTGAGTTGACAAAATGTAACTTATACAGCCGAGTGGAGTAAATGAGTATGTGTCAAAGATGGTTGAATCTTGATTCTGACAGGACATGAATGTACTTGAACATAGTGATGACATCGTTTGCCTTTCCAAATCTGCAGTATTAAGGAAGGCTAAATATGCTAAAAGCACTGGGCAGTTGTCTTACAGGTTGCTTATTAAAAGTTGGACTCAACTGTCCATATTTGAATGAATCAGTATTCAGAATGGACAAGCTTGCAACAGAGAAGGCAAAGGTTTTCTCTGCAGTCATCTCTATCTTCGTGCCATGTGTTAGAGTTGATCTTCATAAATCTTAAAGGATGAGAAGGTATTTGCATCCTGTTTAGCTTTTTTGGAGGTACTGTGGACTTACTCCTGGAAGAACAACTCTGGATAGGACCAAGCAAAGACATGTATGGTCCCAGTGCTCCCTGATGAGGTGGTTGGTTACTTTGAGTTAAGCACAGGCATTATTCAATAGGACCTAGGCTGGTTTGAATTTTGCAGTGTTAAATACTGTACAGTTGCTGATTATGCTTTTATTGTGGAACTTCTCAAACCTGGTTGGATTTGATTCTTGAGAAACACCTCTGTGGGTAGAAAAGTACAGCTGCAAAAAAAACACATTTGAGTTCTATGTTTTGTTCCTACCCAAGGGAGGAAGGCTGACACAAGGAAACCTGCACAGCTTTGCTTAAGACAAAGAAATGTGGTCATCTATGGCAGATGCAAGTAGAGCAAATAGGAAAATTGGAATAAAGAGGGGACAGAAAATAAGGACAAATAAATAATGCATGTTTAGGAAGTACAATTGCTTTCCTGATTATTTAACTCTAGTCTCTAAGCACAGGTAGTGTGTCTTTTCCTGAATGGTTCCTATGATTGTGAAGTAGCAATTGCTTATTGTACACCAGTCATTAGAGCTAGATGCTGATACAGAGTATTAGAATTAGAATAGAAGAGAATTAGGTGCTTCAGGTGGAGATGAACAAAAGTGTACACTTCTGCCTTCTCTATCCCATCTAAAAAGGTAGAGAGAGGATACTACCCAGTGAAAAGTCAAATCAATATTGGAAGCCCTGGTACCACTTTATTTTGTCTACATTGGACCATGTTCCATATTACTTCTTAGAAATATTTGAGTTAATTTCTTATTATCCCAGATGTGTACGTTCAAATGCTTGTGTGTTGTGCTGCAGAAAGATGTTCATACTTGCAGTTTAATGTAACTAGTTTGTTTTCTTGTGAGCAAATTAGGTAATTTTTTCTCCATTGACTGTGAAGAGAACTTTGTAAAATACTCTGTGTATTTTTTTGCAGAAATCTTTCTTCATTGATTGCATAGAAAGCTCAGAGGGTCTGAATTTCTAAATATGCTGTTTTAGGTGTGGAATGCTTGTCATTGTTCATTTGGCATTATTTGTTCATTGGCATTATTTGGCACAGAATAACCTGTTACTGGAGGGCTTCAGGTAAAGAAAGCCTCTATAATACATCCGGTGCTTAAATGCCCTTAAATTTTTGCTCAAGTGTTGCCCTGAACAGTCATGTGCTTCTCCTTGTATTCTGTACATGTTCCTTCCCAAATCTTATACATTAACACCCTCCAGTACTGTATTAAGTAACGTATCTAATATCTCTCACTTACAACTCATCCTTTCCTTGAGAGGAATTTCATGTACAGGGTGTTTATTTAGAATATTTTTGTTCATTTTAAAAGAACAGAAGGGATGACACACAGTCTCCAGACAGCTGGATTCCCTTTGTGCGTGGCTTTTCCAAATAAACCAGCAGTCTCAACTGCATTTTGAGGTTCCATGCTGAGGGTGGTATTTATGGGTAGTGAATCTGCAGAAAAGCAAGGAATTAAAACTTCCAGCCTAGTGAAAGCTTCGATAGACTTCATCTGTCTCATTAGCCAACACAATACCTGTGTTACCAATACTGCAAGTGTAGCATTGCATTTCTTCTCATAACTGAGAAAATACCTTTCCCTATATCTCTTGTTAATCCCCCTCTCAGGCTGAGTTTGCTTTACTGACTTGCACTTTTCTCTGTGAGCTTGCCATGGTGCTAATTTCCATTAGCTGTTCTGATAAGCTTGAATAATTATAGAAGAAAACCCACCCAACCAATGAAAAAACAACCAGAGAAAAGCTCATGTGCCCCAAACTTGGGCAGCTGCTATGACAAGGCCCTGAGACTAAAATTGTCCTGACGGAGTGCTTGTGTTTTTTTCAGAGTAAACCCCTAACCCAACCAAGCAATCAGACAGCTGTCTCAGCTACTTACCTGTACCTCATACCTTGCCACATGCATGTGTGCTGTCAGCTTAAGGTACATCAGAAGGTCACAATCTGTCTTTTCTAACACAAAATGGTCAGTCTTGAGTTTTCTTCAGTGGGGGAATTAAAAAAGATGTCTGTGCGTGAAGGACGCCTTCAAACTATCTGTTGTTGAGAGGTCTGTGTCATAACATTGATTTGCTTGGCTCGTAGATTTCCTGGCCCCTAAGAAATTCAGTTGTAAAAATGATACAAAAGAAGCATACAAACGTGATGTGTTTTAATTCTGATTTTCTGTTTGCTTGCATTCAGCATGTAAGGAGAGGGAACCGTTTTGATGCCAAATGCGTGAAAATACCTAAATTTGTGTCACTGATGTGCTGAGCAAGTTTTATTTCACTTGTAAGGTCAGCTTTCTAGGCTAGAACAAAGAATGCTGTAAAAAATATGTAGGTGATTGCTAGGAAAAAAAAAATAATTGTGGAACATGGATTAGATCCTTTCTCCTAGCTCTTTCTTACACAATCACAGACTGTGCGTCATATTCAAGTCTCAGTAAGATCTCCAAAATAAGCTAAAGTTGAAGAAAATTCTGTCAGGAGAAATATGATTCATTGGACTCTGATTTCTGTGTATCCTGTGGCTGTATATGGCTTTTGATGTATTTTCAGCTTTGGATAGGTTTTTCTATTCTTACTACCACATACCACAGGATATAAACCTGGATGAGCAGAGTTAAGAAGTAGTATTAGGAATAAAGGCTCTCTGTTTGGTATATATGTGTTGGGTCATGCTAGAAGCTGGAAAATTGGAGTTAGGTGTAAAACAAAACAATAACCAAAAAATAAATAATTGAGTTCTTTTAAAGCTAGTGAAATAGCCTTTGTGGTAACATCTTCAAAGGTTTATTTACAAGTGGGAGGGTAGAAATAAAGTTGCATAAAAATAGAACTCCCTCCTCCTGCCATGGTTCTCATATATCATACGGTTTTTCTTATGTGGGTTCCCACAGAACTCTTGCCTCAACGTAAATGCTGACAGTTTACATGATTTTGAAAGAAATAACTGGAGAAATTTACAGGGTTAATACATGCACCTCTGACTCAGGAAGTCTGAGTCACCTGGGAGACCTGAGATCAGTGAGACTGAGAGTACATTCCGGGGAATGTGGCTTGGGAAGAATGTGAGCCATATCCAAGGTAACCTTGAGGGGAAGCGCTGCATCCAGAAGTGACTATACCAGTGTGGTGTTAGTGCCAGCTTCTTTCTGAGCAGGACCAGCTGATCTCCAATGGGTCACGCTGTCTGGGAACCTGTTTCCTCTCTCCCTTATCTCCAAGGTGCTGAACAAATTTAAAATACACCTGTGTTTTCTGTTTTACTTTCAATGCTCAGTCTTTGGGTCTTGCATTCTATGGAAAATGTTTCCTTCTTCTCTGGGTAGCCCAGAGTAGTTGCAGTGCTCACTGAAGCATTTACCTCCTGATTACTTGGGAGCTTTTATCTCTACTGCAGAACAGATATTAAACCATTCCTTATCCAGAAGAATGGATTGATGGCCACACAGGGAAACTGTGATAGCCTAAGGCTTGTGTAAACACAGCAGCACTTTCCATTACCACAGCAGCATAGTGACAAAGTTTTACACAAACATTTGTGCTACCAAGGAAGGAAGCTAGACAGCACTAGCAGGCTTGTCTGCAGTTTGGGGATGCAGGTTTAACTTCACACTCAGGCAGTGTTCTCACATGAATGTAAGCAAGTCAGCCTGCCTGTGTTTTAATTCTTTCAGTGATAGTGTGGAAATACAAGCATCAATCCTGCAAGAAGAAGGCTAAAGACCATAGGGTGCCCTAATGCTGTGCTAATGAATGTTGTAAGTACCACAGGCAGTAACAGGCAATGGTACAAGGCTCTTCTGCTTCTGGAATGAAGAGTACACTGTCTGCTTCTCTCTGTGTGTGTCTCTGTGCTCAATACATGTAGGGGTAGTATTCTTTATTTACTTGACAGTAATTTTACTCGGTAGGCTTGGGGCAAAGGTTACCAGTTGAGCATAAATATGATAAATTAATAGTGCTTTGTCATGGTGGAACATTATATTAGTTAGCAGATTTCCCTGACAAACCAAAAATTAATGTTTTTAGGGCAGTTTGTAGCAATCAAAAGAAGGATTTTTTTTTCAGTGTCCTGACCAAATGTGAACTCAGACTCTAATTTCAGAAGATGCCTATTATAAGTTTTTCAGTCAACTGTTCTCTTTATTCCTTTTTTTTTGGGAATTTTTTATTCCTCAAAGACAGTTTTATATTTGGCATTCATTCTGAGCATACTACGCTGCCACACTACAAATGTGTCCGCGTGCTCTATTTTTACACAGAGCTTTTAAGACAGCTGCTGCTCTCGCTGGTGTTTGCAGTGGAACATAGATGCCCAGGCCCTGCTGTGGTTGATGTAATAATGTAGGCACATCCTGTGACTGCCCTGCCTTTCAGTTATCATCTCAGCAGCCACAGTAACTTGCCTGCATCAGCCTAAAGGGACTTTGTGTGGTAGGAGGGTGTAATTCTTTGATCTGTGCTGCTTTTTCCTCAGAACCTCTGAATCCTATGCTCCACTAAAACCTCCTCACCTCGAATGTTAAGGCTATATTCTGTGTTGTGATTTCAAAGTCAGAGATTCACAGAAATTAGCATTGGAAGGAACTGCAGGAATTCCTCTTTGCGCTGATGAAGTGCAGGGCCAGCTAAATTTATTATCCTTCGCAGCTGAAAAAGTACAGGGGAGCTTTATTGGAAAGTATAGACATAGATCTTGAGATTTGTAGTTGCAAACTTTTTCATGCTCCTGTATTCCTTGACCACTGCAGCTACAGCAACATTATTGTGATGTTATTTGTGGCAGATGATCCTGAAGACCCCTTAGGTCTGGAGATGCCCAGAGCAATCTGTTGTGCTTCTTATCCAGAACACTCGGTGGAACTTAGCTCCTGGGGATATCATAACTGCTGCTGCGACATTGACCTTTGCCAGCAGATACACGGAGCTTATTTTGTGCAATTAAGGTGGGAAGGTGATATATTTTCGGTACCACTCACTTTTACAGACAGTGATAAATACTTACAGTGGTAACTGTAGAAAGATATTTAATGCAAGGAGAGAAAATGTCACTATAAATCATTGTGGCTTTGCTGGTTTGAGTTAATCCTCGTCTCTTAGGTCAACTGGGCTTGTGTGCATGACTGTCGTATGCTTGAGAATCACAGTCCTCATGAATAAGGCGTTTTTTTTTTCCCAAAGTGCAGATGCAGGGTTTTAATTTTATTAGAGGTCACCTTTTGTTTTAAAACCTTCTGTTTCCAGCAGAACTACTTCAGAAATGGGCTTATCTTGAATGCAATGCTTTGTCAATGTTGTGCTTGTAGAGATGGTTCTGATGATGGAGGTCATACCAGTTCCCTCTTTTTTGCCATTCCTCAGATTAATACAGTGTGCTCTGCACAGAACATGCAGGGACTGTGTATATCATGCTAATAGACAGTGTTTGCAAAAGTTATAATTCACATAGACAGTTACAGCAATGAATTAGTGCTTTTGGCATTTGGGAAAGAAAGCCTATTTGAAATCCAGCTGCTTGCCAGCTGTGGCTATTCATTGCAATTATTACACTGGCCAATATTTTCACTCCATCTTTTAATTTAAGAAGTGTGATGAATTATTTTATTGCCATCTTAAAAGTCTATTTATATCCATTCATCTTGTGATAAACGTGTGTATCTGATTCTCGACCTCTGTTTAATACTGTACAAAGCAGTGTTTAAGGTTTTCTTGGCACAAATATGAGACAATCACATTTTTTATCAGCTTGAGTGACCTTAAATGTTTACTCCTTTACTTCTAAAGTGTGATTTTTAATGGATATTTAATATATAATTGTTGTTAGGATTTTTTTTTTCCTCTACATTTTAGTCATCGCTACCTTTCACTTCTCTTAGGCAGCAGTATCTGAATAACGACTGGGAATGCTTGAAGGTTTTGGAATATAGGCGAAATCTTGCAAATTCATTCTTTAAGGCCCTCACTGCAGTTTTTGATGCCTGTGTGCATAAAGTAAGGCATCAGATGGCCATATGGTCAAGACGCTGTTGCTTTAAACCTGCTCACTCTGGCAGCTGCAGTAGCAGTAACCACTTGACTGCAACAACACTACATTTGTCAGATTGTATTCTGGTTTGTCCTGCTGCAGCATTGTTGTTAAGAGTGCTTGAATTAGCCCAGAGCTGGTGATGGAAATAGTCTCACAGTCATTGCCATGCTGCTGGCAAGCCTAGAGGCTAATTAAAGGAGCAGCAGAGGCTTAAATGTCTTAGATGGACAAGGAGGGGGCTTTAGATTCTTGACATATGGTGGGGCACTGGGCATTAAACTTTCAGGTATTTTATGTCTTATGTTTATGTATTGGCTATGATTGCTGTTCTTGGCTCCCCTGTCCCGGCTTCACCCTCAGAAATTGGGAAATTTGGCCATGTGACCTTGTTGTTCTAAGATGATCAAATTCTTAATGGGCTGTACCTGTGTTTTTCACCCTGTACTCTTCCATGCTGGCTCTACTGTCCGCTGATTTTCATAAAAAATTATGTTCTATTAGCTCTTCTGGAAAAAAAAAGAGTCAAGATACATTCCATGAAAACCAAGCCAGGTACATCCCTGTCCTTGGGCCTGACACCCCTGGTACAAAGCCCATGGTCTGTTACTGGGTACCGTATTTCCTGAGCTACTGTGGAGCTCTGTGTGGGCACTGTGAGGAAAGTGCTGGAGCAGGAGCTGTATTTATTTTCAGTAATTCATCCTTTGGAGGGGCTGCCTATACAAGAAGCCCAGCCTCCCAGCCCCTGTGTCCAAAAGGAGGGCTAGAGCAATCCCCCTCCAGGTGCTGCTGAACAGCAGGATTTTCGATGTTGCCCTTGCTCCAACAAAAACAAGCTTAAGGTTGTAGGACCTGGCAAGTGAGAGATCATGTCTGAGAACACTGGCTCTGATTTTTAAAAGCTCCTTTTTCGTAACTGCCTACCTAAGTAGTAAGAGAATCGCATCTATACGCAGGCAGTAATTGAAGGGGACAATGGAAAAATGAAGCTAAACGATTTATGACAGGGAAGGTTTGACGTACAGGAAATGGATCATAATCAGAAAGCCCAAAACATATCTGTGCAAGGGCACACATTTCTGAGTTCAGTGGGTAAGACTAAAAGCTGACCTGACAACTTGAGCATTTGTATGCACTAGAAGATCTAGAAAAAAGTGTCATGTATCCATTTTTGCTTTCTTTACTCCGCAATTTCTTCATATCTAGTCATATCACTGTATGGTCTGTTACGTTGGGAAAATTTTCCCTTCCTTTGTCTGTTTTATTTCTTTTGGTAACAGAGTGTGAAGCACAAAGGACATCTTTTGAGGCAGCAAAATTCAAAGAAAATTGTTCTTACTTGCTGCTTAATATTTTCTTTGTCTGAAAATTATTCTACCACCAAGAGAAAATACCAATCCAGCAATATCAAGTCTTAAGAAATAAAGAATATATATGCCTATGTTTCTCCAGTCTTGATGACTTCATTTCCCTGAGGAACGTAAGGGCAAGCAGTGTGTCAGCACTGACCCTCAAATCATCTCACTTTCCTGTGAAACTCCTGATAGGACCTGGACTGTCTGATCACGGTCAAATGGACAGCTTCTGTCTTTCACAAGAGATGCAGTTGATGAGATCCCAACTCTTTGCATAACTAACTCGTACCATATCAATCTTACCTTTAGCTTCTTTCTTCCCTTGCTTGCTGGATGTCACATTTACTATTGTCATATATTTGGTAGAGTAAGTTTCAAGCTTTCCAAAATGTTGTCATAACTGTGTGGAATAGATTTATTTTATCTATTGCTAGATAGGAAGAGGAGAAATAGCCTGCTAAAGGTAGCTTTAGGGATAAAAAACTGAGAAAGTAAGAGAGAATTAACTGCATATGACTTAGCAAAGAACTAATGGATTGAAAAAAGAAGTGCAAATGCTTGTGTGTGTGAATACTACTAACGCAAACAACAGCTGCTTGAGTTCCTACGTGGCTGAAGTCATTAGCTATATGGAGAGTTACTTACAGGGTTACTTATCACTCCTTCTGCAGTTCTTTTTTCAGTCCTTCTGTGTCCTTGATGAGATTGGACTCCATCCTGTAAAGGCATATGCACCCACTTCATTGTGGTGATAAGTGTGGGAGTTGCTTGCTTTCAGCTGAGCACGCATACTAATCTGCAGGGCATCAAGAGTAGGAATATACAAGCATTGTGCATTCTAGAGTTGGTTAAAATGCAGAAATAAACGTTGATTTATTATGACATTCAATGATTTCTCATTCTCTTTATACTGTCTTTCAAAAATTCACACATTACCTGCTGTCCAAAACTGATTCCTGATATGAATGCTATTTCATATCTTGATCTGAGATTGTCTAGCCTCATTTAACATCCTTTTCAAATAACTTGAAGCAAGCTTTTGTTTATTAATTGTTCTATATTTCCTAAAGAGTTTCAAAGCTGTTACCTGATTTTATGGATTCCCAATTCAGGGGCACTTATAGGGCTTGACTTTTGCAGAAAATCTGGGTCTTGAGTGCTAGTTAATGTGGCTAAAATTCCAAATCCTTCAGACAGACAACTTAATACTTTAATGCAGATTTCATCTCTCTGTGGTATTTTTGTCCCAAGGTCCTGTTCAGTATTTAGAAATCTGATCATAGGATCTAGGAATAATATAGTTTGGATGAACCTTTGCATCTTGGAAAGTTTTGCTAGTAATTGTTGTAAAATGACTCTTAAGAGTTAGAAATATGTTTTTACTCTCTGATATGTAAAACAGACCATGAAATTAATATTCAGACACAGTAGAGTGGTTCTTTTCATTACTTAAATGGGTGTAATTGGAGTTACAGCAAATTTAGATGGTATACTAGCAGCACTATATAAATTAGGTATGCATTCCTATGAATAATACAGCCATTATCCAATTCCCCTTCTTCCTAATTTCATTCTCCTCCTTCAAAGAAGTTAAAGTTTTTGTCGTCTACTTAATACAAATGATATTTTTCTCTTAGGAAAGAAATAATAGAAGAATAAATGGTGCCAAACTATAAGACAACAACAGGAAAGTCACTAGGAGCAGCAGTGAAAAGTTTTTTTGTCTTTTTTGGCAAAAGTGCCTTGAATTTGGCTGTGGTTTCAGCATGACAAGAAACTGTAATGTGCTATGACCGGCTACATTTAGCAGACAATAGTAAAATTTGGAGTCAGCAACAGAACCTTTCTGTTGATCTTTCTGTCCCTCTTTGCATCTACTTTGTGATTGAACAAGATATGTCTGAATATACCTCTTATATGCATCCACTGGATTAAGACTTTCTGAAGCAGTGACAGCTCCCATAACACCACATTTACTAAAATATTCCTCTCTGTCTGTCGATGGTGTATATGTGGTGAGTTGATCTCTGTTAGTAACTTTAAGAGAAAGGAGATATGTCCTTAAGGTCAGGTAAAATTTTTGCAGTTGGATACAAGTGAAGAGATTTTATAAGCGTTGCTCAATTAGCAACAGCAGACAAAAAACCCAGGCAGCAGTCTAGGTGATAGGGTGACTTTCAGGTGGATATGCCTCTGAACTAAACAGTGGCATATTTCTAGCAGCTATTTGCTTAGATTGTGTTTTTAATAGATGATCCCTGAGCAGAGTGGTACTTATTTTCCATGAAAAAAGCCCCTATTTTTCCAGCTTTAGAAGGCCCATCAAAATGTTCCATTTCCTCTTAGCCTTCATCAAAAGACTGAAACAATTCTATTAAAGTAGGAATTTTCTCTTAAACTTTCATTTTTAAAAAAATGCTTTTTGAAGAAGAGGTGTCTGGAGCAACAGGGCAATTTAACTTTTAATTTGTCTTTAATCTTTTATCCAGCTTCTCAAGAAGCAGGGGAAGATTTTTAGGACCCAAATGAGAATTAAGTTTGCAAAGCCTCTCGGCTTTCATTGGAACTTGAATATTTCTGTCTTTGAACCTTTTAAATATCCTCTCATAACAAAGGTGCTGAGTAAGCATGTTCTTTCAGCTTGATTGAGGGCCAGATTTTAGGGTCAGAGTTATTTTTTAATGCCTGTTTTAGTATTTTTGGTACTTTGCACTCTCATAGTTATTCAGAAGTGTGCATGAAATGGAAATGTCTTTGAATATTTATCTTGCTTCCCTTTCTATTACTTGCCATGCTTTTTATAGGCTTAATTTTTCTTCAGTATTTATGATACATTTTGCCTAACTTCAATTCTGAGTAGCAGTTGTAACTGAGACTTAATGAAGTTTTTTGATGGTGAATATAGATGCATTCAAATAAAACATTTTATAGTAACATATTCCAAAACTAGCCAGTGGTATTAATTGTACTGTTAGCAATTCAAACAGCAAACTGATTTTTTAGTTTGTATAGCCTTACAATAGGAGCTAAGTAAATCACTGATAGAAAAGAAATTAATAAATTACCTGAAGTATCACCTCATGGCTTCTTTAGCAACAATTTTATGTTTTCCTTCCTATATTCAATTGAACTTGTTTATAGATATTCTTTCCTGTATACACTTGAAGTTGTTCACAAATATTTTTAATGAATATTTCTAAGCATTTTCTTGATCATAGAGTTTTTTTAAGCAGTTGATTGCAAGTAATTGGCAATCAAAATGCAAGCTGTGCTGATTCTTTTTTATTAGACACATCACTTATAGCAAGGTATTGTTTCTCTCCCCAGATGGAGGTTCCAGTTCAGGAAAATATTAAACCAGAGATTTCAAAGGGACTTCATAAAATGCTTAAAGGTAAATATGTTCCTCGGCACTTTACTGAGTCCAGAGTATAATGAGAGTAGTTCTTTAAAGCAAGTTTCTGCTAGTTGTGTTTATGAGTTTAACATACACCTTCTGTCTATGTTCTCCGATGTTAAATTAAAACTTGCTGCTTCCACAACATCCTTGCCAGGAAATTCACTTGCCAAAAGTATCCACAGAGAGGGAGCAGAAAATGAATGTGAATGCAACCACAGCAAATACTGGTTTTGTTTGAGTGAATAGTCAGGGTAGTAGGAGATGCAGTTCCAGTCTAATTGCAGTCTAAACAATGTATGTCATCCATGAAACTACAGGATTTAAAATAAGGGCCTTTTTATGTACGTTATCTAACTACCCCAATATGGAGAGCATTTGATAACTCTTTGGGGTTTTTCTCCCCTCTTTATAGTCATACAAGACAAGTAGATGTTTATACTTTCAGGTTCTTCTCCTTCCCATCAGAACAAGAAATTTTATAAAGCAATAGAATTGAATCAATTATACACACACATATTGACAGATATGACCATCTTCCTTCCATGCTGCCTGGTTTTGTCATGTAATTTAAGGAATGTAATCCACAGGACTGACAATGACATTTTTCATGTAACCTTGAAAGACAGTTTGTCACACAGAGGGGCTCAGACCTCATTAAAATCTCATTCCCAGCCAGCATCTGGTGATGAAGGACTTGGTACAGGTACAGAAAGTTCATTGTAGGGTCAGAGCTAGAGGATGGGGATGAAATTTCTTCTGACATCTGCCAGGGGATCGATCTGCTGTGTAGGGTGTTGTCAAAAGGCAAGGGCATGTGGTAGACCTTTTTTCTGGACATCAGAGGAGAGGATCTGCAGCTTTTAAATTTCTAGCCAGTGGATTTGCAGTTCAGGCCGCCATCTCCAACTGAACGTGACAGTGACTTACTTCACTCCTGTAAAGCAAGTTCATTTAGAGTATTTCTAAAATTACTCTAATTTCTAGGATTGCACGTGGACACCTTGTTTCAGTGAGCTTTAATGTAATTGGCATCATGTATTTAACTATATTACTAAATCTAGTTTTATTTTGAACTGTGTTCAGAGTTATCACCTGACAGCTAATTTTTCTGCTACAGAATGTCTGGTTATTATTTGTTTAGTGTGTCAGAGAGACATATTTTCATAATAGCTGGAGACATTTGCAGTAGTGTGAAGTTTCTCTTGCAGCGTTTGAAATTGTAATCAACAAACTTCTTAATTTAGATGAAGCGAGCATATCAAACACAAATATTAACCATTATATCTCTCAGTGATATTTTAATGTAATAACAAAAGATTTGGAAGTAAATCACCAAAGCTATAAAACTCATATATTCATGTCCCATGCTGATCGTAACAGAACTTGTTTACTAAGGGAGAGGGAAGTCTTGCTTACCTGGCGGAAAGCAAGAGGAAAAGAATTTATCTTTGTCATTTATCAGGTTTGTCTGTGTGGACTTTATAAGCACAAACACATCAAGTATATCAAAATACTAGGTTTGCTTTCCAGTCTGTGCTACCTGGTAGGAGTACAAGGATGGATTTTGATTCATCATATGAAAAACTTCAAACATACCTTCTTCACTGCAAAGCATTGTGGTGAGGTACAAAATAGGTGTCATTGGCAAAGAATACCTAAATACAGATGGATGTGAATCAGTACAAGGACTTTATAGCTCATTCTCTGCAAGAACATGAAGAAGGAGGAAAAACCAGTGAGAGTGTCGGTGGTTTGTTACTAGAAGACTGGGAGACAGTAGTTTAGGCTCTCAGTTCTGCTACTGATCTGCTGCACACTGTTAGATACATAATTTGTGCTTTCTTTTTGTTAAATCAGCCACAGAACCTCAGGGTCACAATGCGGCAGTAAGATCAGTTGGTATGGGGGTGCCTTCCTAAATGGAAATTGAGGAAAACAACCTTCTGCTGCAGTGTGGGGTAGGTGAAAGTTAATTTATGCTATCGCCCTCTGTTTTCTGCTTCTTCCTTCTGTGAACAGTAGGAATAAAAAGACCATTCATTGACTCTTTATGGGCGTTCCAGGCTCATTAATAAAGTGATTCAGAATAAGTTTTCAGTCCTGAGGGTAGGTAAGTTTTATTCTTCTTTTTTTTTTTTACCCACAGCCTGTATTCTTATGTCCTGGCAGTGGTCACAGCTGGCCATGCATCATAGTAGAGTGACCAGACCTTCAATCCTAAATCAGTAAAATCGGTGTACCTCTGGGGTGGTGCATGAGTGTTGCCAGCCTACTGCGAGCCTACCTCCCCATCTGGCTGCCCTGGCTAGTTCCCTCTGTGTCTATTTAGACACCCTGGTGTACTGTGTGTTTTAAAGTATGATGTATGATAAAAATAGTCATATGAGTTAAGAAAATAAACTAATAAGGAGATTTTTTTGAGGAGGGTGAGAGGGGCAGGGGGAAAGGGGAGGGTGGTGGAGAGTTGCAGAGAGGAAGTGTCTGTAGTTACTTGCTAAGTGTAAGTTAAAAGCTTTTTGGGACTTCATATGTACTGGAATAAGACTTCCTCTGAAAATAGCAGGGACTTAAGGAGCACAGTGTCTTTTGGATGTCCATCCCCATAAACATGCTTTAAAGGGTTATTGGACACAAGCCAAGCAGTGTATAGTCCTTGTTTACTAACGGTTGGTGCTTACAGGATTTTTAATCCTTCCTGTGGTTTTCACACATAGCAGTTTGTGACAGAAGGGCATAGATACCCCAAATGGTGTCTTTTGGGATCTCAGTTGCTGTCATGTCACAGTAGTCCAGAGCTCAGTATGGGCTAATTTCTCCTGGGAGCATTTACAGACTGAATTTGTAAGCCTGTGTTTGCTGTTCTGTGCTTCTGATTTTCATATCACAGTACAACGCTGACCCAGGAGTTCGTGGCATGATGACATGTGCTAAACCTTCAAACAACATAATACACTCAGCAACTCTAGAAAGTGGTTGTTCAGCAGCAGCAAATGAAACTGGTTAGCTGGTGACTCAATTACACGCACATGAATTGTCATTGCATTAATCGCCATTATCTCTGAAAACCTGTCAACTTGCCCAGCAAATGGCTCTTGCCGAGAGCTTGGAGGGCCATCAGATTCAGCCTGTCTTAGGCAGCTTTTGTGACTCACCTCTCTTGAATCAGCAGCAGGGGGGCTTTCAGGGCATTTGTGAGCCATGAAAGGGCAAGGGTTGTTGTTCTGAAGGATAAACAGGGTAATAAGTGACTCAGCCAACCAGTAGAGGAGGAAGATCACATTTTCAATAGTGTGGCCACAATATACAGGAGCTGTACCGTGGCAAATCACTGTGAGACCTTTTTGCCCTTCACACCATGCCCTGCTGTCTCAAACTTCTTCCTCAGCCGCAAAGGAGCTGGCCCGTTGCTCAAGGTCACCCTCCACATCACCTAGCCCTTTCACTCGGTGAGAATGAGACTAGTATTTAGGTGAGGTTGGCTCTAACCTGCGAAACATGCACAAATAACCTCTATTATGGTATTAACCTAACTGACCAGGTGGTAAAAGGCTCCATACTATAGTGAATGGCCTGAGAGAAGACTAATTTGATTGACTCTCTAGCTGGGAAGAGAAATGACAAGTAAAAGGAGGGCTTTCTCTATATCAGGTATAATTAAGCTGCATGCAGCTTGCTGCTTCCGAGTACTATGGAATTGGCATTAGAGAAATTTGTTGTCATTATGTGACCAGCAAACAGTGCAGTCGCCATTTGACTTCTGCCTGAGGAGATTTTTTTAAACTGTGCATGGCCATTATTAAGAGAAATCTCTCCTAAACATGATGAGTAGCCCATCTACATTCCTAATCATCAGTATTGTCTGTTGTCAGAAATGGTATCCTGGATTAGAATGCTTGGTCTAAATCTATATAGTTCCTTCCATACTTTTAACTGTTTTTTTAATCCATCTGTGAATAAAGACATGGGTTGTACAGCTTGGTGCTTTGTAGCTTAAACCTTACAGTATAGAACTCTCTAATAGGTCTAAATTCTCAGCCAGTAGATTGGCTGTAGCCTTATTGGTGAGGGGTGAGTCAAGTGATTTAATCATCCTAGAAATGTCTTCTCTGGTCTCCGAAGTGTATATCCTGTTGCTATTGCAGCAGGATCTTCATGAGAAAACGAAAACAGAATTTCATCTGAAGCTTTAGTTCTCCCAGAGTACTTTAAAGCAGATGTGATTTTATATTCACAACACAAAAACCTGAGCCATTCAGTATTTCACTTGAGCATGTCATTTATTTTCAATCTCCCTCTGAGTAGAGAAAGGTACTATGATAATAAATGAAAACATAAATTCCCTTGAATTGCTGTTCTTTTGCTTTTTATATTGCTGCTGAGATTTTTGTTAGCCTTGGTTTCTCTTCCTGATCGCCTGTAAGTCTATTCAGTGATGTTCCTTAATGGTTCTAGTTGGTGTTCAGAAGAGGAGAAAATCCTCTCTCAAATCCAAGAGGTTGATGAGATCCTGAATCAGAATTTTTTAGGTTTACTTCAGATTCAAAATTATTTTTCTGGCCAGAGCCAGTAAGAGAAAGGAAGCCCTTCTGCACAGCTAGTTAGTTTGCATTCTTGCCCACAGTTGCCAGGCATAAAGATCTGCTTGCTGTAGTTTGGAACAGGCACTTAAATTTTTTTTTTTTAAACTTTATTGCAGTCTGTCTTGCAGGGTTTCTTTTCATGGACACAGTGGATACTTAAGCACTGGTGGGGGCAAAGTGACTGATTCAATAGCTTGTGGGCATTTAGCAGAACTGCTTTCAGCTGCATTTGTAGTCCTATGAGTTTTTTCTTCTTTGTCTTTCATATCCCAGGAAACTGCTTTGGCCATTCTGGAAAAGCATGTTCAACTTGTGTGCTGCATCAGAATTTTTCCATGGAAGTTCTTGATATCCTCCTTTTTGTGGAACAGAGCTAAATGTCAGAGTCTGAGTGTTTGTGATGAAATACAGTTTTTGTTTTCCAGACAGACCTGCCAGTGACATATAAATGCTGGCAGCACGAAGCAACTGTTGTGACACAGGCTGTCAGGAAAGTAAATCTGGGCCTTGGGCTTTCACCACTTTGGGCTCCTGGTGACAGGTGTCCAAGTGGCTGCTGCCTGACTGGTCTGCTTGTATCCATAAAACCTCACACCACTAACTCACAGCAAAGAGGCTTGACATCCAGTGAGTACCTATAACAAGACTAATACAGAGAAAAGGCCTTTCAGATATGATCAGATTCTGTTTGTTTTACCAGTGCTGTTCCAGTGAGCAGGGTTTTATTCTAAACAATGCAAATGGTGTGTTTTTGTCATAGCTGTTAGGGCTACTATGAGAAGGAAGAGCCAGCCTTAAACACTCAGTGCCTAGCTCTTTCAGTGAGCAGTGTGCAGTTGACAATTTCCTTTTTAATGTCCTTTAATGCAATAACAGACCCCTATTTACTTGTAGGTGCTGAAAGAGCAAGCTTTACTACTGATAGAGAAGTGCCTGTAATAACTGCCAACAATGTTATGTTGCTGTAATCTACAGTATGGCAAGCGAGGTAAACACATTTGTGCCATTGCTCATGAGACAAGAGGGAAATAAATAATGATTTTAGTAGAGTGGTTTTGGGGGGGAAACTGTGTTAATATTCAGTAAGTAATTTTTTGGCTAAATTAGTGTCCTCTTGCCATTTGAACTGCACAAAGTGAATCAAATGACTGTGTGTTATCCTTACCCTGCAAAGCTGAGTCAATCATGTTGAGTGCGAGCAGTGTGAGTCTTTGCAAGTCTTAGGAGATACATTAGAAGTCTTTAGGGCAAAAGGTCGTGTTATGAATTAAGGGATGGAGCTGCATGCTCTTTATTTCTTAGCTGAAGTTTCTGAAATATTTTTCCTGGTACATGATACTTTTCGTACAACTGAGGAGCCCCTTGAGGGACAGCTCACAGTCCTAAGTTCTGCTTACAAAATTTAATTAATTTTTTTCAATAGATACTGATTTCTACTAGGTCGACATATACTTAGCGAAGAGGCCTCTATACAGTCTGCTGCTTTATGCAGTACTTTTGATTAAGCATATAATTTCAATTACTGTTGATCTGGCTTTATCAAAAAGCTCTTTTTAGTGTTCATCTCTTTTTTCAGCTTACAGATGCCAGCAAAGTAGCATTGGTTTTTTTCATACCACTCAATATAAGCTACAGAAAAACACAACCATAAAAAGGCAGGGAAACAGCAGTATGTATACCAAGGGCTAGATTTAAGACAGGAAAGTATCTACATGTCCTATAGCCATGTAAATCCTGCTCAGTGTCTCTGCCCAGCTCTCTAAGTCTTTTAAAAAGCCATTGGCTGCTTAAGGCCAGACTTCCAGCAGTATTTGTAAGAGAGTGTTGGGAGACTGCAAACTTTGGTCATTTCAGCATTAGGCGCTTCAAGATACAGATATCTAGCTAGACAGATTTTCGAAGGATTTTCATAATATTAGGTACTTAGGCATTTTTCAAAACTCTGCTACTGTCTGCATCTGCATCTTTAAGCCCTTAAATACTTCCATAAATCCAGACCTAACATCTTTAGGCTGCATCTGACTGTTAAACTTCAACATTAACATTTTCCCGGTGAAACTAAACAAATGTCCTACTTCTCAGAAGTCTGCAGGAGTTATTCGGAACTTCTGAAGGTCAGTCTATGATTACTAATGTGTTTAACTCCCAGAGGTTTGTTACTATGTTTGTCTGTGATAAAACTCACTTGCTTTGTGTTGTTGCTGCTTATTAAGACAGTAGGAATGGTAAGGCACAGTTCATAGGGCAGTCCTGGTTTCTCCTCGTGGGAGAGTGCTACGTGGGATTGTGCAGAGGCTGGGCAATCGTGACGCTTTCCTCAGTACTGAACAGGAAGGGTGGCCTAGATACCTCCCTGAGCAAAGGGTTTGGAGGAGTAGGTTTTGGAGGGGGAGGAAGCTTCTGCACATGTGCCCTAAGCATGATGGTGATGGGAAAAAACACTGTACTGCCAAGATCATGGATAGCTGTACACTAGTCACTTCCTGAACTATCTGTCATGGAAAGTATGCAGAGGCACCAAATCTGGGTGGACCAAGCTTGGCTTCTGGTAATCACCTCTGAACTCTCCTGGTTTCACAGGGCAGGTCCTGGTTTCACTGCAGCTGAACGAAGTTAACTAACTGCTGCCATGACCCTACTGCTGAAAAAATAGCTTGTGAGTTTTGTTTTCTTCCCCACCCCCCACCCCCGCCTCCCCCTTTTGTCTTTTCTCTTATTTGGTGCTCTGAGACAGTCCTGTCAGCACAAAGAGGTGTACAAGGACATGCTGCTATGGGGAGAGGACAAATAAGAGGGATTGACCGTGACTGTCCGTAATTAGGACAATTTGTGCTGCTTGGCTTCAGTTTGCGTAGTTACAGCAGGAGATTTAGCCCTGTATAGGTACCGCAGGTTGCTGATGGCATGGAGGTGCAATGGGCCTTAATTCCCACATTCAGGAAGAGGGCAGAGAATAGGTCCATGTGTTCAGGACTCTTTAGTCTCTGCCCACTTCTGACTTCGCAGGCATCAGCTGAGGATGACTACAAGACTAGGATGTATTTATGTGTTATGTGATAAAGAGGAACGACACTTTGGGGGGGGAGTTCAATTTTTGGAAAAAAAATATGTGACTTTGCTTATTCCTGATGATGCAAGTGTATTGATAAGCCCCAAGGGATTCAAACCATTCTCTGCTAGTAGAATCCAAGATCCTTCCTCTGCTCTGAAGGCATTTCATTTCAGGGATATAAGGACAGTAATAAAAGCTTCCTCCCCACCCTCCCCCCAAAGCAATTCCTCAGCTCACAGGTGTCTGTCCAAAGCTACGTTGGTAATTCTCCAGTATTCAGCCAATAAAAATTTTGTCAAGAAAGCATAAAGTTTCTGTCAGATCTTTTCCATTAAAAATCATTTTTATAGCAGCAGGCTGTAACAAGCACACAGCCATGGAGTGAAAGTGTGAAATGATGAGAAATCTGGACAGTGTTATCATCCAATGGGGACTCAGTGGCAGGCCACTTAGAATGCCTCCAGTGTGCAAAGCGTGACAACCAGAATATTTTTCACCACAGCTTATAATGTAAGAAATTTATTACGGATCTCAAAGGGGAATACCCCACACCACTGATTCTAGTCCTTTCCCCCAGATATATTACTCAGATAATATAAAGTCATAATTCCTTGTAAATTATTTATGAGCCTCTCCCACCCTAGATTAAAAACATTTCTGCTGGATACTTGCAGGGTTAATATCTGCAGCCTTGTTTGATTTGCTGAAAGGCACCGTTATTTCTGTAGTCAATGGGAGGTGTATAGCATTGGCTCTGTCTGGTAGCTACACAACTGGTTGTGATATGGTCAGAAACAGGACATGCAACAATGACCAGAATAAGTAGATCCAATCACAGAGAGCTACTGTAGCCCAGGTGGAGTAAATTTATTCAGTGAAAGAATTTGCATCATGATCGCTAAAATGAATCTCATTCATAGGAAAACCTCTGTTTAATCTTTCATGATGGATCATGTCACCAAGAGCATCATGACATGAACCAAACTTGACATTCATCAGATTAATTCCTCATTTTTTATCCAGAAGTCAGGAATGTTGATAATTTGCAGCGTATTTGTAGCAGACAGCAATGCCTGCATTACAGACAATATATGTCAACTGGCAGTTCTATATGTGATAATGCATTCATGAAACAGCACACTATTCAAAAAGTGACTTAAGAATATAAGCAGTCTGAGATAGTGGCTTCCATTGTGAATGCAGAGTCTTACCTCAAGTAATGGGTGAGTTACATTAAGAATAAGGAGTGCATTCTGATCTGCACCAAACCTTAGGCTGTTGTAGACTGACAAAAAATGCTGGGAAAATAGCGGAATTTTACAGTCCTAAAAATGAAAATTTTATGGGCAGTGCAGTATTAATCATGGAAGACTTACTGGACCATGCGCTTCAAGGTTAAATAAATTACTTGGGATAAGAAGGAGGGTTTTAGCAGAATATAAATTTAGCCAAACTTGTCTGCGGCAATATTCCTTCACTTTCCTTTGAGTATCTTGTGACTAGACATTATCAGACACAAGATAATGGACTTGAGGGCACACTGGTCTTACCCAATCTATTGTTCCTCTGTAAACTGCTTTCGAACAGCTTTGTACCTCATTTATTAATCATAGGTTATATGAAGGGGGCCAGGATGACAAGGCAGACCAACACTTCATTCATCAACATGCTCTCCTAGGGTCCCTCTTACTTTCTTATCACAAGAAAATAGCTGCAAATGTCCATTCCTTTAATTTCCAGTGAGGTTTCATGGATGTACTCACTTGGCAGGCTCAAGTTGGCCCAAGGGGCAATGAGTACTAGGCAGTGGGGCAGTAGTATCAGTGCAGTGATATCAGAGTTGAGCAATGGTTACAAGGTTTCTTGTTACCTCTCCTGTGAAAGCAAGCAATGAAAATCATTGTCAGTGATGCATAGGTAAATGAAGAGTAAAATTGATAAATCAAAACTTTCATCTCCAGCAAGGTTTTCCTTTTACTTCTGTGGCAAATCATAAGCTATAAAACCATTTGTTTGGAAAACTGAAAGAAAATGGTATATCAAAGATCTGTCCCGGATGAAAGTTCACAGTGAGGAGTGTCACTACAGTTCAAATCATCACTGCAGGTGCCTTCTAGGTAGTCCAATAGGTGGTGGCTGGCTGGACTCCCTTCACATCCTGTGGGTTCATTTTTGTGTGTTACCTGAACCTACCCCTTTCTGTATGCAACAGCCTATAATTTGTTGTCACATTCCTGGTTACAGGACCCTAAGAGCCCCACTGCTACTGAGGTGCTGGTGAAACAAAGCAATGTCTGAGTGAGGTGTGTGTTTCTGAGACTGGCACCTTATATCAGCTCACTGGTTCAAATGGCGTCCTGTGACCTAATTAGTCATAGATTTTACTGGGTTAGAAAACAGTGCTACCCAAAACTCTTTCTGTGCATGACTTGAAATTCTTTGTTGTGCTGTCAAAGAAGAAAATAAGTATCCTAAGTGACTTGTAGTGGCAGTGAAATTAAATGAAGAAGTGATAAAGTAGAGATGTGGGCAGCTGCACAGCATCTGAAACTAAACAGAGTCCCAGGCTCCAGGGAGGTTATCTGGTTGGAGGAGTTAGCTTGTATTACAGAATGCTTAGGAAAAGGTGGCTGACATTAGTCTCCTTGGCATGGTTCATTTTAGAGGGATTGTTTCTGATACGGCTGTACATATTCTTTGTCAGTCTGTGCATCAGCAAACATACTTAATGCAAAATGTATGATATATGAACAATATCCAGGGTCAGAGATGCTTAACAGTGAAATAGACCAATGAATTACATAAAGTTACATTTTTCTTTGGACAAGTGGAAATGTTACTGTTTTGCTAGCGAACTATGGAAGATGGTGACAGCTTAATACAGAGGTACTTTTTACCTGAGGAAAGGTTGTTCATTTTTATTGTAAAGAACAGACAGTCTATCCCATGAATCAGAAGGGGATAAAATAGATGCAGTCTGTATCCCTAAAGCTATCTTCATTCCTTAGTGAAGAAGAGAGGAGAGATTGAGTAGGATTGCTACGGAACTCCAGCAAGAGGAGTCTATTTAAGAGAGCTCCTCTCAGATATTGCCCAAAGAAGTCATATCCTAATGTAGTCATATCTGAGGATCTGGCAGGCCAGCTGTCAGGGCAGGCCAACAAATCAGTTTTTAAGGGAGAGAGAAACTACTCTGAGATAATCAAAGTACAAGAATTTGGAGTACAGTCTTTTATCTCTGATGTCCTTTACAACTGTCTAGGTGAGTTTAGTGGAACAAGACGTTTCTCCTGGCTTTGCCAGGGTCCATCCACAGGGATATAGCACTCCAGCACACCCCCTGGAATCAGGTCAGGACCTGAGAGGAGGCAGAAAAGCTTCTATGCTATGGTGCTTGCTTAAAGCTGCTTGCAAGGACGTTAGACCAGAACTAACATTCAAGTCATGTTGAAGGACATAAGCATCCATCTGTACTTTTCCTCAATCAGGTCAGTCCACTTGCTGCCAAAAGTGGGGTTAGGCCTCAAACTAGAAAGAAATATTTTTCGTGCCCTCTTCCACAGGAAGGTTTGATCAAAACAGTTTACATTTACTGTAATATATGTTGTTTTATTTTAGTCTGATCTATTGATGATTTAATCACTTGAACTTCTTGATTTATTGATTTATCTTGCTCATGACCTTAATGTCATCACCACATTGTTCTATCTTTAATTGCCTTAGTGAAATTGCAGTATATTAGCTCAGTGATGTGCTAATTTAAGTGCCTCTTTGCTTGTTCATCCTCTTCAAGAAAACTCATTTTAAAAAGTCAACATAACAGGTTCATCTGACAAATTTTGCAGCGTGGACATTGCATTCAGTGGGTACAAATAACCTTCAGTGAAGAAGATTGCAAGTCAGTGGTTTCTGAGACCAACTTACTATCCAAGTCTTTTGGCCTGACCTACTAAGAGGAAAAAGCATATCTGTACCATATGATCTACAGAAATCCTGCAGTGGGACAAGGTTCATTGTGCTCCTACAAGCAATTTAAAGAGGGTATCCCTCCTATATGTTGCTTCCATTATGGGCAGAGTGTCAGAAGAGAATTGTGGGAGACATTGCCTGGAGCCCTGTTCCTGTTTCAGCTGGGATAGAGTTAATTTTCTTCCTGGTAGCTAATACAGTGCTCTCTTTTGGATTTAGTATGAGAATCATGTTGATAACACACTAACGTTTTTGTTGTTGTTGAGCAGTGCTTACCCTAAGTCAAGGACTTTTCAGTTTCGTGAGCGGGTGCACAGGAAGATGTGAAGGACCACTGCCAGGACAGCTGACCTGAACAAGCCAAAGGGATATTCCACACCATAGAATCTCAGGTTCAGGATATAAACTGGGACGATTACCTGGAAGGTGCTAACCACTGTGTGGTGACAGGCTGGGCATTGGGCAGCTGACAGTCAGAAACTGTATTGTGTATCATTTGTTTTACTCAAGTTCTGTTACTCTCCCTCTCTTTATCATTAAAATTATTATTATTATTATTTAGTATTATTACTATAGTATGATCATGATGTTCAGTATAATATTTTATTTCAATCATTAAATTGTTCTTATCTCAACCCACAAGATTTACCCATTCTTTCTGATTCTCCTCCCCACTGGCAGTGTGTGTGGGTGGAGGGAGAAAGCTTGGTCCTTAGTTGCCAGCTGCTGTTAAACCATGACAAGCCCCAGATTCCTTCTCCTGGAGCTGCTTGACTAAGGTTGTACTGTTGCTGCCACAGCAGGGTAGATGGGCGACCTGTGGGTGGCAGAACAGCCGCTGTCAGCTTAGTGCTGCTTGGAAAATGGAGTGAAGGGGGGGAAAGTGGATATTGCTTGGCAGTGGTAGGCAGAAGATGATGCTACTGAAAGGATAGAAGTGCATTATGTCTTAGCACTGGCTAAGAGGACCCCAAAACCTGGATGCAGTACTGTTAATCACTCTGACACTGCCCAGAGCTCTATACAACTTACTCTGCTTTCTAGCATAGGTATCTCGACAGACAGTCCCAAAAAAGTTTTGAGACTGGCATTCTGAAGCCATGAAAAGCCACTTGGTTGAATGCACAAATCCACAAAAAAAGGTGCACAGCCATGTATCTGTTTTACAGTTGTATAAGCCTGCTGATATCAGCCGTTTCAAATGGATGTGGGATGAGAGGCATCATTGCTCTTTCACAAATGGACACTAAGGTCACTCAAAATCAATAACAAGTAAGAGCTGAAAAGCAACTCTTAGAGAAAATAAGGTTGAAACTGCTCCAGAATTTGAGGTTTGACCAACCACTTCTATAGTGACTGAGTGTACAGCATTTCAGCTTGCACAGCTGTAAAAGCAGGTTTAAAAATACCTGTGTTTTGTGCTCTCTTGTGTTTGCAAAGTCCCTGCCCTATCATATACCTCAAAGACAGAGCAACACAGCTACATAGGAGAAAGCAGTAGCTTATCTAGAAATGGGCATTGAGATCCAAAGTCCTTGTTTGAACACCAGAAGCAGTTCTCTTTGTATTTGCTAGTTCTTTGTATTTTCAACAGCAGCATGGACTACTACAAAGATTTGTAGTGATATTCTATTCATATTTGTCTTTTTCTGTATGCTCAAGCACTTGTGTGCTTATGGGCAGTTGCAGAGGTTTTATATATATATATATTTTTTTTATGAGCTCGCATTTGTATGTAAAAACATTGTCTGAATTTTGGGATCATCACTTTTTACGATTATGGAAAAATGCATGTGAGAAAATAGCTTTTTACTTAAATACTTGTGGAGATTATATCACTGACAGTGGCATGTTGTACGTATTTTCTGTGAAAGTTTTCCAAATCTTTTTGATTTTAATAACTTATTTTGGATTGCTTGATACTGGTGACTAGCTTTCTTGCATTATGGAGCCTAAAAGTAGAAACAGTGCTAAAACTAGTGTGGAGCAGGGAAGAAGGATAAGGTTTTGCACCATATAAACTTGCCTCCTTTTTCTGTCTTAGACATTTGCCTTTTCACAACAAATTTCCTGTTGACATGTTCAGCTTGTGATCTAATCTGTGCTCATTAGAGGGCATTTTACACATGCACAGAAGGCAGACTGAGGGGAGGGGGATGGGGAGAGCTTTTGCCAGTACTTAAAATTTGAAGTTACTTCCACAAAGTGGAATTTGTGTGCAGCAGTCACTCTCCAGGCCAGATTTTGAATCTGTCACTCCAACCATAAATCATATATTCACAGGAATGGAAAATTCAAATAGGCACCTGCTGTCTAATGGAAAAAGTTTTTTATTCCTGCTCTAAACAACAGTGTTTGTAGCTTTTCACTTAGTTGGAATGAATTAGTTCAAGCTCTATTAAAGCCTTAGCAGAATTTCAGTAACTCCAAGTGGGTTAGATTTTTGTTAAACTTCATTTGAATGCTTATGCATTTTTTATGCTATATTAAGTAGACCATTTAATGGATTTTGATTGGTAATGCAGCCTGAAGCTTCATTACTTGAAAGCTTTATAGCTACCAGAAATATGTGTTTTCAGTCTCTGATGGAGAAAAATGGGCTTTCTGGTTGGAGGCTGGCTTTTTCCAAACTTGAGAAATCAATAAATTTTCTCATCTGTTATGATGGACCTGGAATTTCAGCTCTCTGTGCCCCACATTGTGTTTTGTGGACAATATTCCTTAAAGGAGAATTTAGCTGTTGTAATTGATGGGATGTTGCTTGTAGTCTGTTATTGGGCACCTCAGTTTGGGCAGGACATCAAAGTGAGACTATTTATTGGGATAAACAAAAAGGCACGAGCATGTGGAAACTGTCCCCCCCTCTTGCCTCTGGGTCTCTAGTTTATATTTATTCTAGTGGAGGCTCTGATGGTGTCCTATTTTCCAAGAGCCTTTTTTCATTCTTCTTTTTTTTTTTCCTTCTGTCCTATATACTTAACACAAAAGTCATTTAAAGCATGATAGTATAGAAAAGTGCGATCAAAGCAAAGGAGGATCGTTTGCTACTTTCTATACCAAAAGGAGAAAGGTGTTTTAAGCAAACAAGTGAGATGTTTGCTCTTCTGTGACACAGGAATGCTGCTTTGAGAATGCCTTCTGTTGAAGGCATCCAGTGGTGCCCATAGTCAAGGCTGCCTCTTGGGAGGGAAGAAGTGGTCTTAATTAGGATGATGCCAGCAAAAATATAGTAATGTTTTAGGTACAGTGTCTCTCTGACTTAAAACTGGTATGAAGTTGCCCTTTAACAGAGTGCTGAGTGAGAAAAGGTGTAGTAAGACTGAAAATTGTATTGAAGAGAATGCTGCAAAGCTAAATTTTTTTTTTTTTCCTTTTACTGAAGAACTCTGGCTTTGTGTCATGTTTTCAAAAGCATCAGTTACCTGTTTTGTGCTGCATCTGTGTGATGGAACAGAAATCTTCTTGTAGTTCATGCTTATGCATCAGTATAGGAACAAAGTGCCTTGCCAAGGTGTTGCATTGTATAGGGCCTGGATTCCTGCAGAGGAGAGATTGAGTTCTTCAGGATGTACTGGCATTGGCTGATGGCCATGTATAATTCAAAATTTACAGGGTGTTGCTTTGCTCTCAGAAGCAAGAGTTTCTTCAGATGTTTTGTGTCTAGGAGGGAGCTATTCTGCATGTGACCACCTTCGTCCTTGAACAGTAATTGTGCAACTTCTTCCTCAAGTCCAACTTGCCCACTCTTCCGTTCTTCTCCAAGGCAATATGGTCCTGCATCAGTCCTGTGCTGTAGATGAAGATGTAAGGAGTTGGGTGGCTGGTAAGCAGGGCATTATCCTTCTGCCCCGCCTAGGAGTGGGTTGCAGATGGGCAGGATGTGCATCAAGCAGCACAACTCAGGTCAGTAAAGAGAGGAGCTGAACTTTACTTGTGTGTAAAGCAGAGAGTCTAGGGATGGAGCTGGATGTCTTCTGTCAATAAAAAGCTGCCTCTTCCACAGAGCAGACAGAAAGAGCTGCAGGCTCTGTATTTACTGCAGAAATTGTGCAGAATACTGCAGAATTGGCTCTTAAATGTGTGTAGGTCATTAACTGAGTGCCATCTACTGGCACAAAGAGTCTTTATTGTTTGCTTCTTTAACACATGAAATGAATGCTGCAGCTCATGCTGAATGGCTTCCAGGTGAGCCCTGAATGCAAGGTGCCAGCCTAGTTGTAACTCTGGCCACAGTTTTTATTCCTTTTCCAGCTTTTTCAAAGTCTGTGAAAATCCCTACATTCTCTGTATGGCAGAGCTCATGGATTAGAACCACCTCTTGCTACTTGACACGGCTGTGTGGACAGAACAGCTCAGTGGATACTGTTGTGTATGCTCCATTTAAGGGGCATGGTATCTCACAGAAGGATGTGCACATTCAGCCAGCTTCTGCCAGAAGCATTGCATGTGCTGCCACTCTTCCACATGTCCTCAGGTGTCAGCTAGGCTCCCTTGGGTCTTTAAAAACCTCAGGTGGAAAAGTTGGGATATGATTTGCAGCTCTAAAGGAATGCACAGCAGGGAAGTTTTATTATTGTCATTTAATTGATTTAATAAATGTATTTAATGAAGTAGGAGGCATATCAGTGTAATCATCGCCAGGAGGTAACTCATTCATTTATTTTTCATGCAGAGTAGATTTTTGTTCAGCACAGGTGCAGCTACAAAAGATGGTGGAAACAAAGCCTGAGTAGGAGGCAAGTAGGTCTTCTAGTACTTGGAAAAGGCAGGGTATGATTGGGCAGTTTGTCACCCAGTGTTACAGTACAAAGTGGCTGTATCTATTAAGAGGAGAGGAGGCAACTTGCATTTGTTTTTGTGGAGGGTGGAACCGTGACCTTTTTAGTTGCTTGCCTCAACAGATGAAAACCGAAGTGCTCTGACAGAGCTCTGTAAGGAAAATTTGTCCTGCTGCTTCCCTTGATTAGGAGGAAGTGGTTTTTCTTCCTTGCAAAAATGGTTGACATTTAAAAGAATATATTAGAAAAATCCATTCTTGAGTAAAATAAAATTACAACTTGGCAAAGTTTTTCACCGAAAATAAGGCACTGGGATGGACCTGCTCTGATAATGGAAGACCAAGTTTCAAGCCCTTGTTAGAACAAGGAACTCAGACTCAGGCTTGGAAAGATGCCCATGTCACACCGTTTTTCTTCAGTGGAGTCTTCCTCCCTCATGAGTTCATTGTCCATCTTCTCTATGGCAGACCCTTGAGAGTCATGTTGACAGTAGCTCTCTTCACAGAAGAATTTGTCATTTTTATGCTGGGGAAATATAATTCCTAGAAGACTTCCATCTGTCTCAAGCACATACTTTATTTAAACATCCAAAATATTGAAATAAGATGCTGTTCACAGAACAATCACCTTATCATAAAACACACCCTGCTAAGAACATGATTTCTGTTTCCATTTAATGTGAGGCAGTGTTCCTCATTATTCTCTGCACACTGAGCTTCATCTAAATCAAATTGAACTGAAAAGGACAATAGTGCTATTGATTCCTAGTACTAAAAATAATGCATAATAACCTCACTGTACTGTCAAATCTGTTCAGTGAATGAAATTGCTATCAAAGAAGATGTATCATTATTCATCAATTTTATTATCCTTACCAAGCAGGCTGGCATCTTCATTGAAGTCGTTTCTATGGAACTTGACTTGAGCAAGAAGTGACAACAAAATCTGTGCTTCTTGGTCACCCATGCATACCCAGGAGGTGTTCAAACATCTCTCTTGCTGTGTAGAGAGCATGCAGGTGCCTTTCTGCTGATTGTGTTTCTGAGGCTGATAGGTATAGAAAACTGCAGTTTAGTTGAAAACAAGATGAGGAAGAGATGGCATGTGAAAGTGTTTAAATATTTTAAATCTGTGCGCAACTGTGCCAGGAGCAAAGATTCCCGAATTAGAAAAGATATAACAAGAAGATTAAAAGCACAACTAATTTGTTATGTGCCATCAACTAGGCTGTGAGCTTTTTTCTTCTGTTTTTAAATACTGTTTATAATGAGTGCTGCAAAGGAAACTCTACAGTACAGGGTGCCAAGAGTCATGTTTCGGGACAGGGAGTTACAGTTGTGTTGGAGGTTCAGCTGGCATACGCTGGCCTGGGTTCACAGATGGCACGTCTCTTCTCTGCAGTGTGCTATAACATGGCTGGATGCACAGGTGCATGCTGGTGATGATTATTTTTAGATGATAACTGCCCAGTTCTGGAGAGGCTTTTAGCAGTCTGGGAACCGATAAGGGAACTATGGCATCAGCAATGTGAAAATTGTGACAGTGTGACATACAGGGAAAGTACTGGTACGCTCAGGTGATGTTCTGGTCAGAGAGAACCACCAGCAAGTATTGACATAAACAGCAGGGGTTTTTGGATTTGTGGCTTTTTTGTTGACCAGCAAACCACCAAAACCAACCACCCCTCTTGCAAATAAATATTCTTCTCTTCCGATACACATTTGGTTTTTATGAACTGTTGAGTTATTTCGGTTTGAATATGCTCCTTTTCTTTCTATTTCTGACGTTTTAGGTGTTCATTATGAGGAGTACTTGGTCTTACATGACAGCATAGCCTGTGCTTTGCAATGGTTCCGCTGCAGCTGAAATCTGAAACTGCTCTCTTCCTGGTTGTGATTTGTTGTTTGCATCTGCCCTTCCAAGGGCTGCCTGGAACCTACTGTGAAGGGGCAAAAGTGCTGAGGGGAGCCTGTTTCACTGCCTTCTTAGCCTGCCTGCTAATGGAAAATACTGACACCCTTGCAAGAAAGCTCATTCATGTGGCCATCTCAGTTTACCTTGTAAGGTCAGGCTGACTGCAAGGTTCGAGGAAAGAGGGTTTAACTGAATCCAGCCTTCAAATTTACTTTAAGATGACTGGTGAGGAAGTTTACACAAGATTGAAGGTCGATTACTCTGTGTGTAGGTGTTTGAAAATTTAGAAAAAAAAAATTTCATTTTGTTTGAAGTGCCCAAGGACTTTCCCACTAAACCTCATATTTCTGCTCTCCACCTCTTAGATTCATGGAGATTATTGTTGGAAAATGGCTTACATTTCTGACAAAAAAAGACACTCATTTCTGTTACACTCTTCTTCCCATGCCCTTTTTTTTTCATCCTACCTGTGGAGAAGGAACATCTGAGTAAGAAAAAGTGGGAGGAACTGGCATAACCCAGGTACTTGAACATGGTGCAGCTTAGCTGCTGCTGATGGTGAGACTGAGGACCAAAAGCTTCTGCCATTAGCAAGACCTTTTGAAGAGGGGAACCTCTGCTGGCTGACATTGCAAAAGGATAGGAGCTTGTGGACAGGTTGCAGAGCTTCTGCTAAGTGGACAAGTCTGGGTGGTGCACAGCCCATTTAGAGGGCTGCTCTCAAGCAAAAGATTTCTTCAGCTGACCTTGTGGCACAGGCTAATTCAACACTGAGCTGACAGTTTGCTTTCCAGGACCTACATGACACCTGAGGTGGAAACATGCTTCACACAGCAAGGCTATTAATAACTCTGATTTTTGTGAGCTCTTGGCCACAGTCTGAGGCCATATTCTTCTAATAACTTTAAAATATGTTTTGTTTTCATGTACTCGTGGATATTAGGTTGAACCTTTCCTACTGTCAGGCATTTTTGAAACCTTAATTGCTTTTCCAACTTAATTGCCCCTGGAATGAGCTCAAGAATTAGCTTTTTGCTAATGGGGAAATATTTGAGCAGTTAAGGCTCTGAAACTATTATTTTTAAACCTAAATTAAGGTGGGAAAATTAATGCTGTTAACAATCAAGGTTTCAATGCTATTACACTAGAATGCACTAGGAATTACAGGATTAAATACAGCCTAAAATGAGTCCAAGAACCTGTTCAAAATGAGTAGAGTAGTCTTGAGATGAAATGCCGAGGACATTTTCACAACTACATGCCATCTTGGTGTTATTTATCCTTGTTTTAATGTGAAGGTCTTGTTGACAGGCCTCATTCCATTAATTTCACTGGATTTATTTCCTAGAAAGACTGGCTTTATTGGAATAAGATGGGAAACATTAAAGGTTTGGGTTTTTTCTCTGATCTTAAAGAAAAAATTGAGAAATTGAGTAATGACCTAATTGTTTTTAGCAGATGCTCTGCCAGCATGTGGAGAATTCATGAGGTATCACTTGTCATTGGGGGACCTTAACCATTTTTGAACACTTTAAATCTCTCTGAAGCAGTATGGTAATACCTTGCAGTTCTTCTGAGACATATGCAAAATACAGGTTTCAGCAGACACATCTTAAAGCTCAGCAGTTGCGAGAGTGAAAACTTGAGTGTAGCAAATTACCAGTTTTACTTTATACCCAAGTCATTATTCAAAGATAGAAAATTATGCTAAAAAAACACAGCATGCTATAAAAACTAATGTTATTTTTATTCCTAGGAAGAAACTTTCATAGAATGGTTATTAGTGTTGCATTTTTTATTACTTACTGGTTTGTTTAAAGGATTCTTCTAATATGTGATGGTTCCTCTGACAAGGCATACCTCAAAAAAAAACCCCCAAACAGACTCATCAGTCAAACAGTCCTGCAGTTAATCATTCTGCTTATGTAGGTCCCTCAATCAGCTTTTTACCAAGACTTTTGAATTTGTGGGGGCTACATAAGTTAATATTTGAGACACTGTAGAAATGTAACATATGGTTCTTTAATTAAAGGCTGTCAAAATGTGTGTGTGCAACAGGACCTAACTGAGATTGCATTGGGGAAAAAAATATAATTTGAACTTGAATGGAAACATTTGGTGTATGTTTTGGTGAACCAAATGGAAAATTCCATGTAAATGAGACTCTAGATCTTCTCTTGGTGTTTTTCCCCTCGTCCCTGTCTTCACAATATGAATAGGGCTCCTCTCTGCTGGAGAAAACAGAAATTATTCAAATTTTCTTTGAGAATATAAACAAACACTCAGAGGCAGAGGCAGAAGAGTTAACTGGACCATCCTGGTCCAAATAGATAAATATTGAGCCCTGCTTTTTTTTTTTATGAAGAGGATAGGGGGGGAAAAATAAAGGGTCAGGTACTGAGCTGTTTCTGTATCCAAGAGCTGCCAATACAGTGATGAACATAGTAAAAAGGGAGGAGACACACTCCTAGTGTGGTTTATATACATGCTCAAGTGTTGCCATGACTTTACTTGAAAGACAAATGTTCAGTCAAATTGATCCTGCTGTAGAGCAGAAAAGGTTTTAGCCAATGTGTGGAGATCTTCTCTAGGCTTAGCTTTTGGAGAGGCCATGGTTTGTGTCGCAGCCACCATGAGAATGTGCTTTGATTCAGCTGATCCCTCTCCAGGAATTTTCCTCATTTAAGCAGATGGAGGTATTCTGGGTTTACTATGACAGCTGTCTGGCCAAATTGGACCTTTTAGCAATCTCCCCTGCCCACCTTCCATGGTTCCAAGCAGACCACTCATAGGTTCACTCCCCTGTGTGTCAGGTGGCTGTTACTGCCTCTTCTGCTGTTAGTGTGTTCCCAAATGAATGCAGTGTTGTGCAAAACCATCATTAACTGCATCAGGCTCTATAATGAGATGCTGGTTGTACTGGCAATACACCACTTCCATCTCTAAAGGATAAGCATCATCATTTCTGGGAATACTGAGAGCTAAAGTCATATCTGACTCTGACTGGGGCAATCAGATTTATATAATTTTCTGACAGACAGTAAAGCTTAAAGCTGTACAAACTGGAAATATACTGTCAAGTAAAGTTAATATTTTAGAAGCCCAAGGTTTTATGAGGCAAGGAACAGACCTCTTTTCTTACAAAGATGATGCTGCTTTCTCCTTTCCCCCCCCTCCCCTCCACTTTCTTCTTTCTTGTAACTTTTGCAAGTTACAAAATACGATGGTAGAATAACTTAGTCAAAGAGAAGGCTCACAAACGTGGTGGCAGCAAACTCAGGTTTGTGCTGTGGAAACCTGTCAACCATGTGGGTTCTCTTTACACATCACCAAACCTTACACTCTGTCTGGGAAGTCTGACTGGATCCTAGAAATACACACAGCACTCCTGATGTGGACAGAGTCCAGCAGATCTTTCTGGGTGCAAAACGTGATGTGTTAATAGTGTGTGACTTTAAGTGATGATTTGACAATGCCAGCTTGTGCAATGCATTTTTTGAGATCCTGCATACTCAAAAGATCTGGAGGTACCAAACAGCCTTAATAAACCTGTTGGGCTTGCTAATTTTTTTTTTACTCCTGGGATTTTATAACTGGAAGAGAGTTTCTGAGGGTAAAGTGGGTTTGTCACTTAAGTATTACTGCAGGCTCAAACCCAGCAGGCTTTTGCAGCACTTCTGTGATATTGGTACCATGTTGCCCCAAGTTCAAGAGACATTCATACTTTTCCTCCTATCTGAGTGTTGCATAGGATGAGCACAAAAGATTGAAGGATACAGAATCTGTCCAGGTGAAGAACACAAATGATTGTATTTTTATTCAAAAGCTAAAAGAACTAACCTGTTCTTTTGAGTAGCACAGCTTGTGCTGCAACTGTAATTCTGCAGAAAATTGTACTACTTTAGGATATTTTTGCTGAAGGTAGGCCTTAAATCTAATTTTCCCTCTTCTTATTGTTATAAAATAACTGTACCTGTTTATTGTACATTGAGGTAACTCTTCAGCGTAAGGTTTTAACCAGAGTTGATGATTGCAAATCCTTGTTTAAAGATGACAGATATCTTTTCCTCCTGCAAACACATTCTATTGCTTTTTAAATGAAGTACTTTTAAAACCTGAATGTATCCTTGACACTTTAAAATCTCTTTCATTTACATACCATGCTTGAAGAAAAGAAACAAGTAGATAGGAAATCAGACAAGGAGGTGGTGAAAAGAGAAGGCAGGACTAGATTACCAAAAATACTTGCAAAATTTTTCTGTCTTCAGATGCAGATATTCCCCGTGCTTCATCCCTGTTTATTCATCCACTAGGAGCTGACAGGAACTCATCATTTTGGAGATTTTTCCATTTGAGTTAGCTGCCTTCATACTGTCAGCTGCCCTTAGCACTTGATGCTGAAGAAGTGATGCTACGTAGGTTCCTGTGTAGAAAATGGTAGTTCCCAGAGCTGGGAGGCCCTTCTAGGAGACTGTTTAAGGGAAAGAGCCCAAACCACCAAACCCGGACCTCAAACAGATTACAGGAGGAAGATGAGCAAATGAAAAAAATCAAAAGAAGCTGATCAGGAATTTTACAGTACAGCATAATTATGTGTTTCATTAAAGTGCTCTTTCTTTTATTATCTTTGCATTTAGTGCAGTAGGGGGTTCGTTTGATGTTGCAGTGATTCATGACTACTTGTGAAATGACAGAAAAAGAAGAATTCTGGTGAAATGAGAGATGAATGATTGCCGTTAAAAGACCAAGGGATTCATAGTAATAGCTTTGCTTGGCAATACTTTCCTAGTTTGTAGAGCACTATCATTTACAGTCTTTCAGTGGGAGAAAAATCTCTGATTATCTCTGTGCTAAACGTATATTTGCTGTTGTAAATGTTTTGCTCAGGTTTCAGGTATATTTTTGGTTGGGTTAGTTTTTTACTTGGTGTAGTGGTGGTTTCAGTCATCACAGAAATTAGAGGACTCCTAGGTTATTTCAGCATGTAACATGGTGAAGATGAAATGTCACTAGGTCTGTATGCAATCCACAGGACTTGAGGACAGAAAGCTGTCGTGTTAGTGAAGCTATGTCAGCTTTTATCAGGGGAAACTTATTACCACTTGACCCAAGAGGAAACCTGTTGCCTTACAGGAATTTTTGGTCAGACCTTATCTGTAAATTTTCTGTTTACTATTGACTTTGTTCTGTATCCATCTGTTTGTAATATGATTGCTTAGGTTTTTTAAAGGATACTTTAATAACTCTTTCTGATTTTGAATCTTATACTGCTTTACAAATACTTCACAATTTCCTTTCCATCTCACTGCTGTTAGGCATTTTTACCTCTACCGTACATATATCAGAAATTTTAGGAGATCATAAAGTTGAAATTTAGAACTTTCTTAGTGCTAAGAGGTGGGCCTGAGTGTTAGGAAGCTAGTGGACTCTCTGTTTGGAACTGTTTTGTTCATAAAAATGACAGGCTTGCTCCCCTGTTCTTACTATCTAGAAATTCCAAGCTCCCAAAGTCTGAATCCAGATGCTAATGACATAGGCTGGTGTTTTCCTAAAACTGAGTGTGCATCACCCTGTAGTAACGGAAGCTGTTCAATTATTACTTGATGAGATTCCCTGTGCGAACCTGGCATGAGTATATTTAACATTTCCTATTTCTAATTACCAATATTCTGCAACGTGTTAAAAATAGCCCAAAAGCTTTGGCCCTCTGTGCCCTACAATATGTTAAGTCTTATTTGGGTTTACTGAAAGACTGTATTCACGGATCTTGTTGCCTGAGGGAATCTTCTCATGTTTCTTAATTTAATTAAATATTTTCCATTAAGTTTAATTGTATGTTAGGATGGAAAATTCCTCCTAACCCTACAACAATAAGGGTTTACAAACCAAAGTACAGTTTTCACAGATTTTCTTCTGAGACATCTTCTCTGACACAGTGAATAATTTAACAGCGATTTTAACATTCTGAGTTTTTGTGAAGTCTGTTTCTATTTATCTCCATCCAACTCACTGGAAGCAAACGAGACAGGTCACCACGATGCACTTATTATTAGAAATGAGGACCACATCCACACCCTCTGTACTTGCCCAGTAGTTTTATGTTTGCACCAGTGCAATGCCCACCTAGAAATCCTGACAAGTAATCACTTTTTGGGAATTTTCCCAATTTTCCAGTTTTGAGGACACATTAACCAGAGTTCCTGCCCTGTCTTTCTGCACTGACAGCACTGGGCAATCTGACTGTCAGTTGGAAAGTTTAGGTACCATGTAATGTAAATAGTCGTGTAGGTTAGCTATGCTTAATTAAAATGCTGAGGTATCATTTGAAAGATCTGTTGCTGTATGGAGAGCATAGTCTTGCAGTTATTTCACCAGTAGTGGAGTATTTCCATATTTCTACTCAGTGGGATTACACTTTTCCCATTTTTATATGAAGGTGACAGAAACTGCTCATTGATGCTTTGAGCAGAAACTATTTCATATTGCTCTTCAAGGCTCTGCATCTCTTGGGGCTTTTCTCTGTGTGTATGTGTGTGTGTGTGTTACAAACACTTTGCTATTTAAAGGGAAAAAAAAAAAGAAATGTGATACAAGAACTGTACATCCCATACTGTACATTCCCCAACATGCTGAAGGAATTTCAGCTTGAAAGCTGTTTCTTTAGTCTCCCAGCTGACTTATGATAGCACAATGTGTAATTCTAGAACGAGCAGAGTCCCATCAACACCACATCTGTTCAAACTGCTTGCTTTTTAGCTTCCATGCTGAAGTTCAAAAATATGAAAGAGAAGGAACTTACAGTTCTTTCTGATGTGCAGAACATTTTATGGTGTAAAAATTTGCTGTAACTATTTTAGTAAAATACATTATTCTGTCATGACCTGGATACAAAGAGAGTGATTTTACCTTTTATATATGCAGTTTCCACATAAAAAAAAAAAAAAAAGGTTTATTTTACAGTGTTTCTATGCACAGAAAAATCTGCTATGAAAGGTAAGCTCCTGGCTGTGTTGATTTCAGTAGATTTTACTATCAGTTGCATTTATAAAGCAATGAGGCTTGAAACCATCACACCTTGCTTTCTCTCCACAGGTCAGCTGCTCACAGAAGGTAGGGAGATATTCAGAGGCCACTTGAGACTCAGAGGAGAAGCTGTTTCTTCCATGTCTATAGTGCTCAGACTGCTATTTTAGACACTAAATTTCAGTAGAAAACTGAGCTCGGACCTGATTGTCTCTGCACCATCATTTAGGTGTGAAAATTTTGTAGGTGAGAAATACCAGACCAAGTCCTTTACCCTGAGAAGCTATCTTAGCTCATTGATTTTCATAGGCCACATCACAGGAGCAGGTTTCTTTCACAAAATGTGTCTGTGCCTTGAAAGTTACTTGTTCAGTGCTGCATTTAAATATAGCTCCAGGATCAGCAGATCAGGCCTCTTCGGGTATGTACTGCTCTGAGCAGTGTTCTCTTCTCTCCTGAATTTATCATAGTTCTAGAAGTAATTTTTTTCCCTGTGATCTTGTCTTTCTGAATCAAGTCAACAAAGTCTGTAGCCCCCAAAGAGATGCTTGGAAATGACTTTACACTGAATATAAAAAAAAAGGTAAGAAAGAAGGACTTTACTTGTTTCTATTCTTATCCCTTTGATTTTTTAATTTTCTCTTTTTTTAAAGCAAATTCCTTAATTTTACAGCCTAACTTAAATTTTGGAATAGTTATAGTTGGCAGCACAGGAATGGATAGAAAAATACAAAGGATTCATGTGATTCCGGGAAAGAATAGATAGTTCATTCCTGGGGACCTATGCCAATAGTTGTTATAAATAGTGATAAAAAGTCAGTTTTTCATAAGAAAATGAGCAGGTGTGTCTGAATACATGAGGTGAACCAATCTGTTGAATAAGATCCTGATTTTATGTGACCATTTTTCAGGGAAAATCATTCTTTAAGGTTCTTGCATGGGTCATTTCTGGCTTTAGCTCCTGTTCTTTGGAAGGATAAACACTGAGTCATGTCTGTTGATGTTTGAAATTGTAGCTTAAGAAGAACTGATACTGAGAAATATAACTGCTGCATTGATTTATACACTATACTCTTTTGATTGATAATTAAGAAGACCATTTTTATAAGGTAAATAATGTCAAGCTTCTAGGAAGTATTACTAATTTTTGAGAAATAATACTATGCTGGTTTAATATTTTGCTTTTAAAATGAGAAAATCAGTTCTGTTTCCTTCTAAAGAGCTCCAGACCGTAAGAAGGGAGCTAGCAGGGGTTAAGCTGTTTGGCAGAGATCTGCAACATGCTGACTAGAGCAGAAATGTACTTTCACCATGCTTGGTTCAGTGGCGAGGCTGAAATCATTGAAAAGACATTTAGAGATGGAGTGTGCAACCAGTCACATTGTCTGGTTTGCTTCCCCCACTAAGACAAGCTTTTTAATTATTTCTAATTTTCCAAAGGATGCTAGAAGCCATTATTTCCCCATCTGCATAAGCAGAGTCAGATCCATGTCTGAAAGAGAATGCAGTCAGTACCCACCCAGAGTGGTTGAAAATTGAGAAAGTGATTTGCTAAATGTTTCAGAGGAGTTGAGTCTTAGTCTGCTGTGGCTTCTGCTTTCCACAAGCAGCATCCCTCCTCCCTGCTATTTTCTAAAGCTATTTTTGAGCTGGTTTTTTTTTTTGGGGGGTTCTTTTTGGTTTTTTTTTTCAGTTGCAATATTAAACTCACAACACAGAACGTGCTTGAGAAGGGAGCCTTGGAAGCCGTTTGAAAATTGGTATCACAATCCTGTAGGACCAACAATTTAAGTGGTTTCTTGAAAGTTGTGAAATCAAATTAGCAACTCAATTTGCTTAGGATTTTCAAGTGGGGGGAAAAAAAAGGGCATTCCTATTTTTGTCTGTGATCACTGCCTTGAAGATAAATGACTTTGCTCCTTGCTGTAGGCCAGTGTACATAGCCTTAGACATACACAGCGGTTTTTTTGTTTGTAATTGATTTTTTTTATGAGAAATTTTCAGAACAATTTCAAACCCAAATATTTTCCCTCTGCCCTTTTATTTCTTACTTGCTCTCTGGCTGATTTGGCTGTCAGTGTAGTGCACTGACAAATAAATCATTGTCAGGTCTCTGTTCCCCAGTGCACAAGAGTCAGGAGTCCCACACTAACCCTGCAGTTGTGCAAAGGTCCTTACTTTACAGCTTTATCAACACTTGCTGACTTTGCAGCATCCTATAGAGAAGACAAGCACAGGACATGAAAGACGGTACATTCTGTACTCAAAAAATAATAGACTAGAAGGAAAAGTGCCATACAAATACAATATTTAACACAGGCAATGGGACTCCTTTTGCAAGGCACATGACCTGATGGGTTAAGCACTGGAGAATGAGCTGAGTGACCAACATGTGAGGATGTTCTCTGTGACCTTGAGTATGCAGATTCCTGTAATCATAGCTCAGTTTCCATTTGTGTTTCATGACACAGTTGCTACATATTTGGAGTAAAGAGTAGGCCATTAGTGTTAGGCTTTCCTACCTATCTGATTTCATGCAAATAGTGCTAATAAGCCATACTAGGAAAAACTCTTTTTCTGACAGTCTTGGGGCCAATTTCTGTGTCTTGGTGCTTGCTCTCAGAGCATTGGAAGGATACAGTATGTGTTGCATTTCATAATCCCACTGACAGTCTTTGAGGTTTTTGCTAGTACCTCAGACGATACTAGTGTATTGCTAAATATTTTGCCTCTGCCCCTTTTCACAAACTTTAACATTTCAGACCTGGCACCCTGCAGAGGAAATGTTAAAAATACAAATGTGTTTGATGACAGCAGATGAAAACCAGAAAAGCTTAAACTTCAACTTTAACTGATCATGTGTTACACAGCAAATGAGCATGTGGGAATTTTGTGTGATGGAGTTTCAGCTTTACATGCTAGAATGGACTTTAAGGGATCTGGGTCTTCCTGTGTGCTGTAATATTTTAATGTTTTTAACTTCTTGCTGTACTGCAGACATTTGTAGTGAGCAGAAGGCATCAGATGTAGGATAGTGAACTTCTGAACTGCTGCTAAAGTAAAATGTGCTAAACTGTAGAGTGAAAGGTGATGCCACAAGCAGCCTTAGAAATTTCACTTCGTTTGGTTTTTCAAGGATAAGAAACAGATGAGAGAGAACCTCTTTTTCTTTTTTTTCTTTTTCTAGTTACTTTCCTCACTGAGGAAAATAATAAATTTACCTTTCGAGACAAATTAGAAATCAGTCCTAGCCACCTGTTCAAGGCGGGCCAAAGAACAAACACACAAACATTTGAAGTGTAGAAAAGTATGCTAATATGCTAATATAGCCAAGTTTAGAGAAAGGCAATCAAAATAAAGCAAGAGGGAATAGAGAGACAGCAAAGATGGGAAAAGACAAGGAACCTTCAGAGAGTCCCTCTGAGAGATACCGTGTTTACTTTGTTAAAAATGGGGAAAGCAATCTTTGTCTGCATGTTATCAGTAAATTAGAGTTTTAATAATAAATTATCTATGTGATTGCTATTTTCTTTCTCTTTGCAAGGAGAGAGACTCTAAAAGGAAAATAAATATTTCTGTAGCTAAAATGTTTTACTGGTAGAAAACAAATAGACACAAGTCTGGATTTATTACTGTTTTTCATTTTTGGGCTGTTGCATTTTTGTTGCTGTTGTTGTGGTTTTTTTGGAGGGTCTGTGGGGTTTTTTTGGGTTTTTTTTTTTATAAGAATAGGTAGGGAGAATTGTTGTCTCTTGATGGAGTAGTCTGCCTCTAGCACCAGTCATGCACTGTTACACTTACTGGGACATTAGCAGATCAGGCAGCAGTGTGAGCTGGAGTAAAATTATGATCTTCTAATCCAAGTCAGTGGTTGGGCTGAAATCAGTGGGGTCACAATTCACAAAAATATTGAGTGTGATCAGCAAAAAGGTTGGTGTGTGACATGATGGTATTTCTATATCTTCTGTGACTACACAGAGTACTGCAAAAGGTAGATGGCCAGTAGATGATTGCTGTTTGCCTTTCAGTGCCCTTTTCCTGATCATACATACTTGGGAATATAAGACTATCTTGGCTCCATTTTCGCCTGTTACCTGGGTATCTCTTTGAGGATGGTCAGGACTTATTTCTCAGAAGCAGAGTACACATGTAACCTGTGAAAATTACTACGAGAGCCATGAAAAGAATTGGGTTGGCATAACACGACTGGAAGACGGCAACATTTGTGTCAAATTTAGTGAACAAAAAATGCTGTTGATTCAAAACAGAAGGATGTGTCTTAGGAGCACAAATACCATTTTGCTGGTAGTGCTGCTTCTGTCCTAAATTCTGGAAGTTTTGCCTGGAGGTGTGTAATTAGATGCCTGAAAAGAGGTGTTAGGAGTCTGATCTTAGATCTTGTAATTGACATTTTATGCTTATGGTCACTTAGGAAGAGTATGCCTTGGGAGGCATTTCTTTTTAGGATGACCGTTCATACCTTTAAGCCATCTTCTGATTCTCATCCCATTCCAATATTGAGCATGAGTCCCTTGCTTCTCTGTAGGGATAGATGAGCAGACATGTAAATGAACCTTCTGTAACTCTTGCACAGGATTTCATAGTCTGTCACAGAGGAGCAATCGTCTGTCACATTAATATGGTTCTTATTACAGTATTTATGTCAAACCCCCTGTCTTTCATCATTTTCATTAGCATGAAAAGTAAGGTTTTAACAACTATGGTAATAGGTAATAATGTAGCATTAGAACATAAATCTAGTGACGATACAGATACTCATGAAGTGACGGGGAGATGTTTTATATTTTGCTTCCAGCACTTATTTTGGGGACAGATTTGTGTAGGTGGCTTAATTTTTGGGAAGTACTCACTATAATTATCAGAACTAACAGGAACACTTGGCGAAGGGGAAAAAGAAATCTTTGGGTTGCAATTAAATTGAAGAGGAGCACAAGCAGTCACAATTACAAATTACCAACTTTCTGATAGTACTTGGCACGTGTTCCCTTCCTAATTCTGACCAACACATGTCTAAATGTTACAGTTACAGGACGGCTCATTGCCAGAATCCATTACTTTGGTAAAGGAATAACATTCAAAATGCAGTTTATATTCACAGGCACAAGTGGGCTAAACTAAAGTGAACCAGATCCTTGGGTTAAATAATATAGTGGTTAGAACATGCTTTATGCAGAGTCAGAACTGCAATGTATTTTGCAAAAACAGTGAAACTCATCCTAACCAGAGAAGAATTTGATCAGTCATGAAAATTTAGCTAAAGTGCTAAGGTAAAGGCAACCATTCTTTGGCAGAGTAGGACCATTCAGTGGAACTGTGTAAGACTGGGAAAATACAGAAAGGAACAATTTCCCTATACAGAAGGAAAGTAAAAGTTATTTAGTTATCCAAACTAGCACTTGAACACACTGTTACAGTTAATTTGTGATGTAATGGAGTGCTTAATAGCTTTCAGTGGTCAGGAAGTTGGTTTTAGAAAGATTGTGGGTGAGAAAATTCTTACACATTCAAGGCATCCAAGTGATTTGCAGCATTTGTGGACTGCACAGTGTGTTGCGGTGCTGAGAAGCCCCAAGCCAGCATCGTCTGCTCTGTTGCCAGAGCTGAATGCAAAGCTGAGGTCTCTTGGCAGCACTGCTGTAGATCTAGGGAGCCCTGAGCGCCTTCACCCTGTGCACGTGTTAGCAGGCTCAGAGCTACTTTGAGGACTGTAAGCTGCCCCGCATTGCTTTCCACACAAACAGCCCATTTGCTTTGGGCATGGTGATCATTTTCGCTGTGTAGCACTGTCTACCCTGACTGAGCTCTGGGATCAAACACCTCATACTTGTACATATCTAGTCATGCCACATCCCACCACATCCAACCAACTTGTGCATGATCAGGTAATGTTTCTCTGTGGGACTCAAGTCCTAGTTTTTAAATCCATCTAGCATAGGCGATGATGAGATTTTGTTTTCACTGCTTTCAGAGAGCTGTTATGCCTCCCCACACTGTGGTTTCATAGCAGGCTCTGTCACTGTTTTCAGCATCATTTAGATTTTCCCGGTCATGGTTTCCACATATTTAAATGTGTTGTGCCTCCTTGGAAGGATTGGAAGCAGAGGGGCAGGCACTGATCTGTTCTCCGTAGTGACCAGTGGCAGAACCCGAGGGAATGGCCTGAAGTTGTGTCAGGGCAGGTTTAGATTGGATATCAGAAAAAGATTCTTCACTTGGAGGTTGGTTGGGCACTGGACAGGCTCCCCAGGGCAGTGGTCACAACACCAAGACTGTGTGGTTCAAAAAGCATTTGGACAATACTCCCAGGCACATGGTGTGACTCTTGGGATTGTCCTGCACAGGGCCAGGAGTTGGGCTTTGATGTTCCTGGTGGGTCCCTTTCAACTCAAAATATTCTATGATTCTATGAATCTATGATTCTTTGGGTAAGAAGCTTCAGCATGAAGTCTGTCTGCATGAAGATGGATGGTGAGGCTCCATCAGGTGGGGTGTGAATTTACCACATGTGAACTTGTGCACTCTCCTTCTCTGTGCAAATCCCTGGACCCAGCAGAATGAGAGTGCCAGTCTCTGCAAGTATCTGCCCAGTGGGTTCAACAGCTGCCCTGGGAGTTTATGCTCTGCCTCAGTGCACTGAACTGTTCAAGCAGACCTCTGGTTAGTGACAAGGTGCATTTGTCAGCTGCAGCCCTTTTTTTCTGCTCATGAGTTAATCAGACCATGTCACTTGTGTAACTGAGCTGACTGTTATCAGTGTTGATTTGTGATACAGAACTTTTTTGCCTGGTAGAGATCAGAGCAATTCACAGATGAAGGTGAGCACTCTCATCCCCATTTAACTGATGGGAAAACAGCAATGAAAACCAATTTCTGAAAAGCAGCAGAGCTGATAGTTAGCCATTGGGAATAAAATCCTGTCTCTTACCATCCCTGTGGATGCTTCATAAATTTCAAGTGTGCCTAATGTGCAGTTTGAGACATGTTTTGATATATATCCTTTTGACAGACAAATCACAGCCTATCTTTGTGTTTCCAGATAGGATGAGCCTGATTCTTCTTAAAATGACATTTTCAGTGTGAATATTCATGTTCACAAAATGAAATTCTACTCATTTAAGTATTCTGCAGTAGCCATAGGTTTAAGCACATACTCTTGCCTGGTAGCTCGTTCACTAAAACATTCACAAAAAGACTTGGCAACCTGGAATTGTAAACAATCAAAGTAAATTCATATGAAGTAGACAAATAATTGTCCGTGAAGTTGTTACCATCACTTTACCTAATTTTGAAAATCTGAGTTCAGGTCCACATGAATAATGAACTATCTTCTGTTATCTCTGTTATCTTTGTTTCAATGCAGTAGATGAACAGGGAAAGCATAATGAGTCCGGGCTGTCAGCTGGTCCCAGTTGCTTGTGCAGGGAGAACCTGTCTCACAGCCTGTCTCTTCCCAGGGTCCCTCCCCTTTGAAGCACACATGGAGCAAAAGGAATGGCTGCATTATGCAATTAGAGAGGCTGAGGAAATCACAGAATATGCTGAGTTGAAGGGATCCACAAGGATCATTAAGTCTAGCTCCCCTCACAGGACCATCCCCGAGTCACACCATGTGCCTGAGAGTATCTTCCAAACACCTCTTGAATGTCTGTCATGCTTGGTATTATGACCACTTCTCTGGAGAGATGGCTGGTTACACTATCAAGCTTTCAAAATATTTTCACGCAGACAACAGCTTCTCCAAAGTCCGTTCTGAAATGAACAAGCAGCTTCAAGTTACTCTGACAGGCTGAAGTTAAATACTTTTAGCTTTGCAGTGGGTTGATGCAACCGCTACTCTGTAATTATGCTGGACCTTCCAGCAATTGTGACTGAAGTAAGGAAACCTCTCCTTGCATCCATTAACTCCTGCCCATCTCCACATTCGTGAGAGTCACACTTGGCAGGGTCACGGTAACCTCCGGGCAGTGTGTGCCTGCATACCCAGGTGTGCCAATCTGCTGAGATTTATACTTCCATTCCTCAGATGCATCTGCAGAGTGACATCTGCATACTGTGAAAGACAAGCAGGAATAAACGCTGCAGGCTCTTTTATAAAAATGCTGGTGTCTCTACATTTACGTAGCAGTGTGGCCTGATTATGCAGGAGCTCTGAGGCTTATCCCAAGATGATGATTTTTACATCAAAAGTAGATTAATGGAAGTCGACAGCCTTGTGTCCATCCAAACACAGTGTGAAGTGATAATAAGTATAGAATTGCTAGTCAGTAGGGTCTCATGTCACATACTCAGACTATATAAATGATGAATATGTAATGAAATTACGTAGAATTAAGACAGATGGCTCCAGCTTTTGATAAATGCATATATCTTCAGAATCAGATAATAATGCCAATGTGTGGAAGATCAATTGGGATATAACAACTTTGAAAACGAAAGTAATTTCTATGCTTTCACTTTAAGATGCGCATTTAAATAAGAATCAAACTTAATTTAATTATAATTTTTTATCATGGAATTAAAAAAGAAGAAAAGAAGCCCGGGGAAAAAATACAGGGACATTTTCATCTCATTTTGCTTTGAATTGTAGTTATTTATCCTACTGCATATAATGAAATACCATTGCCAAAAAGAAAAGACAATTATTTTCTCTCCAATAAACATTAAGATAGATTGATGGTCACCACTATAAAAAGGATTAAATGAAATTCTTAACACCTTTTCAGGAAAATGCCAATTTGTTCCTAAGAACTCCAGTTATGAGGAAGCTTATAATACGGTCCACCTGTTATTGATAGGGATGTTTAATATTTTACTGACTATTTAAGGTGCAAAGTCCTTGAGATAAATCAACCTCTCTTCCTCTCTCTGCATTTTACTATTTTACTTGAGGTACATCTTTCAGAAAATTGACATGATTGACTAGGACATGGTGTAAAAAATATCATTTGAAATAATGTCATTACCAAAAAGGAAGAAATGTTGAGAACAAAATAATTATGAAGCTCATTAAATTCACAGTTTCTGCGTATTGTAGATTAGTGAAAGAGTAATGGCAGCAACTCAGCACATAATTTTGCACAGTGGTTGTGTATTATCTGAATTACTGTCACTTCCTTTGAATTTAAAGTCCTTGCTTGTGTAGATAAACAAATATATCTGTCCCTCATTTGCATGGGATTGATGATATCTGTAGGTGAAGTGAAAGTAGCTTGTGGTTTTCTGCAGTCTGCCAGCCAAACTTTGAGTACTAGTTACAGTGAAAAAATACCAGCTGGGATCTGAGGTGTTAGGTGCCAATACACAAAAAGTGTATCACAGGTATGAAGAGTTTGTAATCTCTTGTCTTCAGATGAGGTTTCTTCAATTGAGAGGGAGGAAATGGGTAAAAGCAGTACTAGATGGGAGCACTAGGGGTAGTCCTCTGTGCTTCATGGCTTCATGGCACCTGTGGGAAAAGCTTCAGGGGAGATATTACCTTGTGTGGCTGCAGAGATCCAGAATCAGCAGCTGACACAGGAAAAGGTAAATCAATTTTAGGCTGCAGTTTGGGGCTCAGTGCATAAATTGCCTTGATGTCTTGCTCTTGAGAGCAAGAGAAGATGATGGATGGGTTAGCACAGTGGCCTTCCATGAGGAGTATGCAATTTACTCTGCAATGAGGACCAAATAAATGAGTCTCAGAGCAGCGGGCTTGGAGATGTTTTGTGTATCCATTGGGGGAGGCAGGGGGGAAGTATGAGATCACTTTTTCTTTTAGTACTGTCTAGGCTCCAGAAACAGGTGTTTCCTCAACTTTGTGTATTTTTCCAAATGTCATTTCAGCAGTCTTTGCAGGCAGTATGACTACTGCTGAGTATCAGCTCACAGTGGAAGTGGAGCAAAAGTCTTACCCCTCTCAAGCTGGAGGCACTGATGGTCTCAAGGGAAACTCTTCCCGGAGTAGCAAGAATTTCTGCCATGCTGGCTGCAGAACCATTACAACAGGATGGCTCCTTTCATAGTTTGGCACTCCTTCAGTGCTTCCAAAAATCACTTAGAGATTTGTTGAGTAAGTTACCTAAAGGCTCCCTAATAACATTTAAGCATCTTAGCACTCTCTAAGCAGAAATTCTTTGCATTTACCATTCAAATGGAAGGATCACTGACAGTCTAAAGTATTTCTAGAGGTATCTGCTTTCAGCCTGTATTCACAGGGAGTCATGGAGAATCTGGGATAAGATCTTAAAAGAGCCTATCACTTTGTGATACTGCCTCAAGAGAATTTTTTTCTGTGACTCATAGCTGTGATAGTTTATTGATCAGATTAAGCCAACTTTCAAAAGAAAAGATAATGCCATACATTTTACTTAAAATGTTTGTGCAGCTGCTAAACAACTGCGAGCAAACTCCTTGACAGTGGCAGGTGGAGAGCTCTCTGTTCTCGAAGATGTCAAATCTTTCATTTTCTGTTGATGCTTTTTAGAAGCAAAACAACGTTTTTCATTACAGCAAGTCCTCAGCTGTCTTACAAACCATCAAAGATGGAAAATTCCTGCTCTGTGGTCCAGGAGAAGCCTGCCATGCAATGGTGTGTGGCCTATAACCATTTAGTTTTCTATGCTGTAGCAGACCTATACTGGTATCAGGGGCATTAAAATGTGTTTGGCCAAAAGTGTTAGAAAGAACTCTTGGCTCTCATTAAGGAAAAGATTTCCCATTTCTATGGGATAGCAGGAAGGAAAAATATAAGAGAAAATCCTTATTTCTACCCTTTCACTGGAGTATAGAAAAGCATGAAGAAAATTTGCTCTTTGAATAGTGGATTATGGGTGTTATTAAAGATAGGCTATCCTATGGGTGAAACTCCCAGTAAACAGATCTTAAAATTTCTGTCTGTGTAGCAAGACAGAAGATCTGCAGGAATGACAAAAGGTCTCAAAACACATTGGTGTTTAGCAGCTGTCTCTCAATGACATGGTGTTTCTGGCATTTCTCATATTTCAGCATGACGAAGGCAGACATTTTCTTCCCCTTCACCCCTAGTCATTGACGCTACAACCAGTCAGAAGAGGCAGCAGGTCATGGAGCTGGGCAGACTTCAGTGAAAGCTGCTGCTGTGGGAATCCCAAAGCTATGAGACTTTAGGGTTTTGATAGTCAGGCTCCCTAAAAAACATCAGAAATCCAACTTGGCTCATTTGCAAGTTAGGAAGAAGAGGAAAGGGCAGAACTTGTTCAGGTCTGGAAAAGATAGATAAAATGAGTTCAGGAGAACAATTAATATGATGGTGAGTATCTTTTCAGGGCTTTGCTTTTGTTGGATACCCTGAACATCTGTTAGCAAAGGCTAGTGCTGGTAAATACTCATTAGCCGAAGGCAGAGTATTGTCATTCTCTGGTTTTGTAACTACTTTCTAATAGATGCATGCATCTCTGCTAGTATATGTTGGAGTTAGTAAAGCTGCATGGTATTAGATAGGGTTTTGCATCTCTCTTTGCAACAGAAAATGTGGTGTGTTCTTTTCCTTTCCTCCCCTCACTCCCTCCCTCCCTCCTTAGCTCCAGCTTTAAAGCTGTTTAAGTAAAACTCAAATAAAGGAATATGCTAGAACTAGAAAGATAATTATGAGGCCAAAATCCCTCACACACCACTAGTTTCTTTCCCTCCTGATGTGGACTCTGTATTTGTCTGTGAAAGCGAGGAAAAAGCTTTCTTTGGTGCATTGTCATTAAAACAGTTAGAATCTGCAAATCCTGTACTGTCAAGACAACAGCAGGATTACGTTTGAATCATAAGAATGAGCAATGTGTTCTGCTTAATTACAGAAGTTACAGCAGAAAAGGATTTATTGACCGCCCCATCCATCTGCCCTCTAGTGTAGAATTGTTCTCTCCATGGTGCTTCTTAAGTCTTTTTCTTTGCAGTATTACATGCACCATGTGATGGATCATCCACAGCTTTACTGGAGGTTTTGCAGCAGTTAAAAGGCACAGTTAAAAGCCCCTTAGTTTTAAAATAGCATTGGTTGCTAGCAGATCATGTTCTCAATGTGGACTTTGGGGAATCCCTAAGACATATGCTCTTCTGGGGCTATCAAAGCTGGAGAAAACGGCGGGCAGATGTCTTAGCTCCCTGTCAGTATGTTTTCCCTGAACTTAGTTTTCATCTCGGTTTCTCAATTCCATTGGAAATCCTGTCCTCATTATTTCCTTTTGGGAGTTCTGAAATGGTTTTCCCTGTCACTCATGTTCATAACCTCTGGTTTTGTAATCTTTCTCAACTGTTTTGTTAATGTGGACTTTATCTGTAAAATGGTTCTTATCTTTGATCTACACTTCAGCTGGTAGGAAATTTCCTGTTAAAACCTGGTGTTTTGATAAACCCCCAAACTGAAACCTTTTCTCCCAGTATAAACTTGTTCGGTTTTGTGGGTAGTATTTGGTGTTTACTTTTTTCCTGAATAAAAGGTTGAAGCTTTTTTTAATAGATAAGTCTTTCTCCTCATTTGTAGCTAACAGCCTGCACAGATCTGTGGGCAGTTGAATGCCTTCTCCCAGGTGTAGATATAAACCCTTGCTGACACATTCTAACTCTGTCTCCTCCTAGATATGTCTCTGAGAAGCATGTGAAAAATTCAGGACAGTATTTTAACCTGCAAACCATTACTCTATCTAGGCTCTTGCTATCATCCATCTAAGGTCTGTTTCAGTATTGTTTCTTTCAAGTTTTTGTTTTCACTAATTTTCCCAAATGTTCACCTCATGAAGTTGTTCAGTGTATTTCTGATAATGTTATTTTAGTGTCTTCCCCATCCCCAATCAAAAATTGTAATGGAAGTGTATTTTTAATAGAAGTGTATTTCTTGCAAGCCTCTTGGATTTCCAGTTTTGAAAAACTGTGAACTCCTTTACATTTTTCATAATCTGGAGTGAAGAAAACTCCTAATTTGAGGACAGCAAACCCAGCTCTTCTCCTGGAAACCACCAACCCCCGCATGAGTAGAAAAACTCTACACGCTTAATATATCCCAAGAAAAATAGTTGACATTTTCTGACCAATATCTGCATCATTCCAGCTGACTCAGATTTTGATCTCATGTCTCTCCACTTCCTTCTCTTGCTATAGAGATGAGTCTATTATATTTTTGCTCCCTGACATTCAGAGTGTCCCTGACATTCACATTGAATGTTATCTGAAAAATGTTACTAGCAAGACGCTTATTCTACTTTAAAGTTGTTCCGACTGCAGAAAGAGGAACATCTGCAATTTTTCTTCTTAAACCTAGCTACTTATAAGCTGCAGATTAAAATAGCAGAGGGTAGAAATTATTGTCCCTATGTTACTGATGAAGCTGAAGTACTGAAGGCCAGTTACAGCTAACATACTGCTAGTATACCCCTCCAGAAAGAAGCCTACTGAGGGAAGAGCTTTTTGAAGTTCCATTGCAGTAGTGCCACGCTGGCAACACTGTTTGCATCTCCCACTGCTTTAGAGGGTGCCTCAGAGAGCTCAAGGTTTGGCAACTAAGCAGATGCTTATAGTCTGTCAGAGAAGTGAGCTTTGCAACCTCTAGGATGTCAGACAAGATTGACAGAGCTATTCAGTATTTCAAAAGCAGACTGGCCTTACCAGGGGTTAAGAAATGCACTTCCTGAACGTTGGGTGTGTTTACTATCTTAATTTTGAATAGGCTTTATGTGTCTATGCTTTTTGAAACAGCCATAGCCTTTTTATGAATACAAAGGGCTGTTGCTGCTCTGGTTTGTGCTGCTCACCTTTGCTTTCATTTCTTGGCTAAGCCAGTCACTGGCTCTACAATCTATCTGGATTGTAAAATGAAGATCTATTTAATTAAAGACCAGCTCTGGGAGGTATGTGTTTTGTCTAACCCCATATGTCCTCTGTGGGCCAAAGAAAAAAAAAAAAGAGAGAGAGAAATACCCTTCCAGAAGGCAGTTCATCATGAGCTAGGACTGGATGAGAGGCCTGTATCTCCAGTCTCCACTGAAGAAACCTAGAACAACTAATTCATATACGAGCAAAATTTACCTCAGTCATTCTATCCTGTGCCACAGCTTCTGAATTGATCACCAGGAATTCTATGTGCTCAGTTCCTGTGTTTTTTGGCACCCTCAAATGATTTCAGTAAGTATTGTGATGAAAATAAGAAAATACACAGACGTCCTAAGTGAAATATGTTATTTTTCTGGAACCCTTAACTAAAATAAGTGCTGCTTTGGTTACTCTGAAAGGTTGAACAGATGTCTAGCTTAGGGTATCTCTCTTTAAAGAAGTACCTTAAGCTATCTAGAAAGAAAAAAGTTTTAATCATCCCTCCAGGTTATATTTTCACTTCCCCATAGAACAAAATCCTGGGACAGTTCTTTACTACAGCATTTGCTATGACAAGGAGTGTCTTTAAAATTAATAGAGAGCCATTTGCTACAGTGATCGGTCAATGAGAAGGGGGAGTATCTAACTTTATCGGTAGCCTGAAGTATAATTCCAGAGTTGCATTCTGTGAAAGTGGAAGGAAAAAAAAGGCTAGTGTAACAAATCCATGGAAGTAGTTGGGATTACAAAGCAACCATCTTTTCTATGAACTGGATTAGCCAGAGGCAAAATGCCTTCCTCAGTCACTGATTGCCAGACCTTAATTTATTTTTTTTATTTTTTTGTATTCAGAAAGCTCTGGTAATTGGATAAAGAGCAATTTACTGCTTCAGAGTGTGCAAATATCAGTTCCTGCAGGAACTCTCTGGGGATTATAGTATTGTTTAGCAACTCTCAGGACTGGGGGATTTAGAAACCTGAACTGCAGGACTGCACTCATACTAGAAAATAGTTATTGTTATTGCCAAGTAGCAGCAGCAGTAGCTCTTGGGCCAAGTTGCTTTTACTTTGTAAGAAGTTCAAGGCATTGTTAGGGAACTAATATCTTGGACTATAGACAGCATCAGGGCTAAAAAGTTCATAGGATTTCATTCTCTTGCTGCTGCAAAGTGGTCTTTTCACTGATCATTTTACAAGCCTTTATGTTACTTGAATGCTTTTATTTTAGTGGAAACTTCTACCACAATGGCTGTGCCAAGACAGGAGTTGTTCTCCCATCTGTGGTGTGCAGAGTCCTGTGGCAAGGCGAAGTCACTGAGATCGTCCTTGACTTTTGTTTGAGTTATTTTCTCTGGAGTCCTTGTTCTCAATCATTATGTCATTAAATAAAAGCTTATTCCTTTGTGACACTCACCCAAACCCAAGTGGAACTTTGTGGCGCTTAGCTGAGCATTGCTTTGTTGTTAAGGCCATGGAGCTACTCGTAGGAGTTATGTTTTCAACAAATTGGCCCAGGAATCCTCAAGCTGTGCAGTCCTAAAGTGGTACCACACCACATTTGCCTCTGATTGGCTCCCATTGATTCTGTGGGGGTGACAGAACTTTCTCTGGGAGTTAGGTCAAGATGAAACACGCCTTAGCTCATTAGCATCCATTCTATATCTTCTACAGTCACTTGTACTTGGTGCTGTAGGAAGGACATTTATTAGAAGGTATATGCACATGTTCTATATTAGCATCCTCTTGAAGGGAATTCTTTTGCCAGTGCTTCCTTTGGCTCACCCAATATGCTAATCTTCACATGGAAAACTATTTGTAAAATAGTGTTTTAATAGAAGTATAAAGCATTCCTCACCTGGCTGATGCTCTTGGTAAACCAACAACACTACTGTGTCCTGCAGGTATCGAGATTGTACATTGGTACTGAAGTCTGAGTTACTAAGAGTGATGGGAAGTGTTTTTTAAATAAGTTTATTTAATTAGTATTAAAACTACACCTTTGAAAGTAACCTGTATGTGGTGTCATAACACTCAGCAAAGCGCACATTCCCTTTTGGTAATCTGTCACATGTTTTTATGGTTCCTGTCACTTGCTTGCAAGCTTGGAGACTGAAAAATAGGACAACAAATGTATTAGATGGGGCCGTGTTTCCTGAGAGCAGCCCCTGCTTTCTGTCTCATTTCAAATGTGGGCACTTCCACTACTTTATGAATGGTAGCTGTTCATATACACAGTAAGAGTGAGTGTTCTCACTGATGTAAATTGATCCAGTGCCACTTCAGACCTTTAGTCCCATTGCAAGTAAATTACAAGTGCTATGGTCATTTTGAGTTGGAGACATTAATCCAAATCAGTGACAACTCACAGCTTAAATTCCCTTATAATTCCAGTCTGACCCAAGTAGTTACTGACAGATTTTAAAAGCTCGTTCTAACATTTTAAATTTTTGGTTAAATTATTGTTTGTTTTGTTTTAGTGTCTTTGTTCTTTCTAGTTTAAATCCTTGTAAATAATGAACCCCCATCAGCTTGGCAGAAAAGCAGCTGCTTTCTACAATCAAAACTCACAACCATCAGAACCTTGGGTCTTGTGTGAAAAGCATCTTTTTTTTAATTCTTAGGTTGGACTCAGTAAGAGAGGTACAACAACTCTGTTCCTTAAAACAAAGAGAAAAAAAAAAAAATTGATAAAGTGTCTTAAAATTCTAAGTCTGGTGTGTGACAGATCTGCAGTTTCAGAAATGGGAGTTTTACACTTCTGGAAAGCCATAATCCCATAGTGGCAGCCTTCCCGGCATGAAGTATTCCTGTCTTGTCAAAGGAGCTTTGAAAGGAACAAATGCTATTTCATCAGCATCTAAAAAAACTCTGTGTTAGTTGTGTTCTGTGTATGCTTCAAATAACGCAGAGAAATTATGTTACATGATGGCCTAGCAATTAAAGGGCACAGTTGGCTGTCGTCTTCGTAACATCGCCTTGCTGGTGTCTGTCTTGCAGCCAAAAGTACTTTGTGTGGCTGAGCACAGAATTTCCCCACAGGCAAAATTCCGTTCATCTTTCATTCCGTATCACAGACAGGACAAAGAGGGTTTTTTCCAAGTTATGTTGTCCCTTTTTTAGGCATCTTCCAAAAATTAGGCCAGCAGAGATATTCCAGCCTCCTGCAGATGGTGCATGAGTTTATTCTGAAGGGCTGGCGGCCAGTTTGCTGCCATTCAGCAATCTATGCTGTGACGACATGGATTTTTGCCACATGCAGATTTTTCTGGTGTTTTGCTGTGTTTCCAAAGAAAAATAGTTTAGGGGAAAAAAAAACCAAAAACAAACTCAACACTGTTGCTGTTATAAGTTTCAAAGTATAGCCAGTGAGTATAAAAACTTTCTCCCTCTTTCTTGGTTGTATTTTTGTTTTGCTGTTTTGTATAGCTGTTTCCCAACTAACAGTTTCCTGGTGTCTTAAAATGTTCATGCAGATTGATTCTGTAAGGGGCAATTCATTCAGTATGCCTTCCTCTTCTTATATACATTCAAATGTGACACATAAAATTGCAGTCTTATATTCCTTATTTCTTAAGAAAACCAAAGAAACCTCTTTTATTGGATAAAGACTGTGTTGAAGTCCTATTGTTTATTTGATGAAACTATGTGCAATTACTGTATGCCACTGATTCTCTGTGCTGATATTTTCTGAAATCTATTATTTTTGTGTGTAAACAGTTCACCAGAGAAGGCCTGCCTTGCCTGCCTTGGATATATGTAACAAAGGATTTCAGTGCCTATTCTTAGCCAGTCTCTCCTTTTATCCTCCCTGTTAACCTTCAGTCTTTCTTGTGCACAAGAAATAACATGAAAATACTGAAATGGTCCCTTCTTCATCAGGCAATCCTAGCCTTAGCAAAGCAATTAAGTACCATTTTTTAAGCCCCGATTTAGAACCTAGTTATGAGGTTTTTCTCCTTTAAGAGGCCTTTAAGAGGGTATGAGCTGAAAGCAGGGGAGTATGCTCCTGATGCACTGTAAGAAGAGCCTTAGTGGAGCTTACAGGAACACTGCTGCCAGTGTGTGATGCCTGTAGCATCAGGGACTAGGAAGTCTAAGCAAGTTCTGCAGGGTGACTCCAGATCCCCTGGAATAAGACATCACCAAGTAGATGTACCTAGAGATGCAACAGGAGAAATAGATGTTGGCCTTTCTGAACCTGCAAGGTAGGACTTCACCTAGTGTTAATCTGGGATCACTGATCTGCTTCTTGCTTGCAAAAATACCTGAGTGTCAATGATGGTCAGACTACAGCTGGATGATCTGGAGAGGTGTGGATAGAGCTTTAGAGCTGCTCAATACCTTACCTCAAATGATGAAAGGTTTCACATTCTCAAAGCTATCCACACCTTCATTTCAAAACCCTATGTCCTTCAGATTTCTCTGCACCTCCCAATGTTGATTTTCAATCATTAAGGAACATGTACCTTTTGCAGGTGATTCATTCCTTCCCTATCACTTCTCTTCTGACATTTGAAATTGGATTTTGCAGAGGTACCACTTTCCTCTAACTGATAAGAAATGTTTGTTTCTGGCAAGATGGATTTTCTGTCTTGCTCCTTTCCTCTTTCCCTTTATCTGCCCCCTTTTGCATTGTTCTCGCTGTTCTTTGTCTTCATTTTTTGTCTTCTTTTTCCCACCCACTCTCTTTTCTACTTTTTCTCTGCTTTCTTCTCTGTTCTTCATGTGTCTCTTCAGACTCCTTTCACAGATATTTCCGATGCTCTGCCCTGTTGCCTGAACCCCTCAGCCTGGAGCTGATGCAGTGGCTATAGAGATTGTAGAAAAGAAAGTCCAGCTGTCATTATTTCTTGTTAGAGTTTTAGTTTTTTTAAATAACTGAAGGTTAGTTAAAGACAAAAAAACTCTAGGCCAAACAAATTGTAGTTTAGGGATTCATCTGAAAGAAGGGCACCAAAGGGCCATTAATGAATTAGCCTGCCACTCTGTAGTCTTTAGTTCTTTTACTTTCCAAATGAAGTCTGTTTTCTGTTGTGGCATTTTATCTCTTCCCAAAGTACAGGAGAAGTAAATACCATGTGTGGGAGCAGAGAGTTCCTTTCACCTATCCTCTGGGTGTAGGCATGCGTTTCTTGGAAGGACCAGATATGTATTAGCCCAAAATGTAGGAAGAGGATTTTTACTGAGAGTGAAATAAAGGAGAGCTAGAGTCTGAAAACCTTGCATTGGTCACAACCAAAGAAGGAGCTAGAATAGCAGATCAGATCACGAGGCTGGGTAGAGCAGAAATGAAGAAATGGGAAACGGGGAGGGAGAGAAGGTAGCTGAGTATGCTGGGATAGCTTCAGTGGCAAGCTGGGAAGACCCAGCAATGGAGCAGGAAAGACTCATTATCAGGGAGGATGGAAAGATGGAGCTATTAACATGTGTTAAGGCTGGATCAGAGCACTGGAAATGGAAATACATTGCTGTGGCATGTGGGGCAGCAAAGAAGTGAGCCTGGGAATGGCTTTAGCTTGAAACTGCATGCAGGGGCTGCTTGGCAATGCGTCAGGCTCTGTGTCAGTGTGATTTGATGTGATTTTCTATCACATTCATTTCAGGGCTTACAGGATGGGCTAAGGGAGAAGGAGAAAGGCAGCCTGCTGAGATCCCTCAGCCCTTCTCACATTGCTGGTCAAGCATCCTTGGCAGCCTGCCATTGTCAGTTGAGCTTGTTAGAATCACACCAGCACCTTTCAGAGCTGAAAGAGATCTGAGCAGAGTGGGTCTTTTGTTTAGTAGGAATCACGCAGGCAAAAGCAGCAATACTGAAAAGCAACACCTTGTTACCTTCCTCTTTAATATAATCTTTTCTTATGTATGTGGGCTTGACTGTGACTCTCAAAGGATAATTCATTTAAAAAGTTTCTTAGAAAATGTAGCCACATGAAATGATTTACAATCTCACTTCTGTCACTGTACCTTTCATTGAAGATGGGAGACTTTTATCGAGTCTTTAATTTACCTCAAAGTTTTATTCCATCATTGCTCTATTTTCAATTCCATTTTTATAATAACAGGACTTTCTTTTATTTACATTGGTGAAACCTTGAATTCATAAGCTGTCTGAGTGATTTTAATGTAGAACAAGGCTTTATCACTGCATATAAATATATTTAGCCTGAGACTCATTCAGAGTAATCTTTTGTGGTCTCAGAATAAACGTAACACTTTTTATGTGTACATATCACTAGATTTAAAATGAGATTTATGACATTCATTGCCATTGTTAGAGAATGGGGGGAAATATGGGGAATATTTCCACACTGTTTAAGGCTGTACCACTTTGAAATAATAAACCATTCTCTCCTGCTTCAAAGTAATTTTATAGATATGTTTAAAAAACACTGTGACTTTGTCTACTGCATTTGTAATTTTTACATTCAGCCAGAAAAAGGCTCTTTGAAAAATGTTTTTTGTTCATTATTGTTTGTATTAAAATACAGTCAGTGGACCATGACTAGCATCAAAGCCTCAACATGTGTTCTGTGCTGCACATTGCTAGGCAAGGGATAGTTCATGGTGCAGTTGGATACTCTGGGCAGAAAACATTTTCTCATTCTTCTTCCCTGCTTTGCAAGCAAGATATTGTCACAACAGACATTCAGCCTCCTATTTCAGTGTCTCATTACCAGCCGAGAAGACAGCTTGCTGAGGGAGCTTAGCCAAGGTCACAGAGGAAGTTTACAGCAGAGCCAGGAACTAGACCCAGATTCCCACTAAATCCAGCATGAACATCAACTCGACTAAAACTTCCTTAAGTGTCCTGCCTGCTACTGGATTTTTCCTTTGGCTTGTTCAGGTTTATTGGCAGCCTTGCTTGGTCCTCTCCTCGAGCAGATAGTGCTGATTCTACACTTTCTCTTGGAAAAGTTTGGAGAAGTTGTGTCTGGTGCTATTAGCTCTGCAGGAAACATTCTGATCGATTTATCAATTGTGCTGTAAAATGAACTGTGCAACTGTTGTATTTTTATTAGAGAAGTGACACAGATGAATTTTGTCACAAGATTTGCTCGATAGCTGCTTCGCCAGGAGCTAGGAGAGCCTTTCAAGAGAGAGTGCCTCTCAGTTATGGATATTCTGTCTTCTTTTTAGTTTTCTTGTCACAAAAAATATATGGTAACTACCAGCTTACGTGAAATTGTGAGTGGCTGAGACTTTCTGACCTGCATGGAAGAAGTACAGAAAGAGCTGAGGGAGCAGTAGCCTGAGCCTCCAGGTTGCTTTGGTACCTGTAAGGGAAAGGTGAGTTCTGGTGGAAAGTAAAGACTCCTAGGATGACACTGTGGGTGCAGAGGTGGAAGTAGCTGGTCCACATCTCCTTTCTCTATATGGAACACTGACAATGTTCAGCCTGTGGTTTCTGTCTCCTTGAGGATGTGTACCCTGTCTAAAGATATTCAAAAACCAACAGAAAGAAGCAAGCATTATGTGAGTGGCTTAAAGTGAATGCACAGGGACTTGCAGCTCCTGTGGAAAATGCCTGTTGGTGGACCCATTGGAGAATACTGGAAATTGCTGCACATGTATGAAGCTGTCATTTTTCACACAGAATCAAACAGTGTGAGTTTCATCCCCTGTATATGTCACAGGGGATGTTCTCTGTTTATCCCACCTTGATGAGCCAATGCTTTCTGTACACGCTGCATGGGACTGATGGGGTCGGTGGTTTCCATGTGTCCCCTGTGTACCTGAACACATATTTTCTGTAGGCAATACTGGGTCTTTTTCATTATTATGGAGTCAGGATTCCTGGGAAGACTATTACTGAGCTTTTCTGGGTCAGACCCCATCGTGATAAATATCAGTGATGTTCTTCCAAAGTCAATGTACTGGCACTGATTTAAGGTTTGACCTGTTCTTACCTATATTCTTTTGTGAATGTGTTTCTGTCACTAACGTACTCCACTAAGTGCCTGCTAGACATATTGAAATAGGTTACCAATGAACTTATTTCATGCCTGCTTTTAGAAAATGCATTTCTCAGACTATTTTTGATTATCTTTGTTCTCCCCTTCCCAGCAGATCGTGCTTTTGATGTATTTGTAATCGTGTATTATTCCTTCAAGGTAATGTTTGGAATCTTCTTTCACTTCTAAGGCAAGCTGTCAGCTCTAGGGCTGTTACCAGTTTTGCACTCTTGCTTTGCATAGTTTTCACTTAAAGGGCAATTGCTTTTTTCTTTCTGTCTGCCTTTTTTTGGTTTTCTTGAGCTGTGGCATGTTTATTTTTTTTTTCTTTTTTTTGTGTTTCCTTCCTTCTCAGTAGCAGGCACTTTGCTCTGTCATTAGTATCCTGACTGGCAGATAATGGAATTGAGCCACAGTCCCTTAAGTGCAAGAATTTGCTCATTACCCGTTGCAACTGGCTGTATTTCATGGTATTATAAAGAGATTTTATTTTGCCTGGGTAAAAAGAGCCAGTAATTGAATTCGTACTAAAATATTTATTTTCCTACTGATCCAATCCAACACTAGCAGATGGCTGATAGGCACACGGTGCTTAAAACTTTGAACGAGATTTGCATTGTTATAAAAAAAAAATCTGGATGGCTTTGGAGTGAGCCTTGATACAAAGTAGAAGATTTCTGTCTACTGTCTAGTTTGAATTTGAATTGAGAATGCAACTGTGACAAACCCTAGTGACAACAAAAAACTGGAAAGGTTTGTTCTTTTTTTTTTTTTTTTTGTCTTCCTGTATTTTGACGCTGATTGGGAGTTTTATGGTAATCTTGTCAGATCACTTGAATATCACTGAATTTCATCCAGACATTCCTTTCGTGCAGTATGTTTTGGGTTTGGTTTTGCATATCTGTGACTTTAGCTACAGTCTTACCTGGACAGTTTCTTGACTGTCTCATATAGACAGTGTATTTCAGTGGAGTTTTGGCATCAATAACTAGATTAGTTTAGTTTAATCACTAAAACCACCAGTATGATAATGGTTTGCACAGATATAGGGCCAGTTGCTTCTCTAGAGGAGATTCAGAAATACTTTTGTTATGAGAAGCACTTAAGGCACATGTAAGGAGTTCAGATGCCTATCTCAGCTTATGCCCCAGCAAACTACCTGGAGCACATTGAGAGCACAGCAAAACTTAAAAACTGAAGCAGCTGCAGGAATAGGGGCATGCAATGACCCCTGCCTGCCATCTCACTTGGAAACTAAATATATTCCTCCTCTGGTGCCCATGGAGGAGTATTTTATGTAGTGTTGCCTCTCCCATTGTAAAGCAGCTTTGGAAAAGTTCTCACTAGATTATGCACAGTGAGAGCTGAGCAATCACTCTGGGGAAGTGCAAGCAGAGTGGGACATTCTCCTCATCACTGTTGCTCCGTGGGGTGTCCTGGTGCTACACAAAATACTGAAAGTCCAAAAAATCCTGAAAGAATCTCTCCAGAGTCTAAGCTTAGCCTCCTCCGTGTGAATTTGTCTGAAGTATCCTATTAATTCTGCTGGGAGATTTGGTTTTTTATGCCTTTGTTTTACTCTAAAGTATAGAGCTGGTATAGTAGAGTATAGTTTTTCAGCTTCTGACAGGCCGCAAAATGGTGGTTACTCTGAAGAGTGGTGGAACCAGCTCTGAAGCAGATTTTTTGCGGGCAGCTGAGGAATAGAGTGTGTCTGTGTCAGATCAGTGCAGAGGTCTTTCTCGTCCCATACTGATCCCACAACAAGGTCCCCTTGCAGATGCTCAGGGAGGGAGTTAACAAACATAACATGTTATGAATGACCCCTCCCTTGGATAGCTTCCCAACTTCTGGCAGTCTCTAGCTAAGGGTCTGCCTAGATCAGGGGTTGCAACCAGGCCAATGTATTTACTATACCTGAGAGACCTGAACTCCAGGAATTTGGTTAATCCATTTTTTAATCCGCTTATTTTTCAGCTTGTGTAATATCCCATTGTGCTGTATGGAAGGACTACCCCTTGTTTCTTTTGAACTTGCTGCCTTGTCGTTTCCCTGGATGCCTCCATCTCACTGATGGGAAAAGCAGCGAGCAAAAACAGCTTCATATTCCTCTTCCCCCATTTTTGATCTTACAGACTTCTATTAAAATACCTCTCTGCCATCTTCCCTCCAGGCTCAGCTACACGTTTATGTAAAGCCTCCTCTTAAATGAAGCTGTCTTGATTATTTTTGATATTCCTATTTTCTAGTCTGTGTCCTTCTTTAGATGCGGTGGTGAGAACAGTGCTTAAAGTCTGGATTCTGGTGGACCAGGAACATAGATTGGTATGTAATGAGAGTGCTACAAGTGAGTGCATCCCTAAACATTGCTTCCATAGTTGTAGCACAGTCATCAGCAATAATCATCCCTGTTTAAAAAATATATCCTTCCCCTGGCTATTTGCAGAGCTGATAGTTCACCTTGAGAGATTTACAGTGATGTGATTTTCCTGTACTATAAGTAAAGAAATCTTAGCTGTACAAAATGAAAGATTCTGAACTGCCTTTAAACTCCACATACTAGGAATAAGAAGCCAAAAAAATATTGGATACTTGGGTCACTTATTAGGGCCAGTGTTTTTCTCTGCCATATCTTGATTTAAATTGAATGTGTCATTTGGCATTAAGCAAAATATGACTTGTGTCTTGAAAGACAGTATAACTCATAAGTAGTGTAGCCATAAGCCAATTGATGGCTTACTTATAAGCAGGAAAATCTAATATCCTGCTTTGCTGTAGGGTATGTGATTTTCTGTATATACTCCACACTCCTGTAATTGTTTGTTGTAGAGGATGGTGAATTTGCTACTTGCCATGAGCTCATTTCTTGTCTTAATGCAGTTAATATAGATGAATTTATTTTTAAGGATTCTTTGAAATGTCACTCATATTTTACAGTTTTCTGAATATAATCTTCAAGTGGCAAAGGGAATCTGCAGAAAAAATGACTACAGGCTAAAACATTTATTGAATTAAACTATCACTGAGTTTATTTAGAAAGATCCATATGAGACTTCAGATTTTTTGGCCAGTCTCAGAAAGATATACAACTAAATATGAAATTTCTCGCAAAGCAAACTACCTCATAGCAAATGGCTTTAATGACATTTGCCCAGAAAGATTTAAAGGTGAATGCCAGGAGAATTTACAATGTAACCATACTCTGGCCTCTCTGTCAGGAGAGGAGACAAAAAGTGTATTTCAGAAGCAGTTGCAGGGATTAATATAAAAAATAACGTTACATCCTTGAGTGTATATTTGAACTGAGTATGAAATGCTTGCTCAATCAAGAAATAGAAAATTAATTGTGCAACTTTCAGTTGTTTGACACACGTATAAACATTGACTATAACAGAAATAATTTCATGAAATAAAAGTAATAGTAATATTATAGTTTCTAACACTTCTGAATAACAAAACAAAAAAATATATTTGTGGGCCTTTCGTAATTATGACCATTTGCTGACATCAGAAACTGTTTGGTTGTTTACTACCATGGCAGATGGTAATAAATAAATCACCAAAGCCATTAACTCATCTTCAAAGAAGCAGAAGGAAATAATTGACAACAGAATAGGAAGGTGTACTTTAGACAGTGATATAAAGTAAGTTGCAGAGAATGGCTTTACCATTAAAACCCTTGCAAGTTTCAAAGTTGTGATATAAACCACCACTACTGTTTTTTTAAAAAATACATTTAAAAAAAAAAAGTGCTTGCAATTAAGTGTGAAATCATGTGCAATGCACACACACAAATAGGAAACACTCAAAAAATTGAAGAGAATTGTGTCTTTCAGAGATTACTTTGCTTACAGCTTTGCTTTTGAATGAATCACAGTCCCTTATGTCAATAAGACCATGTAAAAGGACCTTCCAGGTGAGTGTAAATCACTGTATGCCTGTACCCTTAATCAAATGTAGTAGCTACTGTTCAGTGATATATATTAGTGGAGGAAAAAGCATTACTATATGCTTAATTTCTGTGCCAGAGAGAGAAAATTAGGAAAGCCTAGGGCTGGGGTTTAAAGGAGAACCCACTGTGAGTTTCTCCTTCTACTTGCCCTCTTTACGAAGAAGCACTACAAATAAAACAAGAGGCTGCTCTACCTGGGAATAGCCATTCTTCATGTAGAACATCCTTGCTCCTTGATTAATAGCATGTTTCCCTGTGATTTATAACCATGCCTGCATTCAGGTGGCATCAGAATAGCAAGGGGAAAAAAAAAAAAAGTCAGGTTTATTAATAGGGAACCCATATAGCTACTTACTCGGTTTTGCTCAGAGTCCCGTAATCACTGTCAGCATAAGAAACAAAATTTGTACAAAATATAAGGGGCCAGATGAAGATTCAGCACTAGCTGGTATGAGACACACTGCATGTCTGGCCCGAGTCTGAGCCCAAGGATTTCAGCACTCCAGCGCTGCCCTTGCCACTTCCTGCCAGTGCAGTCTGGGCTTTGCCTCTTGTCTGGTGGGACTTGTGTTTTGTCCTTCTGCTTAGCACAGGAAGTATTTTTAATTGAAATGTAAAGGGCCACAAAAGAGAGCATGGTAAAGGAGGAGAAAACAATAGTGGAACGTACAGGAAAGAAGTAGACTTTTCTTTAGAAGGAAGGAATGGCTTTAAATTGTATTTTGATCCCAATTTGCCAAGGTTCGTGGCAGAAGGACAGTAGCTCTCAAGCTGCCTGATGATGGCTTCTATATTGAGGAGGCACACACATTTTTTCTTTTTCAAGTCTGATCAATCTTTCATGTATTTACTTTTCATGTTAGTGTAATTAGTTACCTGAAACACATTTTAAAGCTGATAAAGTGACGTAAGCAGTCAGCTTTATGCAGTTGTACTGAGTGCTTTCCTAAAGGCATTACAGCAATCACAGCAGAGGGCATGGAAAGCAGGGAAGGCTGACAGTGCCAGCTGCAGCTGGAAATGTTGCTCTGTGTTGCTCTGCAGGTGAAAGTGTTGCCAGTGTTGCTCCGCAGCCAGTTTTCAGTGAAGATTGATATCAGCAATTGCAAACGGACCTGACTGACAGTTGCAATGGCACCTTTAACCTTTTACTCTGTTTGGAGTTAGCTGTGTCCCCTCCAGCTCTTCATCACTTAGCAGACCTGAAGAGGTGTTTTGGGGGATTTCAGATGTGGCTGTAACAGGGCATTGATATTCTTCCACTGGATGCTCAAACTGGTACGTAGACACAAGAAAGAGAAATTTTATCAAGTGCTTGAGTGACCTGAGTAACCTGCAGCTTCCATTGCTGCAGGATGCCCAACTGCATTGTCCCACTTTCCTGATTGCCTGCTCTGCAGAAGTCTGGCTTGCTTGGGAGAAATAAAATTGGCATTGAGATTTGAACAGGGGACTGAAATTTTATTTAAATCCAGTAAGGTGCCAAATAACATTTGTAAGTGAATAGCCCCTTTTGAAATGTGCTCTGTTGTAGCTACCCTGACATTTCTGGCCTTAGACATCTGGCCTTAGTTTCATTCTCCCATGGGACCATATTCTCTGCAAGGCATCTGCTGTTGTATGCCAAAGCTCTATACAGGTAGTGGATTGGGGTATAAGGGTGTTCTCAGGATACCCCTCAGAGGAGTTTTCATGACACTGCCTTGCAATGGGAAGCAGGATCTGTACTTGTCCCTAGTATTCTCATTATCTCTAGTGAAAAAAGCTTGGAAACAAGGTGTGGGAAGTACCTGTGCTTTCACGTCCACAGGCAGACTCAAAGGGTTAGAATGTTCCTAATGCCACATTTCACCTAGGAAAGCTGTCTGCAAGGTGCTTACGGGACAACTATTATCACTGGCACTGGGGGGTACACAGCTTTCCAGAAATTTTTCAGGTGCAGAGTTCGGTGCCTGTGTGGAATTTCAGGCTTGGAAAATGTAGAACTAATATTTTTGTGAATGGTATTTTGATCAGAAAGACCTGAGCTGCTTATAATTTTCTGGCCTGAAATAAGTGGAAGTAAGGCTGGAATAAAAGAGGAGAGTAGGATTTTTTGTTTGCCGTTGCTGGTGGTGTCATTACTTGCCTCAGTCACACTGGGCTTTGCTTTGATGCTCCAGAGGTAAAAGCAGTACAGTAACCACTCTGACCTGTGTTCATTTCTGTCTGAACATTGTTCAGACCCTCAAAATTATTTTAACAACAAAATTCTCTTCATCTGTGAATTTATTGTATGAAAGAAATTCATTTATAAACAATTTTCTGCTTTGTTTCTGATCTTTACATTTCAGTCTACTCTATTTATATTAATTTTCTTAAAAAGATACTTGAAATCTGCAAAGGAACAAAGAAGGACACATGCCAAACGTTTGCTTCAACACTTTTTGCAGTTGGTGTTAATTTTTGAGCCATTATTCAAGCAGCTGTCCAGGTCAAGTGAGTTCAAGCATGCTTCTTCTGTGCCACTTGCACTCCGAGACTGCAGTGAAGGAAGAGAAGTCTGCAAAATATTAAGCATTTGGCAGTGCCTTCTAGTTGTATTAGATTATAACTGCATCAGTCATATGATTAAGAGGAAGTGACAGGTAAGCAAAATGAGAACAAAAGGCTCATGCTGTTAGAAGCAAATGTCACCATGTCATACACACTGTACCCGTATATCAATGCTCCCTCTAAAATTACATACAAGAGAAGGAAAATATGAGGGAACATCTGTGTATTTATTGATATGTGTTCATGTGTGTTTGTACAGTTTTTGTGTACTATACATTGACATTCACCTCAAGTATATGTATCTCTTTCTGCTTGCAGAAATCAGTATACCCCATGGCATTGTGGCACAGGTTGTAACAGCGTGCTGGAGTTGGAGCATAGTGATGTCTTTGTACAGCCCACTGGTCTGTTTACCAGCTTGAAGTTTTTTGCACAGGCTTTTTTATTTTCTCCCTAATTAGGTGATTTTTTGAAAGGTATTTAGCAAACTTTTAAAGGTTTTGCTTCTCAGGTTTCTTACAAGCTCCAAATGAATCCAAGTAAAATATGCAGGTTATTAGAAATTACTGCATTTATGGCTTTACTTTTTAAATGAGGACTCTTTACGTATGTTGTAACATTTTATAACAACGTTTTTCAAGTTACAAGTTCTGCAACTAAGTAAGGGAGTTTTCTCAAACACCCAGTGATTACGAAGCTTAGTTTGGTAGATGTTGGTCCGTAACATGTCCGTGGGGGTGGAAATACCTCAAGTTGGCTCCTAAGAGTCAAGGTGTTGTCTGGTTAAGCTCACAACCTGGAGTGAGTCAGAGAGGCAGAAGCCTGACAACCCATTTTGTGATGTGTGAAAGAAGGTGAGATTGCACGAGGCCCTGCCCAAAGTAAGTGTCTTTGCTTCGGCTGGGGAGGGCGGAGTGCTCCTTGTCTGTTCTTTCAAAATTAGTCATGCCGAGCCTTCAGGCTGCCTTCAAAATATCTTCACTTGGCTTTCAGCCATGGGGCATATCATATTTTTCAGAGCCATTAGAGAGTCATACAGAGGCAGAAGATGGTGAGGTTTCTTGGAGACCCCACCATTACACTGTAAATTGACAACTGAGCTGAGTGTGCAACTGGACAAACTGGTGCTGTTGTTTTCCTGCTCACATCCTTCTTCCCATATCATGGGATTTTAGTGATCCAGGAGAAGATGAGGAGGAGTGTTGTACTGACAGCCACTAAGCAGGAACATGACACCTGACATTCTTGAGTATCCCCTGGGGGTTTGGCTAGTCCATGTTATTGTCATGGCTCATATGGCAGCCTGTGTTCCAGTCCTCCAGTTACCCATATCAATGTCACCGTGGTCCCACATAGAGCCTTTTCAGGTTGGGAGGAGGGTTCAGTTTTTATTTTTAAATATGCACACATATACACCATATATGAATGAAAGTGAAAACACGAAAAAGCAGAGAATGTGGGTTGATCACTGAAAAGTGAAACAATGTTTAGGAGAAAACATCACCTGAATAACATTAGTTCCCTTCTCTGTTCCTAAACATGCCATCCTACATGTTTAGGAACATATACGTTCCTAACCAGTACTGTCATATACTGTTAATGGTTGCATTCACAGAGGAAAGAAGTGCAGTGTTTAATACTGGTGATTCACAGGAGATGCTCTCAGAAATCCTAAAGATAAGTGGGATTTTTCTTCCTTGAGATGCACAAGTTAAGTACATTTAGAAAATATGTAGACTAGTTTTAGCCTGTCCTGTCATATTTCCACAGATATAAAATGAAAATGCCACTCAGCATTTGTGTTACCATATATAAAGGTTAAATCTATGTATATCATTCACTCATAAGCCATTTGGAAGGAAATTTCTTATGGTGGTAACAGCAGTCAAAACTTATATGCTGCTGCTGGATAGGTATTTTCATTTATACATGTTTATAGTAACAAAAGCAAAAAAGAGCCAACAACTCCTACTTTGAGCACTTAACTTATGTGCAAATGTATGTAAGACCTATTCCTTTTATGTCACTTCAAAACAATTATCTTAAATTTTTTTCTCCAAATTTCTAATGATATGCCCAGAAAATCAAGACTGATGAAAACTCAGCCAGCTAAGGAGAAAAATCTTCACTAATTTCTTTTCCCTAAAAAGAGACTATGGGTATTTGGTATTGGCATACCTGCCTACAGATGTTTTGAAGCTCACCTCAGTGCCTGATGCTGAGGCACTAGAGCTGGTCATCCAGGCTGCCAGGGATCTATTTCTGTTTGCAGTTCAAGTTAGTAGCTGAGCTTCTCTTCATTTTGCACAGGTGTCTGACTCTGCAGCTTCATATCTTGGGATGCTGTATTGATTAATATTGTACAAGAGATGTGTATCTTTTTTTTTCTAGCAAACATACCTGTACAAGTCAAATATTAATGCCCAGGGTATTCTGTAAATAGCGTTCATAATTCTGCTCTGAAGTAACTTTCTGTGAAGCCATTTTCGGCTCTGTTTCTTAGAGAAAAACAAATATATAACAGAACTCTGAGACTCCTTTCCAATATTTCATTTGCTGGCTTTCAAACGTCATCCTGGGAGCAGTGAGACAAGAAAAGACTCTTTTCTTCCTTCAAGGTCCGCGGTGAACAGTGTAAAGCCACGTACAATGTATTTGGAAGAAGCTTTATATATTATGACAAGTGAGTGTATCTCCAGGGTGCTCTGCTGTTGTGCAGTGTAGTTCTAAGCCACATCATCTGTTAAGTCACTGAACGTGAAATTTCTGAGGTTCTTAGAGATGAAAAGCAGATGAAAAGGCCCCCGTGACTCAGTTCTTATGAATGCAATGAAGTAAGATTATCAGCCTAAATTGTCCCTGTTAATCAACAGTGTAATATTACAGTGATAGCCTATGTGAATCTTCAGAGCTTTGGGACTGTGCTGGGTAGAAGGAGTCAACTGACAGCTTTGGAATCATGTACTCAATCTGAGTCTCAAACTGTTCCAGCTGAAAAAAAAGAAAAGAAAGCATATGTAGTCCTTGCTCCTGGGAAGGTGTTCACATGGTTGGGAAATGCATGATTAGAAAGCTCTTTCTACAGAGAGGGAGAATTGTTGGTTTTGGAGAAGGTTTGTTTTTTTCCCCATCCTCTGCCCTCTCACAGCTTCTCGTTTCATATAATGCCATGAAATTCAGCCTTTCAAAATTTGCCATGCCAACCAAAGGAGGGGATGACTGTCTCTATACTTTTTTCTGTCATGCTGAACATGATTCAGTGTGGATATACCCGCACTGATGTACATCTCTACATTCATGCATTCATACCTTCACCCTGATTTTCAGTTTTTAAGGAAGAATAGTCTGATAAATATGTTTAAAATGAGAATGATCTTTATGCACACTGATAATTGTAGCCCAGTACTGCTGTCAGTACTTTAACTATAATACCTGGCATCCAAGGGATAATAAATACCTTCTTTAATCTTTTTTAATTTGCTGTCAGTGTGTGTGTACTGGTCTGGGTACTTTTCATACCTGTGATCTACTTCTTAGATTATGTCTAACTTCACAAGTTTTATTTTGTTAATCAGCTTTCATAGGAAAATGACACATTTAAAAAAAAAATTATCAAATTAATGAAAGTTGGGAAACAAAATAAAAAGAAAGTGCAACAGCCTACCTAAAGACAGAAAGTGTAGAGCAAAACCCGTATCAAATACTGTGAGACTATCTTATCAAAAAATGCACTCATCAAAAATGCTCATGATTAAAGCATGCTTATGAACATTTTTTAAATAGCCAGTTTCCAATAAAGAAATACATTTTCTACTGGGGAAATCTACATTATAAGGAGTCTTTCCCATGTCCATTTAGGTGCAGTGCCTTCCAAGGAGGACTCAGTAATTCCTGTCCTGGTAAAGTTTACTGTCTAGTTTTTGATAAAGAGAGGTGAAAGATGAAAAGTCTTTTGCATCGAGAAAAGGGGGGAGACTGTTAAACTCAGTACCTGGACTTTAATCTTGGTAGAGAGGAAGTACTTGGAGAACTGAACCTCCAAAAATGTCAAGGTCATATAGGCTTATAAATATACTAAGAAGTCTATACTAGAAACTGTAGAAAGTGGGAGCTGAAAAGCACACGAGGTGCAGACTGGGACTAATTCCCAGTGTGTCTCATGTCACATTGCTGCAAGACACAATCTCCAGTAGTAAAATGCCCTGCAGATGCCATAACTTGCTTCAGCACATGACATCCAATTTTGCGAGGTCTGATGACAGGCACAGAATTAACATGGTCTGCTGCCGTAGGCATGCCTGGGAGCTGCTTACCAGTTCCAGCAGCATGTCAAGATATTTGCCCCATCTTTTATGAAAGAAAAATAGCCGTCAGCACTGGCATTTGAAAGAGCACCAATAAATTCAGGTAGAAGCTGAACAGCCATTTCAGGAGTTTCCCTTGTGTCTGAAGTTAAATGTTATGCTAGGCTTTTTTGTTAAGACTCAAGTCTCTGAACACAGAGAGGAAATACATAAGATTTTTATGATATTCATTAAGGTCCTCTTTAATACAAAGCCTACAGAGTTAATTAGGGTAAATAATCGCCTATGTTTCTGCCATATGTAGAACTCTAGAGGTGGAATTTAGTTCTCTTAAAGTCTGTAGTGAGACTGAGAAGTCCAGTGAAGTTATTTTATTTTCTGTTTTACAGGGCTGTTCTGAAAAGGATTACACCTAAGAGAGAGATGCTTTTTAGAAAATTCTATCCTCAGGTATCTGATACTGTAAGTGCAATTACTTTTTTCCTGTATATCACTCATATATAATTTGCTCTTATGAGCTGATTTTATTTTATTTTTTAAAAGTCAAGTCTCTAAAGAATAGCATGAAGTAATCCAAAAGGAGACCTCATAAAACTTTTTGCATCCACCCTAACGAACCCTGATTAGGAACCTGTGCAGTGATGTTATCCTGATTGGTGGGAAATTGGTGAAGGAAGTAACCAATTTTCAATCAACGTAATTGGTTGTTCAGGAGATTTGAGATCTTGAGAAAAATCGTTGCATCTTCTGCAGCTGTGTTAAAAGATTTTTCTGGGATAGCAAATAAATTGCTGGTAAGAATTGCGTATTTCCAAAAATATTTACACGTATCAGTAGTTGTTTGTAAAAAATGTCACATGACAGATACTTTAAATCACTTCTATTGTAGTCTTTTCAGTCCTTATTGAAGTCCAAATTTTATAAAAGATATTTAAAAACCAAGCTCAACCCCCCACCCAACAAAGAAGTTTCTTGATTGATTTCTGTAGGTTTTGAGTACATTTTTGTTTGCTTGATGGGGATTCAGTTCCATAGTACAAATTCACGGTGGAGTGGTACCCAAAATAGGGTTCACTCCATCTTCATTTCAGGGTTAATACGTGCTGTTTAAATTATACCAGCATTACGTTGTCCTATCTATGGTTGACAACGGTGATGAGCTCTAGAAGCAGAGCAAATGCAAAAGGAAAATCACTCCCTATAATCTCTGTGGTAATACGCCCTTGGTCTTGAGCTGGCTATAAATCCATCAAAGTCCAAAAAAAGTCAAAGGGTCTGTGCCAATTTACCCAGCTGGGAACTTTGGCCCAACCTTGTAATTCATCATGCATTTTGTATGCATGGCCTGATGTTTTCCCACTCTAATCTGACTGCACTTGATGCATAAATAAATTAAGAAATAATAAACACATTCCCATACGAAGCCAGTCTTAACTGTTTTAGCTGTGCTTTAAAGAAATGGATCTCTTTTACTAACCCTGACAGTCTGAGCCAATTCTGCTGAAGTATTTTTTGCTTAATATGTGCCTGTGAATTGAAGGTAGCCCAGAGCCACTGCCTTGAACAAGGTGGCTGCTTCACTGCAGTAAAGTTGGGCGGCACAGCTGGGCTTGTGGTGCCACATCCATCTAAGACAAGGACATGCAATAATGGCACAGATTTGCCACTTCCCCACTGCTGAATTCTGATATTGCAATTAGTATGCATCTGCCGGAAGAGAACAATGCTTGCTATACATGTCTGTATTCATATATCCTCATGCATTCTTCCACTTCAGATTCTTCTCCCTTAAATCAGACAAGACATGGAATGGCCACAGTGTAACTGGACATAAAATGTTTTTGCTTGCTGTGCTTCCCAAGCACTTCCCTTATCACCTTGAGCTGTCCACTCAAGTGTAAAGAGAAGTTTCACTACCCACCTTCTAAAATTATAGTTTCTATCTATTAAAAGAAAGCAGCTCAAAATCCTTTTTGAGAGGATAAATAGCACAGAATGCTTTGATTCATATCTGTGTGCTGGAAATTTCACACATCAAGTAAAACACCATGAATACATCATTATTTTGACAGCTTTGTGAAAAAGGAGGCAAGAGGATCGCATTGCATGGATTTAATTTCTGAAGTTTCACAGCTTTGTGTTTTGCAAAAGAATTGAATTCTTCCATCGGAGCAGAGCAGGTGGTAAACTGAAGGGCAAAGGGGAGGTATTGTCAAATCTCATACTTGGCGTGCAAGCCCCCACCAAGGGCTTCCAAGTCAGCTCCTGTGTCTCTCAGCTTCTCAGAACAGTGTCTTTTGTCTTTTTTTCAGGCTCGGCACTTCTCCAGCTACACGGCGGGGGGTTCACAGAAGAGGATTGGCTAAATTGCCAGAAATGAGTTTACCACTGAAACTGTTACAGGTGAAAGAAAAGAGCTTCACTTTCCCTGCCAGAGAGTAGTTGGATGCCCAACATCACTATGGCATCCAACAAAAGGAATTTCATGAGCCAGCTTTCAGGTAATACAAAAATCTGTCTGTAAATGCCAGGGACAAATTTGAGTGAAAAACGCAGTATTGTCAGGGTGCTGTGGACAAGGAGCAACATTCCAGCTGCATTGAAAGACTATTTGTATTGAGGTAGGTAAAGGGAGACTGGGAAAAGTGTTTTTTGTTTCTCTGAGCAGTACCACCTTCCCATGTTCTCCTGTCTTTGTGCCTGTTTGCAGAGCTCGCCCACCCAAACATTTATGCATTATGTTTGTAGAAAGCCATTTTAAAGCACAGAGGACACTGAACCATTTTTATTTCCCTTTGAGTCACGGATTTGGGTCTCTCCTGGTAATTACAAAATGAGAAATACATTTTTAGAAAACAAAGGAGGTTTCTCTCTCCCATCCCGTGACTCCAAGATCTGAGCCTTTTAAAGAAACAAAAGGTACATGCATGTATTTGGTTAGGATTTTAACATATAGCCTTCTTCTTCACCTTTTGCTCTCAGCTGCCTTAATTACCAGTTCTCCTTGATCTGAGGCAGTTTAATACTGTAGCAAGCACGTCCTTTCTTGTGGAGCAGAAACCTTGTTTAAGCTTTGGCATTGACTTAAAAAACATCTGCTGTGGTAGTGGTGGTATTTCAATACTTTTTCTCCTGTGGCCACGAGAACACAGAAATTGCAAGAATAATGCAGAATTATAATTAAAACTAAAAGTGAACTGAGATTCAGTCAAAGCTCAGAAAACTTTTCAGTAAAGTTCACATTTTTATGGGCTTGTTATTTTGTACAAATCCATTTTCTTCTTTCCTGTCACATCTCCAAACCTTTTTGTAAGGAATCACCATCTCTTTTTTTCTCCTAATTTAAATTCTGCTCTATCTGTTTGGAATATTAGGTATGCCTTAGCAGTAAAATTATTTTAATGATGTGGCTGAGTGCTCGTATATATTCAGGCAAGCAAACATAAAATGGTCATTCTTTATATTAAGGGTCTATCTATAGTTTAGAAAAGGCAATAAATGATAGATTGAAAGCATAGGTGGCTCCACTAGTGGATGGTGTGTGTTACAGAGGTTATTAGCTCATCAGTTGAAGGTGCTGTACATGGCTGCAAGCCAAACTTGCGAGCTACCTGCACAATGGCTGGACTCTGTAACAACTGATTTACTATGTATTAACATGCAGATTAACTCTTTAGCAACTCCTCATGCAATATATATATGTTTTGCACCCAAATGGCAAATAGGACTGTAAAAGGAGATGTAAATTTTCCTGATGAATCGGCTCTTATTATTGTTTAAATGTGGAATAGGATGTGCAGTGGTGCCTATGCCACCTGAGATTCAAGTCCTGTTTTCATAAGTGGCACAATGCAGAGATTATCTCATTTCCAGTCAGGATTAGGCCTCTAAATGTCCTGGGCAGCATTCAACATTTTGCTTTGTGCTTCATTTACTGTTAGGCGAATGTTCATTTTAAGGCCACACCTTTTACTGCAATGTGTATATCTGCCAGAAGCATCAAGGGGTGTAGTAGAAGAGCTGTGGGGGTGGCAAGGACCCTGCTTATCTCAGGGAAAAGACCATGTCCAGACCATGGAGACATAGGCAAAAGTGGAAGGGAATCCCTTGCAGCTCCAGAGTCATGGAGCACACTGTTCAAAGCCTTTGCTCGCACTGAAAGAATGGTTGGAGTGAAGGCTATGTTTCTGTAACCACATTTAATTCTTGCTCAGAGTAAGACTCAGTTATACTGGAGAAGGGTCTGTTGAATTGTCTGTAAGGGGAGGTTTATTGTCAGATCTCTTGATATGCCTCATCCAGAAGATTTTTGTTGTACCTCTGCAGAGGTACCTCTCTCCCATCTAGTGCAATATATTCCAAAAGACTAGAAGTCCCTTCAAGTCTACGTGTGCATGTGCTTCCAAGAAAAGATGGGGCAGCTCTATCTCTTATCTCTGCCCAGCTTGTAATCCTGTCACAAATTCTGCAACATGGCTGTAGCCTCTGCAAGCTCTGAGGTATATGAATATACCCCATTCTTACACCTTATCTAAAGTGTTTGGCTGCTGTCTGATTGAAGAATTTGGACTGGGTGAATGTACTCTGAGCCAGGATGGGCACTTCTCAGGTTGTAAGCAGGAGATCTGCAGAGATTTTTAGTATTTGTTCACAGTAGTTGTAGATTCTCTGTGAAACAGAGGAGACTTAAGTACTGGTGACTGTGGAAGGATTTGGGGTTTCCCATCCTATAATAAACTGCTGCAATTTGGAACAGTGGGCATGGAAGAATTGCCGGAAGTGCAGCAGGTAAGGGTCTTAGAGTGCCCAAGCAGAGCCAGATATGCCTCAGCCTCTCCTCAGTTATCTGGTAGCTGTTCTGAAGGTGGCGGAAGAGACAACTCCTTCATCTTGTAGCAAAGTCCAGTGCTTTACTGCTAACAAGGTGTTGGGGCTTTTTTCTTGTGAAATTCAAATGTTTCTTGTAACTTAAGCCTGTTATTTTTATTCTTGTCTACTTTGGAAGTGGAGAATAGATTGCTCCCTTCCTTTTTCCTGCAACCTTTTGTGTACTTGATTACTGCTGTTATATCTCCTCTTAGTTTTCTGTCTACTTATAGTAGTTGTCCTTGTTTCATGGCTTCGTTTGTTCCAATCAGCAGGAAAATTCCCTTACATAAAGTGGCTTTGGATCAAGCCCTTTGCTAAATAAAGCTCTGTATTGAAAACATCCTCTTAGTAGTTCAGAAGCTGTATATTAGAATGGCAAGGATGTGCTATTTAAGACCACGTTTAATGGGCAAAAGTCTCACTTGGAACAAAAAAAAATTACATTTAGGCTACTTTAAATCATTATTTCAGTTTAGCTCCCCAGCCCTATTTTTTCTACCAGTTCTACCACTGTTTGTGGTTCTTCACAACCGGCACTGAAATCTTTTTTTAAATTATCATAAACTAACTTTCTATTGACCAGGGTCTGCAAAGTCACTATAAGAATGCCACTGCAGAAGGCTACAGTGTTAAGACTGGGTTTTTTTACTAACAGAGTTGTTTATCATTAGGTGTTTCCAATAATGGCTCTGGAAAGCATTGATTACTTTCTTGCCTTCACTTCAATTTATAAATTCAGTTTACCAGAGAGTGAAAAAGAAAAAAACAAAGGTATGGAATGGTCTGAGTATCCCTGGGTGGGTTTACTGTTTTATTTTGCCTAGGGTTCTCTCTCCTCTTTCATGAAGGCTTAGATTTTTTGGTGAAAAAAAGTCTGAATAAATACAAAACCAGTACAGTTTGTTTTCTGCTGTTTATTTCTTCGTAACACAGAGAAATTTCCAGGCAAAAAGTTTAAGGATCCCTGTGACTCATGACCAGGCACCTCTCTCTTGGCACAGCTGTGTAGAAGGGAGAGGGTGCAAAGAGGGCTCTTTAATCCGTGTGGTCTGTGAGGCAGCAGGGGCTTTGTGATCTCTGGAGTGTGGGATGTGAAGATAGCCACGAATAGGGACACCTTGAGCTAAGGGCAGAGAATGGGAGATGACTGTTTGAAGAGGACTGGGTACACACAAAGGGGTTCTGCAATCATCACGGCCTGCCTCTTGTCTGAGGCAAACACAGAAAGCGCTGGGGAAGGCTGTGCCAACACTGCCTGTGTCCTCTTGTGTCTCACCATCTGACATCACCTCTGCTCTCACTCACAACACGGCAGTGAGGCTGCAGAGCCCACAGCTTGGTGCTTCAGCTGATTGGTTATGCCCTGTTACTGGATATGATCTGTATTCCTAGTATTGCTTTACACAGGTTTTGCTGTCAAAAGAGATGTACATGTCTATCTTGTCCTGATCGCTGTTGTCTGGCAGAGATGTGCCCACTGGGATGGGGAGGAGAAAGGAGATCTTGCCAGAGGCTTGGCTGGCTGGAAGAGGTTGCCGGCAAGGAAAGAGAGCACAGGACAACAGGGCATGCCTGCTGCCTGGAGCACACACTCAAGCCACAGGGAATGAGGAAAAAAATTACCTGTAAGGTGGTTTTCCATGATGAGATAGTGCTACAAGGAGTGATGCAGACCCTCGTAGCTAAAATTCAAGAGTCAGAACATCAGCTTTTCTTTTTGTACAAACGTTCTATGTTTTTGTAGATGATATCAGTAGCCTATATATTATTTTGAGTGAACACACATATAGCCATTTTCCGAACAGAATTTCTACCTTTATTCCCAAAGGGTGAAAAGGAAATTCTTCTTAGACATCAGTCTGTAGTCCTGGAGAGCTCAGGAGAACATGAGGCCGAGCAAATTTATAGACCCAATTCTGTACAGTTGCTTGTGGCAAAGGCAGAGGCAGATAAAGAAGATTCTGAATACTAGAGTAAAAGTTATAAAAAGTGGTTATTTAGGTTGTGGTCCACAACCCTTATGTGAGAAATCTGCTGAGAATAGATTAATGTTTCCAGAACCATGCTCAGGTTGCCTTGGGATAAGCAGATGGAGGAGAGTTTGCTAATTTCTTCCTCCCAGAGTTAATTTTTTGCCTCTGGTCTTTTAGAAATTCTCATAAGCATAGATCTCGGAGAAGAAGCTCTAAGTGACACGGGTTGCCAAGCTGTGTCTATGAAGCAAAACCTCTTCAGAGCACCTTATAAACACAGAGTTTGATAGACATTTTAGTAATATCTGTGACTTCCTCCCTGCTGAGTCATTTAGGAGGAGAATGGTTTGATTTCTGTCTGTAGCCAAGGTAGGTTGCACAAAATCTGTAGTGCACAAATGATATTAGATGAGCAGAAATGATCCCGCATGTGAATTGTTTATAAGGTTACAGGCATTTTGATGAAACTTCTCATTTCTCTGTCTTCCCTCATCAACATTAAAATAGTATGTAGCAAAGTAATTCAGCAAGAACTGGAATTGAAGTTCAGTTTCAAGCAGATGCCTGCCTCGTGGCTAATTATGAGTGCCGACTGGGAACATTTATAAAGATACCTGATGCTGTTGAGCCTCTACAGTCCACTAGGACATCAGCACAATGCTGGATGTATTGAATCCAATTTAATTTTATGTAACTTAGACTGAGATTTCTCCCACTTCGCTGGATCTGATTGCAGTTGATCAGAGGTTTAAAACACTAAACCAGGCTAAAAACGTTAGGCTTGTCTTTTATACCTGGCTTATCTCTACAGTGATCTAGCAGAGGAGTATGCACATACTGATGGAAGTGGGAATTAGTCCTATTATACATTAAAAACATTAGAGATATGGGAGTGCTTGGAAGGTTTTAGCTTAAGTTTGCTTTGTACATTCACTTTCCTTCAGCCAGATTGAACATGAAATGATTTGGCATGTGTTCCTGATCCTCTGTCATTGATGAATGCCACTTAGTAACATATTTGCATGATATTTTGAGGAGGATAAATGGATGCTTGAGTCTTTTTTAGAGGCCATGGCTTTGGATTTTTTCCAGAAATGTAGTCTTGCTGTTGTTCTAAGCTCACATTGTGAATGTTGTTTCCCACACGGTATGTCATGAGGTCCTGGTGCTATTTATTCAGGATGCACTTTGCTGTGGCCTGCAACTTCTCTCTGCCTGCTACGCAAGCCCTGAGAGAGGAGGGGATGTCAAACCTCCCAACCCTACCTCCTCTGTGCATGAATTTCTGCGTAGGGTGTGAAAAACATGCTAAATGAGAGCTTTAAGGATGCTCACTCACATGTGAGGAGAGCAATATTGCCCTTTCTTAAACATGAAAGCTATCAATAGATCTAGCTGGAGGGAGTCCTGCTGTGTTTGCTGTGTCTGCTGCATGCTCACCTATCATGCACCGAGCAGCATCTGTCCCTAAATGAACAGATCTCTGTCTGACTGTTTATGACTCTTGTGCCATACTCATTATTTATTTAATGAAACATCCCAGTGAAATAGAACAGCCATTCATAAGACCCTGACAACAATCAATCATGAAAATTGCCTCTGAATTTCCCTAATTTGCTTGTAAGAGTCAGAACAATGGGAGAGAATAATTGCAGTTATTAAAAGAAATTGCTGCAGGCAGAATATAACCCATTTTAAAACTGAAATCCAGGAAAACAGAAAGGGGGCAAAAAGGAGAGCCCACCCAGTAAGGTGCCTCGTGCTCCTTACCTCCTTTTGTCTGTGTAATGAGAGACTTCATCTTGTTCTTGCTTTTTCAAGAACTGTTATTTAGAAGGAAAATCAAAGCGTTTAATATCAGCACAGTCAAGCTGTGTGTGGCAGCGCCTCTCCTGGCACAGCCATTGAAGAGCTGTTTTCTTCTAATCTGCATCATGCCAATGCAAAAACATTCCTCTCTGGAAACTAAATGTATTGGAAACCAGTATGAGGAAAACTCACTCACTCTAGCATTAACTACTGTACAGAGTACTTTAATTCCTTCCTGGGCACAAAATAGAATGGTTGTGAAATTAAGAGGTATTTAGGATTTTCAAAAGAACACAACTGGCTTTTATTGTCACATCACCCCTAACGAGATTTGTTCTCTTTAGCCATTTAGAGCTAGACTTCAAAGAATTTGGCTCCCTAAAGATGTATCTATAGAACCTTGGGGATTCCTGTTGGTCCAGACCCAGCTGACTTTGCACACGGAGAGAGGTGGTGAACTGCTGTCTGCCCTTGGCTGTACCGAAAACCTCTAAGAGATGGCAGAAATAAATAGGGATGTGACGTCTGTGTGCCCAACTTCCCTGTAGAAGTAAGAGCTGAGCTTCTCAATCGGTTAAACACTGCAGCACTGAGCAAAACGATGCTTAAGTTCCTGTAAGACTTGTGCCTTAGAAACCAGATGGCATTGTAAGAAGAATCCATGCTTAATACAAACTGCCTGCTTTTGTCCTAGCCAATTCAATAGAGCTTTGTCCAGTGTAACTGAGCACGAGGGTAACTCTCCTCTCTGAGTACAAATGGAATGTATTTGGCTCTCCCACTATTGTATAAGGAGATAACAGAACAAAGGATTGCTGCAATTCGAGGCCATGAACCCTCATTTTCTCTCCAGTCCACCTAAATAAAAAGGATTTCTTGTTGGCCTGTGATCTTCCCTTCTGCAAGTCAAAGCCCTTTCAGTTCCTACTGCAAGTAATGGCAGTTTACTCACAATTTTTCAGCTGCATGTGATATCCAAAATTGGCCACCTTGTTGTAATGAAAAGCAGCCTGCCAACACAGAGGTCCTTCCAAAGAGGCCTGGCTATTGTTGGAGGAGAGCAAGCAACTGTGGTAATATTCCTGCATCGCTGTTTTACTTCGTGCTTCGCCACAGGAGCAAAGCGAAGCAGTGGAGTCCACTGTCAAGTGTTTACAGAATGTGGCTCTTTGACAAAAATGATTGTCAGGCAGTGACTATAGCAAAACATTAGCAGGAGATAGTGGGTTTTCTTGGATTTTTTTGCCCAGGCAGCTGGCAGTCTTAATTGCTCTGAAGAAATAGGAACAGAATTTCATTTTCCTCTCTTGTTATTTAGGGATGTAAATCGTTCATCATTTTAACTCCATGACTCCCTGCCTAATTTTCCCTTATCAAAGTAAAGGTGGATAAAACTTCCCTTTAGTCGCCTTGCTGTAGACATCGAGCAGATCCACTGAATGTCTCTGTTTTGCACTGATTCAATGTGGATAAAATTTAAACTGTATTCAACATCCAGTACCTAAAATAATTTTCCCTGGCAAGCCCAGAGTATTGAATAATCATTTTGATCAGTGTTATTCAAGGGAAGTTGAGAATCTGTATTCATAGCAATTCAATGCTCTCAGGCAAACGGTGTGAGTCTTGGAGCTGTCCTGTGCAGGATCAGGAGATGGACTTCAGTGATCCTTGTAGGTCACTTCCAACTCAGGATATTTTGTGATTCCACAATTTTAAACAGCTTATGTAAATCCAGACCAACTCTTCCACGATCACTGGGGAATGTTAGTTCAAGCCTATGGCAATCTAAGGCTGATTTAGGAATACTGCAGTATTCCTAGTTCTTATTTCAGCTTGCTAAACTATTTTGCTGGCTTAGATATTTTCACTGTGCTTTGGTCTCATGAAGGCTTTTTATGGTATTTAATAATTTCCTTAAATATCTTGGCACAGGTGATTTGACACAGTGAGTAGGCTCAACAAACCACCAACAAAATGTCTCTCATTTCTAGATCATTCTTGTTGTTATGCAGAGAGAAAGATAAGGAAGTGTATTAGTCTGATGAACTGTATTTTAGTCTGTAGCTTCGACCCTCTCTCCTCTGTAATCTGGAGTGCTATTTCTAGAGTTATTGAACAAAATCATGTTAAGAAAGAATAGAAATATATAATGGAAGAATAATATTGGAGTCAAAGATTCTTCTATCATCTTTTCTATTTCTATAGGAATCTTTGCTGATGTACTTGCTAGGTGAAGGCAGGCTTTCTGTTCTCTCTCATCTTCTTTATAATTCAATCAGACAGCTTCACTGTGGGGCCACCTATGCAGGAAAGCTAGACTGTAGACTCACACCTTTTTTGCGGAAATTTTCCTGACTACCCTAGCTCCTAGGTGATCCAGAGCTATTGTATGGAGCTTCAAGCCACAGGTAGATTTGCTATGAAGCTGTTCAGTGAATGTCTTTCAGCAGAGTGTGAACATTCCTGTGTATGTAAAGTGATAGGTGCTACAGGGTTGTGTTAAAATCCACTTTCTGTTGTACAGGGGTAGAAGGCAAAGCAGTGGCAGCTCAAACACAGAGTAGAGTATTTTTGGTTTCAGGAAGAGCAGTTCACAGTGTGCATAACCTGTTAAAAAAAAGGATGGCATTTTGAAATGTGCAAAGGGATAGTTTATATAAATCTGTAGAAGGTACAGGGTATGAATCAGGCAAAATATTTTCCGGTAACATTGTTGAATTTAGGGACTGCTTTGGGTCACAAGAACAAGCCTTGGATTCCTTGGAAATTTTTATCTCATATTTCATAGAAGAGGTAGTTTCTATAAAAGAATCTAACACAGTTCATCACAAATAAAGCAGTTAGAAAGCCAGTGTAGCCCTCTGTATCTCCCCATACTAATGGATTCACCAGACTGTCTTCCAAACTGCAGTGTAACACAGATTACTTCTTCCACTGCACCTCAGCCACTAGAAGTTACAGCTTTTGACCCTTATATCTTAGGAATAATAAAGTTCACTATTAACGAGTAGTCAATTAACAAATAAATGCCCCTCCGGTAAAACAAAAATTTAATGTTTTGAAATACTGCCACCTTCTGATCAGTCTCGGATCAAAAACTGAGTTATAAGGAACTTGACAAAATTTTTTTATCAACTGTAATAATTTAGTTCCTGATTTTATAATGTTAGAGCCATGTTGCATCATTCATTTTGCATGGCCAACTTTCACTACATGTGAGAATACATACACAGTAGTATAAAGAGATGAGGAAAATGCAGTCTGATTTCTCAAAAGTGATGGAAGAGAGAGCAGCACACTTGTTTGAAGTGAGGAAAGGCACTTAGGTGCATTGTATATGAGTTTAAGGGTTTACAAGCACAGAGACTATGCTCTAAGTTACATAAGCATTAAGTGCACTACAGAATCACAGCTAAATTTTTGGTATGACCTGCAGGATGAGCTTGGCCAGAGGAGAGGTATGTGTGGTGTGAGTGTAAGAGAAGCCAACTTCCCTGCTCTTTCATAACACTTGTCTCTGACATCAATGTGTCCATGAAAGGTTAATTTTTTTTACCATTTTTACTTTGTTAACATACAAATGGTACTTGTCTGCATGCCACCTTTGTGTATATTTTAATTATACAGATGGTGTTTTATGTGTCCAGCCCCATATCATCACTATATTACTTAAACTTGGCAGTGATACATAGAAATAACTTTCCCCAAGCTGGCTTTTTCTTACAAGGTTCATCCAACTGCAGCTTTGCAAATAGCCTTTATGCTGTGGCAATATATACTGTGTACCTAAGTGGCTTATACTATGCACATAATTGCATATAATATGCATATAATTTTAAATTCTCTTGATAGGGAAAATCTGTTTGACAAAGAAAGTGTTTAGAAGAAGCAGAAATTAACACAATAACCAAGCTAATGTGACATTAAAGTTATCGTTTCAAACTCTCATAATTTAGGGAATTTAGGTTCTCATATTTCCTTCGATTCACTTGAATTTACGCAGGTTCTTTGTTGGGACACATTATAGGAACATGCAGATTTGAACATGTGCATCACCCAGGCAGTGAGGCAGTACTGACGCTTGGGCAGGGAAAGCACACTGGCTGCCCAGGAATATCGAGGCCCTTCCCATGGTCAGTATGAATAATTTATTTACTTTTAATTTTTTTTTTATTTTTACTTTTTTGTAATTTTACTTTTATTTGCATTTCATTTTTTTTCTCATATCAGTCAGCTTCTTGGCTTTTCTACTCATTGCATGGCCTTTATTTTGGCTTGATTTTTTTTTTGACTTGGTAGTATTTGAACTTACTAGCTTATTTCAACCTAATTTTGGGGAAGAGGCAGTTTGAGCTTGCTGAGTTTCTGCATACTTTCTGAAAATAGGGGGTCAAGTAAAGGACTTCAACCTTATCAGTGCCCCATTAAAGAGAAAGATGGAAATTTGAGCTCAAATGTGTAATTGTACACCAGGCAATCCACGTGCAAGAGACATGTACTCAATGAAAGCTCTCAGAAACCAAATTTCAAAAACTCTCCTACTTGTGTAACTACTGGTACGTTGGCTTTGATAACTCCAAAGCAGGTAAAGTGCTTTGTGTTTAGCCAAAGCAGCTGAGTCCTGCAGCAGGACTTGCACTGCACTTTGACTGGTAATGGCAGCTGAATGTCAAAATGTTATGCACAGAGGGGACTGCTCTAAAGATCTACCCTCTTGTGGTCTGTGATGTGCCTTTTTTGTAATTACAAACTTAAAATAAGAACCGTTTTCTCATCAGAAAGGTGAATAGTCTTGACTCCTGAACACTTAACAAAGCACAAGAAGCCATGCTGTCATCCCAGGATGAGTATTTTCCTTGCTAGTTTCTAAATGTGTTTCTCTTGTTTCAGTTTAATACAGAACAGTCTCTTCTGCTGAACAATAGAAAATTTATCTCTTGAGTTTCAGATAAGGGACTATCCCATAGCAGAGTGTTCGAGCTTCACAGAATCTGCTAAATGTAAATGACAAGCCACACAGCAAGATTTGATAGCAATCTGCAAGTGTTTTTAAAACAGATCTTAACCATATGTACAGTGTACCACTTCTGCTGTTGTATATTGAGCTCAGGAGAAGGCAAGTAACATAATTGCCTTCAGCAAAATTGTCAAACAAGGAAATCTTTTAAAACTACATAGAAGGGGGAACATAATTAAAGCCTTGGAAAGAAGAGGCTAAGAGAAGAAAAACTGGCAGGCAACATTAACATATACTTTTAACCAGTCTTTTCACACAGAGAAGAATGACCCAGAGGCTTGGCTGCTATAGTTCTTTTTTTCAGTGAAAAAATTTTGTATGTGTAAGAGAAATCCTTATTTCCCCTGTGTTATTTTACATTTCAGTTTGGACAAGCAAGGTGAAGTTTTATTTAGCCTATTGAGTCCAACCCCATAGTAATAGAGCATATAAAACTTTCAAGAAGTGAAAGGCATGCTGAACTCACATTTCAGATAGATTTCAGGATAACTCCTTGGCTGTTATAACCATATGTCATAATAGACATAAATTATTAGAAATTATTTGCTACAGTCTGCAATCATATTACCTCCCAGGGACCTTTTAGACTAGATTTATGGAGAGAGATATTTCCTGAATGTTTTTCCTAAAAAAAACCAACAGATTGCAGGACAAATCAAGCTTCGATGAAATAAGGACTCTGGATTTGAATTGCTAATTGATACCTAAGAGTTAGTGAGTATATCCTCCAGGGGCAATTAGGGATAGCTATCTGCAAGGATAGTTGCATCTTGTAGCAATTTCTGATGGAAGTGGAAGGATATTTTTTGCTTTATGACATATGCAGATGTCGCTGAATAGCAGCCACTTATCTGGTTCCTCTCCTGCAGAAGTATTGTGGAGAAATGGCACAGGAGTGAGAAGAGCTTTAAAGATCTTCCATCTGGGGGAGCAGAAAACTGTGAATCCAATTGTCCGTAGCTAAGGGCGGGGGATGGTCTCTTGGACCTTAATGACCAAATAGAAACCTGAAACATATAAGCAAGTATCACATTATTGTGGTGGTTGTAGTTGTATACATCAAGGCTCTGTGCTGCACTGTGGTCATTTCCAGCTTTCATTTACTTGTTCTGGAAAGTTCTCCTCATCCTCTTTTTGCTTCAGCCCTTGTCTGCTTGTGCTGTAAGGCAGGACAAGGACAGAACATCAGGCAGCTCACAGATCACATGCAACAGAAAAGCTTTGTCCATGAGATGTAGGTAGCTTCTTCTGAACGTTATAGATTTACTGTTGCTTTTCCTCTCTTTTCAAATTGTCCTTGCCCTTAGAGGAAAAGACTTGCATGAATTCATAAATGCCATTCATCCTGTGTTTTCTTAACCAGATACTAAAATGTCACCTGCCTAGGCATGGGTGAACAGTTCTGGCTCTATATACATCAAGACTGTGGGCAGCCTGAATATCAGGTAACCCTGCAACTAAGGGGAACAGCAATGAGCAGGGCTTGAGCCTTTGCCTGACTCTGTTACTGGAGCCAGTGTGGATAAAGTGTAGCAGTCTGGCTTTTGATAAGGCTCTACTGTTCACTGCTTTGTGCTTCTATAGGTATGATAATCATAGCAATGATGTCCTGCGTGATGGGGGAAGGAGTCTGGTAGGAAAAGCTTTTTGTATGGGGATGTGTGGATAGAGGAATTCCATAGTTAACAGTAATGACCAGCACAGGTGACATTTCTTTGTAGTTGATAGCTGCTGGTGTGAAAGGACCTGAGGCAGAGCCTCAAGCTGCTAAGCTAGCAAATGAATTGTCAGACTATTTGACCTGCGGTTCATTCCTAATATATATAGTGTGACTAAGAAAAACCTGAGCAAAATGTTCACAGGCACTGCTTCTTGGGCTGTGTGGGAGTGCCAGCAATTTTGTATTTGGGATTGAAGCAGATTTCTCATGTTGGTGATAGTGTTTGCACCAACTCTTTAGGAAGATGCAGAACTGAAGGCATCACTTCCATCCTCTAGAGGGAAAGCAAAGAAAGTCTTATGCATCTGAGAAAGTGTAAAAAATTGTAGCCAAATTCTGCAGTAGGTATATTATGGAGATTTTCACCCTCAGGGGCATGAGAATTGAATCCAATAAGGGGGTTGGCTGAAAAAACAGTGGTGCTGAAAAACTTGATAACACTCGGGCTGTCCCTTTTTTCACTGTCTCCATTTCTGAAGATTCCTTCTGCAACTCTTTTGACAAAAAAGGGATGGAAAAAGTTAGATGGTCCTGAATTATTCTGCAGGCAGGAGAAATGGGGCTTGTGACCAGGAATGGGAGATGGGCCAGCTGTTTGCCAGATGAACACTTCAGTGGTATTCCCTGGATGTTGCTTTTATTGGTGATTTAGGGATGGGTCATACTCTGCACACCTGATCCCGCCAAAGCAGCCAAACTGCCTCTGTCAGTATGGGGCGTAGCAGCCAAGTAAGGCTGAGGCTATGCCAGGCTGGCTCATGTGTCACAGTCTGAGCTGGGTAACCTTATTTGATACAAACTTGATTTAGACTGAGATCATGGCTTCTGCAAGTCCTGACCACTTCATAAATGCAGCTTTGGCCAACTTATCTGGGGAAATAGTCTAGTGGCCCCTAAATGCTCAGGCAAGGAAAGGCCAGGTTTTTTTTCAAAGGACTGATTGAAATACTCCATGGTGCTGAACTTTGAGTAGAGGTTCTTCCCCAAGCTTTTTTTCCCATTAGCATCTCACTGTGAAATTTATTATTGCCCACTTTTAAATGCAACTGTCAAAACCTTTTGTCTCCAGAGATAGCCCAGTGAATAGTACAGATGTTGTTTATTGTGCTGAACACAGTGAGACACAGGAACAGATCTGCTGTAACAAGAAGTAACCCATTACTGTAAGAGAAGACTTTGTGCAGTGAAACATATCTTTAGACTTTAGTCTGAAATACAACCTGCTGTCATGTTTTCTGCATGGCTGGCAATTTTACTGTACGACAAAACAGATCACAGTGCAAAATAGCTGGGTTTTATCCTCTGCTAAAAAATTGAACCTGCTGCAGTGAAGGATATGGGAATTGGACTGAAGAAGAGGACTCTTCCCTGCAGTTGGGTTCTCATGAAGGTCTACAAACAGCTTTTGATTCCATGTCATTATCCACAGTGTCATCAGGTTTACTAAGGTAAACTATATCATTAATACTGCATGTGTCCTGTCCTAAAGCAAAAGCCATAGAACAAGTTCTTAGCTGGTATGAAGAACTACAACACCAGGCATGACATTTAAAGTATTCTTCCCTGTCAGAGATTTATCTCATATAAGATCCTGCGTTTCTAGATGCCAGTGGCCTCTGCCCAGCCAGCCCAGTCTCTCTCTGCTGCCCCATCTCATCAGAACAACTTATCCTCTGCCTAGATTTCTTCATAAATTCTGCTATCACTTTTCAACTGTTGACTTTTAGCACCTTTCTGAAATTCTGGTGGATTTTTTGGCTCTGGGCACACCTCTTCTTTATCACACAGACCATTTCTGCACAAAGTGCAAAGGCTCAGCTTCCCCCACATGAAGAGCTACAACTAAGTAAAGAAAACAGACTTTCAGAGTCTGAGAGGTTTTGCTTAAGAATGTAAAGCTACTGAAATCAAGGTCTGCCTGTCCCTTTTATACCTGTTCTAACTGTGCTTCAGTAAATCCTGAGTCTATTGACCAATTTTATCCAGATGTCACATAGAGGACAGAGATTTCGAAGAGACTTAGTTATTGCAATGTTAATAAAAATTTCTCTCCTCTACCTGCTGGTCATCTACAGCAAAGCTTGATAAATGAATCTGCCTGTTATTGCATTCTAGAGAACTCACAGGAAGGAGGCACAATCCCAGTCTCAGAACAGCTTTTGCATGTTAGACAGCAAAGGTTCCAAAGAAGAGACAGAAACCCATACCAAAATTTAGTGGATCTTCTCAACGTTTCAGTGCAGGCAAAATAAAGCAGTTTTCCCTCCTGCTACTGGCTTTTTTAGTAGTGCTTATGAGGAAAATACCTGATGTAACATAATTCAGTGCCAGTGATAAAATGCTGGTAAATTTATAAGCTGCTGAAAGGAAGATCTCATAATAGTCTGTTGGGCAACTTTATTTGGTGGTCTTCTTGTTGTTGGCTAACAAACAAGTTAATAGATGTCAGTCTCCATAATTCCGGATTGTGCAGCCACATTGCTGGGAAGAGACTCTCACATTTCAGACTAAGGCTCCTGGAGGAGCATTGGGGTTTTCTTCACTGCACCACCATTCTGGGAAGGAGGGGATGCTAAAAAGAAGCTATGATTTTTTGGTAGGTTTTTAAATGTGCTGCAATTAGGAAGAAAAAAGCATCAGGAATCCGAATGAAAGAGAAGATAAGTGTAGTTGCTTTTTTTGCAGAAGCAGTTGCAAGTGTTATTTGTGTTAGTAAGATTTGGCCTCATCACAAAAGCATGCTGTCATCATCTCTTGCATTCTCTCACTTCCTTCACCTACGTGGCTTTTGGTATGCCTCTGTTCAGGGTTCTGTGTTTTAGAGAAACTTCAGCTATAAACCTCTCGAGTTGCAACCCCATGTGTTTAACAGTTGACATATCAGTTTGTTTCTATGGAGTGAATATTAAAATTAATGTAAAAGACTAAACCCCAAAGACTAAATTAAAATAACAAAAGAGGTATTACTTACTGAAAGGAAATGAATGAACAAAATTAAACCATAGACCATGAATTAGATTTTTCATGGAGCTCAGCTTCTATTAAGCAGCTGCATAAACAGAGGCACTAAAGGGCTTAACCTCTCTCTGCTCCCATGTTTTTCTGTGGGAGCAATTGTCGTAGATAGTCTCTAGATCTGACCCTTTTGCACCTTTTTGTTTGCACTTGATTTATTCATTTTAGTTCATCATTAATTAATGAGATGCTGACAGTGAGACCTAGCAGAGGTGCTGTTGTGTGTGACATATGATAGCTTTGCTGAGATGAAGTGGGATGACTGGAGGTAGGTCCCCTCTAGGAATCAGCATTGGTGGTGAAACAGGTCCATCAGCATCAATAAAGTCTTAACCTAGAACAGCCCTATCCCTGGTGACTCTGAAAGCTTTAGCAAAGGCTGTAGTCTACTTGTAAGAGTGTCGTCCTGAAAATGGATGGATTTATAGTTCCTCTTTAAATATGTGTATCTACCGAGACCCTTGATAGTTTCCAGTGTAATCAATATTGTGTTAATGAGCAGCAGATATAGATATGGTCCACACTGCAAAGGCAAAGCTATGTTCTAGTTGTACTGGGGACTGTGAATTAATTCCCGGGTGTTACAACTTTGTTCCTTCCTAACTAGGGGGATGATGAGGAACGGTTCTCTCTCCTGCTTCTCACAAAACAACAGCCAGGGCATGTATGACTGTTTGGGTGCAACATGGGAGAGGCAGGTGGGCTCACAGTTTAGAAGGAGTTCTAGGTGGTTGCTTGAACCTCCAGGTGAAACAAAGTGACCTCAAGGTGAGCAGTATGTTAGAGGCTAGGGAATATTTAAGTTTAGGAGGGTGAGTTGCTATCAAACCTGCAAATAAGGGGGAAGTATTTCATTAGGGCAATCCTATGGAGAATAAGGGCTGTCTAAAAGTGAAGGTATTCCTGCATTCAGGTTTGTTTACTTCTGTTATTTTTTATGGCACTGAACAGGCCCTTTATGCATTGTGGCCATATTTGCAAAATGACAACTCTGAAAAAGACAGCTAATACCTGCATGCAGCCCAGTGGTTAGTCTCCTGCCTCATCTGGGTTTGTCCTGTCCTTCACACAGGTCTGATCTGTAATCCAGCACTGTTCTCTGTTCTAGAGGTTCAGTTCCTGGTGCCATGAGAAGGAAAGCGCTCTGACATTTGTCAGGTGGAAATCACCTGGCAAGCACTGCCATGAAGAGCTCGGATTCTTGGATGGTTTGAACTGGATAAGAGTAATGTGTAAGAAAGTGCAAAGTTCCTTGTTTCCTGTTTATATGGCAGTAATTGTTAATTTGAACTAGTGGCTTCAGAAGAAAAGAAAGGATGTTTTATTACCTGGTCTATATTAGGTGGGCAAGGCAAAACAGAGGAGTGTCTTAAAGGTGCAGAACTGAGTAACACAATTTCTGGGCAGCCTGTTCATCCCTAGTCTCTCCATTCTGCCTGCTTCCCAAAGTGTATTTGCATTGGCACTGTTGGAAATGGGCGTAAAAGTAAATGCAGATTAATATTAAATAATCCCCCTTATCTCACTCACAAAAGGCTAATATCAGCAGTCAGTAAACCCCAGGCCATCCCTTGCAGTAGGTAAACTTGTGCTCCTTAAAGAACTAAAGTGCCATCTGAATTCTGATGCTGAGCTTTAAGAAAATGGGTATTTAAACACATGGATAAATAACTACCTTATCCTGTAGTATAGGCATCAGCAGTGATCAAGTATCTGAGCTCTGCTTGTCCTGGGGGGAATTTTTTATTTGCCTACTTGCTAAATTTTTCAAAAATGTCTCTGAAAGCTGATACAAAAGACTGATGCTGGGTCTCTTATGCTAGAGAGAGCACTTCTTTTCTGACAGTGCTTGTTCCAGTTACTTGAACATTTAGCTGGTGTCTCCTGTGTTTGAAGAGTAATAATCAACTTTGCAGAAAAAAAAAAAAAATACTGTTCCTACTGCATACTGTAACACTTACTGACAGTGACTTCACCCAGTCACATGCTTAGTGTGTCCCCAGAAAGCCGAATTTTCAAAGGTGATATATTTTCTGTTAATGGGTGTTGCACAGCAATGAATTTGATTCCAGGCCGGCACATTATCTGAAGCTTACCTTATTATAGATTGTGGTGGGAAAGGCACTCTGCAGATGCAGCTTACTAAATTATCTCTGTGAATCCATAGGTGGTAACTTTGAGCATGCTGCATGTCTGACCCAGTTGTGAATACAGCCAGTTAAGAGCTGATGTGTTCAGTGTAATAGCTAATCTGTCTCATTTAGCAGGCAATGTGTCAGAGCTTGTATGTGATATATCTGACATGGTGAGTGGCATGTCTGTCTCGGCAGTTGAATAGCATTACTCATTCTGGAATGTATCTTCTTCAATAGAGAATATACACACAAGCACATATTTATATTTTGTGTTAGCAGATGATTGAGCACACATCAGAATGAATCAATTCTACTTAGTATTGGAGGGGTTTTTTTGCTCTGTACGTCATTCCCCTCTTGACCATTATTTTATTTGTCAGTAACTGGGATGTATTCAAAGCCTAATGGAAACCACTGACTTCCAAGAGCTTTGGATCGAGCCCTTTAAGCCAATCCAGCCTTTAAGCAGGCAACATTGAATGTGGCTAAAATCTGTTGTGTGTCTCCTGCTCTGTGGTTATGTGAGGTGTCCCAGAGAGAGCATTTCTCTCTTTTTCTTGCCAGAAAGCAGTGTTGTATTTACTTCTGAATAAGATGAGCTGGGAAATTCATGGCCTTGAGACTGATGCAGTCTACAATTGTACCGCTTCCACAGTCTGCTGTGATGTTGGTTTGGGTTTTTTGTGGGTTTTTTTAATGCATGAGCGGTGGATAAAATAAAAATGCATGGGAGCATGTGACCAGCAAAAGCTCCTTGAAGGCTTTTTGGTCTCTGAGTGCACGGAAGATTCCCAGACTGTCAAAGAAGTAATTGTAGCTCGTTTCTTACCACTGCATACTCTGCCATGCCTGCTGTAATTTAGTCTTCTCTCTGGTCAGGGATCAGCATGCAGTCTTTTGACAGCCCATGCTCTGCAGGATCACATATTTTTTCTTAAAACGCCAAGACATCTGGCAGCATTTGGAAGGCTGGCAGTGCAGTGCTGCAGGCTGGCTAGAGCTCAGTAATATGGGGTGGGGGAAGGGGGTGGTGTCACCATCGCCAGGACTGCGCTTGAGGCTGAGGAATACCAAGAGTATTGAAATGTAGCTCAAAAGGGAAATAGGGCTGCCTCACAGGTTAAGCCAGCATTCCTAGAGGAACCATAGGAGAGTGGAGGCTTACCTGTTGAGTTAGCAGAATGCCTAATGGGAAGGGGAACTGATCATCTGATTAGCATTGGCATGATATCCTTCAGCAGCAGATTGCCTCAGGCAACGGGCACGGAGCTGCTGGTCCTGCACAAGTTTCGTATTGTTCTGCTCCGTTTAGCTTATGCTTTGATTTGCTCCACTTATTTCTCATTTGGTGGAAGATAGAATCAATAAATCTTGAATACAAGTTGCTCAACAGAGGGCTGCACTATTTTTATTCTTTGTGCTGCACACCTGTTTGTCTGTGCTATTAGCATGTTTGCTCTTCATGTTATGCTGCTTTCCATCTCAATGGAAACATTCTCACTGCTGCTGCCTGCTTTTTCTATTTTTATTTTTATTTTTTAAGAGATGAGTCCTCACTGCGCAAATCTCCAACTGTGCATGCTGCTGATGAAGTCAGAGGAGTAGCACCACAAGCCCAGGGCCTGCTGGTCTAAATGCTGTGGGTGGCAGAGCCGTTAGTACGACACATAGAATTCCAAGCCTTGGTCTATATTACTCAGCCACTCTGCCCCAAACTCCCTTTTTCTCATGTGATAAATCTAGTAGGCTTTTTACTGATGACCACATAAAAAGGAATATCCTGTAAAGATAGCTGAAATGCTGCCTGAAACAGCAATTTGCCTGTTAATTCTTGAAAAAACCTTTATTGCAGCTGCTAAGAAATGTATGCTGTCATTCCCAAATTAAAGATACCTGTTATTTCTCTATTAGTTTTGCATGAAATTAGGAATGGGAAACTCACCTTCACCTTTCTTGTGTGCTGGTCTGAACTCCATGCTGTGGTGAGCAAATAGCATAAGTGAGATAATGCTGGCTGTGGGCCTTTTCTCTAAAACCTGTTTTTGAGTATTTGAACAAAATCAGAGCACTTCCTCACAGGAAACATGTATCAGGAAGAGTAATGCACAGGCTGTTTATCTACTTGTCTTGAACTGTTCACTGTCTGATGGGGATGATTTGTGTTACTTTTGATACTCCAACAGCTAAGGAAGTGGCAGCAGAGAGCCCTCTTGAGTTTGAAATCTTCCTATGATTTGAGCATACTATAATTTGGAAATGGTCTCTGGACATTTCTGCTCCATGTCTTTGCTCAAAGTAGATCCTATAAAAGCAGGTTGCTTGAGTATTGTCCAGTTAAGTTTTGAGTTTTTCCAAGAATTAAAATCCCACAGTCCCCCTGGACACTTGTGCCGATGTTTGGTCATGCTTAACTTGGGATAACTCCTCTGTGTTGCTGGACTAGTAGCAGAGAAAGCAAAAATAGTTATCAGATATTGGCAGCTCTCTAGCTCTTATGCTGTCCGTGCTGAAGTGGTCCAAGCTTCTTCAGGACCAAAGACAAATATCTATACTCACATCTTCAGTGAGATCAGAGGTGCCAGCATTGGCTATGTTGGAATACAGTATCCCATATTCAGCCTGGGAGGTACTCAAATAAAATACACACCAGCTTTTCAAACAATAGCAGAAGAATTTAATGGGGACAGAGCACCCAGAGGAAGCTTGCTGTGTCCTTGTAACTCCCCTGAACTACTATTATTGGCCACTTAAAATTTGCATGTTTACTCCAAGTTTTATTGGAACAGTGGAAAAAAATTACATGAAAATAGTAGTAGGTACCTTTGACAGCTCAGTCAAATAGGAACCTACCGGCATGTGTTATGCAAGAGCAGTGACTAGCAATAGAGTTCTATGTTATTTATTTTATAGTATCTGTAAACAAACTGTGGATTGTTATCTAAAGGTAGGATTCAAAGAAACTTCGATGCTATTTCCAAATAATTTTTCAGTCACGATGATGTGCATCTTTCGGTGTTTCTGTATTACCCTTTCATTACAATAATCAGAGTAAAACTGTGTCCAACTTAAGCCCCCTCCTCCTGCACCAACAATAATTGACTTAAACCGTAATTTTTAAGAGATTAGTGATGTGGATTGCTTGGTTTGAGAAATTGCAAATGTGTCCATATAAGTTAAAATATTTACTTCTGTAATTTTTATTTTCCTTTATACTGGCAAATCTCTTAAATGGGGAAAGATTTATTTCTTTTAATCAACCAGATATTGCAGTTCAGCTACAATTGTTGTCTGCAGAGGTAAACTGTAGCACTATAGACATTTGTCATGTGAGAGTTTTCCACAGCACAGAATTAGTGCTGAAAATGTTCATGCCCACCATCTCTTTTAGTGCTGATGTGAGTCAAGCTTACTGAAATTAATTTGCATGGAAAACCACCTCCCTGCCAAGACATAAAGACGATGATTTTGAGTTGCCACAATTATGTTATAAAATGTATTTATCCAGAAGCTTGCCTATTCCAAAGTAGATGTCTTCGTAGTGCGTATTTAGTGCTTTAGTCCTTTTGTGGTTTCCACACTGTAGCTGCAATAACTGACAGCTGAAAACATCATTGCAAGGCTGTCAAATGTGCTGTCTGCATAACTGGTGATAATCTAACTATTCTTCAGCTTCACATATCAAACTGCTGGGAACTGAAACTTCAGCGCTTGTTATTGGCAGCGGTAGGTGGAATTGAGTAATGTGGTTTGAGTGTCAAAGGCCTGTGGTGTTGACAGGAATATTAACTATAAATCAAACACGGCGCAGTGGTGGTGCCGAGCTAGAGCGAAAGGCAAGATCTTGTAGACCAGATTGCTTAGACCTTTCTTGTGGGAATATTTCCATTGGCTAACAGAAGCAAGGATCAGTGGGCTGGAGCTCTAGCAATGATCCGTTTAACTTAAAACTAGGAGGGAATGATAGAGCTGAACAAGTGACATGTGAGATGTCTGTGTGCTCTGCTGAGTGTGTTCCCAGTAGCCTTGCAGCCCTGTCACACTGCAGAGGCTGGTGAAGGGGATATCTCATCCCTGGTTAGGCAATGTCACTGCTGCTCCTATCTGGCTTCTGTTGTAGAAATCTTTCAGTGATGGCTGGGCTTGCAGTTGCTGCATTTAAGTGAAGCTTGCAGGGCTGATGTCTAAAATGTCCTTGATTTAGAGCCAGCTTGTGAGATTCTTTCTTGCAGCAAATAGTTCCCTGTCTGCAAAAAGGACCCCACTTGTCTGCATTTTGGCTGCTCCTAGCACCCACAGTGAACTGAGCTGGGGAAGATGTGTGACTCCAGCCTCCCTCTTAGCAAATGAACCAAAGCATTGGGAACTGTTGGTGGGAGGATTGCATGGAAACGTCTGGGTACCTCGTGCTGACTGCTAACTTTATTTAATGGCATATGGTCTTTCTAGAATGCCACCATCATATATTCTGTTGCCTTTAGTGACTATTCCAGCAAGCTGCTCTGGTGACAAGTTCGGCCAACTCTCTTTTTATAATTAGGACCTAGATTATTGCAAGTTTTATGTATTTTTTAAGGTCTGTGCATTTTGTTTATTCGCTGTATTAAACAGAGATGAGGCAAATAGAGGAAACGGTGCTGAGCTGTGGGGCAGAAGTCTGATTCTAGCAAACTCTACCTGGAAAACCTTTGGGGAAGGGCACTGCAAAACTTTTTTGCAATTATGTGGAGTTTCTCAGCAGGGAGTCAGCTAACAATATCCAGAGCAACCCAGCAAGCAAGAAATATAAAGCCAGGAGCTAAGCAAAATACAGCGATTTCATTATAAATTAGTGTTGGAAATTAGAGCCAGGCTGTGAAATAACCACAATTAAAATTCAGAGAGCAAAGAAGAAAAAGCTTACCTAGTGACCTCTGCTTGCTGCACAGGGTTAGAAAAGAAGCTGTGCTACTTTAGTATTCTAGCATAATTTGCACATTACTGAAATTGTTGGGAAATTAAAGGAAAACCAAGGGACTGAATCTGAACTGATTAAGGGAGCCTACAAGAAAGACAGATAGGGACTTTTTACAAGACCATGTCGTAACAAGACAAGGGAGAATAGATTCAAACTAAAAGGGAGTAGGTTTATCTTGGATATTAGGAAAAATGTTTTACTGTGGGGGTGGTGAGACACTGGAGCAGGCTGCCCACAGAAGTTGTGTATGCCATCTCTGTGGAAGTGTTCAAGTCCAGGCTGGATGGAGCTCTGAGCAACCTGGTTTACTTGAAGGTGTCCCTGCCCATGGCAGGGGGTTTGGAACTAGATGATCTTTAAGGTTCCTTTCAACCCAAACCATTCTATGATTCTTTGAAAAGCAGCCTAATCCAGCTGATATCAAGGCCCCTAAACTGATCTACAAGAGCTAAACATGTGCCTCTAATCAATGGCTTCCCCACTCACTAAATCAGTGTAGATGGAGAAAGCAAAGCAGCTTTTTTCCTGGCAAGTCTATGCACAGGGTCCCAAATTGTTTGCATCTATTCAACTGATATGAGCTGTTTAGAAGCGAATGAAATGATCTCAAAGTTAACTCCAAAGGGAGAGAAATGAGTCCTTAATAATTCAGATGAATATGAGGTAGGTGTTTTCTGGTGATTCTTTGCTGAATTTCCTTCAATCGATTGATTTTACTAATATGAAGCCAAGGTATTCCCAGTTCAAGTTTCTTATGAGCATTGAAATTCTAAAATACCAAACCAACAGCAAAAAATAGTACCAAGATTCTAACATAAGAGCTCCCTGGAAAAAAATTCAAAGGGAGCCAAATAAAACAAGAGATTAAAATATACAAAATACTGCAATTTAAAAGAAAACCACTGAATTATTGAAACTCCATAGAAGAGATGTCACAGCAGTACTTCTGATCAGCCTGATTAAAAAAAACACACTATCCTTTTTTGTTTCCCCTCCTTTGATGTCAAGAGGTGTATTGTAAGCTTAAAATGATGTATGTAGTTCAATCAGATTGATCTGGGAAGTTCAAAGACACTGTAATTTTTTGAGCATTTATGCTTTATCCTATGTGGTGGAAAGTATGTTGCACGTTTACACAGTGTAACCCTTTTAATACTGTGTTGTAGGACTGCAAACAGAAAACAGTTTTATTTAGAGTAACAAAAAAAAGCAGCCTCTATAGAACAGCTCTGTGCTGACCTTCACTGTTCTGGGTCCATGCCTGATGCAATCAATGGACCAAATGTGTCACTCACTAGGGGAGAGCTTTGCTCTGCCCAGTTGATTATTTTGCTATAAATTTCCATACAGTCTTTGCAAACTGCCTGAAAATTGCAACATCAGCTGGCAGATTGAGGAGCTTGAGGGCAGCCTGTGGATCCCTTGCTTTCCGAGTACAAGCCACATTCTCACTGCCGAAGAGGCGCATGGGGCTCTTGATGGCAATTTTGGTGCTGATGTGGCGTCTGGGGCCCCTCACTGTGCAAAGAATGTGTTTGGGTAGAGCTGCCTCCACAGGATGGTGGTATCATTGTGGTGCTCCATATGAAGTGGCCCAAATGAGCATGAGGGGCAGTGCAGTTCACCTGCTGCCAGAGCGGGTCTCAGGATTGGTACTTGAAAGAAGTTTGGCTTACAGCAGGTGAAAGGGTTGTTATTTCCCTAATGGGACAGAGACTAGATTTTCCATACGTTGCATGCTACTTAACGTGGAAAGAGATGCTTTTTTCCCTTGCAGGGAATTCTGACCCATACTTCTGGCTAGCCAACCTATATTAACAATCCCTGCCACTGGTAGTGGGTAGTGCTTTCAGGCTGTGCTGGGGCAGAGTACCTTTTGAAATTACTTGCATATTTTGAGTGTTAGGCATGCTGGAGTTTGTAACCTCTGTCCTAAAAATTCTTCATATAAGTAAATGAGATGGAAAAAACACCATTATTTCCCTTTTGAAGGAGAAGAATGAAGCTGCAGGCCAAAGCAGTGCTTTAAAGACCCAGTGAAGTAGATGGAAAGGCAGCATTAAGCTGTGGCAGGCTATAACAAGTAGCTTAGGATTTTGTACCTTTGCAAAGGGCTGATCTAGGCATTGCCAAGAAGAGGTGCAGAGTTCTGCCTCCAGTACAGACAAAGCTGAATTTAAGAACTATTTTAAAGAATTTAAATCTTACAGATTTTCCTCTTCATTATTTGTGATATTTTTAGGCAGAATCCATTTAGAATTTTTCACTTTACCACAAGTGCCATAGAAAGAAAAAGGCATTATAATTCTGCATCTTTTAATGGAAACTTTCAGTTTATTTTGGCTTTTCTTTAGACCTGTTCAATAGAATGCAGAATGGACCTTACTTGCTCAACACCTGTTGCAGAGAATAACTCAACTGGCATAATTGAAGCTACACCTATTTATGCACCTATTTATATGTGACCCCTGCTCTTTGATTACTCTGGTGGAACAGAGTGCTACAAGGCAGGGATTTTGCAGTGGTCCTTCATCTACTTGAATTGCCTGGTCAGCTACAAGGTACAGAGGCTCTAAACAAGGGGAAATTGGGATAGCAAACCAATCAATTAAAGAATATTGAAAAGATCAAGGAAATGGCAGCAATACTTCTAAAGCCGATATGGAAAACCCTTTCTTGTCCAATAACCTCATTCTTGTGACAAAGGTTATAACAAGATGGAAAATGGCACAACACAAATGCATTCTGGTGGCAATGATTGCTGTGAGAATTGGGACTGGTTTGTACTTCACCCATTCTGTCTATCTTTCCTAGATGCTGTATCCCAGGCAACCCAGGCAGAAGGTGTTATATTTATTATGTCCCTGTCGCTTTTTATCTCCTGTAGTGAAAACCAACATTAAATTGTCTCTCCAGCTTCCACTCTTTTAAAGGAGCAGGGAAACATGACTGAATTACCTTCACTTAATCTCCTAATTATCTCAGCAGAATATATCTCTTTCTTCTCTGACTGATAAGGTGTGTGCCATGGATCTCTAAAGTGGCTGCTGCTAGCACATTTTCTGCCTCATCTTGTACAAGGGGCTGCCCTGTGCTTTTGGAAATGGGCTTGGTCTCATTTCCACTACACATCAAGTTTAAGGCCTCAAAAGTGATGAGGTCTGGAAACTGTACACAGAGCTTGAGAGATGGTAAGATGCCTGTCTGGAAAGGGTAGTGCTTACCTTGTCTTTACAGGGTCTGCTAGACAGCTAAAGGCCCTGTAGTTAAAAAATACATAAAAATGAAAGACATTTCAGGACATTGCAAGATTTCTATGTTCAGGTTTAGAAATCCTTTTCCTTTCTTTTCTGTACTGAAAAGGCTTCTTTGAGCCATTGAAAATGCTCTTTACATCCCAGAGGTTGTTAGCGGCAGGAGGTGTGGAAGGAAAATCCAGCTTTGGCAGTCACAAGATCAAACTCGCCAGGTCAGATCTGTATTATTTTTGATAGGTTAGTGAATGTTAAGGTCACCTGGGTAGAATCAGAACTGGTAACTGACAATGAAGAGGTGACAGTTTCTTACAGCTGCCTTTGAATAGAGCTTGTGGTGCAGCTCTTCTCTCTCCATGTGAAGTTTAACGTGTCAGCATAAACCGCTGCTGGTGTGGTGGCAGTTTAACCTGAAAGATAGTTTTAAAGTTTGCCGCCACGCAACTTTCTGCTGCCACTTCCCAGATGACTGCATGTGCCAGTGGCATAAAACATGCAGTCAGCTAAGGAATGGTGTAGCTTTCTTCTTCTCCTAATGGGCTCCCTTTCCCTGCACTCAGCTCCAGCATAAATCGTGCATTCTGGCAAGGCTGGCCAGAGGACACAAATCCTGATAGGGTGACGGTCAAGACTTCTTTCTCTTTCAGACTCTTTGTTGTCCCAAGGTATGTTACATGTCCTAAAGTTAAGTTTCTTTTATTTCAGGCATCACTACTGTCTACATGCTGTTGCCTGTACCTGGGAAAGTCAAAAAGGAACAATGGAAGTGTCAGCAGCTGTCTAAATCAATTTCATCTTCTCTGAGCTGGCAACACTGGTTCCTATTCCAGGGCAGGACCGTGAGATCCAGGTAAAGTCACAAACTTTAAGTGCTTACACTAGGTTGTTAGCTGCTCGCTGTCTTGAATCTCTGTTTGCAGCTCAGTTCTAGCATGATGGAGTGGGAAGAAAATGTTTGCAGCCTGGGACTGCAGCCTGTGCTCCTGGCCTGGAGGAACTTAGGATCATATGCAAGCAGATAAGCCAAGAGAGGATCCACACCTTCACAAGATAGAGAAATCCTGCTCTAATCTACTGATGTACAAGGTGTAAAGCATAAGTGACTGTAACAGTTTTCAACGCAAAATTTGAATTCCCTTTTGTTTTGCTCTCTGTTCAACTTAGCTGAATTACTTCATATTCCTTAGCAAACCAGGGGTCAGGATAGGTGCTTCTTGGTCTTCATCTATGCCCAGATAGCTGCAGAGGGCTCTTGCTACAAAGCTAGGGAAGTCCTCATCTAGTAGCTGGGGAAGAAATAAATTCCTGTCCTGGTGATGAGGGAGAAATCCCTCCTTCTGTGTGACATTATGTTTTTCTTCAGCATTACCCACATCAGGTTGTTCTGTCCCCCTTGCTGTCCCCCTCACCCATTTGCAGAAGAGTAGTTCAAAAGTCACAGCTGCTGTTTCAGACTTCATCTATCCCTCTTCAGTTATTCTGCAGATAGGCCAGGACAACAGCTTGTTAGTATTTAAATGAGCCCATCCATATTTTTGCATGAAATTCTCAGTCATTTAAGCCTCATGTCTGGTCACTGAAATGATCTGCTCTCTAACTCGAGGCTTTGCTTTTAAGCCTAACTAGAGTGTAACGCTATTATGTGGTCATTGCCTCTCAAAGGAGGGATAATTCTGAACCTAATCTGCCATTTCAGGGCGGTTTTTTTTCAGCATTGCTACTACAGAGTGAGGTGCAGGAGGATTCTGCATCATTTACATGAAAATGAGGGATATCAGAAGAAAATTAGGAGAGGGAGGGATGGAGTAGAGTATGCCATTTTCTGATGCTTTCCTAAAAGAAATTGCAGAACAGCCTGTCTGTCAGATCCTGGAATTGCATACAGGCCAAGCCAGGGAACGGTATATGCTACTTAACTCTAAGTCCCTTGTAAATGGAGATGCTGATTGAAATGCTGTTGGCTCTGGCTGACCCAACACAACCTGGTGCTATTGACTCCCCACCCACCAGCTAAAAATGACAACTCATAGTCCTCTTTGGCTCGAATCTTTCTGTTCCTGTGTTCAGATGGTACAGGGCTTTTTCATTTCCCCCTAGGGTAGGCAGACAGGTTGCTGAAGCAAGTGGTCACATTGCTGGCAGGCAAGGGGAACTCAAGGTCCTCAGTCCAGTGTGGCTCTGAGAAGCCAAAAGGTGTGTGTGATTCTGGGATTTTGGTTTTTCCTTTCTATTTTTTTGGGGGCAGTGGAGGTTGTTTGCCACTCTTGTTTGCATTAGAGCTTCCAGGTGCTTTATACCAGCTAACAATATGTATGTCATCAAAATGCCAGCCGATGTGCAAGCCAAACTGCTGTAGCTATCATTGGGTTGTATTTTTGGAACTGACTTGGATCCAAGGTTTGCATATTTTAAACAAACCCACACTGGCTGAGATCCACACACAGACAAGTTCCTTCCACCATTCTGCTAAGTGATTGACTCTTCCCCCAAAGCTCTCTCTTGATCTCCTCAGAGGTAACTCAACTATGGCTTCAGGGCAGAAAATGACAGGTCAAAATGAGCTGAAGAAAACTCTTCAGAATGTCTCTCCTCCTCTCCATTACCTTAAAAAAATTAAACTTCTGTTTAGTCTGAAGTTCTTCTGTTGCTCTCAAGCTGTATCTCCTAAAAGGTTTCTTAGAGAAGCATTTTTCTCAATGCAGGTAATTTAAGCTGTACATGCCCTCTGGCTATTTTTTAATTAAAAGAAAAATAAAAAAAATCTTGTCCCAAGTAGGGGGCTTATGTTGTTGATTGATTACAGCAAGGAATTTTGCAGGAATTTTGAATTCTGCACTGCCAGATGTGAAGTCAGCCCTATAAGTATAACCCTGACCTGAGGCTGGGATTTTTAAAATGAGATTCTTAATAAGAAAGGCAAGAAATAAATTTGACTTTGAATAAGCATAAAGCAATCTCCCTTCACACAAATTGCTCCTTTATTATAGCCCAGACATTCACATTTATCTGTCTAAATACTTAAGTCATATGCAGCTTCATTTTGCTGGACTCAGTCCTACCTAAGAGGGAATCTATTATTACAGTAGCTTAATTCATAGATGCTTGTTGTTTATGCTGCCATAACCCACCAAACACGTGGCCATCAGCTCCTCTCCTCTAGCTGTGGCTGAACAGGGACTGCCTCTGTAGTAGAATCATAGAATGATTTGAGTAGTAAGGGACCCTTTAAGGTCATCTAGTCCAACCCCCATGAAATGATCAGGGACATCTTCAACAAGATCTGGTTGGTCAAAGCCCCATCCAACTGACCTTGAATGTTTACAGTGATGGGATATCACTGGGCAACCTGTGCCAGTGTTTCACCACTCTCACTGTGAAAAATTTCTATCCGATATCTAATCTAAACCTACCCTTCTTCAGTTTGAAGCCATTGTCCCTTGTCCTGTAAAAATGTGCCCATGTAGAAAGTTTCTTTCCACCTTGTGGGCTCCCTTCAGGTACTGGAAGGCTGCAATTAGGTCATCCTAAAGGCCTCTCTTTTCCAGGCTGAACAACCTCATCTCTCTCAGCCTGTCTTCATAGAAGAGGTACTCCATCGCTCTAATCATCTTGGTGGCCCTCCTCTGGACTTATTCCAACAGATCAATGTCCTTCCTCTGTTGGGGACCAGAGCTGAGCTGGATGCAGCACTCCAGGAGGTGTCTCCACAGACCGCAGTAGGGGAGCAGCATCACCTCCCTTGATCTGCTGGCCACACTTCTTTTGATGCAGCCCAAGATACAGTTGGCTTTCTGGGCTGCAAATGCACATTGCCAGCTCATATCCAGCCCCTTATCCACCAGTACCCCCAGTCTTCTAGAACAGCAGGGCTGTTCTCGATCTGTTCATCCTATCTGTATTTATTATGTGGATTTCCCTGGCCCTGGGGCAGCACCTTACATTTGTCTTTGTTAAACCTCACGAAATTTCCGTGGGCTCACTTCTCAAGCTTGTCCACATCCCTCTGGATGGCACCCTGTCCTTCAGATGTGTCTCCATCACTACCCAGCTTGGTGTCATCTGCAAACTTGGTGAAGGTGCACTTGATCCCACTGTGTCATTGATGAAGATATTGAAGAGCACTGGTCCCAGTACAGACCCCTGGGGAACACTACTTGTCGTGAATGTCCATTGGGTAGTTACTTAACCACTACCCTCTGGATGCCACCATCCAACCAAATCATACACCCATCAAATCCCTCTCTCTCCAACTCAGAGAAAAGGATGGGGTGGGGGACCATGTCAAAGGCCTTAAAGAAGTTCACATAGATGACATCAGTAGTTCTTACCCTGTCGCCTGATGGAGTCATTTCATCGTATAAGGCTGTTATGTTGGTCAGGCAGGACCCTTCATGAAGCCATGCTGACTGTCTCAAATCACCTCCCTCTCCTCCATGTGCCATAGTAGCAAGCATCTCGAGCTGTTACAGTGCCATGCAGCTGGATTTGTCAAGATCGCGGAGTAGTTCTCATTTAGTTTTCCTGAGCATTAGGTTTTCTCAGACAGGACAGAAACTGAGGATAAAGGAGACAGCCTAATTTATGTAGTCAAAAGCAAATCTATTCCCTTGCTGAACCAAATGCAGGGGATTTGGTGCATGCAGTACCTCACAGCACACTTTCCTGATGTACTATGTCTTCATCACAGCCATGGATATAAGGTCACAGAGTTAGGGATTCTGTGGTCAGAGCATTCCTGTACGTGTGGCTCATGTTGTTGGTTTCCGTGGGCATGGGGGACATTGTTTGTTAACCATTTCTGGCCTTTTCACTTCAGTGACAGATGGTCAGGTTTCTGCCCTCGTCTAACAAAATACTCTCATTAGGTGTATTAGGGAACTTAGAGTGAATCTACAGGGTTGCCAACAAGTAAGAAGGCACGGTTGGGTTGTGTGACTTTACCTCCCTATCCTTGCTGCCAGCACATGGATGCCACCAGAGGTGACAACCCTCTAGACTAGTGTGAGACTGGCTGTTGTGAACAAGAGGCTGACAGCAGTAGAGAGGCTTAGTTAATGCAGCAGAGCACGTCTGGTGGGCAGACTAACTTTAAGTAAATAAACCGGTTAATGGCAGAGCTGTTTTCTCAGCATGGGCTGACCTTGCGCCAGTGGTTGGGGTAGAGAAAGGCCTGAGATCAGCATTGTTTCCCCTGTCTGTTTCACATACTCTCCTTTTCTTTTTCTTTTCTTTTTTCTTGTAAAGGCTGATTTTCTTATCTGAGAGCAGGCTAAGTATGCCCAAAGCAACCCAGCAACTGCTGAATATAAAGCTAGAACTGTCAGAAAACGTAGAGCAGAGGTATTTTTGCAGGTTGAAATAAAGGATGGGAGAGCCACATTTGGATTTTAAAAAAAAAAGAATTAACCTTGAACCTCTCTCCAAAGTCTGATTTAAACATGAATCTCATTTGAATTAAAAAAAAAAAAAAAAAGGCAAAAAGTATAATTCACTGAGCTCTTTTATGCAGTGTCTGCAGTTTCCGGGCTGGGGAAGCAATGAGAAAAGACAGCCAAAGTTCAAGACAGTGGTGCTGACTACAAACTTCACCCGCTCAGGAGGCAGAAGCAGAGATCATTAACTTTTCCCCAGGTTTGTGCCTTGTCCCCTGACTTGTGTGCCGGATTGATCATCAGGTGGTTTATTACCCCCTCGAAAGAGCTGACAGAGATTATTCTTTGCAGTAGCACCAGAGACAGGCTCCTTACATATAGGTTTAGGTGAGCCAACATCTTTTTTGGTATTTTGTGAGGCCGTGGTGAGGAATAATATTCACTGTTAATCCCTGGTTTGGGTAAGAGCATTGCAGGATGAATCTTCATTGCGCAAGGGAGTGTTGCTTAGTGGAAGAAGTAGATGATGAGGGAATGAAGGACTGAGGAGGCAAAATGGGATATGGTTCAGTCTGAATAAATGGCCAAAAAAAGAAAAGTGCAGAAAAATGATTGCAAGCCAGGTAGGAGCACATAAATGAATCCAACTTCGTGGCAGGAATTTACATCTTCGTCAGTCCATTTTCCTGATGCTTGAAATACTTTTTTCCACTACTACCTACTCCCACCACTTTCAAATACCTAGAGAAGGGGTAAGAGAGGAATCACTTTTGCAGTGAGCTCAGAACATGTCTAGAATGATGCTAATAAACAGGAGCTGAAGTATATTTTCCATGGTCAGTGATTATCCCTTGGAGAGAAGCGGCAGCTCAGCTCGAGTCTCTGTCCATGGTGTGAGATGGAGAGATAACTGGGATGCTTGGTCAGCAGGATTGAGTGGAATCTCAGGGAGGAGAAAGAACTTAATTTTATTATGAAGCACTGCAGTAGCAAAGCCCTAGAGAAGTTTTCCATTTGGTGTGCTTGGGTTTGGTTCTTTTTTCCAGTGGAAAGTTGTGCTTTTTCCTGTTTAATCAAAAGCCCAGTTTGCCTCATTGGTTTTGATGGAAAATTTTCACATAGGTCTTTGTTGTAAGATACTAACTGTCAGAATTATCCCTTTATCTCAGCAGATGCGCTTTCCAGAAGGGGAACATCTCAGATGATAAAAAACACAGCAGCTCTGCTGCCTTGACTCAGAGAAGATTTTTATGGTAGAAAATTTGTCTAAACAGACTCTTTTCATTAAAACTGAAATGCTTTGTGGACAGGTTTTGGATTTGTTCAAGTTTTAACTGCTAATTTTTTGCTACAGTTATGTGCCGTGCTTCATTGTGCTTTCTGTATTGACAGTATGTGTAGTGGTACAAGATCAAGTCTTTGCTTTGCCCTTTACTTAAACTAGTCTGTCCAGAAATGATTCAGATGAAGGCAAGTCATGATATGAAAGAGGCTGCCAGTGTATTGTTTGCATCTCATATCTGGAACTGGAAAGTGATGTTTGACCTAGAAAAAGAAGTTTTGGCCCAATTCCGACTAAACAAAATCTTTTGTGAGACTAGTTCTTCCCTCCTGAGGACTAGAGAAGCCTGGAAAGCCACCCCAGAACACCTGTGTAATTCTCCCACCAACCACAGTGGGAAAACCTTGCCAACATCAGAACCTTGTCAAAAAACTAAGTCTTAAAATATAAAAGCAAAACTTTTAAGTGGTGTGAAAATGTGTAAGCTGTCATATTTAAGAAAAAACCCACAAAACAAAACACTGAAACCAACAAGGTGTGGGAGAGGACCCCTTGTCAGGGTTCCATGTGGTGTGGTGTACAAGCTGGTTGCCAGGCCTGGGTTTCCTTAAGGGTTATTCTGTGCCGTGCCATGGAGCCTGATGCAGAGGCAGCTGTGGCAGTGCCAATCAAGGGAGATTAATGGCATCGTGCTTCAGCCTGGAAAGATATTTTCCTTTGGATTACCTGAGCGGCACGGTCACATCAGTGGTGTGCCATACGGCAGTTAATAAGCTTGGGCTCCCAGCAGAGCCAAGCAACAGGGCCCAGCATGGTGTTGTCATGCCTATTCCTGTATTTGATCCAAGAGCTGAGTCTGCATTCAGTATAGTGCTCCCTGGCATAGTTCTAGATGTGCCGTAAGTTGCAGCCTAGTGATGTAGCCACTGGACCATGCAGTTTCTCCTACTAATGGTGTTGAGATGAAATGCCCGTAAAATATATTTTACTTCCCCTCCTGTCTCCTAAAACTACCTGGCACTGCGTTCGGGACCAGAGTTCAAACTGTTCCTAAAGAAAAAGCGAGTATTTTTAGAGAAAGTCTTTCAGTCTACCTGCTGGCAGGACTTAAGTTCATTTAAAATTAGTCTTTGGTTTTCTAATCCGCTGGGTTGGGCTGGCTGAATGTGGTGACTCTGCACCCTTCAAAATATTCAGTTGCTACAGATGGTACGTACTAGATTTTCAGCAAAGAAGTTTTCTTTTTCTTTTTAGGTACTTATGACCATTTTACCCAATTTTCATCCATGAAGGGATACATTTGGGTATATCTGCAAGTGCATCAGCCTGCAGGCTCAGGGAAATGTCTGCCTAGTGCATATCCTTGTCATCCTCAGTATTCAGTTGGTGCTGGGGGCAGTAGCACCTCCCTGGTAAGCAAAGATGTGTTTTGCAACATGTTTGTTTCTCACCTGTTGTCTTCTAGAGAACCTCAGATGCCACAAAAGGAAAATGTATATACAGCAATGGCTCTTCAGTAAGGATATCTGGGTATTTAGATATCATCCAGCAAGGACAAAATTTTTGTGAGCAGTGAGACAGCCTTTTGCAATGGGATATGACATACTGGTAAAAATCAGCTTCCTGGAAGGCAGCGGAAACACAATTGCTCTTCTTTTTCCCCAGCCGTGTTCTCCTAGCTCTGCTCTCTGCTGATGAACTACCGCCTATGCAAAGGAGATTGAAAAGGGGATTTACTTTGATTAGACCAAAGCCTCTCCTAGTATTTTCAGTCATAAGTGTGGCAGCTTTAATAAGCAGGAAAAGAAGATAAATATGAGTCAGACTGACAAGAAACTCAGTTGGAAAAGAGTAGAAACTTCTGTTGGAAGCCATGCTCTAAGTTCCATCTCTTTCTAGCAGAGTTTGATAATCTGCTCAGTCCAAGGAAGGTAACTTTCTGCAAATCTCTGACAAATACCAACTGAAGGATTTCAAAGGGATAAAATTAAAGCTTTAATTGCTGGGATAGAATTGAATTTATATTCCACCCAGTTAAGGCTGGGAGAATTTCCCATCAGATTTTCTCTTTCTGTGACCTGTTGGTTCACAACCTTCAGTGATCTGCTGCCAATCCCAAACTAAAAGTAAGAGAGGTTTTGAGCTGATCTTTTTAATACAGGGGCACAAATCCAATTTTATAGGTTGTAAACAGGTAGGGAAAGAGCCAAGCACAGTTTGTTCTACAGTTTACCCAGTGGAAGCTGTTGATTCATCACTTATTTAGGAATATCACTTATGCCCGTCAACTTGTTACCCCGCTATGAAAAATTCAAACTAAACACAGAAAAGATGTGCAACAGTTATGACAGACAGGTTAAGGGAGGTGATTCTGCCCTTCTACTTCGCTCTTATGAGACCACACTGGCAGTACTGCATCCTGCTCTGGGGCCCCAAACCTGAGAATGACATCGACAAGTTACAACAAGTGCCAAGGAGGGCCACAAAAATAATCAGGGGGCTGGAGCACCTCCCCTGTGAGGACAGAAGAGTTGGCGTTGTTTAGCCTAGAGAGGGCTCTGGGGAAACCTTACAGCAGCATTATTGTAGTTAGAGGAGGTCTGCCGGGAAGCTGGGAAGCGCCGCTTAATCAGGGATTGCAGTGGATAAGGGGTAGTGTTTTTAAACTGAAAAAGGGTAGATTTAGATCAGATATCAGGAAGAAATTCTTCTCTGTAAGGGTGGTAAGATACTGGGACAGGTTGTCTGTAGAAGTTGTGAATGCCCCGTTCCTGGATGTGTTCAAGGCCAGGTTGGATGGGGCCCTGAGAAATCTGGTCAAGTGAAACGTGTCCCTCCCTGTAGCGGGGTGTTGGAAATAGGTGATCTTTAAGGTCCCTTCCAACCCAAGCTATTCTGTGATTCTGTGATAATTTTCCTCTGCCTTCACTTGGACAGGTAACAAGCAGTTCCAGCAAAGTCCTGTTGGCTGTCCAAAGCATTTAGAATTCAGATCAAAGAAGTAGAGAAGGAGTGTTTGGAAAGAGCATCTGCTTGAGCAAAGAGGCAAAGGTGTGGCTTTTATGAGGCTGAATGGCCAGGGCAGTGTTGTTACTTGCGGCCAACCAATGGCAGAGTCTACAGTAAAAATCACTCCAGACTCACTTCTGGCTAACAGGAGGGAAATCATTGTTCAGTGTTAAGATGTGGTTCAGATAAAAGGTTGCAAAGACATAATTTAGCTAGACCTTTATGAAGGAGCAACGATTAGTCATGACAAAAGGTAACATATATGTGTTTTTAGCATAATTGCCATGTATGTATTAAGTTACAGAAACAGACAGCATGCAGTACCCAGAGTTTATATTTTTGTCTATGATCCTCATATATTATTATGGAATGTGTGAACAAGTTTTGTTCACGAAAATGGGGTTTAGTACCTTTTTCCAAAAATGAAGTTGTGCTTGCTATTCATCTTGTCCTTTCCATGCTGTACATCAAGTGCTGTATGTGAAAGGATGCATCCTTCCTGGAAGCTGTCATACAGATACTACATGCTAGGTGGAGACAGGGCCAAGAAGTGTAAGTTGCAGAGACCTTAGTATTTGTGGAAGTCTCCAGAAAATACACTGAAGCTTCATAGATGTTGGATGCACTTTTGAGGATAGTAGCAGGGCCAGGAGGGAGTTGACCTGTGCTGGAAAAGACTGCTGTCAAGGCTTTTTGAGATGGGAATACAGGAAAGTCTGGTCTCTTTCTAATAGGATTTTTACAGGATTTATAGTCTTAACCCCAGGAATCCATGTGCTGCTTTATCTTTCTGATGAGTGTCCCTCAGGTTTGGATCATGTGTTCCACAGATAGCTTTTTTTCTGAGTTAAACCTCCTAAGTATTTAATCTTGAGACAAGATTGTTAGTTCAGTTTCAGTAAGGCTCAGAGCAGAATTGTCTTGTTGAATGATTTTTCATTATCTGTAACAATAATAACTGAGAGAGGAAACCACTGTTGGGACTAGAATTTGGTGAAATTATCTCTGCAGTTGACCAAAGTATGACAAAAGACAGTGTTTTAAATGACATAATAAAAGTTGCTTTTGCCTTTTTTCCTCCAAATGACGGAAGAGACAATGTGGTGTGACTGTGGACTTACCCTCCACCCTCTTTGAAAACTGGTGAGATATAAAAACTACTTACTTGCTACACCAGCTGTGGGCATCTTCTCTGGCCATTTCACACTCTTGACCTCTAGAGGAGAGGTGCCATTTTCTGCCCATGGAACTGCAGTTACAGCATGAAAATACAGTAGTTTTTGGTTCTGTAAGAGAATAAAATTATGGTGGCAATGAATCCAGCAGGTGAGAAAACAACTCCCATATCCTCCTTTAGGAAAAGTAGAAAAAAATATTCTGAATCAGTGAGCTTGAGCATTTAGTCAGGTTTTAAGAGAAATGGTAAGACCAGCCACTGTTTCTCTTTTATCATTTTTTAAAGATGGGTTTTTTTGCAAATAGCTAGTCCACTCCCCCATGATAGGTAGATAGACGGATAGAAAGAAAATAATTGAGGAAAATATGTTCTGCCACAGTAACACACAATTACATGACAAAAAATATATCAGTCTGTGCTGCAGGCAAGACATTATGCCTCATTAGTGTTTGGTGGACTTGATCACAAATAACATGTTTCAAAACTGTGAAACCCCTCTAATTCTTTTTCTGTATACTCAGAGTCATGTTCAAAATTAGCAATCTGCAGTTTGGGTGCAGGGTGCAATCTCATTTTTTTCAGCAGTATTGCTGAAATGCGTGCAAGCTTCCATTGTTTAGTCCCTCTCTGAGTTCCCAGCTATTAGGGCAGTAGAGGGGAAACAGAGGTTTTTTTCCTGATACCTACAGATTTTTTGAGTTACAATTGTTTTTAATCCTATTATTTTTAGTAGAGTCAATGCATGTTGATTGATTTCATATTGTTTCTATTTTCTTGAAAGACCAGTGTATGAATTTTGACATGCCATATACTCAGTGACAGACAATAATAAAGCATACTACTTTGACCTTTTCAGTTGCCTGAACTTTAATTTACTGGCTATTCTCATTCCTTATTTTTTATAGCCCTTCAGTATAACTGGCAAGGAGAAAATAGACTGGACAGTAGTCCAGATGCAGATTATTTAAAAGGATAAAGACTGGCTTTACCATTCTGTTAAAACTTTATGGTGTTTTATGTGTGTTACAGGTCATTAAAGTGATGATAGCCTGTTCTTAGCTATAGAAACACATTTGTAGCTGTTTATGGACCAGCATCCAGTTACTGCAGTGTGGGTGCAATCTGGATTAAGTTCTGGGGGAATTAATAGATTTTCTCTGAGTTTTGTGGATGAGTCTGTGATTTGTTTAAAAGTGCCTGGGTGGGTGCTTGCCTGACCACTGCCCTGGCTCCAAACTGCTGGAAATTATTGGAATATCAGGGAAAAATATTCCCATCACTGCTTTTCCCCCTACCAGTTTGATTCACAAGAGCTAACCCTGCTGAAGGCTGTGGCAGATTTCCTCCACCACGTGGTCATGAAGATAGTGACTTGTCTGACTAAGGTAGAGAGGTGAAAAGGGGTAACAGCTGCCTGAGATCTTTCTCTGTGCACTTGAGAAATCCAAGCCACAGTCGAAACTGCATCTTGAGACACTTACTGTGTTTGGTTGTTATCAGCACACCACAAAAGATTCTGATCATCGTTCGGTTTGGCGAAAGCCTAGAGGAAATTTCCACAGTAAGAATGGTAAAATGAGGACAAAATGTTCAGTTGAAAGGCTTGTTTGTGTAGGGGTGTCTGAGCGTGGGAAATAGTGACAGCATAGCCTAGATTTTTGAGACAGAACTTTGTGTGTAATAGGAAAGTTTCAGTTTCCTAGTGGGTCTAAAAAGTTCTAGGTGGGAATCTGTACATTAAAAAGAACAGGAGTGATGAAAAGGTAAAAAAAAGAAAGCAACAGCTTTCATCATTTTGTTTGTTTCATTTGTTTTTCATCTAATCATTTTGATTTCAGGCTTGCTGTTCTTTAATTTTTATGTCTCTGTAGGGTTACAATAAAAAAAACAACTAGGAGAATGAAGGGTAGCCAAAGCTTAATTAAGTTCTGTTGCTCTTTGCATAGTTCTGCAGATTTTTTTTTTATTTGTTTTTGTTTTTTTGGAGGGGGTGTTTGTTTTGGGTTTTTGTTTGTTTTGGTGTGGTTTGTTTGTTTTCGGGGGAGTTGGTTGGTTGGTTGGTTTGGTTTTTATTTATTGTTTATTTGCAGATTGTTAATGCAGAAGGGACTGGGATGGTTTTATAAACTGACCGGCATGTATTAAATTTTACCCACCAAGTCCTGGTGCAAGCCTAACCACCTGTGGCTGAGCTAACTCAAAGTTCTTAGAGTAATGTTTAGTCTTGATTTGGAACATTAAAGGATTTATAAAGATCTATAAATCTTGAAAATTTAGGGAGATAGAGACCACCATCCTCCAGATGTTCTCAGAGAACATCCCTCAAGACCTCTGGCTAATTTTCTGCCAGTTAAAAACTCAGATTAAAGAAAAAGCAAATGGACACACCCCTCTCTCTTTTTCGTTATTCTGAGTTCAGTTTACAGCCTGCAGAAGTAGGAATGATATGTCTGATAGGCTGAAGAATTTTAGAAGCACTGGAAATGCTCTTTCTGCTTGGATGACTTAAGGCAGTGGTGAACTACTAACCTTTCACCTTTGTTTTTAGAAAGCAAAGGAGAAACCAAGAGGAAATCCTGCCTCATGAATCCATATTGCCTAGCATTGCTTGACCGTGCTTCCAGAGTGGTATGGCTCAGGCATCACTGTCTGGTGGATGCTGTCTGCAGAGACATCACTTAGCTCCAAGAAAATCAATGGTATTCGCTGTGGACTAAAGCGTTACAAGCAAGGTAAAAATGGCAGAAAGAATGGATGCAGTTATTTGGTGGAGCTGGCTGAAAATTTCCTATCCTAGTGCTTTTCTACTGAAAACTGTTTTTCATGAAAGCCTTTGTTTTCCTCAAGCCAGAGCTGTTGTGCAGAATTTGAATGTATTGTTTTCATTTGGGCTATGAAACATTTTGATTTTGTTTGGGGCAAGACAAAATGAAGGACTGAGTTAAAAGCCAAAGCTCAGCAAAAAGATGGAATAAGTTCAAGCACAAAGCACATTTCCACAGAAAGAGATAAATCTGACTAGCAGTTATGTTTGTTTAAGTTTTTTATAAGCCAGTTCTAACTTCCTTAAAATATATCAGCATTGTGTGGGTATTCTCTAAAAAAATGGGCCAAAAAAATGAAAGAAAATTCAGACTATGAGTTGTTTTTGAAATTTTTGATACTATAGAAAGAGGGAGCTCAGACTATGGTTTTACAGGTATAGACATTTTCTGATTTTTCTCCAGCAACAAATTAGCTCAACGCTTTTGCAGTCATGGGATCAAATTCCTAGCTGATATGAATCAAAGCACCTCTACTGCTAATAGCCAAATTTATGTCTGGAATAAAAAGACACAGCTCTTTTCATGAAGTCAGGTGGACCACATCTGCAGGGGTGTAAACTTCAATTCATGAAGTTACTTGATGCAGATCAGTGGCAGATTTGACCTATTTGAGGTTTTATTGAACAGTCTGAACCATTGTTGAGTTCTCAGCACAGAGCTCAGCAATTGAGAAGCCTTGAGCAGGGTGGCTTGGTCAGACATTTCTAAAATTAGTCCTTGGAGGTGTTTGTTCTGTTAATGTTGTTCTGTGTAGAAGAGCTGAAAAGGGAAGAGATTGGAACAGTGCTTGCTGATTATGCAAATTATAGTCTAAATTAGTATAAGGATACAGAAAATTACCTGAAATCTATACATTCTCTGCTGGCAATTTGAGTTTTCTATTCTATCAAATTTTTTTTTCTTGCGGATGACTTTTAATGTTGCACCAAGTGATCCAGAGACAATGTCATGTGTGTGGGATGGAGGGACAGAAAGTCACAAGTCTGACTTCATGCCCTGACTTACAGAAATAGCTCAGAAGGGAAAAGGTGCTTTCTTCCACTGTGGTTTCTGCTTTGTGCCCAAGCAGCTGCCCTCTGTGCCTCATAGGGGATTTTTCAGAGTGTAGACATATATCCCTTTATAACTGGTCTGAGGCTTTGCATCCATAAATTTTTTTGTAGCCACAAATCCTTAATGAAGATCAAAGAAATGTTATGAGGGGAGAAATTAGTTTCCCATCCCAGTTTCTGACTCCCTCATTCTCCTGTTTAAAAAGAACTTCATAATTCTTACTGGCATAACAAGTATGGAGGGCCTCTCTTAAAAGATTTCTCAACAGATAGTGCTGTAGCACCTGACTGGGCACCCCTTACGTTCCCTTTACACCTCTGATAGGACTGATATGCCAGATACATTTAAGACAGAGTTTTAATTCTTTGCTGAGTTCTTCCATCTTCCTGTGCATACACAGATACTTGTGTATTTCAGGCAGTAGTGACTCACCGCCGCCTCTGAGGAAATAGGATAAGGTTATATATAGTTGTCTTTCTACCTGTAGCAAATAAAGGCAGATGCCTCTGTAGCAGCAAGAGGCAGTCATGGAATGTCAGCAAGATTTTATTAGAGTCCTTCCACCCTCCCCTGTCAGAGAGGTATGGTTTTCTAACTGTCAGAAACCAAGCAGAAAAACCTATGTTCAGAAAGCCAGATGAGAGCCTAAAGGACTGATGTTGGCTGTTTTCTTTTGCCTGAGCTCATGTGACTGACCACACAATTGAGTTGTGGTGTGTTTAGAAAGCTTACATTTCACTTTCCAAAACATTGGTGCAATTTAATTTGTAAATTTAATTTTCTCCCCCGTTTGAATGAGGTTTTTCAACCCTTCCATTCTAGTACCAAGCTAAAATTATAGCTTTGTGATCTGTACTCTAAAGCATTAATTTCAGGATTTGCCTTTTGTATATTGTCTTGATTAAGCAATGCAAGGAACTATAACAACAGGTGAAGATCCCTTGTCAGAAGTAGTCTTCCATTTTCATTGGCAGGGCTTAGAGAAGATAAGTTTTCTGGGAAATATAGTAAGATGGTTGTCTGTTGGTGGTATCCTTTGTAACTCTCATCCTGTGATGGTCACAGAAAAAAAAATAAAAAAAAACCCCAAACCAAAACCAAAAGTAAGTCAAATGCAAGATAGTAAAGTTTGTAGAATTTTAAGCGCTACTTCCTTGACTGCTATGACAGTCTTTCTACTATGCCCATTAAATTTCCTGCGAGTCTATCCCAAATCACTCCTGTACAATATCTTTGTGAACAAAAAGGTTTAAAAAAACTCACTATGAGGACATCAATTCTTCCATTCTGCTTTTCTGACTTTTGTTATGAGTAGGTGAGTTCATTTAGGTACATTTCTGGAAAGACTTGGGCTTGCCTGTGCTTGCAGAATGATGGTGTGTTCCATCCCCTGTCTTGTGGCTCTCAAACTGGGCTGTGCATTTTCTGTGATCGCAGACCCTTTTCCTCTGAATTTCTTGGAAAGTTTCTTCGGAGGTAGTTACTTGCTAAGATATACCAGTGCTGCTGGGTTTCAATTTGGTGCATTCTTTTAGTGTGCCAGATAACTTGGACCTAAGAATAAAAGCACATATTCACTTCATGGTGTAGTTTTTTGAATGGGAACAAAATTAAGGATATTCTTAATGAAGGGTTTGCTTGGCTTCTTCTACCTTCTCTTTAGCTGAACTCAAATCTCTACTGATAGAGTTGGAGCTTTATCACCCACAATGACTACTGCTAAAATGAAATCATGTTGCTACTTTTGCAGTTTAATTTTTTTTTTAACCTTCCTAATTACATAGCTACATAAACTGGGATTGTAAGAAAGAATGCTAACTATCAAGACTTGCAATAAAATTAGAAGTGTTGGTCAACTACATAACCCATGTTGCTTTTCAATAACCTCTTGCTGTAAAGTCACTGAGGCAGATAAGTAGGATGATGAGATAAAGTATATGTTCTGCAATATTAATATTGTTTGCAATTAATCTTTTCTGATTCATGAGAAGTTTTTTAGTGTAAATCCAAAATAAAATTATTTTACCAGCAAAGTTCAAAAAATAATAATAAAGAATTACTTCTTCCCACTCAGCTGACATCAGTAGATGTATATGCCTCACCTAGAATGCTATATGATATTCCAAATTTATTGTGACTGTAAACAACAACTCTGCTTGCTTTATGGCTTTCTTGGGCTCCAACAGTAAAACACAATATCTCTATCTGGTTGAAATTATGTGTTATAACAGTTTTACGGTAGGGGGGTAAAGCTCTGATAAAGATAAAATAGAGTTTTGCCTTTTTGTATGACCTTGTCATTTGAAAAAACATTGCATTCTAACGAGATATAATTTAAAAGACCTCTGGGAGCAAATTGAGTTTACTGAGATATTTCTAAGAGTAATTACTTACTGTGAGTTGTCAGTGCACTCTGTTACAGTTCCTTCCCTAGCAAATGTAGGTATCTGGGACTGTGTAGAATGGATTAAAGCTCCTACCATTAATGTTTGATGGGAGACAGTAGTGAAAAAGATGGATGCTTATATAACTGACATTTCCAGCATTTATGGCCATAGACTAAAATGCCAGGCGCATAATTTCAAGTAAAATGGCAGACCCAACTCAATAATATTTAATGATGTAGTAGACCTTGGCTAGGAGAATAGCTAACGGAAGTCATTGCGCTGCATTTATTGAATTGAGAAAATGAGTTGAATAATAATTGTGTTTTGCAGGAGTTTTGTTCTAGAAATTTATTTCTGTGATCTGGTACTCCAAAAATAAATTATTTGTCATTCTAGTCAGCACAAAATATAGGGAAGACTTTGAACTAGTTAACTGATGGCAAGATTTTTTACACTGACTTTGTCCTGTGTTTATAGCCCAGAAATATATTCAGTAGCTCAGGTTATGGTTTGGAAGACTGGGTGAGATTGATTTGAAAAGCTAAAATTACCTTCCAGAAGGTAAGAAAGACAAAATTAGCTTCCAGAAGAATCTCCTTTTAGAATCTGATTGTTTGCAAAGTTGGGCCTTTTTGTCTATCATCATATGTCTAGGAATGTCCAGATTTAGATTCTTTGGAGCATGTTACTTTACAGAAATACCTATGCCAGGATTATGATATCACTGATGATGTCAGCAAACAGAATATTAACTTCTTCAGTACCATTCTGCTAATACTTTAACCTTGAATAAGCAGAAAGGACTTGAACTAACAGAGAACATCAAATCACTAGAGGTGTGTTGGTGTCTTGTTACCAGGTCTGTAGCCATAGAGTCTCCAGGGCTCTCCCTTTGGCAGTTTCTCCCTGTGGAAGGCACCAAACAAAACTGGCTGGAAGTGTGCACAACCTACCATTTGTAGGCTTGTCAGATGTCCACTGGAAAGCAAATGCAGATGATTGTGCAGGCCTTCCAAAAGTTTACAAATTAAAAATGGCTAGCATAGGCATTCAGGTTCAATAACAACAGAAAAACCCCTCAAATTTTTACTTTTTGAGACATAATCTTTAAAGCATTTTATCTCTTAAAAAATCCAAGTATCTTGATCTGGGTGTTCTGAGTGTTCTACCTATAAAAAAGGGAAAATTTGAGATTGGAAAGGAAAAAAATATATTCATTTTTCAAATGCCAATATAGAGTCTGACATTTTTCAGGTCAAACCAAAACCAGATATGCCAGGTAAATAAACAAAACACTGACTTGGTGTATATACCTCCATGATTATGGATCAGCTTCTTTTAGCTGTATATGGAAGAGTCAAGCAGTTGCACATCTTTAGCCTTAGTACTTCAGGAGGCACAGCAATTAAGGACATGAAGGAAGTGGAGGGGTAGGGATTCCCTAAACGTCCCATTCCTTCGCCTGCATCCTTAATACTTCCTGTGCAGCCTGCCTTCTACCACACTGTCCTGTCACCCTGAAGAACCATTCTAATTCTTTTCATCACTGACTAAAGTTTCCCTCCCTCTCTCCATTTTTTTTTTTTTTAATGGAGACATATTACCTGAGGTAAACGTAGGAAACTTTTACTTGCCATATCCCCAGTAGACCTCTTTGCTAGGTATCTGAACTGCCTGAGTCTTGAGTATCCAAGCTGCTTTCTTTCAGTAAAAACACTTAATTTTGCTTTTCTTTCAAGGTGCCACCAAGCCTGGCTGTCATGGCCTTGCACATAAATTTGTCAAAGCTGCATTACTGTCAATGGGCCATGACACAGCTCTTAGTAATACTTAGGAGGTCCCTCTGTTCTGTGCAAAGCAAAACTGAGCCAGGGAATAGCAACACTTCACATCCTGGAAACGTAGACCAGGTTAATGTAAAACTTATGGAGACTTTAGCTTAACTGCAGAATGTTTTAAAATAGTTCAAGCGTGGGAGGAAGGGAAATGCTGATGTTAATAGATCTCATAGGTAGGGTTGCTATAAACCCCCAAGAAATGGAGTGGTGGAAAGTTTCCAACTACTAGAGAGTTTTAGGGGGCGTTTCAAGAGCAATGATTAGGTCCTTATTTTTGGCCTTGCCTGTTTGGTACTGAAAGAATCTGTTTGCCAATCTGAGCAGTTTACTGACCCAGTAAAATTGGCAGGGTAGAATGTATGGCAGTCATAAGTATAAATTCTTATAAATGGCAAAATTTCCTCTCACTTCAACAGGTAGAGGGTTTTCTTGTAGTATAAATTTCTTGAAATTTGAAATAAACCTCTCTTGTTTCAGAACTGCTTTAAAAAAAAAAAAAAAAAAAAGATAAACCACCAAACCTAGAGGAGTTGGAAATTCTCCCCTGGAGAGTGTCAGCAGACACCCAGAATAGATCTCCAGGGTCACTTAATTCTCTGGATCCTGCCCAACTTCTATTGAAGTTAATTGAAAAAACTCCCATTGACTTGAAGAGGTTTTGGATCTGACTCAAATGGCTCTTAGTGGCAGCAGATTACAAGAAGGAACCCCACTGTGCAATTCCAGCCATCTGCCTACGGGTAAGCATTTGATGATACAAATGTATTTGCTTGGAATATGTCATGAGGTACTTCTCTTCCAATTAGGCAGTATTTCAGACTGAAGGAGATCTCTCCCTCTCATCTGAGGTCATTGTTATCAGAGATCTGTTCTGAGCTGGTGAGCTGTAAAGTAGCAATACAAGCTTACACATGGCAATGTCACAAGTTCCTTCTCTGTTCTGTGTATGTAAAAACATCAGCTAGCGCTTAGTTGAGCTGGTGTTCAGATTCTTGTGTCTCTGCTGGCTGGATGTAGCGCTGTTTGCATGAGACAAGACAAAATGTCATCCTTTCCATCTGAAACCCAGTGATACCATTGTCATTATCAGTGTTTTACTATATCAGCTGTGGAGTTTGTAAGTGAACTGTTGGCAAACAAAGCAGAGAAGTATGCGGAGTGCAATATATAAGAACTTTCTCAATTAGCACGCACAGCTGCATGTTGTCCTTTTCATGTAAAACTGGCAAAGGAGAGGAATGATGTGCATGGAAAGCGTATTTGAAGGATGGTTGTCTTCAGCAGTATTGCAACAGACCAGAGAATCAAATGAGTTTTGATGTAAAACACAGCCAGAAACTGCATAAATTGCCCCAGCTGATTAGGGAACAGCAAAGCTGTCAGCGTGCTGGAACGATGCGTGTAAGAAAATTGCTCAGTGGTGTGAATTTGGAGGAGAGCAACTGATCAGCCTTATTGTGTGCCAGGCCTCAGCGGTGTCCTGTACCTACTTTAATCATCAATTACTGTAATGCTGGGGCAACCCACTAACAACTTAATTATTGTCTGGAGCTCCAGGCCATAGGTAGCTCCTCTAGGCAGTGTTACACAGTAAAGCAAGTCAGCCAGCGTGCAGGCTAAAAGGGACTGTGCTGCAGACTTTGTCTCAGGGTGTAGACCCTACTTGAGCTCATGCTGAAAGTGTTTCAAAGTCTTATTCTGTCAAGCTCTGTGCACATAAGGGAGACATTCCCTAGTCAGGAAACCCACTGCACAAGGAGCAAAAGACTTGGGTTAGCCGTGTGCTACCAGTGTGGGCAGATGTAGCAGAAGGCACTTATGGTTACGGAAGTAATTTTTTTTCCCCAGGACAAGTATGAGAGCAGCATAAATTTTGCACCATAATGAAAATCAGAGCAGGGAGCTCACCATGGAGTTTAGCCCAAGCTCACAGAGTCTCATGAGAGTCTTTTATTTTATTTCAGTCAGTTTAGTCAAGCCCTTGGGCTTTTCTCCAACCAAGTGTTTGTCTGCCTCCAGACATGAGAGTCTGCTACTAATCTCCTTTCTGTGCTGGGCTAGATTGTGTCCTTGATAGGAATTTCCAATATGGATAATGCAGACCTTTTTTTGCTTGTGGCTTTGTGCTTATATTCTTCAGAAGCATACTCAACACCCCTGGGTTTGTCCAACAGACATTTTAATAAACGTGCATAAGCAAGAAAGAAATTCCTCTGCTAGAGAGAGCCTTTTTAGTTCATCTCTGAAAAACACTGTGACTAAGAAGCCAGCAATATCATAGTTTTAGTTTTACTCTGGACTGCAGTTGCCATACAGTGCCAGCGTTCATGGTATTAAAGAATGGCTTGGGTTGAAAGGAACCTTAAAGATCATTTAGTTCTCACTCCCCCACCATGGGCAGGGATACCACTCCCTAGATCAGGTTGCTCAGGGCCCTGTCCAGTCTGGCCCTGAACACTTCCAGGAACAGGGCAGCCATAGATTCTCTGGGCAACCTCTTCCAGAACCTCACTACTCTCTGATTAAAGAATTTCATTCTAATATCTAAACTAAATCTCTCCTCTTTTAATTTAAAGCCAATCCCTCTCCTGTCTCTGTCCATGTAAAAAGTGGCTCTCTCTCTTTATAACCCCCCTGTAGGTACTGGAAGGCTGCTTTAAGGTCTCTCCTAGCCTGCTCTTCTCCAGGCAGAACAATGCTGTTTCTCTGAGCCTGGCTTCATGGAAGAGGTGCTCCAGCCCTCTGATTTTCTCCATGGCCTCCTCTGGGCTTGCTCCAACAGATTCCTGTCTTCCTTGTGCTGGGGGCCCCCAGACCTGGATGCATTACTCCAGGTGGAGTCTCACAATAGTGGAGTACAGGAGCAGGATCACCTCCTGCAACTTGGTTCCCACCAACCCCAGTTGGCTTCCTGGGCTGCAAGCTTACCCTGCTGGCTCATGTCATTTTTCATCCACCAAACCCTAAATCCTTCTCTGCAAGGCTGCTCTCAATGAGGTCTTCTCAAGAAGGCCAAGAGGCCTTCTGAGTGCATAGAGTTGGTGTCAACTGGAAAGAATAGGCTTAATTTGAAGTTAATGAGACTGTGCTGCTGCTGGCATGAGTGTGCTGCTCTTGGCATCTGTATCAGGCAGGGACGTGCACTTCCTGAAATCTCATGATAGTCTCCAGGTGTGGCATATAACAAGTTGTTTTGTAGAGAATTCTAGCAAACTGCAGAAAACTAACAGTTAACGTGCAGGCCAGCAAATCTGAGTTACTAAATTTCCCTTCAAGATAATAGATTGGAGGAGCTTGCCTATTGTGCTGAAATGCCCCGTTAATTTGAGATCCAAACAGATGGGAAGTTTTGAGAAGGTAGGAGAGAAAAGGAGATAATAGAAGCTGCCATTACATACACAAGATCTGGTCTGAAATAACAGCTATAAATGGAAATTATTTGCAGGATATTGCCCATATGCTTCCCAAACCTGTGTCCAGGCTGCAGTGTTTTCAATTACTTTCCCAAATGCTGTCACATCTTTTGTAGATCTGCATCTGAAAGGGTTTTTGAACATCAAGCTAGCCCAGCAGTAAGATTAATTTCAAGATTGAGAGCTCATGGTCTTTCACAAAGGTGTGCAGCAGCACCAGACCACCAGAGCTGCCGATCTCCCACAATTAGGCTGCAGGAACAGGTTGCCTGTCCATTGGTAGCTGGGTGGCTCACACTAGCCCACAGCAGCCTTGGCAGGGACACTTGCCAGGGCAATGCACACACCTGCTCTCCTAGTGGTGGAAGAAACATCCCCACTGTTGGAAGCAATGGAAAATGGCTGCTTTAATGTGGACCTCCTCAAACACTGGGGGTATACAGGACCATTAAAGCAGCTTTAGAAGAACAGGTTTTTTCACATTCAGGAAAACTGAAGATATAGCAGACCCACTTTTTGCCCTTTGCTCTGTTGAAATCCCTGTATAACCTTCATTCTTCTGTTTCTTATCTGTGAATGGGGAGCAATGTCATTAACATCACAATTCTGGGTGGTTGGATAGTAAAAAATCAAACTGAGTGCAGAAGAAAAAACAAAGTGGGTGATATTGGGGAAAAAATACAACCCTAACTACATACTTAGCTACCAGCTAGCCTTTCAAGAAGAAAATGTTGGGGTTAAAACAGGCAGTTCTGCCTCAATATTGGCTTAATGGTCAGTAGCCGTTCTGAAAGTAGACATAAGCTTAGGAATTATTGTGAAGGAATAGACAACCGGGTAGAAGTCATTATTACAGCACTATAGAAATTCGTTACTCCCACCTCACAAATGCTTTGTATTTCTGGCAGCCTTGCATTTGAGTAGCATTGCTGGAAAAGATCCAAAGGACATGTTGTGACGACCCACCCTTGAGGGGAAGGACAGTTATATGTATCAAGGACAATCAAAATATGGAAGAGCTTCAGCACAGGGAGTGATCAAGCAGCTTAGGACTTTTCAAGTCTACCCTGAGTTCATGGTAGAGAACAATTGCTCAGTGCTTCTTCCAGGACTTCAAGGACTAGAGTGTAGAGTGGGGAAAAACTATCACACAAAGGGTTAAAGCAATGCAAAGTAGTGTTTTTTTTACAAATCATGCAGTTCAGCCATGGAAACTCTTGATGTACAATATTGTAACCACTGAAAGTTTACAAATATTAAAAAAAAAACCACCTAATGAAGCTCCAAAACTGTCCACTGGGAAAATCCACAAGAGAGATGTTAGCAGCTAACTGTTCAAACAAAGGCAATGCTTTTTCATCTGGGATCTCCGGAGCTTCAGGTACTTGTTGCAGGGAGGGAGCGTCATTAAAGTCTGCAGTTTCTGGTTGAATTTCCTGTGAACCCTTTATTTTATCCTTACTCAGGTCCATAAGACAGCTTTTTCTTCTCCCTTTCAGCATCATGGTTTAACTGGTCTTTTCCCTCTGGGAAGGTCTGTTTGAGGGCTATTTCACAGAGAATGACTGTGACCTTCTGTTTGCAGGGTGGATGGCAACTTCTTTGCTTTGTGAAGGACCTTCTCTCTTGAAACCTTGTCCTACGGTTCATAACATGTGAAATTGATCTTCTCTGAAGGAGTGGGGTTTTTGTTCCCTGTGGTTCTCTCATCTTTGAAAGCAAAGTTGAGAAGAAAAATACAAGAGATCACAAAACGTTTCTCACGGCATGATTCAACAGGAAACAAGAAGGCAAGAGACAAAAGTAGAATAGAGATCTCTGGAGAAATGCCTGAGAAGGGGAGGCAGGAAGGAAGCCTCCTGTCTTGCAGGGAGCCCAGAATCACTTGCTTGTTTAATGAACTTTTTTTAAGCTTACAAGGCAAACTGTGAAGTTGGAAGTAACAAATGCCCAAGTGCTCTGTAAGCTTAACAAGTCCAGCCCATCTCAGGCAATTTGGCACCAAATGGAGGCTCTTTCAGACTAAGGGAATTACAGATGGCTCATTGGCAATAGTGGCCAGTCTCCACCAAGTAGATTATTGTTTTATTTCTCCTTCTCTGTCAGATGAATTTTGCCAGGTACTTTGTAGTTGCAATATTTTATCATTAGGTTTCCTTCAGGATAAACAGCCCCAGCTCCCTCAGGTGCTTCTCATAACACTTGTGCACTTGACCCTTCACCAGCTTTTTTGCCCTTCTTTGGATGTGCTCCAGCTCCCTGAACAACTATTTGCCCCTGTTGTTTTAGGGTCTAGAAAAGGTGCTCCTGGGGGTCTGCTGGGAGTTCTGAAGAAGTTGTACCACTCTCTGCTCCTTATTTTTCCTTCCTCATCTTTCCAGGAGGGATGCCTATCCTCACAGTCATGGTGTCTCCCAAACCTATGCAAGATTTCTGATCTACTTCACTGCTAGGTATTATATAAATGCACTAAAACAAATTGGGAATGCTTGCATGAGCCACTCAGGTATGTTAGCTGTGATGTGTTATAGCCAATCAGGGCAGTGAGATCTTAAATTGCTCCATAAGGTCTTCCAGAGAACGTTTGCTCAGACATTTTTCACATATTTCCATGCCATTAGTTGTATGACAGACCTCTCAGCTGATGCTGGAACAGGCTTCAGCTTTCACAGCTTTAACCCTTTACACTCACCCATACATGTCCAATGACAGCCTTTGTGGAAGCCTCTAGGCAAGTCTTTTTGAACTTGTTTGTGCTCCATCTATGGCAAAACTCATATATGTCTTATACATTTGTCCTACTTCCTATTTGGAAGCAGGCTCTGGGGAGAAACAGGGAGCTGCTTAGCAGCATGGAAATCTTGGAGAAAAGCCATCTTGTGTATTGGCTCAAAGACGATCAGCTGACAAAGTACAAACCTGAAATTTGTTGATGCTTCCAAATTCGTTCAAAAACTTGTTGAAGCTCAGAGCTGAGTTCTTTCAAAATGAGAGCCCTGGGCCTATGGTTCAACCTTGATGTGCCAGAGCTGTCACAAAATGTTTTTGCCTGCAGAGCTAGCAGCAAAGCAGCTTAAGACCTTTATCTGGGCTGCCTCTCCCTTGTTCAAGTCAGAGAAGTGGGGAAGGCTGAACGTCTTGGGTTTATTCATCACTCGCTTGAAGTTGCAAATTTCAGGGAGCAGCAGTGGCTGACTGCCAAGGCAGTGCTAGCACGTGTCTTCTTGGCTACGAAGGCAGAACTGAATTTTGTGCTCCCTAGAAGAGGAGTGATGGCAGGGCTCACCTGTTCCAGGCAATTTTCTCTGCAAGAACTCAAAGCCTTGTCCTGTATAATCATTTGAAGAGAGGTGATTCATTATATGCCTACAGCCTGTGCTCAAGGCAAATATCTATGAAAGGCAGAGAGGATCCCTTCTGTAGCTTGCCTTGGTGCTTTCTCTCTTTAAAGAAAAAAAAAAAGCAAAAGAGGGATAATTGTGTCCTTTGAAGTCATCTACTGAAATCAGATATTAAAGAAAAGCTGAAGTTTATTGATGAGAGCAGAAGACTGGGATTGAGGTTCCAGATGTGTTCCTCAAGATAATGAAGTTCAGTTACTGTTCAAACTTGAGAGAAGTCTTACACAACTTGTCCACGTAGTCAGGCATGCATGTTATGTCTTCAAATATTTTATGCTCCATGCCTGTGATATTTCTTTTACTTATTTTTTCCAGCATTCAAGCTTTCTTAATTTTTTTTCTGTACAATTACCTTTGTATCTCCCTGTTTTGTACCCTCCTCTTTTAGAGGGTAACTGAGACAGGGAGGCTAAAGCAGCTTGCTATTATTCTGTGCAACATACAGCTTTCAAAGATACTCTTCTGAAACCATACACAGATAAACACCCGCCAAGCTGTCTTCATCTTCCTCTGCGAAAGAAAGAAATTCCTGCTGAGAAGTGATGAGAAGAGATCCTTGCAAAGCAGCTGAGTAAAATGCAGCAGGGCATGGGAGTGTGCTCGTTGCTTCTCATTAGTGGAGGAATCTGTACAGCACATCACAGCACATAGAGGCACATGTGACAGCTAGTGCACCTCCATGCTGTAATACAGTCAAGCTGGGAGGACACAAAAGCAAGAAATTTCACTTTATTCTCCTAATATTTTTTTCAGCAGGTTTTAACTTACACAGTCTCTCAGAATATACTGACAACTGCTTTCAAAGATGAAATTTTAAGTGAGATAAAATTGCTTTGTGACGGAAGGGTTTGGGGCTACATTTTCAAGTCAGAATTTTAAAAATCTGAAGCCAAAAATCATTTCTTTCCATGTTATCTATTTCAATGTAAAAAAGAAAAAAATACCATCCACTAACAAACCCCAAGCTGGTCTCTATTTTCTACAGAGAGTAATAAGTACTTAGTTTGATCTAACTTTGTGGTTTCTTTTTGTTTGATTTCTTTTTCCCTGGGATTTGGCAGTGATTTATTCAGTTACAGGAAAGTATAAAGCTGCTGTTCTTTACAGAAAAATGAAACAAATGTTTTTAGTAGAATCATAGATTTTTGGTTTTAGAAATGTGTCCAGTAAACACTATAAAGCATTGGTACATACACCAAAGCAAGAAAATAATACAGACTTTTAGAGACTGTATGGAAAAAAATGTTAAAAAGGCTTGTAAAGGGTTTTGCATAAAGTATACATTTGACCTTAGTGAATGCATAAATAAAAATGGAACAAAAAATCTAGGAAGAATAAAACATTTACATCTTGCCTGCTCTGTTACCACAGTCCTTTATCAGAGAAAAAACTTGCATGTTTATCAGACATTCCAGTTTCTGATGACTATCTTGGTACAAAGGACCAGTAATACCATTCTTCAAAAGAGTTGTTAACTTCTCAGTGAAATCCATAGGGGTTTTACGTTTGCAAGACACATAAGCCAATAACTTGTTCTGCTAGAGTCTGCATAAGCTGTGTATCATGGCCAGTGAAATGAGAGAAATGTAGTCTGCACTATAGCTCTCTTAAAACTGGTAAAATTGACCTCAAGCAGTAGATTTGTACCTGTATTGCATGCTTTAAAAAGTAGAATTTCTTCACCTGAACTGTGCACTTTTTTTCAGGAGTAGCAACATAGATTTTTGGTATCTGTAAGTATTAACCTAGTAATATGCTTTCTAATTCTATTTTCACAAAAAATACAGGTATAGCAGGAAGAAAAGATGCAAAAGTCTTGGGGTAGTCAGAAACTTTGTCAAAATTAAGGTATCGTTGGTTTACGTTTGTTGTATCTGACCTGATTGTAGGTATCTTTTCTGTGAAACAGAGTTTTAAAGGGTCTCGGCCCACTGAAGTTAAGGAATTAGTTGCCACTGACTTTACTCTGACAGATAAAGGATGCTCCCCTAGTCCGAAGGGCTTCAGCCTGGAAATTACTACTCAATCAGACTCTTGCCTGGAGAAATGCACTAATCAAAAAGTACTTGGGCTCTGTCTCACTAATGCCTCTCTGTGAGTACCAAGTCAGAAAGCACTACTGATTTTCATCATTAAAGCTTGCCTCAGATCAGGAGGTGACGACTCTGCTGTCAGAGAGCCAAGAAGCATTGATGCCGTACACATTTATCTTCCTACAAATGGAAGAAACTATAGTGGAGTCATGTTTTCCCATTTATAGGTGGGTATCAAGGTTTACAAAGCTCACCAGAGCGTAAACATGATGCATTTAAGTTACAGAGTTGAAGGTTAGTCAAAGCTAGTGAGACATGACTTGGGGAGAAACAGAAGAGCAAGCACATTACCAAATAGAAAAAGAACCCCAGCACCATGCCTTGTAAATAGGTTATGAGTGGCCCTTGAGTGTGCAAGTCTCAGGGACCATTAAATATGTTTCCAAGTTCATAACATTAATCTAAAAGCAAACCCTTATGATATTTTCATGCTGTAACTCAAACATTTTCCTTCTCACTGTCTTATATTTTCATTTGAAGCATGAAACTGAAATCTTGTTTCTAACACCATCCTGCAAATAAAAGAAAAACCAATACAACAAAACCGGCAACTTAAACAGAAAACTCCCAAACAAAACAAAAAAATCACGCTCTGTCTCTCACGCCAAAAAACTATTTCCCTTTGTTTTCTCTTGAGGTTACTGTTTGGGTTGGACATAATTCCATGCCCTGGATTTTAACGCAGAAATGTCCTGCCATTGTTTTTGATAGTTTTGGATCAGGCTCCCAGATGAAGACTTCCACATTGTTTTCACTGCTGGTGCCTCAACCATTACACATTCAGGAACATGACTGTGCTATTAGTTGTGAGACAAGCATCCCTGATCTATGGCTGCACAGCTATGGTGATAAATTAGCCAGTTGAGGTCTGAGAAAAAAAAGGAAATTGGGGATTTGGCAGCGGGACCTGCTAGATACAGAAAAGGTGGGTGTGGGAAGAGCTCAAAGGAATAAATACTCAGATGTTTTTTATCAAAATTCTCCCTGACATATATGTTTTGCCAAAGCCCATGTTAAACTACGTTGTTTTGGATAAGACTTTTAGAAATATTTGAAAAGAAGAAAATTTCAAGGATATTTCCAAATGAGTAACCATTTCAAAAGGAAAAATTTAGATGTTTCGTCACAGATTCTCAGACAGATTCAGAGCAAGCAGTCTGGTTCAGGGTAAAGATTTGTGACATGCTTGCTGATACTGTGAAATCTGCAGTGTTGTGGTTGAAAGAAAAAAAACCTTTTCTTGGCCTGTCTGGAAAGAGAAGCACTCTGATTTCTTGTCACTAGTCGTAGGAACATTTTATTTTGTTCACAGTGTCATGTCTGATAATGACACATGCACAGAGCTCTCAGCAGGCTTATTCTTTGTAGAGTATTTCTGTTATTCCTACACAGAGTTCCATTCAGACACGAGCATCCTAAAATCTTACCAAATTTGTAGGTCAATGCCAGAGTAATTTATTAGTAGTTAACAATTAATGTTGGGTACTTTCCTGCCAGAAGCATTTAGAACTATACACTGGTTTAAATGCAGTCTCACTATATCCCATATTGGGATGTGGCCAGTCTCAGTAGCACATTTTTCAGTCCCCATTAATGCACAAAATCTGAAACTCCTGTTAATACGTATGTTCCCTTTAGGCATGAGATGTTAATGTGTTTGAAGAGTGTGGGTGTAGGGATCTATCTTCTGCAAACAAGTAATTTTGTTAATTTCTTATTATTTGTTTAATTACATTTTTGCCTTAATCTTCAGTTCTGAAAATCAGCAGTGACCGATGTAGCCGTGGATGCGAGCAATGCATCAAGGCCTTGCCATTGCCTGAGCTTCAAAGTTGTTTGGTTTATTGGCAGGAACAGCTAGAAGATAAAGTATTTGATAATTTTCCAGTGCTCTACTATGATGTTAAACTTGCTGCAAGAAAATACAGATTAGAAATGAGATTGTAATGACAGCATAGGTGTAGAAATTGAGGAATTAATTTTTATTGGACTTATTAGATATGGGGGTATCCCTTGTAGACAACAATTATTTTTAGCTGAAGTATTTGGACTGGATTGGTTTATTTACAGGGTTTTCTACTTAATGAATTTAGTCCTAACATCTGCCTTAGGCTTTTGCCCTTGAGTTAATTCCCCCCCTAATTCTTGGCTCTGTCAAGGTACTGACATCTGGGGAGAAGCCTCTCCATATCAGAGGCATAGAAAACAACACTGCTGATATGAGTTTCAATTTGCCTTGTTCCATACTGGTACTAAACTATCCTCCATTAAAATGATTAAGTTTTTAGCAAATTATTCAGCATGCTGAAAGGTTACCAAATGTAGCTACTTATTAGTCACTTCTCAAATCATTAACAAGCTATTTATGACACCTTCATGTGCAGGTACAAAGCCTTCTGGAGGATTCCTTCGATTTAATTTCTCTAGCTTAAAGCCAAATGGAGAGAACAAAGGCAGAGCTCGCAGTCACTAATTAAGAGGATGAAGGAAGGCAGAGGGGATGCTGACAGGAGGTGACAGGCTCATTGAAAAGAAAAAGCTACATCCTGAGAATTGTGAGATATTTTAGACAATTCTATGAGGCTTGCTAAAGTGCAAAACTAATCCATGAGTATCTCACTACCTCTTCCTCTTTTTGTTAAAAAATGCTTTGTTCTTAACTATTTACTTAATAGTGCACAAAAGCAGCTTATAATTCCACATCTGGAATAATACCGAGGACAAATTCTGTTTTTCTTTGCCAGAGGACTTTGGTAGGACATGTAGTCCCTTGGTTACCAAATGCTTCATGAGTAGCTGTCAAAGGAGCGAGGCTGGGAGTAGGATTTCCCCCGTCCCATGGACATGCTGTCTGCGGTTGACGTACCGTGCATGTCAAAGTCTCAGTAAACCTTGCTGTCCAGGTGGCCTGAATGTCCTGGCCAAGTCCTCTAGCAGAGAGAAATTTCACTGCAGCTGAGACAAAGATGGGCTTTTCTGTCAGTGCCCAGGGGCTCCCTAGTGTCAAGGGCAGCAAGATGTGAGGAATTTCTGAGGGTTTGGCATAACTTATTGCCAGTGTGTTGACAACTTCTCGTGTAAAAAGCCAGGATAAAATAAAAAAAACCAAAGAAATAAAGAACAAAGAACCAAAACAACCAAAAAACCAAATCAATGAACAATCAGGCAACATATTTGAAACCATCCCCTAGAAAAATAAAGGGAGAAACACTGATCATTCACTTTGGCATAAACTTATTGCTAGCTTTTCTGCTACCCTCCCCTGCTGAGTTTTCTGTGTGGTTACTTGGTCTTTTCATTACCCAGTTTTCCATCCTTCTTTTTTCTTCTCCCTTACTCCCCGGTGTTTTTAAATATTAAGATGCTGGGGTTTGTGCAGCTGTGATATTCACCAAAATAATTTTCTCATCTGTAGACAAGAGAGCAATTCCCATCTCTGGAGCCTCGTTTCTTCAGGGAATCTCTGGGGACTTTGCAGTCACAGTGCAAATGCGTATTCTTCAATTTCATCTTTTTGTTGTTGCCTTTGCTGCCTCAGATCTGTCGCTGTAATGACTTTGGTGTCAACACCAACATGAATTGCTTGAAGTACCCGCTTCCTGCTTGGAAGACTGAAATGACCAGTCCCCCACCCAGGGTTACTGTGTCTCCAGCACTGCCTTGGATGTGCTCTGAGAGTCCCTGTGTGTGAGCTGTCTGCTCTGCATCCTGGCGTGGGGGACTCTTGTTGCCAGCACTGCCACGCACAGGTGAGTCCCCATAAAGTATGGACTGTCAGTGTCAGAAGTGGGGACCTTTGCTACGTGCCTGTGCAGCCCGTGGCACAGCAGGCTCCATTCTCAGCTGGGGCTTGGCTTCTTCAGGTGACGTTATTGTAGTAATAACCGTAAGATTGACTTGGTTGTTCTCGGTAAATTCCTGTAACATTTTTAATTGGTTTATGGTCCTGGGGAGAAAGAAATGAACTGTTGAAGTAGTAAAGCTTAAGCACTGCTAAAGTGCTGTTTTGTGGCACTTGAGTTGAATGGGAGCTCTAGCTGAAGAGAAGGACTCATTTGTAAAGCTGCCTCTTTCTTTGCAAGTTTCTAAAAATTTTTATTAACAGAACAACTGTTTCATTAGCACACTGATTAGCTGCAGAATTTCTCTGCTGTTAAAGGCTGTGAAGGACAAGCTCTTAACACAAAAGGAGCAATCAAGGGGAAGCAACTGGTTGCAGCATGCAAAACTGACTACTAAATGTTCTTACACTGTCTTATTGTATTTGCTCATGTACAGAGATCCTGGTACTCATCATACAGGGGACAGGAGACATGGCAAATTATATAAGCAGCTGAGCAAAGAGGTAGAGAGATCTCTGAAGCACACCTGCTTCTGAGTATTCCCAGACTGAGGAAGTAAATGCAACGGGGAGAATAGGGAATTATGTACACTGCAAGATTCTCAACATAGGACCCACGGAGGCAGATGGGAAATGGACTGGAAGGGGATACAAAGTTTGGTTGTCCTTGTGCTTGCTAAGAAGGCAGACTACAACAAGTATTTTTTGCCTCTGGGAAAAGGATTCAGTCTCCAGCAAAGGAAACCCCAACTCCGTCAACTTAGAAACACCCATGCTGAAACCACATACAATGCAACACGTAACTGAGCTTGTTTTTACCTTGTGTGTTCAAGTGTTGAGCATTGATGAGCATTCGGAGTGCTGGAGGACAAGCTGCACACACTGAGAACAGTAGGGGTAAGCCCCATCTGGCACATCTCAGTGTATTCAGGCCGTGTGTCCATGCCCAAGCTGCAGACAGTATAGGCAGCTCAGGGGCTGGCACTACTTGCAGCTACCAAGCACCTTAGCTTATGTATTTGACAAATGAAATGAGTGTGTTGTGGTTAGTGAGAAGCTGGCAATATCATAGAGACAATCTTTACTTTTCTCTTCTACAGGTGTAGAAGGACTTAGTGTGCAAGCACTGTCCCAAAAGGTGTGACTTAATGCTCATTGACTTCAGTGGGATTTATTTTTTTTTAAAATTTCAGTATGAAGGTTTTTTTACAGCTTGTGAGAAATCAAAAGGACATTTTCAATTTTTTATTTTTTTTAACAGCTACTAATGCTTAATTGTCACATTATGAAAGTACTTAATTTTTGGAAGTACTTTGATTTTTTTTCTCATGAAAATCAACTTTGAAAAGTTATTCATTTCAAATTAGTTTAATCTTTATTTTCTAAAACTGAAATTACGCAAAAAATTTGCCCAGAGGCTATATTGGACTAATTTCAATTTTTCACAGTAAAATAACATTCTCTAAAATGACACTGCTTGTTTCTGATACAGAATGAAGGTCAGATTCTCCATCCACCTATGCCTGTGGTGTCTTGGCATCAGAGTTAATGTTCTTCCTGCTAAGTACCAGCTATGTTCATTATCTATCCAATCTAATCTTTTTTTTTTAATACAATAACTGACTTTTCTGGTGTGCGATTAATGTCCTCAAACAGGTACAGATATCAACTGACATGTATGGGCTAGAGGTATTAAATGAATTATGCAGACAGCTGGATGAAGTTGGCATTTTAATACAATTCCCTTTATAAAATTGATCTCTCGTTTTCTCCCCTAATCATTCATTTGTACTCAACTTATGTTTTTCACTCTGATCCTTCTTTTCTAATTAACTCTTTCACTCTCCTCTGAGAGCTCTTGCACCTATACTAGGGGCATATCTGCTGAGAAAGCCTCTCTACTACCCTCATCAGTAACAGCTCCAATTTGTTTCAATTTATATTCCTTAGGAGTGATACATTTTGTAGGCCATAGTTTCAGAAGAAACCATAAGCACGGAAAAGTACCATTCCAGGAAATTTTCATTGCTGGTTTACACAGGCCTCAGCTTTTGAGATATGCAGAGTGAGTTGAGTAGGTAAATACCACACTGCACTATGTCCCAGCAAGCTTGCAGTCTTACAGAAGAGAAGGTGGGGGTGACATGATTTTTGCTCATAGTTGAATGAGGTGTTTTTATCCAGGGCCAGCTAGAGGTACATCACTTTTTAGCTGCTGATCCTGGTATCCCCAAATTAAATAAGCCGTGCACTGTGAGTAGAAAGGCTGTCGTTTGGGGGTTCAGACCGAAGTGATTGCTATAGTCCCGTTGTAATTATGTTTTAGTTGCAAGGTAACCACCTAATTATTCTTTTTCATGTTTGTAATTATACGGTAATATAACGAAAGGTTTTTCTACACAATTTATAACAATTGTAGAGTAAATATACGTAGCTATTAGCAGCATATCTCCTAGTCTGTCAAAAGAGTAATATATACAATGTTATTACCTTCAGCTTCATGTATATCACCTTTAATTACATGATGAAAATCGAAACTTTACAATAGAACAAGTTTGTAGTTACGTAAATCCAACTGGAAAATATGATTGTGTATCTATTAATATCCATAACTAAGCTTTACTTTCAGCAGATATAAATTCTGGCATATCTCTAGTGACTGCTCGGGAGTGTGGGTGTGAAGTAATAAGCTCCTTTGCACTAAGTGGTAATCACTATGAGGTCCTGCCCTAAATTGCCTCTCAGCACTAGCAGATTATGAAATGTTTAATAAATGCATATAATGGGAGGAGAACTAGACCCCGGGGTTTAAATGAGACATGCTTATAGCAAATGAATAGTTATGTTATGTTTAAAGCAGATTAAAATACATCTTAATGGATTTCATTCTTCTTATAGCCTTCTCTGTGTATAGTTGTATGTAGTTGTAAGTAGGGTATGCACTGCAAGCCTGTGGGCATAGAGAAGTAACCTTGTGGTCTTAATGCTGTGCCACCTTCTCTACTGATGGCTTTTCCTTTTCCTGAGTCTGTTGTTCTTCCACCTGCTTCTGTTTTTACAGGCACAGAAAGAGGTGAGGATCTGCTCTGGTATTTCGTTTCTGTGTTCCTTAGCTATAAATAGGGAATACTGACCTTATGGTTTTGTTTTGTTTTGTTTGTGACAGTAAACTTGTGTCTGTTTATGAGGCTCTTATCTACTATGATAGTGGAGGCTGTAGGGACACATCTGTAAGAAAGTTTCTTGCATCATATGGAAGGTCTGATTACAAGTCTTGGATGAAGGAATGCATTTCATCCTAATGGTATTCTGACCCTGCTAATATTAGTGATGTATGTCTTTTAATATCCCTACACAACACAATTGAATATAATTAGGGTGGGCAGACTTCTCAAGTAAGTCAAGATTTAGTTTTCAAAGGGCGAATCTAGCTGAGTCATCATTGCTGTTCAGTGCTCTTAGAAATTAAATAGAAATATGATGCTATCAAACTTCTGTGTTTTGCCCTAAACTCAGTACAAGAGCAAATCTGTGGACAGAATTTAGTTGGTTGGTCAGATTTGGGGGAATTTTTGCTTAGAAGAATTATAAAATAAAAGCTAGCATCTCTGTGTAGACCTTTTCATTAGTCCTGCCTTAGCTGGTCCCAGTTCTGTGCATGGCAATCCCACTTGCATGACCTTAGAAGACTTAGTGTGAAACGGAATTGTGAAAGCCTGGATAATGCACTTTCTTGTTTTTCAATTATAGAGTGGTTGATTGAGCTTTTCTTTCTTTCTTTGACCCTGTGTGGGAGTGAAATGCCTTTGTTTACACTAGAGTTGTGAAGTCAGTGATGAGAGAGTGTGAGTGAGCTTTAGGTGCCTTTTTTAGCAGTTGAAGAACAAAGGTTCTTTTATCTACTCATCAAGTTTGGAAAACTTTCTCCTTTCTGAAGTTTGAGTAACACACCAGCGTTACCCTGTGTGTTTTCCCCACACTGGCATTTTCCTTGCTCTGCAGGCCTGCCCTTATTATTCCTGGCTCAGTTTCATCTAATTTACATCCTCATTGTAGTGACATGCTTCTTTCCTGCTGAACGTGTATGTCATACACACATTATGGCACTTCAGCAAGGTCTGATTTGTAGAGAAATCAGGATATTTGTGGTCATTTGAGCATGGGAATGGGCAAATGTATTTTACATACATATGTAAGAGATGGAAAAAGAATTGCAGCTTGTTAATGCAATGATTCTTCAAGTTTGTTGTCTTTATTTATAGTCCAGATTTTCAAATGTGCCCAAGGTTTTAGTTGGTTGAATTTTAGTTACCTAATGTGTACTTAGTCTGTGCTTTGATATTGGATTCCTTTACAAAAAATGCTCTTTGGAGGGCAAAAAGGATACAGCTGAAATCACAAATCAGTGCTGAACTGCTGGTCTATTTATTACGCTTTATTTTTAACAATGACACGTTATGCCATTTGGAGAGGCACGATGCTCTTGGTTCTCATGAAAACAGCAGTGCTTAGCTTTTGTTTGCTTGGGAATAATTATGCCAATATTGGACGTATGTTTTTGTTCCTCCCTTCAGAGTGCTGGATGATCATCAGATGCTACTATCTGTCAGTAAGCCACTTCCTTTTGAAAACCACACAGTTAGTTTTCAAAGGTTTCTTTCATTGACATGGCATAAATGTGATTAAATATCTTATTGTTAATTTACAGAATCCCTGAGCTTTTAATCTTGGTAAACCTGAGAAGTTAAACACCTCTTACGGCTTTCAGAGCTTTATTCCATCCAGAAGAAACCATCTGCTTTCCACAAAATATCACTCTGTTTCCTTGATCTCTTCAAATTAATCCTACTGTGATTAACTTCAATCCAATTAAAAAGAACATGTAGGCAGCTGCATAGGTCTGATTACACGTGGACATGATAGTAGGGCTCCTCATAGGGGAACCAGATTAAGGGCCAATATGTTAGGCTAGACGAGCCTGGTAGCAACACTTCAAACTCTTGTATCCTGGCATGACATGCAGTGTATAATAGTACCACACTTGCAAGTTATAAAGCTCCTTGCAGTCAAGGAACTCAGAGGTTTTCATGTGAATGTATATGTATCATTACACATTCTTCTAAAGATGTGATGAGACTGAGCATTTACGTCTGTAGCAGGATATGGCTTTATTTAGTGCAGAGGGCTAAGGCACGCTGGAGGGGACAGGCATTTCCCATTGCATTTCCATGAGCCTGTGGCAAATAGTGCCTTCCTTGTTTATTCTCAGTGAAAACGCCAAAGCCAGGGGGACTTAGGAGCCTAATATTTGCTGGAGCTTTCTTTGTTTTCATAGAAAAGCGTGTAGAGAAGGGGCAGATTTTTAGGCACAAGTTCAGAGAAATCATCCTGTACCTCAGCCTCTGGGCTCCTGATTCTCACAAGCTGCCTCAGGGTTCTTGCTGCAAGAAATAACGAGACATGGAGTTAGCCATGAAAATCTGTCTGAGCCTGCATGTTCCTCTGCACTACGCTTAGCAGGCTCCCAGCATTGCAAAGCCTTGTTCCACATCACAGAGGAATTACCATCAGCTTGTGTGGATAATTTAATGAGAAGCACTTCAAAAACGTTTATTGTTATGAATCATATTGCCATGAATAGCCCTGCAGTTGGTGGTGGGCCAGACTTGGAAATGGCTCAGTGCCCAGCACATCTGCTTTCAGATACCTAAGTGAGGAGTTTTGGTGGCTGGTATTTGATTGTTCCCAGGTGGAACTGCTGGAGACTATCCTGCCTTGAAAAAGAAGCAAGAGCGAGCCCAATTTGGGATTTCATTTTTTTTGCATATATAAAAAAAGGAGAGAAAATGCCATCCTCAATTTTATCTTTGAGACATCTTTGAAGGAGCTGACCATGGTGTGACCAAACCTGAAAGCTACCTCAGAAACACAATTATAAAACATAGGAAGAGCACTTACAAGTAATGAGTCCAGCATTACAAATTAAGGCTGAAAGCTTTTATGATTGAATTGGTAGCATTGGGCATTGAATGTTTTGCTGTGATTGGAATAGGTTGGGTTTTTTTTTTATTAGGGTTGTTTGTGCATATATCCGTAGCTTGTCATTAGTGATTAGGCACTGATTTGTAGTGGCATAAAATTATTCCACTGAATGTCACTGCAGCTTCTATTCTTTTTCAACTTCTCTCTTCTTTCCTTCCCTCCCTCTCCCTTTTCCTAACTAAAAGAAAAAAGGCGGAGAAGACCATTACCACACTGATTTATGTAAATACAGCCCTAATTCAGAATGGTGTTCCAGCAGTCACATAAAAATGATGCATTGCCAAGATGTTTGTATCTTTAATAGTTTCTGGGATGGAAGGAATCCTCGTCCTAGTAAAGGCCACCCCTGAAGGACTGGAAATGTGCAGATTTTTCATCTGATATGCACTGAATGCTAGAATGATGAATCAGTGACTGCAAGAGTTTCTAATTCAATTTAAAGCTCTGCATCAAAGAACTGTGGTTGTCAACAGTAGCAATCAGGTAAGGATCCTGTTAACCTGAATATTTAAGACAGTCTTTGGGGATTTTGAAAACAGAATGTAAATATCCATCTACTGTAGATCCAGCCTTACGCCAGACAGAAAATATAGAGCTAGCTAGTTGTTATCTGGTTAGATGTGATGATTAGTAAGAAAGCTAAAATGTCCGATTTATTAGTCTAGCATAATTTTGTCTCTTTTCCACTATATTTTTATGCCACTTTCTTACATGTGTCATAGCCATTGTTCTCTGGTGTGGTCTGTATTCAAACCAGATATGCATAAATGAAAAATGTAAGGCATTACTTATAGGCTAGTGCACCTAATAAAACAAGTCACTAATAGTCTGAGCATTAACCCATTCACTATCTCAATAAAACATTAAAAGTCTTTACTGGCCAGGTCAGTAGGATGGGGACGTCATCTTCCACTGTTCCTTGGATCGGGGCTGATTCTTTATGTTGCAGTTTCCATCTCGTGAGTTTCCCCATCTTACCATCACCACCCCCACCTTTGCCTGTCATTATTTTTCATGTTCACACTCTATACTGCTTACTGTCCCCAACTCAAGAGTTACACTCTGTGCTTTCACCTTCCTGACCTCCAATGGCTTTATGTCCTCATGGACACCCTAACAACATCTGGGCGAGTAAAAGACACCTGAAGCAAAACAAGTGCTGGTGCTGAAATACAGCCTTGTCATTAATATTCCGTTCATCTCTTCCAACTTTCCTCAAGCAGCAATTGCACTTTGAGTCAAATTGTTTCTGGGTACTCATTAGAGAAAGAAACTCAGTTCCCTCATCTAATAATTTGCAAGTCCTCTGCCTGGACACTGGGCTGCCAAAACAAAGGGAGCTCTGCCTCCCAGTTTCAAGTATAATTGTGCTGCCTTGTACATATTGTTAGCTTAGAGATATCTCTGTTATCTCAGAATAAGGGGTAATAATGTTTCTCTGTGGAAATCAGCCTTTTACTTCGCCACCAGTGTCTTTACAGGGATATATTTCAGCATGTTGCAGTTCCTATATACAGGCTTAAATTGCCAGATTTCCTAACTGAGCAGAAATATCAACTGAGATCAGCTGAGATCCCTGAAGTAAAAATTATAGAAAATGGAGAGAATGCACTATTCCTGTGCTGCTTTTGGAGGTTTTGGGGATTTTTTTTTTTTATTTTGGATTTGTTTGGTTTTATTTTTTTGTGTTGGGTTTTTGGGTTAGTCTTTTTTTTATTATTTTTTTTTATTTTTCCCCTAACTGGGAAGATTGGGAGATACTGTTTGGTTAACACATGTAATAGGAACTTATCTCACTTCTGAGTCTTATTTATACTGTTAAAATTTGCCTGATTGCAAATGCCAGCTTTTGCAGTATCTGACTTCAAAAGTCATTAGATGAGATTCCATGAAGGTAGATGCTGTTCAGACAGTGCACCAGTGTTATATATTTGGGACTTTGTAATACGCATTTGGAGAATGCTGAGAAAGGCATATCATATACATAGCATCATATTTTAATACAATTTTTTTTCCAAGAAGAATATGCAGATCACAGTATAAGGCAGTTCAGTATCATTCACAATCACCCAAAGAGCAGGCTTGGAGACCTTTAAACCTTGACTGTTATTAGTTTGATTTTTTTTTCATGAACAATCTGCATAAGTGTTTATCCTTCACAACTAATCTACTTGATATTGCTGCGGGCAGGGGAATTGAACAGATATTCTCTTGTGATCCCATCATTTTCTAAGGGAAAAAATTCTCCCTCTATTTTGTAAGATTTTCTACTGGCCGTTCTAAAGGTAGCAGCACTTGCAATCATGGTCTAGTGGTCAGTTATCTCTATGAGAAATTAATAAACTGCAATATTAGTAAGCAATGCCCAAATACACAGAGTGATCTTACTCTTCTGTTCCACATGTGCAAATAAAGCAGCAGTAATGCCACAGAGAGATAGAAAGTTACAGTGACTTAAAACTGGTGTTGAAAATAATGTCGATGTGGATCAGTGTTTTCCCCTACACAGAAAATAAAGTGAACAAGGACCTTTAACCTTGCACAGCGACTTTGTCAAGCAGGTCCAAGAAGTGCTTTGCCATTTCCCAGAGCTACAAAAGGCTGTCTTGCAAGTATCATGTATGAAACCCTTCCATCACTTGTCTGGCAGAACGGGTTTTAATATCTGTCTGAGTTATTAGGAGGTTAGCAATGAGAAGGTCGTTCCCAGAGGCGTCCTTTTCAAGGGCTGAATGATCCCATGCAAGGGCAGATAAAATGAAGCCAAAATTAGTGTTTGTTAGCTGAGGAAAACATTGTTTTCTGTAGCTGTCAATCACGTACACAGAAAGAGAGATTCAATCATAGTGAGGGCATTGGACATTCAAGTCAGCTTGATTCTTCAATTTTATAAACAGTAGGAGGCTCAGGAAGAAACAATGAGGAAAAACAGGGCTATAGAATTAGCAAATAGAGTCAACTTTTGATTCCTATGTCATTTAAATCCAAATTATAGTAATTTACTCAGTCCAGAGAGCCTGAATTTTCACCATTTTCCAATTTAGGCAGCTGTGATGGCAGGCTCCATGGAAAAGTTCAGCCTCAAATTTAATTGATAAATTCACACCTCCTTTGCATTTTTTTTTTTCCTCCTTATTCTGCTATGGCATAATCCCATGTGGTTATTTGTGACAGAAACAACACATACTGCACAATAACATTTTCAGTTAGCAAGATAAAGGATGTGTCATTAGTAAACTCACAGTCCCCGATTCCCATCCTAGTCAACCTCAGATATCAACATTGTATAGACATAACCTTTACTTGGAGTCCTGGTTCCTGCCTAACTCCTGAAGGAGCTGTGTGGACTTGGCAAGGTTCTGTCTTTCTTGCTGAAGAATAATTTTTCATGACAATTATTATATTAGTAATATATTAATTAGTAATTATTTCTAATCAGGTATTTCAATCTCAAAAGGATTATTTGAGGTTTTTTCTCTATTTTAAAAACTCCCTACAAAAAGGTGATATTTCCTATACTTAGGAAACAGTGTCTTATTTCTCAAATGTTGAAGACCATAGATTTATTCCACTTAGCATCCAACTAAAGGAATATGTTCAAAATCGAAAAAAAAAAAGAAAAAAAGTGGTGAAAATTTTACTTGAAAAAAATCCTTGAGCAGTTTGGTACTTTTGGGTATTAGGACATTATATTTTTCCAAGCAAGTTAAGCACAAATTCAACTACTTCAGATTCCTCAAGGTCTCCATACTTGATGTTTTCTGTGGACTGACTGGAGACCTTAACAGTGTTTGCTGAAAGGACACATGGGCACTGGGATTTGGGTGAAATTTTAACTCTTTATGCCTAAGTGTCACAGGCAGACTCATTTTCAAAATCTTATCCAGTGGACTTCTTTGTATTTAAAATGTCTTTTAAAGAGCTAAATTAAAATCACTTTGAAAATTTAAAAATATTAATTAAGAAGTCCTCTGTTCTTCATGTTGGTTCTGGCAATTCCATGTCAGTGGCTGGGTACAAATATCCCTGTTGCCAGGGCATGATCAGTATATACAGGATCTTCTACTTATTGTTGAGCACCCTCTCCTGGCTCTCTGCAATTTGCACAGAAGTTATGTCATGAATTGAGTGCTGTGGGATGAACTGCAGTGCCCACTTGAGTTTAGGAGGATGTCTGCTCAAATAATGAGTTGCTGCTCCCCTTTAAGCATACCTGATTCTTAACAGCCTAGCTGGTTTACAGCCAAGAAATCTTTCTAGTGGTGAAATTCCTTGGTAAGGATTTTTTCTTTCCTCTCATGCTGCTTCTAATTGATCCCAGAAAAGCACTTGCAGACTAGAGAATACGAAGCATAAGGCACAATCTGATAAGGGGATGATGCCCAGTTGGTAAAAGGCTGTTTACTGTGTGACTAAGCCAACACATCTCTCAATGGATCTTATCTTTCTGTTAATACCTCAGGAGGCCTAAGGCTTAGTCTAAGAATGAATTGCTGTGTCATAAAGCAAGTTTTTTTGCAGGGATTCTGGCAATAAACAGAGCCAGAATGAAAACAGGAGGTGAAGTTAGGGGGTTACTGCTCAGTTAGAAGTTACAATATGAAAAACAGTCATCTGATTTTTGGATCTTACAATAAATAGAGCTAGGGTACATGAAAGTGTCTGCAGTGTGTGACTGACTCCTTACCATGGTTAATTCAGTCCAAAATTCTTTGCACAAGTCATAGCAAAAAGAGCAAAAATCTCCAGTCTATTGCTCTCCTTTTATTCCACATTCATGCAGCTAGGCAGCATTATTACTAAATTTAACAGCTCCCATGCATCTGGTCTGGATCCATCCAGTAGCTTCAGGCGTCTAATGAAGGCACCTACTAATGTAGCTCTTGGTCATCATCCTCTTTATACTTAGAGGGCCAGGTTCATGCTTTGGAGGGTTCTCCCTCTGCTAAGTAGAGCAGGGGCCCAGGGAGATGAAATTCTCGATTTCGGTGGTAAGGGGCTCTGCTTTTCTAAGCAATCCATGTCCCTGATGGCTTCAGAAAGGTATTTTCTCTTGGGCTATACTGTACCTTCAGGCAGTCACCACTGCGCCGTGTACAGAGACCAAGAACCAGGATCCTCCTACAGGTGCTTAACAAGAGCTTCAAAACAGCATCATTGCCGGTTCCCCAAGTGCTGAAAATTTTACACGTGCAATTTAAGTGCTTTCAGGCTGTTTTAAAGTTGTAACATCATCCAGAGTTTCTGCAATATTTGTTCTAATTATCATGTTAAATAAAACGTTGATTTAGCAAGGAGTTTCTAGCATCAATCCTCCTCATCTTGTTCTCAGGCACTGTTCTTGCCCAGCCTGAGGAATTCTCTCAGCTAAAGGACATTTTTGAGCACTGGGAACATCATCAAAGAGCATACAGCAAACAGTAGAAAGCTAATTTGCAGTAGCCTAGGATTATACTACATTTTTTATTGCAGTATGCTCTGTGGCTTTGTATTCCTATATAACAAGTATGACCCTGGCTTTTAGGAAAGCCATCATTCTCTCCTAGATGCTATCGTGGGACTGTTTGGTGTAAGTAAAGATATCCTATTCAGCTCTTTGATTTCAGCCTTGGAGCCATCTTTCATTTTGGGTTACCCTCAATTAGAAGGTACTTTGAATTTTTCTGCAGTTTAATTGGAAAATGGGAATAAAGAAGCAGGTAGAAACAAAGAGAATAAAGAAGTATTTTCAGGTCATTGCAAAATCAGAGCAGCAGTGTTACTGAATTTGAGTGGATTTGAGCAGGGGCTGTTTCAATTTGTGCATGACTTTGATACAGGCAAAGAGACCAAAGTCTTATGGTTTCTAAGTCAAGAGGCTCAAAGAATAAATTGGCTGCAGCTGAGATCAGAAGCAAAATACTTTGTTTATTTCCTTTGTATGCGTTAGAGTACACCTTTTAAACTGCCAGAGAAACTCCCTAATTTGCAATAATGAGATTAACTGCACGAGAAAGAACAGCACAAAAAGAGCCATCATATCATGAAGTGTTCTTATTTGTTTATTCCACACTAGAAACAATCATCCCAGCTTCCTTTTATCTGATTCCTAAATCACTGGGCTGGAGTTTCATGAAGAATAAATGCAAGTAGTTCCACTGAGTTGCAAAGGGCTGCATTCACCAAACTATCCATGTTTCATTCCAGCTCAAGTAAGCAAAAATGTGATAATATTGGGCTTCACTGTAGCTAAGGCTTTGCTAGACAATTTTTATTGCTGTTGCTTATCTTTTTTTGTCAAGTGACAGAAGCAAGGAGAGGCTGTAATAGGCATGGAGCAAAGGTGGAAGGCTTTTGGGCTGAAGGTCAGGGTGGAAGCAGGTTGCCTGCCTGGCTGTGTGGATGGTGTTTCTGACTCTGCAATTCTTCTTTCCTTTGCCTGGGCTGTAGCCTTCCTGTCCAAGACTCCTGTGTACACACATGACATCCAGCACAAGTGTCCTGTTGCCCACTGCTGTCAGACCTGGCCAGGTCCACGTTGCAAGGTAGGTATCTTCAGACCATTTCTAGCACTGGCCTGAGTCAGTGGGGATGTAGATGTTTTGCCCACACTAGGCTTTCATGCAAGAGTAGGGTGTTATTACTTGCACCAAATCTACCCCTCTCTGTCTTTCCCATGCCTATTAGCTGGCTGGATTAATACTACTGAAAAGGCTTACATGGGATGGAGTCTTATTTTCCCTTTTTCCTGTAGGCCTAACAGACTGCATCAGTCCCCTCCATCAGCAGAGAGGAGTTACAGAGTGAGAAAAGCGCATCGTATTTTCTGAAACACCTGGAATCATTTGCAGGAACATGCTGTGGAGCAAGGCTTTCCCAGCTTACTTAACGTCCACAAGCCAGCCTCTCACTGGGAATAACTTGGAAGTACTCCACAGAGCCGACAGAGCACAGCCAAACTGCAGCAGCAAGAGCAGGGCCCTGCATCTCGAAGTAAGTGAATTTGCTCGGCTAATTGCACGCAAGTGCTCCCTCTGAGCACCTGTAAATTGTTAGGTTTAATAGGGTGGCAGCTGTTGCCGGCTGCCTGGGTTCTTGCTGCCTTGGAAGTAGTTGGGAGATGAGAGCAGCAGCAACTCGCAGTGTGATTATCCTTTTCTCCATTTCTCCTCAATTTCATTGTCATTTTCCTCTCTCTTAAGAGCGCTTAAAAGCATTTTTTGCTCCTTATAATACCCACAGGAGCTGTTGTGAAGTGCACTTTTTGTGTTTAAGGTTTCAAAACCTAAAATTTCTGACTCTAAGAGGTTTGGAGAGTGTCTTAGTTGGAAGCCTGCTGCTGTAAAAACACCTGCAAAACATTGAACTTAAGCTGGCACAGCTGGAGAGAGGGATGGCTCAGAATGATGGGTGGTTACATTGCTGTGCTTCAGTGCCCTCCATCTCCTGCAGGAATTAGAGTTTGTTGCTGAGTGAGAAGTAGATGTCTGAATATTTGGATGGATCTGGCTTTTGAATCTGAGAGCTTGATGGCTATAGTGAGGCAACCGCTTTTGTGGTTCCACCATCATAGAAGGGACATAGAGTCACTAGCAATGAATGAGAGAGGTTCTTTTAGTCATGTGAGGTGTGGAAAGAATGTAGCACATCTAGCCATGGATTTACTGGGCTTGAATAACATTCAATCTGCAGATGGTAGAGGGAGCTGAAGCTCTCAGTGCAGGTACCTCCATCAGTTCTTGAAGCGTGTTGAAGAAAATTATCCTTGTGATACATTACAGATAGCCAGGAAGGACTCTGGCAGGAGATGCGTTGCTCTGAAGCCTAACTGGGCTTATCAGAATCCTTTCACCACTCCTAAAGAAGCTAAGGGCTGTTACCTGCACAATTATAATGGTTAAGTGCAGGAAACTCAGCTACCTCAGTTAAGAGTTGGGATGCTATGGACTTTCTAGTATTTCTGGTTTTGCAGGATAGAAACCCATGTGTGTGTGTGTGTGATCCTCTAGAAAGCATCACCTTCACATATAGCTTTGCACCTCCATGTCTCTTCTGTCCAAGGTTGTAAGGCATGTGCCCTGGCACGTTTCTTGTGTTGCAACTGCATCTGTGTGTTTGACCCATACATATAAATGAATGTTGAGATATATGGGAAGATTCCTTGGTATAGGAGCATTGCCTGAAGCCTTACTTTAGAGAAATGAACTTTTGTGTTAATGCACTGCTGGTAACAGAGGAATTCCTAATCCTGAACAGTCAGAGCAATCCTCAGACAGAGAGGATTGTTTCCTCCCATAGAAACATACTCTGTCTGGTATCAAAGACATGCCATGGCACAGCAAAATTCTCAGAAGGCTTTGGGAGTAGAGGGGAGAGAAGGGAGAAGGTGAGGGCCACCTAACTTCATAATGTGGTAAGATGCTCTGCTGGCAGGAGGTGGGGGAGCCTGGGCTCTGCTTTCTAGCACTGTCAGCATTTTAAATTCAGCAGATTAAACAAAGTACAACAGATCTCTTCCCCCCAATCTGACCCAAAATTAGATGGCAAACAAAGGAAATACTCAGACTAGTGAGTGACCTTTTGAAAACCTCTCCTTGGGTTTTGGAATTGGATTCCTGCTCCTTTGTTTATTCCTGTGCTTGAAGAGTGGCCAGGGACTACTCTCTGTTCCTGACCACAGATTGCCTTTCTTTGATTTCTCAGAGAGAATAAGTAAAACCAGTGTGATAGTAAAGGACAAAGCTTGTCATGATTAATAGTCACATGAAACCATGTGTGAAGAACATTCGATTATAGCTCTCTTCAAGAGAGAAGAGTGTTTCCAAATATCGTAAGAGAAAGAAGGAAAAGGGACAATTTGTCTGTGATTCTATGAGACAAGAGTCACTTTGCACACAGACAAAAAGTAAGTAATGTTGCTGCCCATGGAGTGCATTTGGGGGAATTAGTAGCGGAAGGGTAAAAAAAAAAGTTTGTGAAACCTTTAGAAAAAGTTTGGGTTTTGCTAAAACTTGGAGTGGCACTCCACTGGGAGCTCTTCTAGCCCAGGGGCTGCTTGCTGTTTAAAATCATTAATAGCCAGCTCAATTTCCACCAGTGTGATTGGTTAAGAAAATATATTCCTATTAATTTGACTGAGCTCGAAGACAGAGAGGAAATATAAAAACCTCTTCAAGTTGCTGGTACCTTCTGGGATCTCAGCCATATAGAGGTCTTGATAAATCTTGACAAATTCATACTTGGGGCTACATTTTCTAAGTGGTTCACAGGGGTTTAGCTACATGTTAATGGGCAGTATTCAGGCGAAATGTTGCAGAATGGTTTCGGCATAAACCCTATGGTGTGTGCTCCTTATTTTTAGGGGGAGTGATGCTATCTCCAGGACTAATCTCACCTTTTATTTGGGCTTCCTGAGCTTGCTGATGTTCTGCCCAATTTTTACAGGGTAAATAAAATTGATTTGGTGGATGTTTATTGCCCAGATCAGCAGCTCTAAGTTACATAGCCCAAATATTAGTAGTGAGATCCATTGAAATGCTACTGGGCTATAACTCAGTAGTAGCTGCCCCAGCCTGTTTCCTTCCTTTGCGTTTCATTGAGTGGTTAGGAGCACTTGTCCACTGACTGTGCTCTTTGCTCACTCTAAAAAAACCCCATGTGAATTAACAGAGCAGGAAGGTGAAAAATTACCCTTCTGTTTTTTGAATCATTGTAAGGTTTGGTACCTGGGTTTTGCTGCTCCCTGGAGCCAAGTGAGGCTTTTGAATTGCTGTCTCTGGGTTTAACCTGGAATTCTGTCCTGGTCAAATTCTGCAGTGATGTCCCTGTCCATTTCAACAGAGTCTTGAACATACCAGCTTAAAAGCAGTTTGTATCTACTCTTTATCCAGGTGCCTTTATGCTTGACTATGAAAGCATAGAAATCCCCAAAGCATGGTTCCTGCCCCAGTTGCTGCTTTCCATGCCTAAGATGCCAGACAAGGACTGGGCTTGGGTATAGACCCATAAACTGCTAAAAGAGGGATAGTACCAGGAGGCATGTGACACAGCAACCTCAACGTGGGCTACTTTACTATTGCAAAGAGTGTCCTAAAATGATGCATGTGCAAGGAAACAGCACATCAAGATGGAAAACAGTTCAGGTGTGGATGATGCAGCTTTTATGCTGCATATGAAAGATGTGAGACGTAGAGGGTTTAGCTGTCTACTGTGAGAAACTAGCTCCAGAGAGGACAGTGCTTCTCCGGTGGAAGAGAGTAGTACAGCTTGTGTGTGTGTGTGTGTGTGTTAATCAGCAAAGTGAGCAACAATTTGTCTTAATGCGAAACATGTACCTTGATCAGCAAATTATCTGCTTGCACATTAAATTAGGCACTGTGATCTCTGAGGTGTATTAAATATTGAAATCAGAAATTTTATCATTAATGGAAACCTAATGAGCAACAACGACATGCGCCTCGGATGACTTTTGTGAGAAGCAACCCATTGTAGTTGGAAGGTGACTTTTCTGAGTCTCTGGTGGTAATATGCCAATTATTTCAGTTATCAGTGCCCCTGGAGGCTCCAAATGCTTACCATGGCTGTTTTACCTCAAACTGTGTACGGAAGAGGGTTTCTCTGTATGTAGATAAAAGCCAGTTTGAATGGACTGGAGGAAAGAGAGACCAGTTTTTACCATGCAGATTTATAGCTAAGGGCATTCTACCAGCTTCTGTCTTTCAGCTTCTTTCATCCTATGAGGTGGCTTTTAGGATGTGCAGTTTCTTTGGACTTTGGGTAATAAAAGCACAAGGTGATGCTTTCACCTACAGTTAACGTGTAGGTGCCTAAATTTGAATATATACATATGCAATGCATTAAAATGCCTGAGGATGACTCTAGGTAATTCTGTCTCTGAATTGTTTATTATTGGGATTATTGAGCCATCAGAAATCCCAGTCAAGATCAAGGTCCCATTACAGCAGACTGTGTTTCCTGTCCTTGCTCTGCAGTTTAAACAGAGGCTGAGAAAGTGGTGTGACTTTTTCAAGGACACTCAGCTTGTCAGTGACAGACCAGGAGCTAAATGGGAATCTTCTGTTGTTTGGTTTACATTGCAGTACAGGTACTGGGTTGCACATCATTTATATTTATGTCCAAGTCAGCTTTTAACTATCGGTATGGGCTTCACTTATGATAAAAGGTGTCTGGGTGGGCTTGCTGAAGCCCATGTCACTGCTATGCCTACTCATCCTGTCCCTGCAAAGTGTCTCATTATGTCCATGTCATCGCTGTTTGCACCATGAGGTCTTGCACAAATAAAGCTGGGAGGCTTTACCAAATTCTTTCACTGATGAAATAAGATACCTTTTTTTTTTGTCCAAGTGGATAAATTGAAGCCAGATTTGTATACAAATGTAATTAGCCACGACATGGCAGATGTCATGGGCTCACAGTTTGATGGACAGCAAGTTCCAGTTTCTGGTCTCTGTACCTCAGCTGGTGTGTTGGCTGCACAGCCATGTATTTCCCTCTTCACTGCTTGGACCTGTGGAGCAGGAGCGGGGCCAGGAGGATGAAGGCGTTGTTCATCCCATTCTAAGACACAGTGTTGGCCGCCAGCTACCTTCCAAGTAGGTGTGTGCCTCTGGGGTGAAGTGGGGTATTGCCTTCCCTGGGAGGCTGACCCTGCCTACAAACACAGAACCAGATGGCAGAGTTTGTAGGGCCTAGATATCTCCCGCTTTTACACCTCTCTCCATTGCTGCACATTATTAGAAGCCCTTGACTTTTATGATGGCCCTAAATTGCTACAGAAAACAGTGCTGTTTTCTGCTGGCTTAACTGTTGCATTCCTTAAGGCTTGTTTTTCAATGTTACACTTTACTGCCTGTTAAGTTAACTGGATTTTTATCTCCTCTGCCTCTGAATGTCTTTTGTAAAAGTCCAAAGTGAGCCACAGCTTGCCCAGAGGAATATTCCAGGAGAGAAAAGGAAGAATTCAGGAATAAGGTAGCCCTGGCAATACTGTTGCAAAATAGTACTACAGAAACATTTAGTCATGAAAGAGTGGTTCACTCCCATAGATATCTACAAAAGAAAAAGCTCCACAGGGACTTTCTGCTTAGAAGAGATTGCAGATCTAGTTTATCCTCTCTAGATGCAAGTGCAGCTTGCAGGTATCTTTGAGGTGTGCATTAATGGAGGTGGTATTTTCTCTTCGTTGTTCCTGATTCCTTTGTCCCCAGATATCGGAGGGAAAGGGATTATATTTCATTATACTCCCTTGGGTGTGATAATTGCCCTTCCCTGTGTTCCTCTCAGTTCACAAACAACCCCTTTTTGATGTGGAAACAGGACACAGATGCACAAAAGCAGTTGTCTCTGCAGCCTCAAGCAGCATGGGTTAGCAATGGGGCAAATTTTGTTCCCCACACCCTGTCCTGTAGAGGACAGGGCTGAAATACAAAGCAGATCTTTGATGCCCTAGCCTAGTACTTTATCCCCCTCAATTCAAAGAAACTGGGCTGCGCTCCTCCCTTGTTGGCTATAGTTTGCCTAAAGGCTTTACTAACTTTACCCTGAAATATGTTCCTGCAGACTGTTTATGCTATTCTGAGCCAATTAAATAAAAGCACTGCTAAAATGTTTGTGTTTCCTTGTACAGCAGCCACTGGGCTCATTATGCTACAGCACTAGCAAGGGCTGCTTTGGGAGGGGACTTACTGTGCCCACGCAGAGCTGATCCCACCAGAGCCCAGCCCAAGATACAGAAAAAAACCAGAGACAGACCATCCTTTACAAGGCTTGTTGAACCAGAGGCACTGGTTTTGAGAGAGATATCTATATGGATTGTCAGGGTCTTGTGATAATTTGAATAGTTCCAAGTAGTGAGTGTTGAAAGAAGGTATCTCAACTCTGCTTTGATAGGCAAAGTTTGCTGTGGTGAAGCTAAGGGTGGTAGAGAGTGTATCATTTGTAGGGCTAAACATGGCAGTAGGTTTTAATTTTCTTTTATCAGAAGCTACTTGTGATCTAATGTTGAGGGCTGATTCAAGCTGCAGACAGGTGATACATAACTGAAGACACCTTGCAGAGAGGTGATACATAACTGTTGGTTGCTCTACAGCGTGTGTTTGGTCATCAGCTGGATGATTAATGTGAAGAGGAATAAAGAATGGGTTCTGGTAGTATGTAATTTAGGGAACAGTCAGAAGTATTATTGAAGCTCTTGTCTTATTTTACAGGAGTGTGAAGGATTCATTACTTTGTAGAACAAATAATATATTTTTTCACCTAACAAGTAATAAATGATGGGGAGAGAGAAAGATCTTTAAATATCAATGGACTGTGTTCATGGTCATATTGCATCACATGGAAGAAAAGACAGAAATCAGTGCAGGAGTTTCAAGAACACTCAAGTAAACAAAAACTTGGTAAAGGGGTACAGCCAAGGATAGTCCTAAACCAAGGCCAGATCTCAAATTAATGTTCCTAGAAATGTAGAGGGACTGTCAGGATGTTTTATTTTATTCTGCTTCTGATATAGGAACAAGAACTACTGTGGGAAGGAAAGGGCAGTTTTTGTTGCCAAAGACACTATCTCAACAAGCAGGAGTGAGACCTAAATCCTAAGATTTCTTCTTTGGTTTTGTATATTTGATAGCTTTTAGTCCTTTAACAGTGGCTTGCTTTGTGCATTTCAGTTTTTAAATGCATGTCTCTCAATTAGTTACAAGAATGATTAGAAAAGAAAACCAAAATTATCTGTTAAGAATGAATAGATATTGTCTTTCAAAGAAATGGCAGTAGTTGTTAGCTGAGAGGGTACTGCTTCAGTTCAAATACATAAAGAGGAGGAGGACACTGTGGCTGAGTGAATGCTTGTGCATAAGACGACTTCCATGAGCTTGGTATACAGGGCCAGGAAAGTGCCTTTCCCCTGTGTAAAGAGACTGTAATTGCATTTAAGCAAGTTAAAATATGAATTCAGCAGGTGTGTTGTGCCTTCAGATACTAAACTACTTTCTGGAAAGGAGCAATCAATAGCTAATAATATCATAAATGGTTATTTTTAAATACTCAAGAGCTACTCAAGGGCCAGATGTGCTTCAGTTCAGCAATACCCTGACAGATCAGAATGGCTTTTTACACACAGAATGTGGGTGGTAACAGATGGTGTCTACTTAAGCTGAGTTGTCCATTGCCATCTTCCTATCTCCAACTTTATAATTGTGATAATTAGACACCTTCTAACTTTAAATAGTCTCAGACTTTGTATCTCATCATGTGTTTCCTGCCATTCACCCTGCTCCTGCATGAAGTATTCTGCACCTTTAATGCTGAAAAAATTTTATTCCTATTGCATCCTGAAACTGTTAATAAAAAATATCATTGTGAGACTTTTCTACTTATTCTAGGAATTTCATTGTAAAGATGACTTCTTTCTTCAGTAAAAGAAAAAGCAGTAATAGGTGGCAAGCAAAACATACAGGTGACAGACCTGTGTTTAATCCACTATTGTCATTTTTGTGGAAAGCTCTATGATTGTATGAATGTTGAGATTATGGGAATGTAGTGAAAGCCCAGGATACCTTAGGAAATAAATAAATGCTACTTTCTCTCTGTAGAGCAATTAATTCACCAGCTAGCTGGGAGAGGACACTCTGCCTTTGGACTCCCTGCCATATGGAGGACATCAAGCTGGCCAGACTCCAGCTAGGACAAAAATTGTTACTTTGAGAGCTCTTTTCTGAAGCACCTTGTAAGATGTGGGATGTTACGCCTTCCCTTGATACTGAGGCTTGCAAGTTGGTTTGGTGCCTTGAAAATTGTGCTGATCCATCATAATACAGGTGTAGCAACAACTTGAGGATGTGGGATGCCCCGTCTTGTTTCTTCAACGAGGGAGCCTAGTCGGGTACCTGAGGCTCAGCACCTGATCTTTAGATAAAACAGAAAACTCACCTGCTTGTCCCGTTGCACCACGGAAAGCCTGACATTGGGTGGACTGCTTCCTGCGGCTCAGGAAGGCTTCAAAATCTGAACATGCTCTCCATAGGTGTCAACTTGATCTCTCCACGTTTTGAAATTGAGGTAAACCTTTCCCAGCTGTTTTTTTGTACTGAAAATTCCTACTCTTTTAAATTGATGGCAAGGGAGCAGAATACTCATCACCTACCAGGGTCCTATCTCCAACTATGCAGATGGCAGGTTACATGTTTTTAGTATTGTGCTTGAGCTTTTTCTGGCTTCTCCCCTCCACAGCCTGTCTGTAGCCATGTGCCCTTTGCACAGTGGCCTCACCCTGTTCCTGTGGTCAGGCTTTTTCAGTGCAACTCAGCATTCCTGTTCCATTGACTCAATATCAAACTGGTGTTGTCATATTGAATGTGGTAGAACAGAAAATTCTTCTTCATTACACTGCAAGAAGCACCACATGTGTGTGTTTTGCACCATGATGCAATTGGAAAGGTAGTTGAAATGACTGACTGAGCTTCTCTTGGTGCTACTGTTGATCTCTCTGTCCTTGAAGTTTAGGACTGCTTCCTTTAAGCTTTTTAATAAGAACTGCTACAGGCTTGGCATGTTAGCATTAATTTAGTCTTTACAGAGGAACACAGAACACCCTTTACAGACTTGCAAAAAAACAGTCACAGCTGACCCTAGTGTAAGTCCCCAGTAATTCTGCTTTGGGAGAGAAGAAATTATTAAAAACCTGTGCTCCTGAATCCCTTCCCTGCCCCTATCCTGTGATACAGTGTATTACTGAAATCCACAGCGTTGGTGATTTGTTGCAAATTTCCTGACCAAGGCACTCAGTTTGGATGGCTCTGCTTCCCTCTGAGTTCCTCAAGCAGCTGCCACTCACAGGGATGTGTGGAACAAGAAGCCTGTAGTGCAGTCTTTCTGGGAGGTGCTACAGCTACTTATAAGACTGATGGAAACCAGGATATTTTTTTTTTCCTAGACTATAGAATACAGAGAAATAAATATTCAGGCTCTGTAGCTGCAAGTAAGCCCAAGGGCAAGGTCAAATGTAAACATTTCTGTGACTTTTTGGATAACCTATAATGGCCTTTTCAGCCTTCCAGCATGTAAGGATCATCAAGCTTCTGGTCAGAGTATTGGGTTGTGCTTAGAGCTCGTGTTATTTCTTCCCTTAGGCTAGAGAGTGTGCTTTGTGGTTATTCTACTGTAAAGGTCAAGCTGCTGAGGTGTTAAGTGCATCCCTCCTTTTCCTGTATTAGCTGTTTTTTTGGTCTGCTTCCACATTTGGGCTTTGTGCCTTCCTTGAGCAGTTATGATGTGTGTACTTCATATGCAGGTTAAACACTTTAATGTACTCTCATTTTGTCTATTTTCTTCCTCTGGTTTCACAAACTGTTTCCTGTGTTGCATATTGATATCCACAGGAAGACACTCTTTGTCAGGAAGCAAATTAAATTGAGTGGCAATGCTTGACACCCACTTTGTGGGTAACTGGTGATTAAGTTACCTCTGGGAAGCATTTGACTTCCAAAGACAGAAAGAATATATTGTAAATATGCTCTAGTCTTCTTCAAGGATTTTTTATGTGGAGTCAGAGTTATAGAATCATAAATAATACCTTATGATTATCTCAAAGTTTGTCTTTCAAAGAACAGGATCTCAGCAAAAGAAGAGGCAATATGGCAGGAAATATAATTATTGAGCTAATTGGAGGGGTCGGAGTGGTGGTGGTTCAGTTTGGATTTTTTTTTCCCCTTACAGTTTTTCTAGGGACGTAATGGATAGAAAACTACACTTAATGTCCCATGTGGGAAAGAATGCTACCAGGGTCTTGGAGTAACTTTGGGACCACCCAGTAAGCCAAAATGTAGTGAAGAACTGACAGTGAGTATGTGATCATTAACCGTGTACAGCCAGCACGTGCCTTTGTGAGCTCCATTTTCTCTAACATTCAAAATGAATCAGGCAATGAGGGTTTTGTTAGGGGGATTATATGTTTTTCTCTGTTCTCTGAAAGTAATAAGTGGGAGGTCATCTTTGTCTTTTCCTGCAGTCTGGACAGGGTAAAAGGAAAACTATTAAGCGACTTTCCATCCACCTTTTCTGACGCTTCAAGGCAGAATCACATGTAGAGTGCTGAGCTTCCAACCTGTAATCTTGTGATTAGACATAGCAATACTGCTTGTACCTCCATTTACTATTCAAAGGTTTACAATTTTAAAACTGAATAGCTGAATTTCTTTAGCCTTGAGTCCTGATTCTGCAAACAGTTCTTCTCAAAAGGGGATTTTCTGCAGGTCAGGAGTTTGATTTGTTTTTATGTCTTTTAGTATAACCTTAAAAACTACCTTGATTATTATGGCCTTGTGATACAGCAAAGTGCACCAAGTGGGCTTTTCTTTTTTTATGTTGGATGTTGCTTTGGTTTTATTTTGGCTCATTTTCTAGAAGATACTAGCTCAAATTGGTTTGGGAATTGCCAAAAGACTGTTTTAGAGCTCTAAGCACCAAAATCTCAGTCCAGCAAAACTCTTAGGTGCAGGTTTAACTTTGAACATGGGCTTTAGATTCCATCATGCAAATTATACTTTTGGGAACACCTGAGGGTTTTATTCAACTCCAGCCACATATATTGGGGCCAGCAGTACAGCTGGAAATGGTGTGTTTAGTGATGCATGGCAATGCTTCTTTCCTTGAAAATGGGCACAGGGACAAAATTCTAGCTAGGAGGTGTGTTATTCCTACAGACTGTCTACAGTGTTTAGAATTGAAGGGTGCTTTTCTCCCTAAGTGTGCTCTTATTGGCAGTATGGCTAATGCAGCTGCCTCCAGCTCACCGGTGAATGAATTGAGAGAAGCTTGGAAGTGGTTTATGCTCACTCAGATAGCAGCCCTGAGACAAGAAAGAAAGAAATTAAACATACAGTTGCTTTGCACAGAGATTAAAAAGCTGCTGCAGACTGTTCCACCCAAGATGGGATGTGGCAGTCTAAAAGAAGAAAGAAAAGTAGTTTGGGACTTGTTTTCATTTCAGCTGGTGCCCAAATCAGTATTTGTATATGAATGAGTGATAGCAGGTCTTGTATTCCTTCAGAACACATTGAAATGAGAGATGTGGAAATATTTACTTCTTTTGCTTTGCTTAAAAAAAGGAGTCAGGGTGCAGAAACTCTCAGTGCCTCAGTTTCTCATGAAATAACGGGGACTCAATATTATGAATTCCATCAATGTGATCTTTGGGGTTGGAATCACCCCCCACTACAGAAGATGATCATGTGGCAGTCACACTGTAGGTGACAAAGACAGAAGAACCTCCAGAAAGCAAATGAGCCCAGCTGAGATCTGAATTTCTCTCTGGAGTTCCCTCTCTGTCCAGTGGCTAAAGGAGGCAGTTGAGCAACTGCATGACCTCTTTAGACAGTGGAATGAAACAAGATCTGAAGAGCTACAGATGTTACTGAATTTTCATGGCCTGAAGTATTTTCACTGGCTGTGCAGGAGTTTTGCAAGTGTAATACACAAAAGACCCTTTTCTTGGAGGCACTAAGGAGTACCATCCACATCATTAATCTCTCCTAGTATCCTGTAGCTTCTGGAGGCTTATGATAAAATTGTCATAAAGAAGAGCATTTTTTCTATTAACATGCAACCAGCATTGCATTTCTAAGTGCCAGGTGTCATCTGGGGTCATTAAACTGCTCTTCTCCTGCAAACTTGGGGAAATTAGTGGCTGACCTCATGCAAAACCAGAGATGGGATACAGGAAATCATAATTCGCAATTAAGCAGTGCCCTGAGAACTGCAGTTAATTAAAAGGTGTTTTTGTTGGAGGGGGGCTTGTTATTGTTTTAGCTTTTTGTTTAAAGAGTCTGAAGTCTATTTCTTTTGGGAAGGCTTGCCTAAGCACTTTCTAACCATTATAATGTCATTATATATGGGATTCATTACATTAGAGACATTAGGGGAGATTAAAAAGGATCTATTGGAGGCATTGGCTGAAAAAGAAAGGATAAAGACTAGCTGCAGTTTGTGCTTTTATTACGTGACTTGAAACAAATGTTAAAATATTGTATTTAAGCTGTGTTTGTTGGAGGGAGCATTAGGAAGGAAAGCAAAGCAGCAAATACCACTCTCACCATTAAAGAAAGAAATCACAATGGCTGGGAACAGTGTGTTAATTAGCAAACTAATTTCCTTGTACTTTAAGTGCATAACAAGTTTTAAATGCCTTCCGAATGGATGGTATCAATTGCATTTTGTTCCTTGAATGTAATTGTTTCCATGGCAATGCTAAGTTCTGCTGTACACGGATTATGTCTGTAAATCCTTCCAGTCATTTATGGGAAGTCTGTATTAGTTTAGCAGCTGACCTGTATTCAGGTTGTATTCTGCTTTTGTTGCAGTTGTTTTACAAGCCAATGAACAAAAAGAAAAGTCACTGGCGAAGGGCCAGATTCTCATTCCATCCCATTTGGCTTCATGTCATTGATTTTAGTGGAGCTGTGCTGCATTACCTCAGCCCCAGCCCTGTTCTTATGAATATCTTCTTTATATATGCAGGAAAAAAAGTCCGCAAATGTCATTTCCCTGCTATTATAGGCCATCGTTCAGGTCACTTTTAATTTGCTGCCTTATGAGATGCTATCAAGTAAGCTCTTATTCCCCAAGGAGAACAGGTAACACCAGGGCACTGCCACAGAGCTGCTGGCCACTGCTGAGCAGCTGGAAAGGGTCAAGAGGAGACTGTTGCCTTCACGGGGCAGTAGTCACTGGTTGCAGGGTGACTGCAGAGTCCTCTCGGTGTGAGGAACGTCATACAGGAAGAGGACTAACCCACCACCAACTTCTGGTCTCTTAAAGCAGGAGCACATCCCCTTTTCTCTGCCAGCTGTGCCTTTTCTCCTTGATTTTTAGGCAAGGTGCTGTAATTACACCTTGCTCAGAATCCCTTTACCATTTCTCATGTTAATTAGATTCTTTTTTTACTTCTGGTATCAGAAAGAGTAACCTGTGTTCAACAATTCACTCAAAGTCCATGCTTTTCAGGTTGGCATTTGTTGGATTTCCCTTCATCCCATTTTCTAATGAAGTTCAGAGTTACAAAATATGCCACGTACTTCAGGAGGAAGGTCCAAATACCTACATGAAGATATTGAAGGGCTGAGTTCAAGTCCTAGCTCTGTCATAAATTGCTATTTTAGGCTTGGGTAGATTAGATAGTCTCATAACCTCAGTTTCCATTGCGCAAACCACTAATTTTTCATTCCTGTCACCATTTAATCAGTTCGTTCTAGTCTATATATATGTAGTCTAATGGAACCAATTTTTTTACCACGTTGTAATGATGGAACATTTCATAGAAAAGAGCTAGAGATGTTAAACTGTGGTTCTCACCAGGAAACAAATTCTCTGTATTTGCATTTAACTTACTCATTTCATAATTTACAAGCTCCACATATGGTTTAGTCTCCCAAAACTGGCACCACCTGAACATTATGGTGTCTACCACATTTTGGCTTTCTTTTTTTCATTTAGAAGTGTGAGAGGCAGTTGGATTCATTGGGGTGTTTATATCATTATAAAAGATTAAATAGAGGAAATACATAGCCAACTTGGGGAGGAAATGGAAACATTTATACAGAAGACTCAGCAGTTTCTAGTTTAGTGCATGTTTGCTCTTTCACATTTACCTCTGTAGTCTTTTTTAGTGCAGTTTTTTCTTTCCCGTCTACCTTTGTTTGCTCAAGACAAAGACATCAAACAGAATCCTGACCTTGAAGAAAGACTGATGTGTGTGACACAGCATTCAGCAGAAATGCACCCTCTATAAAAAGTCTTGCATAAATGTGTTAGAGAGGAATTAAACTCTATTTGGGAATGGAGGAGAAAATAAAAGAAACTCAATTTTAGCTGTGTACCCTGTAGCTCCCGTACTAGCATGCCTCCTTACATCAGTAGTACTTAATCTTTATTTACATTCAGTTGTTTTTGTGTAGTGTGTTGCTTTTGTCTTCTGTTTGGACCCAGGTGTTCATTTTTATGACTCAGTTCTACATAACGAAAGCATAAAGAGATGGTGTAGGAACAGCCCTTGCCCACAAGAAAGTACTAATGAAAAGATAGTAATAAAAGTTATCTCTGTTTTACATGTAGGAAGCTAAACTAGGGAGAGATCATGTAATTTGCCCCAGGTGCCATAGGAAAGTCATCCAAAGTTGGGAAAACAGAGTTCATGTGCTGGGTGGACAGCAAGACCACAATTTGTAGGTAAATATCCAGCATACTGGAGTTAAGGCAGTCAGTGATGTCCAGGCACTAAACTGCTAGAAAGGTACTTATTCTTCAGTGATATAAATGTGAGGTAGAGCCAGAGGGCCTTTTTTACCTTCTGCCAGGTACTGTCCATGTGTTGAGCTTAAAACCATTCCCAAGAGGTCCTGCAGTGCCTGAAGACAGAGCACTCAGTAATAAAGCAGGTGAGTAATTTGCAGGAACCAAGAAATCTAACAAATAGCTCTTCTTTCATGCTTGGGTAAAATATTGATCATCTCTAAAATATGGGGCAGCATCTAGATATTCCCCAAAGGGTGTAACCTTGAGGTATTTCAGGGCATTTCTCCCTTTTGCTGGATTCTCCCTGAAAATGCTCAGTGTGGAATCAAAAAAAGCCACATTCTGCGGAGAGACGTGACTTTCATAATTTATGGTAGATAGCAGTGTAAAAAAGTATTATTAGCAAAGAAATTGAAGAAACCCTTGGTTTAAGACCTGTTTGTATTGCCAGCCTCCAGTTAACAATGCTTACTGTAAAAACAAATAAGAGGTAGCATTATCTAATACCCTCACTCTCGTCCCCCTAACTAAACTCTAGCCAGGTATTGTTAGCTTTTGTAATACCTGGCCTTGGCAAGTGTTAATGGACTGTGAGCCAGGGAAGAGCTGTTGGGAAAATGGATTTTTGGTTCAGCAGTCAACATGATTGTTCCAGACAATTTGTTTAGTTCTTTTAGGAGAATGAAGAGAAGGAAGGGAAAAAAAAAAAAAAAAAGAAAGAAAAAAATTATATTGACCTAAACATTTCGTTTGTTCTATTTTTTAATGCTTTTACTTTTTAATTATTTCAATTTTCAAAAAGAAATTTTCCTCCAAAACAAGAAGTTGAACACCTGTATCTAAAGAAACCAGGAAAGATGGTATTTCATTTTTGGAATTAATACCTTCTTTCTCCTCCTCTCCATTCTGTTTTTTCTGGCTATAACTCCCTGCCCTGTTTGACCCAAGCAGTTTCAGTTGCGTAAAACTAGATTTTTGCCATCATACTGCTAGGATAAACTCTTGCAGTATCAATCCTGGCCACACTTTAGCTTGGGAAAAGCCAAGTGGTCTGTTTCCATGAGACTCTTCTTCTTTCATGCAGCCACGGCAGGGCCCCCTTCTCCCCTAGAGCTGCCTTAGTCTGTCATGAGTACCGTGTGTGAGTGTGGGCTCATTTAGCTGCTAACCATGACTAAGAATCAAGAGCGGGCAGAGTAAACACTCGGGATAAAAAACTTCAAGCACTGCATTTTCCTTGGTAGCTGATCCCACGGAGTCTGTGCCCTGTCCCAGCTTAGTCTTGCCCTTCAGCTAGGCCGGGTACCCACCTTTTCATGCCTTCTTCTGCCTTGGCCTCATTCAGTTAAGAGGCTTTTTGCTGCTCCAGATGTGTCCCTGAGGCTATAGCCCCATTGTGGAGTGAGTTAGTCTGTGGGGCATCTAATTTCATGAACTAACCTGTGGTGTTTCATTCACCATGGTCTCCTTTCTCATCTTTCCTACAAGTACAAACAAGAAATCCCAGTGCTGGCTTCTCCATTGCTCCCTGTGGGGTTCACCTGTTCACTGCTTCTTTACTAACAACAAGAAGGAGATGTTGGGTAACCTAGTGATATGTAAGTCATCCCAACGCCTGCATGTCACCTCCAGCAAGCTAAAGAAGGCTTAAAATTTAAGATACCTTTCTCCTGGGTTAGTACATTAGCACCTCTGCCTGGTTATCAAAGCCCTCTAGCTCTCCAGCATCCCACGGAACAAGCGCTTTAGCCCAGGCAGATGCTGGCACCCATTTTGAGTACTTACACATAGGAAAGGTATGGAGAAATCAGTTTCTACGTCTTTCTGCTCACTGCACAGAAGGGTTTCCTTCCACTTCCTCATCCCCTGCAGTACATCTTGCTTGGCCAGAACAGCTACGTTCACTCACTGGACTGCACTCCTACTCCTGCACACACTCCTGTGCACAGTCACGCACAGTCGTGTCATACACAGCCATCCTTGTATGTACTATACATACATACGTGCTTGCACACACATACTGTCTCCCGTACACACCTGGTGTTAATTTCATGTTGGGGGTATTTTTCTGGACTTCAGGGTTATTCAGAGGATTATCTCTAGGTGTGACTTGGAGCCCATTAAGGTACTGAAGAAGTAACACATTTTCTTCTCTAAGACAGTTGCTAACCACGTCATCCAGTCCTGTGTTGCACCCACGCTCTTACGAGGCAGGGGAAACCAAATACCTTACAGACTCCTTTACTAATGATCTGCTTGATAAATCCTAATCTCAAAGGACCTGGTTTCTTTCAGAAAAGTTTGAGAGCTCTGTTCCCAGTGGGATGATTCAGACTCTGCATCTAAAAAATTTTAGATTTACAAGGAGAAACACAGCTAATATATTTAGAAATTCAGGTGGAGAAGTTTTTGAGAGATTGAAGCTGAACTTGGGCTATGTAACATGGAACATTTCAAGCTCCTGATAGAGATGACCCAAGGTATTAATGTATGAGGGACTGTGATGATGAGTTGGGAGCATCTGTTCTAAATCCCTTTGAGTTTTAATCTGGGACAGATGAGAAGTGGGAGAAAAAAGCAGATTTAAAAATAGCTGTGTGCCTTCTGCAGTCAATTCATTCTGCAGGAAATCTGAACAATATTCAGGAAATAGTATAACTCCCAGAAAAGCCTGTTGTTTCTAAGCAGAGCCAGTCTGTTCTTATCTGCGCTGAGAAGCAAATGGGATTGACAAGCATGTAACAGAATTGAGACAGAAAGTGTGAAACTGTGTTTGAAAGCAGAGAGAAGCTTAGAGACAATGTTAGTTTCAGTGTGATTGAGAAAGGGCTGGGGGAGAAGGAAGGGGGTTCCCTAAAGGAATTGAGTCTGCATTTGGAAAAAGCAGTAGGCACCTGAGAGGGTCTAAAGAAAACCAGATCAAATTCTGTGCCAAATAACAAAAAGTTGCTGCATATCATTAAATAAAGCATGTCTGGCTTGGTGGAGCTGAACAAAGCTACCAGTATGGCAGCAAGTGACATCCACTTTGCATTCCTTGCATGAGTGAGTACATGAGAACTGGGAGCAAGAGCAGAGTCACACAAGCAGGGGGAGGACAGTCCCATCAGCTGAAGACAACCCTCATGAAATACCTGTCTGGCTGAACAGTCAAATTCATCACTGACTTGAGACAGGATGTCACTCAATTGAAAGCTAAAAGTTTAGTTTTCAAAGCTTCTTTGCACAGCAGTGGTACCCTGTCCACACGGGAGTATTTCACGGCAAAAGCACTGGCATTTATGATGCTGGTTTTTTCTTTTGGGTTTGGACAGTTTTCCATTTTTGTTTGCTTCTTTTTAAAAGCCAGAACAAAAATTTGCATGTGTGCTTGTCCTGCAGGGTAGATTTTTGTCAGTCTGAGCAAAACTGTGCATACTTCTTAGGAGGTCTTTGTGATCTCTAGAAAAGGGAAAAGCCCTCTCCTGTTTTCTCATCAAAGCAGAAGGGATTTGGCTTTCAAGTGACTTTCAGACATCTAAATACTACTCAAGAAAAATTTCATAGAAAGAGATGGAAAATTTGGGGAGGGTGCAAGAAATGAGTAATGTTGTGCCTTTCAAACAGCTCTGCTGCATTGAAGAGTGTCTATGTGGTAACACAAGGCTGTGCCTGAGGAGCTGGTCATGCCTGAGCTATGGCCAGAGCTGCAGCATCTCCTCAGGCCAAAAACAACCTGTGAGGATCTTTTATTAGGACCGAAAGCTTAATCATCAAGGCTATGACCTGGTCTTCTTCTGTCATCTGGTCTGCTTCTATCTTCCTCAAGCCTAGAAAACCACCACCTGTTGCTTTGTATACTTGCTTAGTTCCCTCTGAGAAATGCCACCCTTGGCCAGCACCCCTTTCTTCCTGCTGGGCATGTTTCTCTGTTCAGGATTCAACAGCTACTACTGGGAAATAGGAAAAAACTTGGCTAAATGGAAAGGATTTGCATGCAGAGCAGCTGCTTTCATGAACAGGATGAGCACATGCAAAACTCTGCCTTGTCAGTGTGTAACCTACTCACTGTTCACCAATATTTAAACAGTGGTGATTTTAAGTGTGTCATTAGTCTTTTTTTGGCTAAAAAAGAAGAAAGGTTTTGTTATTTTTCAACTTGGTTATTCTCTTGATTTAAATACGCTCAGCCATCTGTTGAGGTCACAAAAAGACAGAAGCAAGTAATTAAGCAGACCACTTGCACTCAAATAACAAATAATTGAGATTAAGTGTTTAGAGACAGCTAATAGGCTAAAAGTAATTTCTCATAGATAGCTAGTGCTTGTGAAAATTTTATGCACTTGTGAGAGAAAGTGGTGGCTCCTAAATAAAACGCAAACTAGAAATAAGGTATCAAATCTGGAAAAAGATTTTTAGGGACTTTTCTCACCTTACTGTGATGGTCTAAAAGTTTCACTAGACCTGTAGGCACTCTTAAGTAGTCAGGAGAGATCTGTAGACTTATTAAATGAGTTGCCTCTCACTTTGGACACATTGTCCTTTCCCAATATTCCTGGAAGGAGCACACAGCCCAGGGTTATGCAAGACGTATTACTTCAAAAATACAAGTCAGGGGAAAAGTGCTACTCACAGAATGAATTCCCAGCTCTGTTGCAATCCAAGACAATTTTACCTTTGTTTAGTGTTTTTTGAAGAAGAGTCTTTCCATTTAGGAAGCTACATCCACCAGAAACTTACAGTAAATGTACAAAATTATAGTGCAGGTTCAGTGCTGAACCCTAAGTTTAGAAACAAGCAAAAAGGGCAGGCAGCCAATATTTCTGTGCCTTCAAAAAAGCCTTTATGTTTTTCCCAATACTAGGCATTTTATTGAAACTGGCATAATCTACAACATAGAACTCACATTTTGCATGAAGTAGTCTATGGAAGGGGCATGGTGTCAGCGTGGAAGACTAACGAGCCAACACCATGTTGGGAACTGTCATAACCTGATTAATTGTCTTTATTTGTGATGTGTTTGCATACCACTTTGGGAGGCGCTGGTGAGAGAAAGACACTCCTCACTCATGCAGTTGCAAAAGTCACCAAGACTGAACATTCCCTACCCTGGTGTGGGGTAATCTGGTCCAGCAGTTCTTGTGGAGCTACACGAAATTTTGTAGTATATCAGACATTATCAGATGATGAGTGAAATTACTTCTCAACCTTATAGTGGCTGTACTTTGACAGGTATTCAAACTGAAAGATCAATTTACATTTTTTGAAAGAAAGGAACATGCAGTAGATTAGTTTTCAAATGGTTTTTAGTATAAGAAATGAAACTACTTACATCAGTGATTTCTAAGGTTACATCTGTTTCTGCTGTGGCTTTTTTCTCCCATTCTGGGTGCAATTCCTATTTGCTAAGGACTCTGTACATTATATTAGAATAAGGAAGACTTGGAGGGCAATTTTCGAAAAATAGATATCCAAATCACTACCATAATCCTTCTGGCTCTTTGAAAATGAAAAGTAGAGTGTTTCAGAGAGCTGTTTATTGGAAAGATTAGTTTTATCATGAAATTATTACTTCAGCACATGGTTTGAGATTTTCCATTACCTCAGAAAACTCACAGATGAAAACACAGGGAGAGTTGCCAATGAAAAAGACCTAATGACTGAAAGAGTCTTTTCCTTGTGCACTTTTTTCCCCCCTATAGCTATATACTGGCTTCACCTGGGAGAAGTAAACAATCTGTAAAAAAAGCTAAGGATGGAAAAAATAAGTTAAAGCTCTACTGTAAATTGTGTAAATTAACTCATTTTTTGGGGGAAGGTAATTTTACTTATTTATTAATAGTGCTAGGTAAATGTTGAAAAAACTCTATGAAAGAGTGACTTTTAAAAATAAACTCATTTGTTCTTTCTTCAAGAGCAGTCTGGCGATACGTGTTTACAGGGAAGCTTGTAAAAGAGCTCTCAGTGCTTTTGAATGGACAGCATGCAATGATATAACAATCCCCTTAAAGAAAAACTTTGCAAAACACAAAGACAACTCCTATGAAGATTGTTAACACATTGACAGCCTTAGCCTACCTTCTTTTTTACAGGTAACTCCTTGGGAAAGACCTCATCAACATCACCTAAAATCAGAAACTGTCTGCCAATTGAATGCTCTAAAGAGGAGAGGACCCTGTTTGGTTTTTTGCAAGCATCACTTCATCACCTGCTTAGTTTGGTTGTGGAAGGACTCTGGCATGAAACTGTCTTTCATTCCATAATGGAGACTCAGTTGCTGTTACTTAAGCTCTGAATTTATAGTTCTTCCACATATGGAAAACTTTGATGTCCATAGCGATGGACCTTGAAAAAATACATGAATGGATATGTACTCATGTCCATTCCTGATATGGAGATGTATTTTGGAAGAAGAGTTCTAAGCTTGTAGACTTTCATTGTATTTTCTCATTTGCTCTTGTTCCATCTCAGGTTGATTTTGGCCAATGTAAGAATTTTCTTGAGTAAAACCTAAATACCTCCAGCAGGAATCTGTTCCCCTGTGTTAAAAATATGGAACTTTAAGGAAAGTGGGTTTTGAAATTCAGTCATGTAGCAAATTTCCATGTCAGTGTAGTGTTTTTCTTTGTGATGAGAGGAAAGGATATTCTTGAAACTTCAGCAGAGAGGGATGAAAGGAGAATGAGGTAAGTGTCCCTTTAAATGTCTCATGAAGGTTGCACGAAAGCAGGATTATATCAGTCTTAGGATGCCAGGGTTTTATTTATAAAAATAAATTCTCCCAGAAAACATCCCAAAGCAGTCTCATGTTGTTGAGTGCAAATGGCTACATTAGCAGTTAGCAGCGGTTGTACATATGATCATCCATCTGCCTTATGACTCTGTATTTGGGGAAGGGACTGTGTGTTAGTTACTGTATGTAAAAGTCTGCTTTTCATGTGTGTAGAGAAAAGGATTGGGGGTCCATGGTGATACAGTGGGATAAAAGCACTCACAGGTGGCCAGATTAAGTCCCTTGCTGTCTCTGGGCAGAACAAGCCAGAGTAAAGATCAGGTGAAAAAATTGATTTAACGGAATTACAGACATGTCCTTGTTCAATTTTTTTCTTAGTCAATCCTAAAATTTTCATTTATAATTAGAACACCTTTCAAATTGGCAAAGGAACTCTTTTCTTTGAGTGGGTCATTCTGTTTGTTTTGGACAAGGTGTTGAAGTATTCTCACCGAAGGGAGTCAAATGCTGCAAAAGGCATCTACATGTGTACAAGCATTAGATCGCAGTGCAGCCTGGAGGTGGGTGGGAGGGACACATGCACTACCACATCTCACTGCAGTTCAATTGCAATTCCTTTTGCTTGCACCTGAGACTGCTTTTTACTTGCCACATGTAAATATTTTCCTTTTGGCAGGCAGTCCAGTGTGAGATGACGCGGATTCAAATCTTAGCGGGACTTTGTGCCACGTCTTTGCATGAAGCTAGAATTTAGAATAGAAAACAACCATTGCAATGGGAAAAATAGAATTACCTCACTTGATAAGGAGGGGTTACTGTGACGAGAACACGGTGTATATTCATTTCTTGCTATTTCTTTGTTTAGGAAGTTTAAGTCTTCCAGTTAGAGAGAAGAGATACAGACATGTAAGACAGATGTGACTTAGATGCAACACATTGTGAGTAGCAAATGACTATTTTGAAAAAGTCTCATATTCTACACTCTGTGAAAAGTCTTCTTTTTAGTGATCTGACAAGCATGCATGGAATTGGGCTTGGAAATATATTCTGATTTCCAGTGGTCACTGAGGGAAAGGAGTTAAATTTACAGCTAATATTATTTCCTGTTAATAATCCAAGCTTCCTATGCTGACAACTGTTTGTTCCAGCAGCCTGGGAGGCCACAAACATGAGCCAGTTTGCTGTATGTGATGGCTCATTTCCACAAAGTTTTTGTATGTCCATTTCTGATTCAGCTTCAGTTCTGCAGTCCTCTTTAGGAGAACATCTGAGCTCAAGCACAAATTTTAGCCGTTGAGCAGTCACTATCAATCAAGATCAACTACGCTTTCTTCCAGATATTTCCCCTTATGCTCTGTGTTTTTTGGAAACACACAGTTTCCGAGGACAGGGTAAATATCTTCTGTTCTCTCTTTCAGCAGTTCCTGTTTGCTCAGTTGTAAACTGACTGCACGGTGGTAGAGAAGAAAAACAGCTCTGTAGAAAGTGTTGCTGCCAGTGGTTATCTTGGCTGCATCCTTCACTGTCTGGCATGGGCCTCTGTCTTAATTTCCCTTAATGGGATGGAGTTTGCCCTCATCTCTTATGCCCAGCATTGCCAGATGGCAAACTTCTTTAGTTGTTTATGAAATCTGCTTCTTGTCTGGTCATATCTGGCTGGATGGCTGGCTCATCCAGGTGTTTGTAGGCTTCTCCATGAAATGGAATTTATCTTGTTTTAGGAAATAAAATAGATAAATTCTCTTTTTTGCAGAAGTACAGGTAACTAGCATGTATTTGTGGCAACCTCATGCAACTCTTTCCATGCAGGAAGATGGTTCCCTGTTGTTTATCATCTTTTATCATCATGTGTGTGGTTTTCTCTTTGAAAAAACAGCAACAACAAAACAAAAAAACCCACAAAAGTTAACTCCAAATGATCTGCTTTTCCTCTGCTCTCTTATTCTTACTTAGTTGCTCCTCCCAACCTGTTGTATCTCTCATGTAAAAATAAAAAAAAAAAACCAAAGAAGAACATTTCATATGATAGAATGAACTTTGCTAAATATAGTGTTAAATTCAGTATAGATACTAAATATACTGATGCTTTCCAGTGAGATTCTATGGATCTCTGGATTTTTTTCCTGACTCTGGCCACAATAAAATATCTGCTACTTGTAACACTGCAGTCCCTCCTCCATCAGATCAATTCAAAATCGATTATATTAAACTAAGGCAAATACGATGCAACAGACAAGCTGCAGATAAAATGTAAAATGAGCAAGATTATCAGCTGTGGCACGTAAATATGACAAATATGTCCACCTCTCCACTCGCTCACCCCCACAACAAAATGTTTGCCTGGAATGGCAAAAGAATAGATGCTCTCCTCCCAGTCTCAAATGCACTGTTTTTATTTTTCATTTACCATCAGTTTGAATTAGTTAAAGCTCTTCTAATTGCAGCTGTGATGCCTCATATCATCATTGATTTCTGTAAAGAAGGTGCTTTGGTTGGTCTGTGCTTCCCATGATCGACCACATTATCACCCAGTCATAAAGGAAAGCAGAGGGATGGAAAGGAGAGGGAGCTGACTTGGGGCCACAGCTTTGCTAACTGACAAAGTTAAAGGAGTCATGGTGTCCCCACAGACACCTAAACAGTGAAATTTGTGCAGATTGGTTTTGCCCTGCCGAGGTAGCTATGAACCTGAAGCGTGTCTCCAGGTGAGCACAGGAATCATTGATTGGTGCCCAGGGCAGCAGTGTGGTTTTAATGAACTGTGAAGCAAGAACTAAACTTGTGGGCTTTCCTTTCTAAGAATGGTAGCTGTTTCGGGATTGATTTCTGCTCTTCTTGCTGATTTCCCAAGCAGCAGCTTTGAAAGTTGTCTCTCCTACATCTCAGAGGGCCTTTTTAAAAGGCTGAGTTTCACACGGTACAGAACAGAAAGAAAAAAAGAAGCCAATGCAAAACCAGTCCAAATGCAAGACAGTTGTATTCTGCTTAGCACTAATTTGGCTAAAAAAATAGTAATAGTGGTAATTTCAAATTAATTTATGTGCATACTCATCTATTTTGGTTGGAATCTATTTTGTGCCAACGCTTCTGGTAAGAAATCAGAACTTGCGTCTTTCTGGAAAAAAAACATGTCCAAAATGAATTTATTTAAATGCTCAGAAGCACAATTGTAACAGCCTTTCTGCATTATTTGCCCTTAATGAGAACAAACTGTCATTGCAATTGTTTCCAGGCAACTACCAAGGAATGCTTAACCTTACACAGGGGTCTCGCAAACCACACATTATGCCAGGTAAAGCATGTCTTTGAAATGAAACTAGCTCAAGAGATCACATAGAAACTGTTTAGTTAATCTTATTTTTAATTAGTTCTTTTCCTTATTTTCAGAGCTATTATTTTCCTGTCAAAAACTTGCTTTTGTTAACTATTAAAATAAAATAAAACATATTTTTCACATTCTACTTTAATATTTAACAAGTCAAGAAGTACTCTAGGCTACAGTGGTTACTGTGGGATCATTTGAAAAGATTTTGACAGTTTGAATGTGTTCCCTCTTGATGAAAATGGGAAGAGCCACTAAGCAAAATAAGATGGGCAGTTTTAGAGGCTTCCACGGAGACTGGAGACTCATTATGCATCATGCATCCTGCAAATACCCATCTCTCTTAACAGAGTACAGCCTGAATAAATAAGAAATTGATGGAGAAATGAGGGTGCAGTAATGAGTGGCACAACTTGCAACAGGGGACTCTCAACCCAAGTCCCAAACAGCATCTCATGAGCTGAGGGAAGTGTCAAAAATTAATCCAGTCTGGAAGTGACTGAAATTACTTTTCATTTATTAAATGACAATACATATAGATGATATTGACTGTTACTGTGCTTTATGTTTGGCAGCATCTTAAATCAATTTTTTTGGTTATATTAGAATTTGATCATCAACATATTTTCTACCCATGCTTCTAAATGGTGCATGATGACTAAATTGGCAAATATCTGGAACCTTTTTTGGCAATTTACTGAAGTTTACATTTTTTCATCCTAGCACTGTTCACTTTGAAAGGTCTTACTACTCGGTGCAAAGAACAGATAAACCTGTTTTTTACAACCACAGTCTGAGGATGGGTCACCCATCTCTGCTCAGGGTGCTTTGAGCCTTCACTGGGAAGTCAGGGTAGAGGAACACTGGCTTTCACAAGTGCCAGGATCACTTCACTGGGCCAAGGAGGTACTGTTTCTCTCAGTGGGTTCTTGGTATAAAAACAGAGTACAAAGGAATGGGGAAGCTTTGTGGAGTGTTGCCACAGCATCCCTGATTATGGCAGTGGGTCCCAAAGTAAAAAATCCAGTGAAACACCTTGCGTTCTTCCATTCAGTAAGGCTGAACATTCCTCTTAATTTTTGTGTTGGTAGTGGGAAGGTGGATAGCTTTCTCATGCAGGGTGGCACCCTTTCTGTCTGCTGCGGATCGTCTGGTCTCCAAATCTCTGTCCGAAGTCAGCTGTCATGCCATTGTAGCTTGGACTAACACCTATTTATAGGATATCACCACTGGGCTTGTAATTTTTTTCCCCATATGAGGGCTGGCAAGGCAGGCAGGGTAACTGGTATTTAATATTCCACACTAGAAATCACCAACAGCACTAGTAAAAGCTCCAGTATGTTTTCTTACCCAGTTCCCTCAGCCTTCAGGAGATGCAGAGGAAAAGTGGATAAAAGTTCACAAGAAGATATTCTTGTTGATGGTCATGAATAAGTTATAATAATTGGCATGCTTTTATAACAAGAGAAAATTTTCTAGTGGCAACAAATTCACCAAAACCTGAAGCCAGAGCAGTGCTGCTCTCTTGACCTCTGCAGACACAGGTTTGTTGTCTTATCTGTGTCAATATATAGATGTGATTTCTTTTAACTTCTACCAAAAGAAATTCATGTAAGGCCTGCACAGCGTGTCCTAAATGGAGAGATTTGTCACTTTTTTGACGATAATTCACATAGACTCCAAAACAAATGTACTTCTGAGCAGTGACTCCGTGAACAATAAAGCAAACACTCTCGACTACCTACCAGCCCATCCATCTTTTTAAATCATGTCATGGCTTCAGATTGTTCACTAAGCTTTATTGTTTCATAGAGAAGGAAATAATTTGTGGTGAAATACACCGAGCCATTGAACTTTGCAATTGTTTATTACTTGGTCTTGATTTCTTGCACACTGCTGCTTCATCATTTACTTATCATTTGTTTTGGATGACATGGTTTGTCCTCTCTTCAAAAATATCTGGATTGCATAGGTAAATTTGTAAACTGAGCTACTTAGCCTTTCTGCTTGTAATAGCATCTGCTTACTCATTGTAAAATCTGCAATAGTGCTGTGGATGGGACTTTGTTGTAGGCTAGATGTGAATTCTTTCTTTTATCAAGAGAAACAGGTGTATGCAGCCTGATGTGAAGCTTGCTGGCTTTTTTTTGAACTGGAAGGCTGATGAACAGACTTTTTAGAAAGCAAGAAGGTATGTACAACATAGATGGATAAAAAGTGGTTGACATGGCAAGTAGCAAGGCTCTGTGCCATAAGTAACATCTCAGGGTATAAGAACTGTTGAGATACGGGTCATTTTTGTGGCATGAGAGAAAGAGAGGTGACTGCATCTGAGCTCAATCTGCTGTTGTTTCTCCTGTGCTGTTATTGCTGTTATAAATGGGTGCCCTAATTAGAACTAAGGGAATTTATGGGCAGATATGAAAATATGGTTACTATAGTTACCAGGTGCTCCAGCTCAGTCAGGAAATGTGGCTAATATAATGATAGCCCAAGGGTAAACACATGAGGTAAATGATGAACAAGCCCCCCTGCTTCAGGAGAAAATATTTTTCTTCACACTTTTTCAGGTGGCTTATTTGCCAAAGTAACATCTATCACTGCAATTCCTTTTCTGTCCTTCCCTTTCTTTCAACAGACTGGTTTTGGTGAGACTGTAAGGAGCTCTGGGGCAAAGAAAGTGCAGAAATGAAGTAGCATTTAGAGGAAGGATAAAGATCTATTTCCCTATCTTTCAAAGCTCTCCGCTAAAATCCTTTCCCACTCTTCTGTACATAGGCTAGACAGCAAGGTGAACTATGTATATTTTCACAAATTCAGAAAGAAAACTTTCCTTGAGTTTGTATTTTTTTGCTTCTGACCCTAATTCCAGCAGCAACCCTATTTGTCCATGACAGCCCTGTGGACAGAGAAAGGGGAGAATGGGTAAAGACCGCACTGGTTCTATCCTTGCATCCCTTGGCTGAGATATGGGGGACATCTCAGTGCCTATCTGCTTTAGCCCAACTGCTAAAATGAGCTGCCAGGTGTGGGAGGATTCAGTGAGAAAAATGGCATTTCAGAGGGATCAAGCCCCATAGTTTTTGCTGAAGTGGGATCTTGCTTAGTGCTGCCTACAGGCAGGATCTGCCTAAGTTATTTCATTTGTTACAGGGAAAGGAAGAATTGTGAAGTGAGATTAATTCCTACTGCAATTTCTCTGAAGTCAATGAGATGCCACTACTGATTGCTTTGACACAGATTTTTCACTTCTGAGTAATTGCCTGACCTTTTAGAGAAAGAAATCAGAACAGCTGCTGCTAAGGGAGCTGATCCCCACCACTTTAAACAGTGTTGACCATTAGTTGCTCTCTGCTTTTGGAGGAGGCATGCAAGAGGAGAATGAAGCCTGAAGCATCTATATCCTGCTCAACCAGAGATAAACTGCAACTGTACTTAGCAGTATCCAGCATGTTGTCTGCTGTTACTTGTTGACAGAGACCACAAAATTATTGCTCTGTCATTCATATTTCTCTGTGTGACTGTAGGGCCAGACTCCAGTGATGTACACAAAAGCAGAGCCACAGCTGCAGCAATGAGCTCAGTGTAAGCACTGTCACTGGCCACACAAGTTCCAGCTCCTCTCTAGGCATCACTGCAGGCTGATGAACACACATTCTGAAATCGGAGAGCATTGCTTATCCAGTTCACTCGCAGATACCTTGCTTCAGATGCCTAAATCAGACGCCATAACCTCAGTCTCGAGCCTTGGAGAGAGAGAGGAGCTCTGTCTCTCCCTTAGCAAAAATGCAAGAAGGCTTTGAATTCAATTGCCTCAGCTAGGGTCTTAGTCACAGTCATTGCTGTCTGGATGAACTTGACCATCCTGAATGGTTTAAATTACTTTGGATGATAGATTTTCTCCATTAGCAAGAAGGTGATACACCTTCTTGTGGCTCTGCCACAAGCCCTCCCACAGGAGAGTTAGGTATGCTGAGATGCAATGTCTGGGCTTCAACATTAGTGTTGCTTAATAAAATAAAGCAAAGTGCACATGAAAAGGCATCCAATTAGGAAATGTCTCATTGCTGCAAAGATTTTCCTTTCTACCCAGAGCTTTTTGGGGTGACGTCCAATGCCAAATGTAGTTGAATCAAATTCTCAGTGGAAGTAACCAGGCAGAAACTACACATGGATCTGTGCATGCACATGAGTTTCTGCTTTGCTGCAGGGTTCAGGCATCACTGTGGCTGCACAGGGCTTATCTGCTACAACCTGCCCTCCTGTGCAGAGGAGGATACTGAGCTCATCCTCTTGGAAGATGGTCCTTCATTGAATGTCCTGGGGTATGAGTAGAAGTCTCATAGCCTCTTCTTATAGCCTAGCTGCTGTTCCCTGTCATCTGATGTTTGCAGTGAGACAGGTTTCCCAGTGTAGCTTATCTTTCTTGCAGTGGGCTTTCTGTAGCCTTACCCAAATGGAAAAAATAGAAAATATCTAGAAAAGAAAACTTTCAAAATTACCAGGAAAGGAGAGAGGGAGCAAACAGGCTACATATGCACTAGTGATGAGAATAAGGTTGCTTATCCTTTTCTTATGATACAAAAGATACCAGTGAAATTTAAAAGGCTCAAAGATGCCTGCTGTTTTAGTATTACTTAGACTACTGCTCTGACCTAGCTCTTTGACTTTAGAAGATGAAGAAAGCTTCAGTGTCCTGGGAGTTTGGGTTTGTCAGCATGGCATTACTGGGCTGGGCAGTCAGAGCCTGCATGGGACACAAAGGAACAGAGACGATTAAATCAGGTATTCCCCTGGTCACTGAAAGTGTTCCAAGCAGTAGGCAAAACATACTTTAGTACTTCAGCTGACCTTCAGGATTTGTCTTCTCTGGACCGGTTTTTTTGTTTGATCTCTGTATGGCTTAAAGAACAGTGGGAGAATCCCATCCTATCTGCTTCTCTGTCTGTCTCTTCTGTGTACCTCTCACGTGCTATATTAGTCAAGCACTTCATATATTATATGTACGCTTCATGGATTATATTTTAAAATGTTCTGTTTTCTCCCACATCCAGAGTAAAGGAAATGCGAGTCTACTTATTTATGTTGGGTTTCAATTCTACAATATATTAACATTGACTCTTTTAAACTTAGGATCTTGAATGTAAATGAGTTCAGCAGCATTGATACGTGTATTTTTGCAGGAGGGTTCGTGAGGGGAAAAAATCTTTAGAAATGTTCAAATAGAAAAATCGTGTTTGGCCACAGGAATCCTCAGTGATCTGTGCTGTTGTGACAGAGCTGGAAAAATTCCACCTTCTTCATGTCATTAAGAGCAAGGGCAACTGCTGTGTGCTGAATCTCTCTAAAAAAAAAAAAAAAAGAAGTAAATCTGAGTGCTTCAGACCTGCCTTTCTTTGTAAAGGTGATTACGTAGACTTCCTTCCTCCATAAATTAATACTTTTAGAAATACTCTGCTCACAATGCTGGTTTTCTTTTTCTGCAAGAATACAGCACACAGCCTTTGCCTGGTGATAAGCTTCTCCCTGATTGCCTAGGCTAGTTCCACTCTTTGAATTTTGGATTGAGCAGGTGGCTTAAGCCAAGTTTTTATGCTTTGGCGTTTTACCGAGCCACAGCTGCCAGACTGGGTGAGCTGTGAAAACACTCTTCTGTAGAGCTTGGCTATTTATCTTAGCCACATCTTTAATGCCAAAACAGTCCAGGAGCATCTAGCCCTCCTGTGGTCTATCAGCCTTGAAATAGGGCCATGGCTCAGAATGAAGAGCCAACAGAAGCAATTTTCTTCAGCACAGTTTCTATACATTTGCTCTTGCAGAAGCTTTTTGGAAGAGCAGTTTATGTGGCGGCCTGAACAGCAGCCTATCTGTCTCTTTTTCCCTTTGGAAGACAAAATCCAAGAACACTTCTGTCTTTCAGGACCCAGAAAATATTCTTTTTCTCTGATAGCTGAACTGGTATTATAATACTGTGGACAAGGTTTACTAGTAGAAGTCAGTAAGACAGATTAGCAGCCTGCCAAATTGTCTGGGTTACCATGGAGTACAGGCTGACAAGCATGATCACTGAGGTTGGATAAGTACATACCTCATTTTCACACTTCATGTTAGCACCAGGATAAACAAGACTAATTTTGAAAAACAATAAAGCCGGGAAATGATTTCTCACCTCAAAAAATGTTCGATATGTCAACACTTTGTCACCTGACCTCTGCTGGAGATAAGAACACAGCAAAGTCCTCCCTTACATCTCCTAACATCTGCTTTTTCTCATGTTTTTTGGGCCAAATGGATTCTTCAGCTAGAAAGTGGAGTTGTTATGAGTGGTGTTTACAAAATCTACCCAGTTCATGCTGTAGATGTACTTAAAGATCAGTGATTCTGAAAACCACTGTAAGTCTGGGATATGGTTGTTTATACACACTGAGTGACCTTGACATGGCCAAGAGCTGTGCAGGGCTCCTGGAGTCATGGTAAGGACCTTGTGCAATGCATAAGCTGTTGTGAGATTAAAGAGTGATCATCCCCCTTGCATTCTGAAAATTTCTTGAAGAAATGAGCTGAGGCACCCTCAACTATCCTTTTCTGCAGTCTGCCTCCTTGAATATATAATCATAGAATTATTTTGCCAATTTTAACCAAATTTAACTCAAGAGTGCCCAGAAGTAATTAAGTTCCTAGGAGAAAGGCAGTCAGATGTCAAGAGAGTGAGATCCAGTGTTGATCCCACCAAAATGACACCCCTGATTGCAGTGAAGCAACATTGTACTGCAGCATTGTGACAGTAAGAAAACATTTTATTAGACATCAATGAATCCAGCCAACAGGGTGGAACTATGAAGGAGTGCAAATTTTCAATGACATTACATCTCACTGAATAATGACTTCCTTTCAGAAGGGATTATAAAAATACAAGAAAAAACATCTTAAAATAATATTATATACCACCTATGACAATGTAATAACTATGAAGTAATACATTCAAGTGAACTATGAAATCAGGCATTCACTTAGGGGTGCATCATAGAATGTCTTCTGAATGAGGCTTTCTTTAAAAAAAAAAAAAGGTTAAATGCTTGAGAGGTTTGTGGGAACATCCTCAGCATGCATGTCATTCTACTTAATTCATGTTCCTGAGGAATACCTGTAGTGTTAGTAAAGGCTGGAGAGTAAACAAATTGAGAACAGCCCTGCCGAGAAGGACTTGAGGGTGCTGGTGGATGAGAGGCTGGACATGACCCAGCAATGTGCACTTGCAGCCCAGAAAGCCAGTTGTGTCCTGGACTGCACCAAAAAGCAGCGTGGCCAGCAGAGTGAGGGAGGGGATTCTGCTTCTCTTGTGAGACCCTGCCTAGAGTATTTCATCCAGCTCTGAAGTCCTCAGTACAGGAAGGACATCGACCTGTTGGAGTGGGTCCAGAGGAGGCACACAAAGATGATCAAAGAGCTGGAGCACCTCTCCTACACAGGCAGGCTGAGAGAGATGGGACTGTTCAGGCTGGAGAAGAGAAGGCTCTGGGGAGACCTTACAGCGACCTTTCAGTACCTAAAAGGGACTTTAAGAAAGACAGGGACAAACTTTTTAGGAGGGTATATAGTAATAGGACAAAGGGTAATAATTATACACTAAAAGAGGGTAAATTGAGAGTAGATATAAGGACGATATTTCTTATGATGGGTGTGGTGAAAACCACTGGCACAGGTTGTCCAGAGATGTGGTAGGTGCCCCATCCCTGAAAAAATTCAAGGTCAGATTTGGACAGGGCTCTGAGCAACCTGGTTTATTTGAAGATAACCCTCCTCATTGCAGGGGAGTTGGACAAGGTGGCTTTTAAAGGTCACTTCCAACCCAAATTATTTCACAATTCTCTGATAATAGTATGCTATTTGCCAGTGGAGCAAATAGCTCTGCCCTTGTCCACTGATGGAGTCACTCCGTCACAGAAGGATACTGGGTTGGTCAGACAGGACTTGCCCTTGGTGAAGCCATGATGGCTGTCTCAAATCACCTCCCTGTCCTCCACGTGTCTTAGCATAGCTTCTAGGAGCTTCCCAGGCACAGAGGTGAGGCTGACAGGTCAGTAGTTCCCAGGACCCTCCTTTCCACACTTTTTAAAGATGGGTACAATGTTTCCCTTTTTCCAGTCATCTGGGACTTGATCTGACTGTCATGACTTTTCAAATATCACGGAAAGTGTCTTGGTAACTACATCATCCAATTCCCTTAGAACTCTGGGATGCATCTCAGAGGGTCCCATAGACTTATGTACATTCAGCTTCCTCAGGAGGTCATGAACCTGAATTTTATTTACAGTGGGAATGGAGGTTAAACATATCAAAATATCTGACTTAGTTTTCACTAAGATTACTGTCTGCTTAGAGTCCTCTGTAAGCAGTAGCCAGTGGTGTCTATAACAGGTTGTGCAGTTACTCCTTTGGAGCACAAACTAGCAAACCTTCCCCTGTGTGTGCAAATCAGATTAAAATGCAGCAATATAGAGGCATCTAGAACACAATACCAGATAAAACATTGGCATCTCTGTAAAATGTTTTCCACCTCTTTGGAAATGGAGGAATTCAGAAAAGATTGGTAGCTACCATCTATGGGGATTAATTTTTCAGTTACAGTTGTGTTTTGCGGTGGCTTTATGTATGTGTTACAAGGGTAGGATGGTATAGGATGGTGATCCTTAAAGAATGGGATAGCATTTCAAGGTTTAAAGTTGGAGAAAGTAAATGGTGGATGGCATGTGAGGAAGTGAGCGCTGTCAGAGCTCCCATCAGCCCTGGGCAACATCTGCGCTAGTAGATTAAACAGTAGCAGAGAGCAGGTTTTGGTTCTCGGGCCAGCTGGCAGGACTTGACCTTGTCCATACTGTTAAACTTCTTCAGCTAAGCTGCATGCCCACATGGAAGCTGCCTGTTAGACATAGTTCCTGGGTTGTGCTAATGGCAGAATTTGGGAAATGCTTTGTTGGCAGAGGCAGCAGCATGCTGGAACCGATCAGCAGATGTAGCATAACCGACTGTCAGGCTCCTGTGTGCAGGAGTGGTTTCTGGCACGGTGTGTTTGACTTGTCTAGCTTCAGCCCTTCGGTCAACCCCAGATTCTTGTATTTACAGTCTGTTATTTCAGAGGTCAGAATTATCATATGTGCAGAAATTTGGTGAGATGCGAGAAGCACTTAGTGTTTGAAAGTGCCTTAAGCTCATCCCCGACTTTCTGAACCTGACTTAGGCAAATGTTCATTAGCCTTATTAATGACACGAGATGCCGATGGAGCCAGGAAGTTGTTTTGCAATAGTGATAACTCCTGTTCTGTGAGTCAGACTTGTGTCATTAAGCTGTGACCCTTTGGAGATGGCAGCTCCTCTGCCGTTGGGAGATGGCAAGCGCTTACAGGTAGTGTGAAACAGCATCATCAAGCAGACAGTTTCTGTTTGCCCCAGTCAAACAGTTGTCTTTCAAGACATGTCCTAGATTTTAACCTATTGAACAAGAGCACAAGAAATCAAATGGAAAACACATGGTTCACTGCTCTCAGTTTTGATAGCATCAGGAAGGTCAATCAAAGATTAATGGGTGTAACTGTTTTCTAAGCCTATCTTTAATGCTTTTAGCTTGGTTTCCAATGGAAATAGAGTGTATGCAGTAATCCTCTTCTGGATTTTTTCCTTACCAGTAATTCTTAATCTGAACAAATCTGACAAGTATGTCAATTCTTACAAGTTTTGTCTATCCAAGTATAGGAGAGAGTCTCTGTCAGTGAGGAAAGATGGTCTTTAAGCTCAGTGAAAGACAAGAAGAGATTGCACAAGGAAGAGCAATTCTATAAACACCACAGCGGAAGGAAGAGATGCATGCTGAGCTTTCTCTCTCAGCTGAGACCTGTAATAACGTAGGTCTCAAAAACTGCCTTTTAGTTATTCTTCATCACATCTTTTTTTTCGGAGGAAACTTTGCAAATGGGACAAGGTTAATAAAAGCTGCTTGGGAAGGTGAGGGCTGGTGTTTGCAACTCTGCCTTTGTAGATAAGAGTGGTACTTGCTTGAAAAGGAGTATGGCACCATCAGGTTTTGCTATCTGGAGGGAACACTGCTCAACACAGCAAGGGGCAAAGAGATCCAGTTGCTTAATTCTGCAAAAGGCCATGTGCTCAGAAAACTGTGCATGCTGCAACTTGTTCTTAGTGGTAACAGACAAGAACAAAGAGGCGTGTTTTGCCCTGAATTGGATATATTAATACACAATGTTTTGAATGTGCCTTGTAATTTCTGTGACTTTCTGTGTTTAATTTAGAATAACAGCCTAAATGCAAGGCCATGGTAACAGAGCTGCATGCAAAACCTCAGATAGGTTTCAGGAAGGGAGAGGGCAGTAGTCAGAGGTGTGGTTTCATGGTATGCATTTTTTTCTAAATTTTCTCTTTCTTTCCATGTATGTCTCAGCTTTTTCAGTGCCTCCCAACCTTCTTCCGTTTCTTCTTTTTTCTGCAGATCCCTTTGCAGCTCACTTTGTATTTTTTCTCCCTTCTCTTCCTCCCCCCATCCCCCCATATTTTATTATCTTTGTCTCTGCTGATACTGCCTGAATTCAAGCATCATGACCCCGGTGGACAGCAGACATCCTTTGGTACTGAAGAGACCCTTCATTTGATGGCAACTACAGACGACGCTTGAGTATCTATATTCTAACTAAAAGAATGCTGCATCTTTCCCTGATCATGGCCTGACTTTTCTGCAGCCCTGAGGCAGGTGGAGGATTGGGTGTCATTAGGAGCAGTTGTCATTAACTGGAAATAACAGAACTGAACTCTGGAGTAGCACTATAGCTACCCAGTGCCATTTGATACATGCATGTGTATTTGCAGTGCTGAACCCAGGAATGCTAATGGGTGCTCACATCACAGAGAGGCAATGAAAATGAGCACTTGCTCTCAGCTATTTCAGTTTGCTATTATTTTGGACCATTGACTGTGAATGAAGTTCAAGCCAAATTGAACACCAATCACCTAGAACTGCATGTGAAAGGCCTCAGATAAATTAGCAGTACAGCCACTAACCTCTCACAGCCTAAGTGAGCCATCATTGCATATCTGCCCCTAAATGTCAGTACTGCTCCTCCTGCCTCCATGTTGCTGTACATTTGAGAGCACATAGCCTTGCCAATGCTGGATTCCCACCGTATGCTCAAACTCTGGCTGTATGGATTGCCTTCCTGTATGGCATTTTGTAAGCAAGCCAAGCAACTGCTGAAAACTAACAGGACTTTTGACAGTGGGGCTGATGTTTGTTCTGTCTCCAGTGGCAGGCAGGTACTGATGCGGAGCTCTTTTGCATTGTCCTTCAGGTGACCTTTCTTCTTCACAAGGGAGAAAGGCTTGTTCCACTGGGTACACATCAGCAATTGCTGGAGGGCTCTGAAATTGCAGGCATCAGCCACAAGTATTCCACTTCAACCCATTTTTCTGGTAGGGTGGAGAGGGGCTGGGGGGGTTCGGCACAGAGTAAAAAGAAATGCAGGAGCTTGTATGGGAAGTCTTAGAGAACTGCTTGGCTTCTCTTCCAGACCCGGGAGCTGCGTGGCTTTGTGTGTCTGTCAGTATTCAGGAGCGGGAAAGAGCCGCTTCTCACTAATTGTCCCTCTAATTTTCTTTAATTGAGGAAATGGCTCTTTTTGTGGACATTTCTCTCTGATGGGCAGGTTAATGCTAGGAAAGGCTGCTTTGGGCATCCAGTGCAGTGCTTGAATGAATGGGAGAAAAAGTGCCTCTGGCTGCATGGCGTTTATTCATTGCCTCCTCCTTGAGAGGGAGGTTAGTGTATCACAGCATGATTAAGGGCAAGAGAATCTTACCCTAAATCAGAGAAAGCTTGGGAAGAAATTAAAATTTACTTCCTCAGGCCACATATTTTTTTTCGTACTGCTGTCTTTCCTCCATCACAGAGTTCTAACATTGTTGGCACGTACAATCTAATGGGTACACCAGGGCCAGCAGTGTGATGGATTTCAATGTCACAGAGAGAGTACTAAGTGAAGTACATAGGGGAAAAAAAAGAGAAAAGATCCTTGGATTTCATTGCACAAATAAATGTCAGAATGAAACAGGTCTGGCATGACTTCAGCTCCCTGCTACCCAAAGTCAATCACACTGAAATGCTCATATAAGCAAGAAATACTGTACTGCTCTGGTGTGGGTGAAATATAGGGTCTAGAACAAACCTTTTTGACCACTTAAATGCTGCTTAAAACTTAAGAATAGACGTAGCAGTACTTCACTGGAGTCTGGGACTTTTCACTCAAGTTTTTGGCAAGGGTTAACTGCAGTTTATCAAACCTGGGTTGGAGGGCTGGGTGTGATGCCGTGCTGTGGGACCCCAACTGAAGCTTTCTTAACCCCCTTTAAGTCCTGTGAATTGCACACAAGGTGTGTGTGTCTTACTCTGTGCCAGTTTTTTAGCCTATGCTTTTTGTGCAACACAGGTCCAAGTTTCCCACAGCAAGCCTATGTGTCCCAGCTCTTACAGCTACCCCACTGGAGAAAAAGCAGGAGCGTATTGCTCAAAGGAAAGGCAAAGATGGCTGGTCACCTCTGTGTGTTGCTGTCTGAGGTGGAGGTAAGGATGTGGTCATAGAATTTAGCAATGTGTAGCAAATTCAGATCATATATATGATATGATATATATATAGGTACACCTCCAGATGGGCTGCTTGCAGTGGTGCTGTGTAACAGAAGCTAAGGTCAGCTCCACTCAGTAAAGACTTAGCCTGAACTTACTTAGCTCAGGAGACCAGCTATTGCTGTTTTATGGCTTTTACTGGAAAACCAGTAAGTAGAAAAAAGCTGGGTTTGCTTTGTTTCACTCCTTTTCCCCAACACTTTCCACAGGTAGGCTCTTTTCTCAGTTGGAGCACAACACTACCTCTTTCAGGTAAAAGAAAAAGAGTAAAGATTTAGAAGCATGAAAAGTCTTTCTTTGCAGAATAAATAACCTTTAAGACCCACCAAAATTTTTTTGAGATTTTAATCATAGAAACATAGAATATTTAAGTTGGAAGGGACCCACTAGGATCATCAAAGTCCAACTCCTGGCCCTGCACAGGACAGCCCCAAGAGTTACACTGTGTTCCTGAGAGCATTATCCAAGTGCTTCTTGAACTATGTCAGCCTTGGCATTGTGACCACTTCACCGTGGAGCCTGTTCCAGTGCCCAACCACCCTCTGGGTGAAGAACCTTTTCCTGATATCCAACCTAAACCACCCCTGACACAACTTCAGGTCATTCCCCTGGGTCCTGTCACTTGGTCACCACAGAGAAATGATCACTGTCTGCCCCTCCTCTTCCCCTTCGAGGAAGTTATAACTGCGATGAGGTTTCCCCTCAGTCTCCTCTTCTCCAGGATGAACAGACCAAGCTCCCTCAGCCGCTCCTCATATGGCTTCCCCTCAAGGCTACCATCTTGGTTTCCCTCCTTTGGACGCTCTCCAGTAGCTTGATATCTTTCCTGTATTGCAGTGTCTCAAACTGCCACAATATTCAAGGTGAGGCCGCACCAGTGCAGGGCAGAGCAGGACAATCCCCTCCCTGCACTGGCTGGCGATGCTTTGCCTGATGCCCCCCAGCACAGGGTTGGCCCTCCTGGCTGCCAGAGCACTGCTGACTCACATTCAACTTGCCATTGACCAGGACTCCAAGGTCCCTTTCCATGGCACTGCTTTCCAGCATCTCATTCCCCAGTCTGTACATAGATCCAGAGTTGTCCCATCCCAGGTGCAGAATCTGGCACTTGCCCTTGTTATTGATTGTCCAGCTTTCTAATTAATCTAGATCTGTCTGCAGGGCCTCTCTGACTTTTAGTTAAAATATTGCTTGTTACAGCACAATTCTTTGTGATTGTAAAGTCTTTCCAGAACCTGCAGTTGTTGGAGGGCAGGTATCAAGCAAAATGCACAAAGCAGCAAAATATTCATTAAGAATCCTGGCAAGAATACACTTGTGGCCAGGTCTAGGTAACAAAGATATTTTTTTCCTTCATTAGTTCCTCCATTTCTGCAGGCATTACAAGGTGGCTTAGTACATCCACTGTTGTCTGGAAATAGTCTAATCTTTATTTGCCAAAATGATAGTTTAAAACTAGAAACAAGCCTAAGAGGCATCCTGTCAGTTGGACAAATAATCATAACAGTTTCCATGTCTCCTGCAAGGTTTTTCTTATTTAAAAAATAATAATAAAAAAGCCGAAAGCAAGCATTGAATTTTTGTGTAACCCAGTGAGTGCTCAGACAATAAAATTGCTTTATATGTGTCCCTCTCTTACCCGTATCTTTCTTCAAAGTATCAAAAGAACAAGGCAATAAAAACAAATACTTTATAGAGTGGTAACCTCTGAACTGTACTGTTTTAACTGAGGACCATATAGTGTAACACAGCGTGATGCTGCTCTTTCTTTCACTGGTCCAGGCTGAAATGTAAGGTGGGGGTCGTGTCCTGAATGCAGCTTTTGAACTGCTACTCGAAAATTTTGTGTAGTTAATGTGGTACAGGTGTCTGGAGTTACTTGTATGGTGATGCCCTTAGGAGCTGTTTCAATTAGAATACTACAGTATAAAATCAAATCATTAACCATTTGGGATGGAAATCTCAGCTCCTAAATAGTTCATTAGTACAAAACCTTAATGTAGAACAAAACTGTATGAATAACATGGGGGTGGCATTATGTTTACAGGACAAAAAAAAGGGAAAAAAGATAATTATAACCTCTGATTGTTCTTATTGAAAGAAAAGACAATCCAGGGTGTTAAAAGAACTTTATTTTACATAAATCACTGAAATTTTGAGTTTTAAACATAGTATTTGCCTTGAAATTGAAATTCTGTTTACAGCAATAAAAAGGATTGAGTGGAAAATAACCTCCTGACTCTTCAAATATATCTGAAAAACTGGGTGCTCACTCTCTCCTCTTTTCCTCCCTCTGACTCCAGTTTCAGTCAGCACCATCGTGAGTTTGCCATGTTGGCTGTATGGGGCATCTGAGAGGGCCTGCACTTCCAGGAAAAGCATGGCATCTCTCAGATGGCATCCGTTCAAAACTGCTTGTGATCACCTGGTCATACTTTACCAGTAATTGTCTTCTCAGTTTCTTAAACTGTACACTTCTTGTTCTTTCCTTAGGAAGATAATGGATATCCATTGTACACACTGTATAGGGATATAGCAATAGCTTCCCATGAGGTCATGAAATCCTTCATTAAAAGTGTTTGCCCTCAAGTCATTTGATGTGTTTTGCTGGGATTGTTCTTCACTGTCTGGGTGAGTTTCTGTAACATCATTGCTGTTGAATCCCTGAATGCCTCAAACATGGTGCTCTAGGACATGAGAGTGAGGGGATATTTCATGCTCTTCTGGAAGCTGTTTTGATGTAAAAAGGCATGTGCCAGATCTACCCATCTCCCCTATTTTATAATCCTGTGTATAGGAAAAGAGGTTGTGGGTAGTACAACTTCAGAAAAATATATGTTCTTCAGTAGTTCATCCCATCAACATTGGGCAAGAGTAAGACAGGACATTTCCATGGACTTGCTAACAAATGACCTTCAGGGGAGAAATATGTTATGCCTGTGTTTCTGTTCTTCACAGAAACTTTAAGGCTTGGTTGTTGTGGGGGGTTTCTTTTGGTGTTGGTTTTTTGTGGGGGGGGGGTGTGGTGGTTTGGTTTTGGTTTTTTGTTTGGTTTTGTTTTGGTTTTGGGGGGTTGTGTGTTTTTGTTTTGTTTGGGGTTTTGTTTGTTTTTGTTTAGTTGGTTTTTAATCAGAATTTGGATAGAAAGTACTCTGGCATAAACATCAAGCTGGAAGGAGTTTTTAGGGTGATCCCTTATGTTTCTTGTAATTCCAGCAGAATTTTTTAGCATAGGTGTCAACTGCCTCTGGGGCGAAAAGCACAATGTTAGGATGTGACAGTACGTAGTTTGCAGCTGATCTTAGGTCTCTCCTTCTCTGATAATGATAGTCAGTGACCTTTCCCACATCTTTGGTTTCATTAGATGATTCTCAGTGGCCTAGGACGCAGGCTTAAAACCAGTAATTCTCTAGAAATAGAGAGGTTCTATCTGTCACCCAGATGCAGCTCTAGCAGTAGCTTCTTTGCAATTGTTTTGTTGACAAGATGGCATCTTCATGTGAGAACAACCACCTGGAAACTTTCCAGAATGGTAGTGCAGGAAGGAATCAAATTTGCAGTTGGTACTTAGGGATAAATGTCAGTACAGCAACCTTTGTTTCACTGATAGCAAATGAAAGGTAAATATTGTGAATGATGGGTTTATTTGAAGGGCTGAAATGAAGCTTTGCTCTGATTCTCCAACATGCCCTAATTTCCAGGCAGAAGAAACCTTTGCCCACCCTGAGTGGTGCACCAAGAGCAACTTAGGAGACTGCAAATAAAGTGATCCTCAGAAGTGTGCTTTTGTCACTCATAGGTCCATTCCACAAAGAGGAACAGTACTCAGAAGGTGCTGCTGTTTGATGGGCTGGCTTGTCTATGAGCATCTTATTACTGCCATTGCTGGATCCAGTGCTGATCTGTTATAGTCTTGCAAAGTTCTTCCAGCAGCACCAGACTAGTGTGAGCGGCTTTTAAAGGAGATGTGATAGAGCAATAGCGTCTTTGTTTGGCATGTGTCTGTGGAACAGCTTGCATCCACAACCAGACCATTTCATTTACTTGCTTTCAGTCCATGTTCTCATCTCTTTAAAATGGGTACTATAATGCTGTCTCATTATGCACAGACTTTATGGGTGAGGTTCAGTAATCATTATGAAAAGGTCAGATGCTTCTGTGAAGGGCACCTATAAATGAGTCTATAAATAAATAGTCTGGAAGCCTTTAGGAGAGGCTAACAACTTATTTATCTTTTATCCTGCTGTTTTCAGGGAATGTATAAAAGCAGTAGCATTCTGCTAATTAGTTTAATGCTCAAATTTTGGTTTGGGGGCACTGAGACACTGCTGGGTGTAGCAATCGGCTTGATAGGAGACCTGACCAGCGCCTAGCTCATACTAATACAGAGTGTGGCTCCGTGAGATCTGTGCTAAGCCTCACTGGAGACTACGTTTCTTAATTGGGAAATGGTTGTGTTTTATTGAGGCGATACTGACTGCAAAATATATCATTGGCAACTGTGTGGCACTGCTTTTTTCCACTTGGCTTGGAGAAGAAAAGTGACTGTCGGTAGTGCTTTTTATTGACTAATCTGAGTGCTGCTGGTTGTTTGGGTAATGTTCAATAGTGTCAAGTCTGGACTTGAAGCTGTCTAGCATGAGGCTGGTTTCATTCCACACTCTAGTGATGTTTAAGACAGGTAGTAAGAACCACCTCGTTTGCTTTGAGGTCATTATACTTTTTATAAGAGGACACTCCTGATCTGCCTGTATACCAGTGGGATGGATACTTTTGTTTGCCAGCTGCCTGTGCTGCTACAGAAAGGTCTGTGGCAGAGCACAAAGACAGTCTCAGTTCTGAGGGGTGGCAAGAGATGGGTGAAGTGAGGGCGACTGAGGGGATGAGCCTCTTTGAAAGGCTTCTTCTTTGGGCAGCTCATTTAAGCACTTCAGTAATGCTTAGCTTTATGTCACATGAGATTCAACACTTCCAGCTTCAGAGAAGCCGACAGTCTCAATGTGAAGGTTTTCAGAGCCTGTGGCATCTGATCCTTAATATGCAGCTCCTTAGGAGATCCCATCCGACTTCTTGATCCCTGGCTGCAGACTGAAGCACAGAAAAGCCACTTTAATTTAACTGCAGGACATAGAGTGCCCCCTTCCTTTTCTTTCTGACCGAGAAGGCTGGAGTTATAAAGCAAATTGAGCCCCAAAGCATTCTGGTGCTTCTGAATCCATTCTGCTTCAGGTTGCAAATCTGCTTAGTCCTTTGACTGTTCCCTGTGTCAGGTAGTTTAATGCCAAGTAAAGAGAGAAGGCGGCAATTATTCATTGTCCTTCCTTCATCTGTCTTCTGAAATCATTCAGACAAGTTGGATGTTTATTTTAAATCTGGTTTAAATATCTGAGGTAAAAGACTGGCCTTTTTGTTTGACAGCCTGATCCCACCTGGGTTTGCTTTTATCGGCAGTCTGAATGGAATAGGGCTCAAATATTCAGTTACTTCATGACAGGCTCATTTCTACCTGCTGGGCTCTCACAGGATGGTACTGGGTGTTGCACTTTTTGCAGGTGGGATTTTAATGATTGCAGTCTTTCTTCTGTTGCAGCCTTTCCTTTCAGAGAGGTGGGAAACACACGTGCGTGTCTGTGAAGAGAAAGAGCAGAGACTACTTAAAAAGGGAAATTCCCTGATCCACTAGAGAAAGAAGAAATGAACCTGCAGACTTTGTTCCTCACTGCAAGATGACCCATCTTAGGAAGGCAGATTTGGTAAGTGTCTTACTTTGTCTTCAGACCATTGTCTCTTCGTAGTATCTCAACGTACAAAATGTTCTTCTACTTTAGCATTTGCACTGTTTTGATAAGGCTGGAAAGAGAAATCAGCCTTTCTCTGGTGGCACACTGAGCCACTTCAGCCCGAGAACCAGAACACCAGCTACAAAAACATTGAGACAATAGGAGCTACAGCAAAAGACATAGCTGAAAAGTACCTGCCTTCAGAAGAGTTCCCAAGTTGTGCTAGAGGAAAGAATTAACTGGTGTGTTAACACACTGCAGGTTAGTCCAGCATCTGGCCAGCCTTCCTGAGCACTCAAGGCAAGCATGTGGTTGGGGTTCAGTTTCCTGTGCCTGAACTGAATGCAGTGACTTCAATGCAGTGCCTGAATTGAAGTAGCTGTATGTATTAATTGAGCCACATGGGAGCTATTCGATTGGCACATGCAGAAAGGCAGTATATCCAGTGTAACATCCAGCAATATGCTGAATTTCTCACTTTACTAGAAAAACATAGGGCTGAAAAGAACCTAAGCCTGATTCCCAGCAAGCTCAACCCTGCCCACTGTGTGTTTCCTTTCAGTGAGATAAAGGTCTCCATCTTGAGAATCACTTGGTCATTTGACCTCTGTCTTTTTTCCTGGAGGCCTTCCCTTCTCCCCTGATCCCCTGCACCTCCATCCAAATCCTTTTCTCACAAGGGACCTCTCCATTTCACTTCGTGCTAGTCTTCTGAGAATTGTTCAGACCTGTATGAGCTTGGACAAGCTGAAGAAGAGCATGGATGGAGACTTTCTGGATAAATAAATCACCAGGTTCCTTGGAAGCTTACAGCAGTTCTCTCCTCTCTTTCTCACGTGTGTAGCCTGTTTGTCCTGCAGCTTATTCTTAGCCCAGAGCAAGAAGGTAACTCCTCTTTGCAACATTAATCATCACTGAGTATTGGATCTTCACTGTAAGGAAACAACATATTTTTGCAAGAAAAAAAAAGTGCTCTGATGACCACTAAAATAGACTTTCCTGTCAAACAGAACAAAACATTTGTGTCAACCCAAGGTTGCTTTTCTTTGGAAATCTCTAATAATGGGGTTTATAGTCTTTGCTAGAGGAAATATTGTCAGTCCTTCAGGCTCCATTTCAGGCGTTAGTATTAGCAAATGAGAGTTTTCCAGACCAACCCTCACACCATATAAAAGTATATGGAGCCAGGGCTAGAGAGGACATAGCATGAGCTACTCTTCCATTTACAGTGTGTTATAGTTGTAGGGATCATTCATTCAAGCCCAAATTTTTGCTGTTTTTCATTACTGCATTGGTGCTGCTTTACTGGAAAATTTTCAGCTAAAAATTTTCCCTAAAGAACTACTGAGTTCATATGTATGTATCTAATTTTTCCGCCTAGTAAGTTAGTGAAGTGAGAGCAATTTCCTCAACATCTTCCTTGTGTGAAGTTTTCTTCCTGCAATACCAGCAAGACACTTGATAACTCTTCATTTATGTCTCCCTCTTTTGAAAGAGGCATTAAAGTGTTGGCTCACTAGGCCGATTTATAAGAAGGATAAATTCAGTCGTACACATGAAGATGGCAGATACTGAAAAACAAAATGCTGAGCTATCTCTCTGTCCAGGCTGTTGCTTGGCCATGGGAGATGCCAAGCAGTTCCTATCAACCAAAGTATTCCCAGAAAAATTATAATTTTTTTTCTCGAGTAGATGATGGTCACCTTGGGGCTGGCTGACATTTCTGCTTGCAGTCTTTTAATTTTTTTAGGAAAAAGAGTTCTTTTACATTTGCTAACGAAGAAGGAGTGGGGATATTTTTTCTACAAGTGTCTGTTTTAGACAGAGTATTCCATCTCTATTTGTATTCCTTTTTTTTACAATGGTCACAGATATTTTTGTCTCATTATTCATAGACTTTGAAGGATTAAGTAAGCAATAATTGTGAACAGGACAGATTTCATATTTAAAGGTTCCATATCAACAGGGCAATGAATAAATAGGACAAATAGATTTAACTAAGGCTTACAGTGTATTAACTTCATCTCATTTCTCATTAGTTTGGTATCGAGCTTGTCTTATAATCTGCTAGAGTTGCACTGTATATAAAAATCTGCTCTCAAAAGCAAGTTGATAGTTTCTGGGATTTATAAATATTGATGGCTGAATGTGGCTTCCACTTGTGTCATGACATTTCACTCTGGAAAAGAAAAAAGTTGCAGCAGCTGTGCAGCATCCCAAGATCCCTTGTTACCAGCCTTTTTTCCTCCACTGTTCAGCCTTTCTTTTACACCCTCCTGAGGACAGAGACATCTTCCTTTTTTCATGGGTTTGAACCTGCTTGGGAAATAAACATTCTGTGAACATAAAGGCTAATATACACCAACTGTTAAGAGGCTAACTGTTAGTTTATGCTACTCTGGTTAAAAACTTCACCTCTTACATGTGCCTCTATGCTGTGCCCTCAGGCATGGTCGGAGGTTATGCTCTTCCATGGTCTTGGATGGAAGCGTGAGAGTTGTAATGGTTCAATTCTGTGAATTAGCTACTTGGATTCTTTCTCAGGCCTGGAAATGAGTAATAGATATGTCTTGTGTCTCTAAGATGTGAGGCACACTCCCTTCTGAGTCTCTGCAAAGATCATCAGGTTTAAGAGAACAAAGCACAAGATATTTGCATGCATCTTGAATCCTATTAAGATGGAAGTGACACTATTCTTAAAAGCAGAGGTGTAGAGAGCAATCCAGGCTATTGATTTTTGAACCAAGTTCTTTTGTTCCAAGAGAGAAGGCAATTCATCCTTACATTAGACTGTTGTTACATTAGATATTGGAAATTTGTATAGCAAGGCAAAAAGGAATTACTGCCCTAAAACTTATATAAGTCGGCATCCCCTCTGGAAAAATTCCTGCTTTAGCTGCAGAATTGGTGGCATCTCATCAGCTCTGAGCAGGAATTGTCCCAAGAGGGGTTCTTAAATGCTTTGTCATGCAAGTTTGCACTTTGGAGGAGGGCAGTTGAACCCTGGTTAGTCTGACAACTACCTGTGCTACAGCTTTCTCCTGTAATGAGCAAATCAGGGGCGTTTTGTATTTTTGTGTTTATGTATGTCTCTGTCTCAACAGCTCTTGTAAATTTGCCGTTATGACAAATGCTGTACTAACCACAGAGATGAGATGTTTTAGGAAGGTGCTCTGCTTCTACTATGATAAATGAACAGAAAGGCTATTTTGTAGTGTTTTTGTGGGAGAATAAAGAAGTCCTGTTTCCCCTCGTTGTATCTGTTTTTGAAAAAGGTTATCCTTAATTCTTCTTGGTTTGTTGTTTTGTTTTGGGGTTTTTTTCCTGACCACTAGACCACCAGGGCAGCACAGTATTTGGGAAATTTTCCCAGAATATATATGTTGATGCGAAGAGCTTGTAGTCTGTCAGTGTTCACAGCTGCTGTGCTAGGAAAGGAAAGGAACCTGTTTGTTATTCACTGATGGTTAAATGCTTAGAGGCAAGGATACGTGATCATCCCTTCACCTAACTCCTTCGTTTACTCTTCTGAGGAGAAAGCAATCCTGTTTGAGAGATATAAAGGGGCTATAATAGGGTAGATTTGGTATAATTCTTTTCTCAAGGGTATTCAACCCTACTGCAAGAGATATATCTTCACATGGATGAATGGGGAAGAGTTTTCTTTCCCAAATGCTCTCAGCAGTGTGGGGTGCACAAGTGCAGTGCTTAGTATCTGTGACTACCTGACAAAATAATGGTCTAGTTTTTACTCCTCCTGTAGAAAATACAGTAAGCTTCTGAGAGAAAGTAGTATTTGTTGCCCCATCTTGTCACATATATATTTGTGTGCAAAAATGCCTGTGTCTCTCCCCCCTCCTTAATTACAGCTATACCCAGTGCCTGGATGCAACCCAAAAGTCTCATAGGTGCTCCTGTAAATTTTATGAAAATAAATGTCTGGATGGAAAACAAATGCCCTGCTGAGGGAAGGGCTTCCAAACTCATATTGTATTTGACTGTGGGGAAGCCACATAGTGCAGCCTATTTTCATAGGATACATTAGCTCTGTTAACTCAAAAACTTACTGTTGGGTGTGTTTGGTTTTCAGACTGCCAACAAACCCCTAAAATCAATTAGTCGCACAGCTCTACTTGCAGTACATGTTTTCCTGCTGTTCACAGGTAGAAGCTATTTTATGTTATCCCTAATTATTTTTGCATTTAGATTTTTCTGCTGGCTAAGGCAGGCATTACTTTTTGCACAGGAATTAGATCCCAGGTAGCTTCTGATTTTTTCATATCTGCTGTAAACCACACTAAATATCTGCACTGGTATCAGACACTGTTTGTGTCACTGCCTAGCACACTTAATGGGGAAGGAGAAAGACTGGCAACTATTTAGTTTCCCCCAAAACCCTTTGACGCTACACTTTAGAGTAAATAGAAGTCCACTTCTTCTTCCTATGGCCAGAGCTCCATATTTCCTAGATTCAGCTGGAACTTCATAGTCCAGCTCAGAAAGCAGGAAATTGTGATTGTTTGGTTACACTGATTTTAATGCACTGTTTTTATACTTATTGGTATATGCACTTGTATTGCAATCTGTTGTATACATGAGCCTCAGTTGGATGGGCAATAGGCTTAGCACTTATAGATGATTCCCTTTTTTTGGGTGCTCTCAAACCTTTTTCTCTCTTCCATTTGAAGTGATTTTCAGTTGTCAAAGATCTGGCTGTTAGGTTACAGCAGGAAGAGGTGACCCACTCTGAACTGCATTGAGATTCATCTATATTATCCCAGAAATAAAAGTGTGTATCCTGGTCTTACTATACTACAAAGTACCACTGCAGCATTTCATATCTGATCCAGGCATCAGCAAATGTTTTCAGTTCACTAGCGGCTCATGCTTTAATCTTAGCTTTAAATCAAAGATGATCCATTTTTACTATAACCCAAAGGGATCTGAAGGATGTGGAAATCGTCACTTGGAAAGATGGACTGATACAGGCAGCCACTTTCCTATTCCATGTGCAAACACAATCCTGGTTTCTGCTGTGCATTTGCTTCATCATCCAATCATAACTTTTTTGGTCTTACTGATTCTCACCACATCGAAGTACATGTTGTAGATATCTTCTCTGATGTGGGCCGTGGTTGTTTCACAATGCGAAAGCAATGCAAAGCTGGATGCTAATTTTCCAGCAATTACTGTGGCACTAAAGTTTGGAAAACCTAAGCAAATTTGGCCATCCTGCAGCTGTCTCTTGCAGACTATTGTCCTCTTAAGGAAAATGGCGTAGAGAAGAACATTTCCAGTTAATTTGATATGTTTTTCCCAAAACCCATCCACTAGTTTCTTTATTTGCAAGTCTCTTACGCCTTCTCAGTGCTGAAGAGGATCTTCCCCATCACCTCTCACTCTCCTCCTCACACTTGCTCTAACTGTTCCTCATCTGCCTGCCTCCCTTTTTCCCTGTCCTCAGCTTCCTGTCTCTAATTCCATCTATCTGCAAATGGTTGCCCAAGAAGGAGATGGCACATTTTGAGGCTCACGCTGAGCTCCCCAGTGGCTGCTCAGTTCCATGTCCAGATGCACAGCATGGGGGATTGCTGAACTCTTCTACTTACCCCGATTTTTGCAGTTTGCTTCAATTCATCTGTGAGATTTCTACCCTCCCTTCCAACTCAGTTGAAACCAGTCAAGCAATTCAAATGCTGTTAAGACAAACCTTTCAGACAGGCAAAGTGCAACCATGCAAACACACACTCAGAAAACCATGCCCAAAAACTGTGCGGTTCCACCTAAAGAGTAAGAACATAATAGGATGTTCTCACCCGAGCAGAGGGTTTCAGGGTGATCTGTGAGAGCAAAACTGGAAACTCTGCCCTATCCAGTAGGTAATTTGGTAATTTCATTGTTACAACTTCAGCTCCCCTAAATGACCCTTAAAATTTATTTGCTGCATCTACTTGGGGTTTTAAGAGATTATGCTTAAGTAATGCTTCACTGCATTTAATGTTTTGTTGTATTTTAACTTACTGTGTAATGACTGTCTATATTAAATAATAGCAGCAACATCTGAAATTATTAATCAACAAAAGATGACAGATAATGCATGTTAAGTTCTCTCTGTGTTTTGAATCGTTTATCTCCCAGGTAACATAAGAAGAATGTTAAATCATACTGAAACACATTTCTCAGCTGATGTAAATCAGCAAATGTACAGCAGCTGAATTTCTGGCCCATTATGTTTTTCCATGAAAGATGTCTTTTCCTTCAAAGTATTAATTATCTATGATTCTTTCACTTTTCTTGTTTTCTGCCTTTGCAGGTGCTGCTAATTCCCCCAATTTCTTCCAGAAATGGGAAAATTTATCTATATTAGGAAATGTGTTCTTCCCTTCTTCAGTATGCTGCATTTTCATTTTTGGCATCCTTATTTAAATCCTAATGCACATAGAGATACGAATAATGTGGGTTTTACTGCCTACAGTTTTAAATCCAACCATGCATCAGCTGCACAGACAGCTTAACCCCTTCTTGGTTTTTTTTTTAAAGATGACTATGGTATGCACTTTGTCACACACTACTCAGAGGTCTCTGTCAACAAACTGTCCCCATCTTCAGGTCCTACATCACAAAATCAGATAATAGATGATGCACCGAGTCCGGTTGCTGTAGGGGGGATGAAGAGAAGACTCGGAGTCTCTTATCCCACAACCTGCAGTTGTGTTTTGGTGCAGATGCACCAAAAGCTCCCACCCAAAGGGACGCAATTGAAGAGGTTCCTTTCCCCCTATCTGATTCCCCCTTCAGAAAAGCTCAGGGTGAAGCTCACAATATCTGAGCTCTGGGATAACTTTCCATGTCCTACTGCTGTATGTAGGGGGGGGGAGGCATTTCAAGGGTTGTATGCCAGGGCAAGGAGTATCCCATGCTGCTCCAGAGGAATTCCTCATTAGTGACCTGTATCCAGCAGCCATGGGAGAGGCACTCCCTCCATAAGCCTGTGTGGGTGATTCGCCTCCCCCCAGTGTTTCCCCCAGGAGCTGCTGGGCACACAGCTTGGGCAAAACAGGGGAGAGGGTTAATCTTCCTGTCTCTACTAGAGTTTAATTGGAAGGGAAATTGTCTTTGACTTAATTTCCTTTCTTGTCTCAGCTCAAGTCTAGCGGATCAAAAGAAATGCAAATTGAAAGATAATATTTTGGATGTGCCTGATTTTAAAGTTGAACATGAATAATCTTTCATGCCTCTGACTTAATGTCTGTACCATTTTTGTTAAAAAAAATCTTGAAACAATGTGTATTTCCTTGTGTGACAAAAAGAATTTACTTTTCATCAAGAAAGGAAACCTGAATGATGCTGTCGCAGTATTAAAACACAGCTACTAATTACCTTAAGTTATCAAACCTGACATTATCCTTTACATTAAAATACTGTATGTTTTATTTTATAATGAGAGGGCAAAGACCCAGTTACTAGCTACTGCATGTGGGCTGCCATTATATAACAGGGTTTTTTTCATAAAGAATTCAATTGGCTGATTATTAGATTATTGGTTAATGCAATTTAATATAAAACCTTCTTTTTCTTTCCTTTTCCTTTCTTTCCTTTTTATATTTTGAATTATAGTACTAGGAAAGTATTTTTCAAGTGGTTAACTTGAGTTTGCTTTCCAACATCTCTTTATTTGTGAAGAAATGAATTTAAAGGTTCTGTTTTCTTTTTAGTGCTTTTGAAAATGAAGGATAGTTGTGCCTGCACTACAAGAAGGGTGATTTAGGTAAACGTCTCTGAGGCAGCTTGAGTCAATTTAGCTTAGACTTGCCCTGAAATTCTCTATTGCTTTGCTGCAAACCTTCCCAAGAGAAAAGATTTACTCGTGCTGAGCTGTATTGGAGTAGAAGGTGGTTTTGTTGGTGTCCTACATTGTGGCTGACAAAAAGGGTAGAGAAAAATGCTACATTGAACCACTTGAATGGGGAGGAGAAAAGATTTAGTTACATTTTCTCCACATGTTCAGTCTAGGGGTGATGGATGTCAGTTGTGTCATCTCTAAAATTCACATCAGACTCAGCCAAGAAATCTATAAGGACTTTTTATTGATGGTTTTCCAAGAATTCCTCATTTTCAAAGTGCACATAGGAGATTTTTCTGTGACTACCTGACTGCGGATAGTAGAGCCCTATGTGTTGGCTGACACGTTGGTAGAATAAATGCCCAGCCCTATGTTCAGCCCCGCCTTGGGAAGGCCCAAATGTATAGATGGAAAAAAAGAACCCCACCTCACTTCTCTGCCACTGAGACCACACTGTCCTCAGGATGTGCCCCAGGTCTGCACCACGGAAGAGACAGGAAGGCAAAGTCCTGAGGCAAAACAAAGGGAGAAGGTGCAAGGGTAAATGTTGTTTTTCCATTACCCTGGCACTTATTTATAGATTGGGAGAAATAACTCGTGCCTGCTCTTTGAACAAAGCCATTCCTTTGCTCATGCAGAGACATCTCGCAGGCCAGCTGTGCTGCCTCGGAGTTGCTTGTTATCAACTCTTACAAGTGTGGGGGAAAGCAACAAAATCATGACAATGATAAATGCTGCTTCTTTACACGCTTACACGATGCCAGCCCAGTCTGTGGTCCAAAAGCCCCACTGTGGTCTGGCTCCGAGTAAACAGAGTTATTAGCAATTGCGGGAGGCTGAGAGGTTGGAGGTTTGAGCTGACCAGTTGCTACAGAAAAACAAGATTCCTCCTCTTTTTTTTTTTTTTTCTGGGCTCCTTTTATTGCTGAATTTTTCACACTCAGGAGAAGAGCACTGCTGTTGTCTGGTGGCTAAAAGCAAAATCACATAAAGAGAGAAGAGAAAAGGAGAGTAAAACAAAGCTGTCTCTCACTCCCAGCTCGGTAACAAATGCAGCAAGTGATCTCGTCGGCACACCAGGTAGTGCCCCTGGGCTGGCATGGTGCCCATCTGTGCCATCTGCCGAGTATCAAACCTTCCTCTGCTTCCCATCCTGCAGAACGTGCTGCAGCCAGGCTCTGCTTTTCTGCTGAAATCACTGCGGCACACAGTCAGCGCAGGTTAGCAGTTTGATAGCTCTTACTACAAAAAAGGGGAAAGGGGGGTGCACTACATCTTTGAATTTTTGCAGTTATAATCCCTGTTATGGTATTGTGCTTGTAATAGGACATTTCTGTATCTATTTACAACAGGTCAGGGTAAGAACCCTGATTCCCATATGCCCTCTCACTGAAAGGGCTACTTTTGTTCGCTGAGTACAACTTTAGATGGAGGCTAGTGAAACAGCCACATTGGAATTACTCATGTGATCATTGTGTTGAAGAAGAACAATAAATAAAAATATGTTGTATATATTTTGAGATGCAGGACTCAAAATGACAGGCTGTCTTATAAAAGTGGGAATGAAATAGAAAATTGAGACCCCAAAAAAGGCAGCAATAAAAAACTCAGTATTTTATTCCATGTCAGATAGCTTCTTGTCTACCTAAACTGGCATGTTTCCTAAAATAATATTGTTTAAGGAAACAGCTGGTCCATCAGAATGTTTTCCCTCTGCTGCGTATCATCTGCCCAGCATCTTACTCTGATCGGAAAGGTAAAGAGTATGAACCCAGAACAAGGGCTCAAGGCAAAAAATTTCCATGCCCCTAAATAACAATGCAGCCACTCCAAGAAAAGCCATAGAAATATAAGAGAAATTCACTGATAAATCAAGTATTAACATTTCCAGCAGGAGAAAATACATCCCAGCTGTCATAATTTTTTTCAGATTTTACAAGAGCAGTTCATCAGTACTTCAATAAGAATGTTAAAAATACTGTCTGAGATTACAGGAAAACTGATTTTTGTGGGGAGGGGGGGTTGTTGTTGTTTTTTTTTGGTTTGTTTGTTTGGGGGCTTTTTTTGTTTGTTCTTGTTGTGTGCTGATTTCCATAGCACAAGAAATTTCCAAGAAATGTTGTAAAATTCATAAATAGCAAATCTAGAAGTCTTCCTTGTAAAAAGAGTCATGTTGCTTTAGTCTTAAAAACCGAAAATATAACATCTGGTACAAAATGTTTTGAAGTGCAATGTGATTGTCCCCTTGGATCAGGTGCTGTTAGAGGAGCCTTTTAGGGTTAGAAAACTAGGCTTTAGTTCAGCTTCTGGGGTCTGCGTTAGAGAAGAGTTTGATTTAGGAGCCTTTCTGACTAAAAAAAATCCACTAAATAATTTGGGGCAGTGCCCTATTTCCCCACAGAAAAAATTAATTTCCAGTCTCGTAAGCCTGGGAATTCTCACCTGTGGCATTTTATATTTTGAGGGGTTTTTTTCTCCTTACAAAGTTTGGAATCGTGGAGACGCATCAAAATTAAAAGGCAGGGTGAACCAAAGAGATGTTTTGCCAGGAATTGTGCAAGTTTTATACGATGGTGCATTTAGATTGCTTTTATTTCAACCTTCACGGACTGACTGTACTTTGGAGCATTTGCAAGAATAGCACATACATGGATATGTGATGTTGACTTTGAAGGATTAGGTAGACACTCTAATAAATAGTGTGATATTTAGAGAGGATGAGTACTGAGTGACACCTAGTGAGTTATTAACCTTTACTTTGTTCATTTTATTATCTGTCCTTCTTGCTAAATTTTCTATGATCTCCAATGCAGATCCCCTAGTTCAACTGATTTTGTTCTGCAGCAGCTCTGCTTGACCAAAACCAAAGTTTTCAAGGCAGATTTGCCAAATTCACCAGTGCTGATCCAGAATTCAAATATTCAGGTGTTTTGAAGACTGAAAATGGTGGAACCTGAGTATCTCACTGAGAGTTGTTAGTTCTTTTCAAAACCTACTATTCATATTACCACCTCTCCTCAAAAGCCCGGAGATCTTTTGAAGAATATAGTTCTAAATGTGTAGGTTGAGCATTTAGGCTTGGATTTCTTTTTGGAACATAAGCCTACAACTCATTTGAATAAGTTAAGGTAAGTACTGCATCTCCTAAACTAACTGCCTTGGTGCAGATAGATGGGAAAAAATGTCAGGGGAGCTTGCATTGAGACACTTAATTGCATTTGACTAAAGCACACATTTGCTCAAACCATGTTGTCAAGAAACCATGCAGATGTAGTCTTAAAAATGTTGAATTGAATTGGTTTGAGATTTTTTTTTTTTTGCTAAAATACAAGTCAATGCTTTTACATTTAAAAACCCATCATTTCAGTTTCAAGACATATGTTTGAGGATGTAACCAAAAATACAGAAGAGCTGTACCACACAGACACAGGAAAGAAACTCCTGTCTTTTTGCCCTAAAATAAATGGGAAACCATACTGTCTGGTCTTGCTACAATTGATTTACTGTAAATTTAACTTGCCAATGTAAAGTCATAAGTCAGAAACTTACATAGTTTTCATTTTACCAAAAACTCTCTCCCTTATGTAGCTTGTTATCAGCTAAAGTTGAGTTCACTGTTTTTTCCAAAGCAGGACAACAGGTTGAGGAGCCCCCTGGGCTCTGCTGGCTCACTGCTTGAGCTGGGTGTCCAGCTAAGGCAGAAGCCACAGGAAAGTGTGTCTCCTGCAGCCAAGGGAAGAACCTACACTAGCACCAGGACTTGTCTGGGGGTCACCAAACTTCTTTTGGAGCTTTTTAAGGGGCTGTGAGGCTTCAAACTCAAAGGATTATATAATGGTGAAATTGGGTGTTGCAGTTGCTGTGGAATGGCACAGCATTTGGTCTGGGCTAACTGGAAATAGTTCATTTTTTCTTTTCCAAGGAAAATTTCTTTTCAGCTGGGCTTAAGGCATCCTGTTCAATGACCACCACGTGTTTTCGGTTGTTCATGTGGGGGTTGTTACTTTAGGTTATGCCCTTTTTGAACCCAGTGCTCCACAGCGTTTGATTTTTGCTTGTCTCTTTTCTAGGCAAAACTGCTCATCAGACAACCAGAATTTGCAGTTCCCATCTGCCACAAGCTAGGCCTTGGGCTGGAGAAGTAGCTGCAGGCTGCTGCTCTCCAAAGGAGCACAGAATTTAGGGACTGTCTGCACCACAGTATCAAGAGTTCATTTATTTCTTTCTGGTAAGTACATGCAATGTGGACACACCTGTAGCTTTTATGCAGCCCTCCTTTAGGTGAGCAACTAAGGTTCTTCTCCAGACACTCCCTTGAGACTATGTGTTGGGTGAGAAGATCCCATAACAGTCCTAGTCTGCACTGGAAGTATTCAGATACTAAAATATACTCAGGGTTTCTAGTAATTGTGTTGGACCTGGTAGATGGTGGTGTGGAGAGTGTGCAGCCTGAGCAAGGTTGCATGGGGGCACTTGGGCTGATCTGTTCTAACTCCAGAGCTGCGTATGGAATTAAATGCGGTAGAGAGAACTGCAGGGCTCCTTTTCTTCAATGTTAGAAGTCCCTCTTGACAGACATGGTAGCTGAAATTGCTGTCTGGCCCCCCTGTGCTGACATGACAGCATTTCTAACATTTAAACAACAATTTAATTTTTCTGGGAAGGAAATGTCTGTAAAATTTCTTGAGAGAAAGCAAAGCAAACCTTCAGAAAACTGCAGATGGAAAGCTTGCATTTATGTAAAATGGAAACATGCTGCGAATCATTGGAGAAAACCTATATTTTCTTGCCAATTATAACAATATTAGGTAGCAGTGAAGGTTTCCAAGGCAACCTGGCCACGGGTGCATTCATGTGGAGTGTGTGTGACTACCTGCTTTGTCAAGCCAATGGATGGATGTCAGAAGGTGGTGTGGTGGGGGAGTACAGATCATTTCATCAATCTACACTAGGAACACTATTTCAAAGCAGAGGATTTTTATTTTTTTTTAATGTATGTCTGATTGTGCCAAGCATTTCACTGCCTTTGATTCTAGAATAGGCAAATGTGTGGGAGCCAGGCTGAAGACACCTGGCTGGTGAAGTGTCCATGATTATAGGAGACTTTATGGGCAAGATCATCTCATCTTTGTCTGTCTCTCATTCCCCTCCACTGTGTCTGTTTGGTGTATAGAAGCTTTCTTGGCCTCTCCAGCTGTCCTGTAAAGCACAGAAAGTGCAACATACAGTGTGGTCTCTCATATATTTTCTCTAGGCCATCACTCTTGTTTGCTCTGAAGAGTCATTGCAGTTAGATGTTGTGTGACGACCTGCCATCAGCCTCCAAGGAATTCACTGCCTTGTCTTTGACCTTTTAAAAACTTCTGAGAATTGCAGATTAGGTTAGTTTGGAGAAAAAATCATCAGTGCTGCACAATACCTGATACAGGTGTCAGGAAAATAAAAAAAAACATATCCTTAGCCACCCAAGGGAATTGACAAAGGAATGTGGGTCATGTTCATCAGTCCTGACTGCTTTCCGCACTACCATGGTAGCTGTGACACAGCCGTAATGTAGAGCTGTCTATCCCTCATCTTAGCTGGTCAGGTAAGCTGAGATTGCTGATCTGTGCTGACATTCAGGGAGGGGCAGATCACTCGGAGATGCACTCTGAGATCTGGCTGAGCATTTCCACTGTTCTTCAATAGTAGTCCCCTTTCCAAATTTTTGCCTCAGAAAAAGGCAGAGGATTCCCAATTATCTTTCTCTGAACCAAAACTGTTGCAGTACTGAGTTCGTTGTAACTTTGCAGCTTCCCCTGGGAATTAAACAGTCACAGGAGGTGTTCAATGTGCAGTTATTCAGGTATTGAAAAGTGCCTGTGTGATCCCTTTTGACTCTGGCGTGAGGGCTCCAACCACATTGAAACTCTGATAATGTGCACAGCTGTGTTCCTTACTCAGTGCTGCTTTCAGAGTAGCCACGTTGGCTGCTGTGTGCAGTGAATGACAATCACACCCTAAGTACCCAGAAGTAAGCTTGAGTGAAAAATTAAGATGCTGGGAATTTGTACTTAAATTACTTTACCTAACCGTTGCTTTTTACTGTGGGTTACAAAATGTCCTCTGTGCATGCAGATGTGCTCACATCCCGCTCATGCTCAAACAGCTCGCACTTTCATGCTTTCAGCTGTGGCTCAGGCGCGCATCATTCTGTGTCCCCGTCCCAGCGCCAGTGTGTACAGTGCCATCCAGAGGTGCAACAGCTGCATGTGCAGGTACACCCAAAATACCTGTCAGCTCACTGTCCACCGTGCAAACAGCAACAAAACCACACTTGCCAAAAGGCTTGGCAGCTGGCACCCTGGGACTCCCAGCACACACGTGCCTGATGGCCATGGTCCTCTTGCACTCGAAGTGGCTGAGCCATGACTGACGCTGTTAGTTGTGTGCACAGCACCCCAGTCAGAGTGTGAACATCAGGAGAAGGAAAATGGGTTCCTCTTCTCAAAGCAGTTGTTCAAGCACTTGGCTGATGCCAAACCCCCAAAGAGGGAGGAAATAAAGAGAGGAGGATGTAGGTCAGAAACCTACTCAGCTAACCAACCCAGGAGAAGGTACTCATCTACTTTTACAGAGATTTTCCACTGCATTGGCTGTCCTGAAATTTGGGGCATAAGCCCATTTTTTTCCTTGCTTGTGGGCAAGGAAAGAAGAAACTTGGAAAGAGACAGCCGAGATTGTCCTTTCAGGGCCCGAAAGGGGCCCGCAAGAAAGCTGTAGAGGGACTTTCTAGATGGGCATGTTGTAATAAGACCAGGTGAAATGTCTTTAAACTGTCAGAGCATAGGGTTAGATTGGATATTAGGAAGAAATTAGTTACATTGAGGGTGGTGAGGCACTGGAGTTTGTGTCTCAGAGAAGCAGTGGATGCCCCATCCCTGGACATTGATGGAAGGCATCTAAATGTGGTAGTAGCTCTTAAGCATTGAATATGTTATTGAATACTTGGGCCCAATTGATGCAGGCACACCTGACACTTAAGTGTTGTGTTTAAGGCTCTTAGTCACCTTAGGGCTCTGCATTATTTGGCATTTTGGGTTCCAGAGAATGATGTATAAAGGTTTTGTCTCTGGAGACAAAATCAAACACAGGATTGAATTACCTTTCCTTTTTACAACACGGGACACTTGACAGAGCTATAGAAATCCCATTTGAAAAATGATAGCTGTTGATTTTCTGCTTGCTAAGAATTATTAGTATTTTTCTATCCTGCAAAACCAGCCATTAAATTAGCAAAATGCTTTGGCATTAGAGCCATTTTGAATGGAAAAATACTGCTTCTGTAATGTTCAGCTGCAAAGTTAAGAGGAAATCTAAAAGGACAAATAATGATCTTAATTTGCAAGACATTTTACAAGTAAACATGCTACATTTGTAGCTACAAATCAGATAATTGCTGAACATTTTAAAACCCAGGTGTATAAAATTAAAAACAAGAAAATCAAATTTAAGTGAAAACAAATAACAGGGGAACTGTAAGTAGAAGTAGAAGGTTCAGATTCTTTTCTTTTTTTCTATGAACCATTTCTTTATCTCTACAGCCTCAAGTATCATATAGTGGTGTCTAATCATCTACTTTATAATATTTAAATGAGCATGTACTTTAACATAAAGTGGTGTACAGTCAGTTTTTCTGTTTCTGTATAAGAAATGTATGCACAAAACATAAAAAGGTCAACCACTTCAATGAAACAACTTTTAAAAATAATGCAGTTTTACAGCCATACATAAAGATATGTATTTTATTTTGTCAAAGAATATGAAATAATATAGCTCAGCATTAAGCACCAAGTCTTTCAAGGAGGATACATTAGCTTTAAACTGGGATATATTATCATTGAAATACATTATTTTTGCTTTGGACTTTACATTTCAAAGTGAAAGGTTTTTCTTCTCCCTGCTTCCCATCTTTGGCTGATCTTTTTTCCCTCTCATAAATAGTTTATCTATCAAAGTATTTTAGTAATGTCTAACTGGAAACTGAGGGCTGTGCTGGCCCCCTATGTGCTGCCCAACCCTGTGGCCCAGCTCTGCCATGCCAGGACAGCCCATCTCTTCTGACCCGTGCTTCCGGAGGGTGCTGGCGGCTGGTTTAGGGAGCAAACCTGAAGTGCAGCCATGATGCAGGTGGCAGAGAGGGTCTGGAAGTATTCCCAGGTGGGATGGGACTTTGACTGGGAGGAAGAGGCAAAGAGACAGTGTTTATGTTGATGCATGTGGAACATCTGTCAGAACTTCCTGACAAGGTAGAAGGAAAGGCAGACGAGACCAGAAAATATACTTTGTATTTGGTCCTCCTGTCTACCCATGACAAAGCATGGCTTGGTCTAAGCTGATCCTCAGAGAAGTTCCTAATCGTTTGGTAGGTTTTGCATCTTCTGACAAACCTTCAGCAGCCCAGATATCTTTGTTGAGTTCCTTCCGTACGGCCTCCCAGCATGTCCCACTTGACTGTGGGATCCCATGAATACAGATTCCCAAAGCATCTGCTGTTACACAGTTAACTAATATCTCTAGGCCATACCTGACCTAAATTTTATGCAAGTAATTAAAAGGGTAAGTTTATTTCTGAGGAGCAGCTGTTCACAGAGTTGGGAGATAGAAGTAAGGTAAAAAACATTCCCATTCCCTACACATCCTTCCTCTGAAGCACTCAGTAAGTTTAATTATAGTGGTTAGGAATGAACTATGAAAGCAGCGAAGTTAGTATCAGATAAATTAGGGAAATATTGGGACAGGAGATATATGTGTGACATTTTTAACAAAAATCTGACGTACATAATTGCCAGTGCTGCTTGTTATGAAGTGGAGGAGTGTGTGCATCAGGACCTTGCAGCAATAGAAGGAAAGTCTATTATAATCCATCCATTTCACACACTGTAACTTCAGTCTCAATAAGTAATTGGAGGGGAGAGTGGTATAACACCCACACCACCCTCCTCCCCCCATTGAAAATACTGGTGTTTTCTCGCTGATTAACCCCTGAAGTCAATGGGTAAGTACAGGTTTGATATAAAGCAATATGATATAATCCTCCTGTGTGCAAGCCAATACGCTTCACAAAAAGACTTTGCTTCTTTCTAGCATAGAAAGAAATACTCTACAGTAGTCCTTCTTGGAGTACCACTTGGGACAAACAAAAATCCCAGAAGATACCAACACCCCTAGATTCATGCTGCTGTTTCCCAGATGACTTTAGTTAAAAAGTCTGGTTGGCTTAGGAGAGTGAATGGTGCTTCCAATTGCCCACCTACAGTTTTCCCCTTCGGAGATGCCTTGTCGTCTTTAGTGACCATGAAGGTCCTCCCAGAATAAGCACCATGAGTCTATTTCTGTCAAATTTCAGAGGCTATCCAGAGTAATTCAGCACAGTTGTCACCACTGGACTGTGTCATGCAAGAAACCCTTGTGTCCTTTCCAGCTTATGTTAGCATTAACATCAACTCCACACACAGTTCAATGTAAGGCACATCTCTTCCCTTCCCTCTTGCTGGTTTGCTGGATGGTACTTCTTAAAAACGCTTAAATACATATTTTTTAAGGAAATCATCCCTCAAATGATGGACGCAGTTTTAAGGTGCGGAGGTTCCACAATAGGGATCATTTATAACTGCAAGCATTGGCTTCCTAGAGAAAGGATTTTAAGGAAACACTTTATTTCTAAGTTGGATTTTGTTTGTGGTGGGGCTGTTCACACTTTTGAAATTAAGCACGTTCTTAAGAGCTGTATTCAGTTTGGGTCAAAGTGATAAGTGACAGAGCTAAGAGAACTTTTCATACCAAACACCTTTCTGAAAAATTCTGTAGATCTGTTAATACCAGAATGTTTTGTAGGCACAAACTCTTAGTTCTTTTGGTGCAGTAAAAATACCTGAAATTTTATTTGAGGCACTGAAATTACTGAGACACTGAATTTCAAAATTTTGTTGGCTGAAATATCTGAACTTTCAGTTTAAAATTGCTCCTCATATCAATATTTTTTTATTCAATTGAGACACTTAAAACCAAAACATTTTGCAAAATCTGTGGGGTTTTTTACTGTAAGGAAAGGACTTATTTAGTTGGCAGAGAGAATAAATTGAATTATTTAGTGTAAAGAAGAGAGCATGATGGAGGACATCTCTCCAAATAAATAAAAGGCTGCTGCAGTGAAGAAGGCAATAAATCTGCTCTCCTTGTTCAGGGTGGATACAAGAAATAGTAATGTAACTCCAATTGCGGAGCAAAAAAAAATCCAAAACGTCAAGCTAAGCATTAGGAAAATATTCTACTGGTAAGGCTCCAATAGCTCTTGGAGAATTCTGCCTGACTGGAGATCTCCACCAATCTACCTCAAGTCTGTTCTTGATGTAAATCACCCTCAGGATAACAGAAAGGACTTGTTCTGCCTAAGGCTTGGATTATCTGTGGGGCCTCTCCAATGCTTGGGATTCTCTGATGTTGTGGGCTGTTTTCCTGAAAATAAAACACTGTTAATATGGACAGAGTCTGGTGAGATGTTGTAGGAGCAGCAAACAAACTCTCGAGGAGAGTTTCCCTTGGACAGTAGTGGCTTTGTCAGGCTGTCCCCAGGCTTTGAATATGCTTTGCCCGTATGTGGTCTGCATGTACACTGGCACAGATGGGGCTGGCAGAGGCGAAACATTTCTTTTAATCCTTAAAAGAAATGACAAATTAAGATGTGATTATAGAACTGTTAAAAACGAATTACCACAGAGGAATTTCCAGATGGTCATGCAGAATAACTACTGAAGAGTGAACAGTGAGGTCGAGCTACTGATTCAAGCAGTTCTTTCTTCTCTTCGTTTCCAGTTGGCGTGTCCCATTCTGTCTTCCAGTGCCTCTAATAATTTCTATTTCAGTCCAGTTACAACTACCTTTCTGCCTGATAGTTTTCTTGTCCAGTGCTGGTAATATTCTTTTAAACCTAATTCCTCAGGAAAATAAAAGGTATGGGATCAGTTTTTCCCCCACGGTGGAAAATAACTTCAGGTTTGGTTGTGTTTTTTTTGGTGTTAAGTCTATTTGATAGTGCGTAAGGGATGCTTGGGTACTGTTCTGTGGAGCAGCATGCAGTTCTGCACGATAGGGTATCAGAGCAAATCACTGCTGATAACCTCCTAGGTTAATTGCTGTGCAATGAGTGCCTTAAATCAACACATTATGTTTAATCCGAGAACACACTATAGCTACCTCTTTACAGTGACTCCACAGGGCTTCCAATTGTTATTTATACATGATAGGTGACACTTTTTCAGGGCCATGTAAGTGATTCAGATACAACAGTTTAACCATTTTGCAGGACTCATCCCTGTAGATGATTCTGGCATAATGTACATTGCAAATGTTTCTACATATTCCAGCTAATGCCTAGAAAATTCCCTACTCCCCTTTTTCATCAAAGCTTGTAAATCCTTGTTTGTTCTCTGCACAGTGGCTAGATTTTTTTTTGAATTCTCTTAAGTGCTGAGCACTGCACATGAGTCTCAGAAGTCACTATGAGATCCTGATGGAATTTTTCATCTGACTAGAGGTTTCTGTATTTGACAGAGCGGCCAAATGCTGTGTTTAATCTAGATGGTCCTCTGGGAACTGATTCCAGGGCTGGAGAAAGATTTCAGTCAAATCAGTGGAAAAATTCTTGTTGTCACTTCCTCAGCTCAGGCCCAGAGAAACTGTCCAGAAATCAAAAATCTTGCAGAGCATGGGATTTGTGTTGCTGCTGAGGATTAGGCTGGATTGCATTTTTACTAAGGAGAATTTCCCAGTGTGTTTTACACGAACTAGATTCACATTCCTATGGAATTTTGTGGCAAATTAGATTTTGCTACTTGAAAAACCATACTCTTATGATGTAACTGGAGCAAGGCTGTTCTAGTCCTAAAAGGCACACTGCTAATGCAGCATCAAGTTTCCCTGGGTTAAAATAGCACACGGTAACAAAACCACGTACTTGACACTAGGGCTGAGCAGGTTCTTGTTCACAGCTTCACTGACCAGTCACAAGACAAGAGGAAGTCTGTAACTTGCTCAGTACTCCTTCACTATCCACACTGCTTGTGTTCAGTCTCCTTTTTCATTAGGTCTTGCACTTCCAAATCAGAGTGTTGTTCACAGCTGACTACCTAAGTATTCCTGCCATGGAAGACTGCAAGGGAAGGCAGCTTCTGTTCCTCTTTTAATATCTTTCCAGACAAATTGTGCCTCTGCAATGCTCTGTCTTTCATTTATTACTGTATCACTCACACCTTCATTTTATTTGTCTCACACCTCCATGTTTGCAGTATTCCCTCCACAGTAATCAAGGATGTGACTGAATTTACATCACCTTGTAATGTGGGGAATGGGGTAAGAAAGGAAGGGAGACAATGCTTCACACACCCTGTTCATCTAAATAAAATGAAGTCTGTATACACAACACGCAGTTACTTCTGCTGCAGCAAACCCCAAAGAAAATACTGTTTTCTTACGTTGCAGTCAGCTAGAAGCTATTACAAAAACTTCCACTATCAGCATCACAATAAATCTTTGCTTCCAGATAGAGCGGTGTAAGTTTTCTTCTCAGGTTCACAGAATAGCTCTCAATTTACATCTTATATACAGAATCTGTGGAAGGAATGTGTATTAACATTTTCATAAAAATGTTGATCTTTGCTTTGTGGTCTGTGAGGCTTTCCATTGTTTCCCTACTGTTTTCAAGGCTGCTACTGTACTGATGGTGAATACTTCTAAAAGTTATCTTCCCATCATGTGCTTAGACCTGTAGTCCAAGCCTAGCTTATAGACTTTAAAGTTAACCTTAAATATCCGTGAAAGAAACTTACTGCAGATATAACAGTGGTCTATGTAGCTTCTTTGTTTATAAGTTAAAATTTTACCTTTACTTTTTTTATAAATGGAGATTTAAAACAAAATATCATTAGAACTCATAACATCCATGTCCACAAAAGAAGGCACGTGGCTTATAAAATAATGTAGACACAGGAGTAAAAAGCTCTGTCAGTGAAATGCTCTCATGCAGAATGACAAGCCTACTAAAATCATACTTACCAGCTCACACAAAGAAATGGATAGGGTTCAGTAAAATGCAGGATTTTTCTGATAAATTGCCAAGATTTCCATGGAAATTATAAGGATTTTGCTATTTTGGCTATTTCTGTATACTTTATGTCATTTCTATGTGCTCTTCTTAAGCCGTACTTGTGTGAAAGATTTTTCTGATTGAAGTACTGATAGAAATCATGATTTCTTGTTTGAAGAAAGTTTCTGTAGAGAACATTTGCAGATTCTGATCACATCTTGGCATAATACAGCTCTGTTACTAAATTTAGATCTTAGACTTTCTCACACATTAGGCTGGGGTTGAGGATTATCCCATAACAGACAGTTTTGCATTCTAATCTGATGAGAAAAAGGAAAAGATAGGAGAGTGACATTAACTGGTAAATTAGGAGTATCCTTCATTTACAAAGGAAACTAACATTGCCTTTAGGTATATTATCAGTGGTTTTCTTCTTGTACCCTTTGTATTTTTCCATACTTTCCACTATCCCTGAATTTTTATAGAACACTCCTGCAAGAATTTTTCTGGTGACTGACAGTTTGAGACTGGGCATTCAAAGTTGTGGAATAGTATAATGTGTTAGATGTGCTGAGATTTTTGTTTGGATGGATGTTTTTGAAGCAAACTTTCATCTGTAGTAAAAAGTGTTCAGCATGTTAGGAGTCAGCAAAGTATCATTATTTGTAATAAGCAAAAAAGAAAAGCCACTATTTTCACCAGAATTCAAAACAAGTGAGAAAGACTGCACAAAAAAATTGCAAAATTTAAAAAGCATGGACGAAGTGATCAGTGTTATGTGATGGAAATGTCAGGGACAGAGGATTAATCAGCCACCTCAACAGAGTCAGCTATGGCTGGAAAGGTTCCAAAGTACATTGTAGCTGAATTGTGGATTCAGAGATGCTGCTGTGCCCAAGGCCTCCTCTATCACTGATAGTGCTCTCCATTAGCTGAAATGATGGCCGTGGTTTGCCTACCTCAGTGTCAAGTACCTTTTCTATAAGTTTCAGGACACAGTGAGTTACAAGGAATAGGCAACCATTCTTTTAGACCCCCACAGCTCACAGTTGTAGGCTGGACTGGCTAAAAGCCTGTGGCTACGCTACTAATCTCTCTCAGAGCTGATGCATGAACCTGTGTAGGGGTACCTGAATTAAGTACCTGAGGCTCCCTGTACTGCAGGTATTGCAGATTGCCTGTCAGGCTGCTTTAGCTGCTGATATACCATAGGACTTTGGTGTCCACATTCTGGTTTAGAGCAGTTTTGTGACTGCTCTGACTCGCCTGGGACTAGACTTAATACACATAACCTTCTAGGGAGGGAAAAGATCATGCTCAGGTATCTGGTTTCCTTTTTGCATAATGTTTCTAAATCCAGCTTTACAGAGGCAGGAGTGACCATAAATTAGTGCTAAATGAAACAAGGAAGAGAGAAAAGACAACAGTGTTTTTCGTGTATGGATGTCTTCAGGGGAATGACCTACAGAGAAACTGTGCAGTGGAAGGAGTGTTTGATAATGGCTGACATTCAGTGAGCAGTCAAATCCAATGAAGGTATGCCTCAGAAATCAGCTGTGCTACATGAAAGAGAGGTGCAGAAAAATTACCGATGCATTCCTCAATATAATAGATGCTTTCTAAGAAAATAGGCAGAAGATGATGCTGCACAAGGACCTGTCTTTCATTGTTTTTGTCTTTTAATAAGACCATAGCAACTACCTTTTGTCACAAGCAAAAAGCGCTTTCTTTGAACATAAGTGCTGGTAGTTGCATAATATGAAACTTACTGATGCATATAATGGTAGCAGTGGGCCGTCTGGGCACAATGTATGCTTTAAAATTAATCTGTGCACAGATCAGCAAGCACATGCAGATTCTCCCATGTTGACAAGAGCAATGTACTTCTTTAGGAAAAGCCAAACTTTCCAAGCCTGGCAGCTGGAGTTTGCAAGCTTGTTGTTCCGTTATTAACTCTGTAGGCCTTAGGGAAGGGGTAATGGATGAGGTGATCCCATGAGGTCCCTCCCAGACCTACTTTGTTTGGTTTCATGGTGCCTAACCAAGCAGGCAATAAGCAAAAATGTTTTCTGAAATGAGCAGAGGGAAAGGGATGTGTATTAGTTATGCAAGATGCTCCATTCAGTGCAGAACAATGTATTCCATCCCAGTCAGAGCTCAGCAAAGAACAGGTGAAAGGAGCCACAGCCACAAGGAGGTTGTTTGCTAGGGACCACTGTGATCTCCGGTGCTGCTGAATGTACCTTGAGGAGAACCACGAGACTGTAAAGAATGGGTTTTGAGGGAGTGAATTTGGGCAGGACAAGACTGCTTGGGAAAACATCTCCCAAGAAACCTGAAATGAACATACCTTGACAGCACAGTTCATCAAAATCTCATTTATTTTCTACAAGGATAACTGGCATTTTACAGTGATGCTGAAATCACTCAATCCATATTGTAAATACTGGGGATTTGAATCACTATAGCAGAAACACACCGGGTTTCTCTGTTGCTGACTTGTGTGCTGTGATCCTTTAGAAAGCCTAAGGCTGGAGGGAAAGGTCGAGCTCCCACTCAGGGCAAGGCCAGCACTGCTTCCAGACACTTTTGCTTCAGGCTTTATCCACTTTGGACTTGAAAGCACCTGAGGTCTGAGATTCTGCAGCCCTTCTGAGCCTTTGCTCCTGTGTTTGGCTGTCCTCCCAGCGAGCAAAATTCAATACATTATCTGCTCTCAAGACTGGGGTTGCCAGAGGTTAGCCAAGCCTGGCAGGGTCAGACTGTAGCTGTATCTCAGCTCCTTGTAGACCTTTTGGTGCTCCAGTTGTCATCTTCACTGACCCCTTGCAGCTTATCTTGAAGAGTTTTTTCTTGCATATTTGGTGTTTTCAAGTAATATTTCCACTTTCTTTTTTTTTTTTTTTTTTTGAAGGAAAAGGAAGGGCACCTTTCTTTGAATAAAATCTGTCCCAGTCTTTTTGCAATCCTTTGACTGCAACAATGCATTTGTGTATTTCTCCCTTTACCTTCTTCCAACAAGTCAAGCAAGCCTTCAGTTCACATTTTAAATGGAACTCAGATGACTTGTAGGCAATTTTGTGATGCATTGTAGAATATTGTACATTTATGAGCTCAGGTCAGAATTTTCCTTATGTCTAGAAGAATGAACTATCCTCCCCCATCAGCTTTCAGGGGCTTTCAGGCATACATGAAAAAGACCCTGAGTGATTTAGGCACCTACTGAAAGTCAGTTAGACTGAGGACTCTACTGCACTTTAAAAAATATGACTTTCTTCAATGTGTTAAAAATCCCAGCTGCAATAGCTGTAGCAATAAGGTGTTAAATTGAATTATGCCTTTTTGTAAAACAGGATAGTTTTTCTCTGTGTTCTGGCAGATATATAATCCAGAAAAACAAGTCATTAAAAGATTCATTTATAAGGATAAACAGAATTGACAAATAAAGCTGGTTTTTGAAACTAGGCTGAAAAGGTATTTTTTTCTCAAGAGGTGATGATAGATTTCAAAGCTCAGTCCCTGCTACCTCATGCCTACACCATAATTCCTCCCCCAATTAGCTGTTTGTAAGGCAGTGCCATCCTCCGCTTGGCACATTATAGGCTTTTTTCAAATGAAATGCAAAGGGAAGAACTAGCTGATACCACTGTCACTACCTGAAAGAAAAACCTCCAACCTGTCCAGTACTACCAAGTAGAATTCTATTATGTAAATATACTTCCATATTTTGGGAACAAATGATAGGCAGGACATAAAATGGAAAAATAAATTATGCTCACACGAGTAAAAGATCAGTCAGGCAATGTACTGAGGTATCATTAGGGCTGATGAATCACTATTATCATTATAAAAATAACATATAATGCTTCAAATCCTGCATCGTGGTTGACTTCTTTGCTGATGAATATTTATGCAGTTTCTTTTGTTTCTTTGTGTGTCTAACAGATGCCAAGCTAAGTTCAATAGACAAATTGCATCTCTGTGAACTGTCACAGCCTTGTCCTTGTTTTTTCTAGCAAACTGAAGTTAAATACCAAAATGGAATAAATAAACAGAGGTCAGAACCTCCATCTCCCTACAAGATTCAATAATCTGTGAAAGAATTCAGTTCAGATGAAAGGAAGAATGAAAGTTAAATCGTCTTTATTTGAAATGAACTGTTTGCGTATCTGCACTCTGAGGATCATAAATTATCTAACCAATGCCTATGTCATAATCTAATTAGTCACTTACCTCTGATAAATTTCTCAGTATTCCTTATTTCTGTGCTCCTTACCTGCAGTGCAGGATAGGAGAATTATTGTAAATGTATGGGGGTTATTAGCAAATAAGGCTTTTAAACAAATAAAATTACAAGAAGGAAAATAAAGATGGTTAGATAGTGGTATTTGTAGACACAAAAGCTGAAGTCAACATCATTTATAATCTTTTTCAAGTGGCAATAAATCAGGTCAATTAATTCAATGTCTTAGCATAATCTTGTTCCAAAACAAACTGTTATCTTAGCACAGTAGTATTTATGGCAGGTGATTTTTTTTTTTTTTTTTTTTTTTTGCATCAGGGACCTTCAAATGTACAGTCCTATTGATTTGCTTTGCAAGCTTTCTCTAGAAGGTAGAATCAATGGTGCACTGCTACCCAAACAACTCTGAAGTAGAATTTATAGATTTGAGGAAATGACTTAATTGCTGGAACCATGCTTGCAGATAAGCCTGCCCACTTACACATGTGCAACTACGGTGCATTATCCAAGTATTAGGCATGCAATATATAACAGTATATTAAAGTAACTGGAAAAATGTAAGTGTTTCTGGAATGTCACCACTCTTGTGAGGTATTATACAGCATTTAACTGATGCTTACACAGGGATACCATCTCTGACGTTTTCCCTAGAATTTTGCCTAGAACAACCTTGAGACTTCTGACATCTAAAAGATACACAAGGCTTCCCACAACTAACGTAGGCTATACAAAAGCAGAATTTGCCATGTAAAAACCATGTCAGGCAGAGTTAGGTTGAGGATTTTCTCCTGTCTCAGTGCCAACCATTTCTCTCTGTCTTCATGAGGAAAGCCTTTCCTTGCAAAGGCAGTACATGGGATTTGGTAATCATTCAATGGGCTAAAGAGGTAGCATGCCTTCTGAGAAGCAGATAGTTTGGCATTGCTTCACTAAGTGATACCTTTGTAAAGATCTTGTCTCTGATAAGTAGAAACTCACACAAAAGTTGATTCTCCCTTGTCAGCTTGACTGTTCCAGTGCCCATTTTTTCAATGTAGGCAGTGCCCATCAATACAAGTCCCACTAGTCGCTGTGATTACTTACAGGCCAAGCTCTTCTCTGAGGTCTTGTAGTCCCTCTGTTCTGACTTCTTCAGAAGGTGAACTTGCTGATATTTAAAAATTACAAGACTGTAACCAAGCAGTGGGGGGATTTGTGTTTTGTTGTTTTTTGGTTTGTTTTTTTTTTTTTTCTGTAATGCAACACTCTACACCTTTTGGGCAGCTTTGTCCAGGAAACTTAAAGATCTTAACAGAAATCGTCAGTTGCCGTACCCAGCTATACAGAAGGTACTGAGCCTTACACTGAACACCTCCTAGTTCTTCTATGCTTGGCCACTGCCAGGGTGTTTCCTGCCGAGGGATCCAACAACGTGTAACACCACACCATTTGCTAGCACTCCCGGCTCCTGAAGAAAACATTACCGCTGGAATTGGAGGAGTTTCTTTACAGGGAAATCTTTACACACACCTGCATGATTGTGTCTTCAGCCAGTAGCTCTTCAAGTGGCAACGTAAAGTCATTTGATTCACTTGCTTGACCAGTTTCTAATTGGATATAATGAAGCAAAGCAAAATAGCTGTATACACTCCCTCTAGCACTGCTCAATTATTCCTCACATCTCTGTGATGAGATCAGCAGGACCGTCTCATACATGCCAAGCTCTCTATGCTGCTGACAATCCCACCCTGCTAATGAGGCTTTACTGCTATTTCAGCGCCGTTACATTTTTATTCACTCGTCCTTAGATTTACACTTCATATGAGCCTCTGCAAGCACTGCATGAGCAAATCGGCTTCTTAATGCAAAACAAATACATGGTCTGTTGGTATGTATTACACATATATACCTTTCGCTAAAAATCAGATGCGCATTAAATGGATGGTATTTCTATTTAAAACAGCGAGCATGGTCTGAACAGCTACACTGTGAGCAGGTTGCCTAGGCAACAAAATTCCTCAGATTGGAGGGGTCTGTAACAGAAGATGTTTAGCTGGCTTTAGTTTCGGGGCATTGTTTCTAAAAAATCTTAATTGACTCCTTTCAAATGCATTTTATCTAGTGATAATGCTATGTTTCAAGCAACAACTGGGACGGATACACCTACTCTATCTCTGCTACAAATTATACCTATAAAACATATAAGACAGAGACAAAGGTTAAAGGGTAACTTATTTCACAGTTTAGCAAGTATTTAGATGTTTGAGCCTTGCTTCTTAGCTACTATGTTTACTGAATATTTCTTTATTTTCTTCAAACTTATAAAGCATCAAAAATTATTTTTGTGAATTTGACTGCAGTTAGGCTATTGGATACAAAATTCTTGGTCTTGTTTTAATTAAGTTCTATATTTTCTGCAATGTTTTCTGTAAGTCTCCCTGCAGCATGCTGTTCTCTCCATGTAACTCAGCACCACGGAGAGTGGTTATCTGTAATCCTAGTAATGGTGTTGGACCCATTATGGTGAGAGGTGTGTAGACATTTTTGTCTTGCCTCTGGGACCGCACTTTGACTTGCGGGACTGCACTGGTTTTTTGATAAGTGGGATAGGCCTTCTCCTCTCAGTAGAGCATGACTTCAGTCTCCCTCAATAACCCCCGCCCCTCAGATGGATATGGGAGCAGGGTTACGTGTTAACATGGCTTTGCAGCAAGGCCTGGGGGCTCAGTCAAGGCGAGTCAAGCTCCCACTCTGGGGGCGGTGGATTCATAACAGGGCAGCTGTATTGCTCCCAGAGCTTGAATCAGTGTGTTAGGGGCTATATCAGGCTCTGCTGTTAAGGGTGACACTGCAGGGCACAGCTGTACCATCAGTGTGAAGGTAAGGGTGGCTGTATATTTACCTGAGGGGATGCTGCAGCACCATGTTGGGAAGAATCATTTCTGACATATCCCAGCATCAGTTTCCTGGGAGTTCAGTGGTCACAACTGGAAGGAAAATGCCAAAAGGCTTCTCTCTCATTAGTCATTAGTTAACTGATAATATAATGTAGACGGAGAGGCCTGGGTACACTATGCACACAATCTATAAGATTAGCAAAATGTCCGCTTTATTAGAAGAGTTGTGCTTCTTTATAGTGTCTTCACACAGTGTCTCGTGACCAGATGCACACAATTGGTTACAGGGTTCTGTCCAGATGTAAACATACATTACACATACACTTCTAATTGGCT